>CM032419.1:0-1200000 GCA_019049465.1 Dryas iulia moderata | reverse complement strand
GAAAATCTATTGAAATCAGACTATTATTTTTTGAGATAATTGAAAACATTCGTTTTCACGTTAAATGCTTACTGCAGCGCCCTCTGGTGAGTTAAGGCAATAAGACATATCTAAGAACATACGCCAATTGAACCTTAACCTATCATAGAAAACCGTATCAAAATCGGACTTATAGTTTTGGAAATAATTGACATAGTAATTTGCACAAACACACAAACAAACAAACAAACAAACAAACAAACAAACAAACAACCTCTCACCCCAAACACATATACAGTCGCCGTTCCGTCGCGGGTAATTAAAAGAGCAACTATTGAATTTCTCGTCCGGCGTTTTTATAGAAACTGCTTTTCAAGCATGTGGTAACTTGTTTTATTTCTGTTCTTTGAACTTTTTACTTAAATTGACGAATTTTGTTTAATATGATCATAGTATAGAGTTGATATAAAACATATTATCTAGAAGGTCACATGATCAAAGTATAATATAATAAGTATATTAAGCTTATATAATAAGTATACACTAACAATAACAATAATATGACCATTATTTCATTTCTTTTTCTAAACTCTTATCTGTAATATTAGTGATAGAAAATAATATATTTTTTTTTTTAGCTTCACGCTGTATCCCGCACACAGCAGGGTAGGCAGAGGGAACCTAGTATTAAGATACTCCGTTCCCCACTTTCCGCCGAATTCGGAGGCATTGCGTGTTAAGTGGCGGAACTTAACGCCGCGCTTTACCTCGACACCATAATAATTTATCTAAATAATAATTAATCTATTCATATAATTATGTTTACTAAAACATTTAATTACATAATTCTGCTTACATTTTATTTATAAATTATAAGTATGCTAATTTTTATACTCCTCCATTCTCATAATTAAAAAAAAAAAGTACAACAATTTTCCTTCCCAGTACACAATAATTGTAGAAGTTGTAGAAGACGTGTACTTCCTTATAGTAATAGAATTATATATTTTAATAAGTATTTATTATACGTAATGAATATTCAAAAGTACGATGAATTAAGTAGTGTATATTTTTTTACACATTTTCAATTTTTTTGCACACAGCAGGGTAGGCAGAGGGAACCTAGTGTTAAGATACTCCATTCCCCAGTTTCCGCTGAATTCTGGAGGCATTGCGTGTTAAGGGGCTTTGCCTCGACACCAGAGCGAAGAAAATGGAAATATTAAATATTTCCAATCCTCGAGTGGGAATCGAATGGCTTTACAGTCACACTTTGTGCCCCTGCACCACGACTGGCCCATAATGTATATGTCATTTATATATGCGATTAGTAATTATCGTCAAAGTATGCAATCTAATTTGTCATTAAATAACAGTTGTTCTTAATATAGATAAAGTACGAGCATCTTAACTTGAAAAGTCAGAATCTAGCAACATTAGACATCGCAGAACCGACTTTTAGGGAGTGATTGGTGGAAAGAGGCGGTGATTAAGACCCTCGGGAGACAAATACTATTGATTTCATTACAGTGTGTTGTCACTCGTCAATTCTCATTGGCTGGTTGACTGTACCTGCGCAAACTTTTAGGAAACGAGGAAACTTTTAGATATAGCTGGTTAAGATACAATGCGAGTACCATAAAAAATATTACATCGGTAATATTTTCAAATATAGTCACGCAAGTTCCATTATAATATAGGTATATCATTATAGAAATCATAGTAAATAAATTAGACATATAAAGCATGAGGACCCCCTGGAATGAAGAGGTCAATGACAGTGGACGACCCGAGAGGAGTATGCAGGGACCGTAGCGTTTGGCGCTCCGTTTTCTCTGACTACCCCATTATCAAGGACGGAATCACCGTAGCGGGCACTACGGGAATGGCCATAACCTAAGTTGCTTGTGACATCATATTTTTTGGTAGTTGCAAAACAAACGATAGCCAAAATACAAATTTTTTGAGTTGTAGATGCAATTGCAACAAAAAAGGAGAGCCAAAATATTTGAGTGATGCTTGCAAAACAAGGAGAGCAGAGAGAGAATAAGTAATATATTGATTGATATTGAGTGGTAATTACAAAAAAGCTGATTATTTCAGTGCTAGTTGCACCTTTTTGAGGGCTGGATCTTGACCGCAAAGGATAAAACGCAAAGCACAAAAAATAATGACGTCATAGAAATCGGAGACTACAAAGGAAGGAAAAAACAAGTTACACAATGAACCAAATCATAGGGAAAATATTAATGACGTAAATACAAAAACCGTAAACGTCGCTTTAATAGATATTATTATTAATGTTACTACAACGAATATAAATACATTAGAGTATCCTTGTAGGCTTATTCTTTTAAATTATAAGTTGACAATAAATGTTAAATTATCCTTAACAAGCACAATTTAGCTATTAATCTAATTTGTATGATAAATACGAATGGTGGTTGTAAGTTCGATTTTGTACATCTATTTTCCGCCCATTTTCCGCATTGCGTCTTAAGTGGCAATTTGGAAAAAAATGGTGATATTAAATATTTCCACCCCTCGAAAGCCCTCAATTATATGGATTCGCGATTATTTGACATAACGACCTTGACTAAATAATTTAATACCTTCATATCAAATCTGTGTATGAAAAGACATACGTGAACTATCAATATCTTGCCCACGTGTGGGCTTACAAAAAATGAAAATATCCAATTACCTGTTTAATTTTTTTAACCGTAAAAATACCAGTGTAACCATAAGAATACCAGTGTTAAACGTCGCGGAACCTGTGCCTTTTGCCTGTGCCTAAACTTTCCAACCGTTCAGACCGCTAAGTTATACGTTCTACATCAACATACATAAGTTATATAACAAATTCTTTTACGCTTATTTCAACTTGTTTTTTGTCCAACTTATTTAAGACTAAAACATAGCAAAAACGTTTTTGCATAACACATTTTATTAAGATAAAATGTAGTATATAGTAATAAAAATAATTGTTACCTTGAATATATAATTCTTGCATGGTCCTTTATGGGGACAAGCGGGACTCCTACCGGCGATACCTCCTACGGGCTCTCCTACTTCTTTAGAAACACGTGGTGGTGTAAAGAACCTGTCGAAATTTATATATTACTATTAAAATTATGTAAGACACATTTTTTTAGCTTCACGCTGTATCCCGGACACAGCAGGATAGGCAGAGGAAATTTAATAGCAAAACACTCCGTTCTTAACTTTCCGCCGAATACTGAAGGCATTACATGTCAAGGTAAAAGAACTCAACACCGTGCTTTGCCTCGTCACGAGAATAAAGAAAATTAAATATTAAATATTTCAATTCCTTAAGTGGGATTCGGAACTATAACCAGTCGCGTTTACAGTCACACTTTGTGCCCTTGCAAGAAGACTCGCCCCATGTCACATATATGGAAACTTTACTCATATAAGACACAAGAAACCATAGCGACTGAATCGCGGTTACGCCCACGTGATTGTTTACACAAATTTCGTCTATTCTATTATATTTTCCTATGTTAACCCCTTAGGAGTTCGCATAAAAATAGCTAGCCTGTATTTGACCTTGAGTTATCAACTTTCTTCCTTAGAAAATTCTTCGAAATCGGTCAAGCGGTTCAGATTTTTGACACAAACTTTCATCCGCCATTTCACACCTTTAGGGGTAGATTTTTGAAAATAAAATGCCTGTTTGATTTTGTGTCTTTAACTATTTTTACAAATGGGACCATCAGTCGTTAAAACGTAACAGACAGACAGACAGGTTTTCGCATTTATGATATTAGTATTGACTTCTTGGAAGCTATCGTGGTGCAGTGGGACAGCATCTGATTGTAAACGCGATTGGTTATGAGTTCAATCTCCAGTCGGTGGAATTATTATACTAAAATTATTGTTAGACTCCGCCCTGTTAAGAAAAAATGAAGCATTGAATTCAGACACTTAATACACAATGTCTCGATGTCAGGTGGAAAAGTGGTGAACAGTGTCATGACAATAGGTTGTCGAGACTACTAAGTAACAAAGTAACAAAATAAATGGTTAGACTCTATAAGCTCTAGTATTGATACTAAAACATCATGAATATTTGAAATATATAAATAAAAATAGCTTCATGCTATATCCCGCACATAGCAGGGTAGGCAGAGGGAACCTAGTGTTAAGACACTCCGTTCCCCACTTTCCGCCATATTCGGAGGCTTGCGTGTTAAGTGGCGGAACTTAACGCCGCGCTTTACCTCGACACCAGAGCGAAGAAAATAGAAATATAATTTCCACTCCTCGAGTAGGAATCGAACCCACAACCAGTCGTTTACAGTCACATTCTTGTGCCACTGTACGTATTTAAAAACGAGTCGTTATTTGAAAACAGTTCTTACGTTAATTTAACCCAATGTATTTCAAGGCACATTAAAAATAATTACGATTAATTATATACAATAGCCAAATAAAAAACTCATTTAAAAATATACATAAATAAATTAATTCAAAAAAACTTACCAAAACAATGGCGTACGTTTGCTGTTCTCTCTTTCTAATCGCATTAAGTAGAAGAAGATGGCATTACCAAGCATGAATATAAGTGTTTCTTTTCCAGGCGTCCGCCGAAGATATCCTTTAACTTCTAACGTTCGGGTCCAATATTCAAACACCTATTTAGAATAGTAATAATATGTATTAATTCCTTTTTTGAGGCCAGTCGTGGCGCGGAGGTACAAAGTGTGACTGTAAAGCTACTGGTTGTGGGTTCGATTCCCGCTCGAGGAGTGGAAATATTTAAGCTTTCATATTCGCTCTGGTGTCGAGGCAAAGCGCGGCGTTAAGTTGCGCCAATTAACACGGAATGCCCTCAAATTCGGCGGAAAATGGGAAACAGATTGTCTCAACATTGGATTCCTTCTGCCTACCATGCTGTTTGAGGGATACAGCATGAAGATGCAAAAAAACCTTTTTTGCATCTTCATGTTTATTCCCGCACAGCAGGGTAACCAGGGACAACCTAGAGTCATGCCACTCTATTCTTTACTTTCCGCCCAAAATCAAGAAACCGTCACAAAATCGATACAATCGAGGAATCAAACCCTCAACCAAGCCAGACGCTGTCGCACTGCGCCATGTCACACTTTTGGCGCCATTACATATAAACTATAAAACAAAGAAGCTTTCCGTCTGTCTGTCCCTTTGTATGCCTAGATCTTTAAAACTACGCAACTAGATTTTTAATAGATATAAGTGATTCAAGAGGAAGTTATATGTATAATACGTTCATAATATAGTAGAGAAACACTGATAAATTTGGATTTCTAATGTGATTTCGACGTGCCTATAAATAGCGAAATAGTTATAATCGTGTAGTTTACAAAAGCAAAGCAGCGAGCGGGTCGCTAGTAAATTATAATTAGTGGCCCCGATGAATTCAAACAAAGGTGTAGGTCATGGTAATATACAATAGTGTATTATACAATATTTATTTCATTGATTTAATGTGTATGTAATTTCGAGTATTCGAGATAGTGTATTTTCGAGGCTCTTGTGGCACTGATGTATAGCATATAACTGTAAACGCCTTGGTTGTGGGTTCAATTCCCAGTCGGGGGGTGATTATATTTAAATTATTTTCATTTCTCCTCTCTAATTAATCATAATCAATGCATTATTATGAATAATAAACCTTAACTATGTCAAATTTCATACCATCTGCATTATGTTTGTAAAAGGGCAATGAAATGTTGTTTTTGTTCAAATTAAGAGTGTAAAGTGGAGAACATATCTTTTTCTTTTTCATATATGAACCTCCTACCCATTCATTTCTAATATTCTAATAATACATAATATAATTAATTTGTTAATTAATTTTACATTTATACTTACCAAATTGACAAAAAGATTGACTACCAACACTCTTCTATGTGGAGGTTCAAAGTAAACAGCCAAACCACTGACTGTGCAAGGCAATAAAACTGTTGTATAATATGAAAACTGACTGAAAAATAACTTTCTGAAAAGAAATATTTTCATTGTTTTACTCAATCTTTTTAAAATTTTTCTGACAAATTAAGGCCTTATTTACTATTAAAATTTCTATTATTATTGGATATATCAATATTAGTAGTAGTACCTAGTAGCAAGTGAAGTAGATGTTGCCTTAGCAACATGTAGCTTAGCTTGTATGTACCATGTATGTGCTTTTTACAAAAGTGTTTATCGAAAACAGTGTTGCTTATAATATTATGTGCATATAGAATTATAATATTTATTTTATTAATTTAATGTATTTTTAAGCCATTGATATAAAAAATATCAGTATTCAGTGCTCTTTCTTCTTTATTTTTAAATATCCTGAACGTTTTCACTTATATATTTTGTTAAAAGGGTTACATTTTTTTCCATTCATAAATGTAATAGTATGCTTCAATACAATTTATGTAATATTGTAAAAGTAAAATTGTTTTAAAAAGTCCAAATTAAGACAAGTAGTTTATCATAGAAACCATAACTAGTGGGTATTACAGATAGACAAGATTTCTACACCAGCAGTTTAACTTTTATATGAATCACTGTATCATGTAGGTAATAATGACTGCAGAATATTATTGACCTTTTTATATATGTATGTTTTCTATATTTATAATTTTTTAATAAAATAAGTAGTTTAATAAAAGAATGGTTACCTAAATATACAATTTAATGTTACAAATGAACTGCCAACAGTCAGACCAAAAATTCCTGATTTCAAATACAGCTTAAATTGCTCTATCATTTCTTTTTTACTCAGTTTTTTACCTTTCATTAATATTTGAATCTGAAAAAAAAGTGATCATGTGAACATAGTGCTTATTTATTTTATTATTAACTAAGTTAATTCCGAGTATCTTAGTATAATATAAAAAAAAAACAAATGCAATAGAATATTAATTAAAAAATAATAATGCTGTAGATAAGATATTACAATATGATAAAAGATTAGTGCAGAGTAGATTACTAAAATGAAAAACACAACAAGTTATATAATTAATCCCTCAAATAGATTACAAAAATATAATTTGATGACTGAATTATATTTTAAAAAATTAAATGTTGTATGTCAGTAAAAAACTTCTTAAAAAACAAACAACTAAGACCTGTTATATGAGTTGTATCAATAATTCAACCCATTTTTGGGTAAATAACTCTTACTTACAAGATATACCATGGCATAGAATTTATAGCTTCCCTTTACACAGCTCTTCAGCATTGTAGCTGTAGCATCAGAACATTTATATGTCCAAGGATGGATTAATTCACTACATTCACAACCACTGCAGGCTTTATCAAACCAATATTTACTTGCTTCAACCATTTTGAGAGATTATAGCCTACTGTACAATAACTACACTTCACACATTAAGGGTGGTCAAGCACGCACGAATTGTATCGTCAATAAGAATAATTTACCCCATGCAACAAAACTGACGATTGCCAAGTAACAAGGACAATCGTTGACTGAGTGAATTCTCAGCTCATGGGTTGATCAAACGAGTTGTGCACAGTATCTACCGACGACTCAAGGCAATGGTGCACCGAGTCATTTAATATTTATAATTAATTGTAGGATAAATAATAATCTAAACAAGTTACTGTCATTAATATACGACATAGAAATATCTAGGAATTGTTTATAATAAAAATTATAGATATTATGATCGTATTTCATAAATAAGAAACGCAAATTATTAGCTCGCTGTCAACTGTCAATGTCAGTTCATTTTAAGCATAGACATCTATAAATTAGATTTCTAAACATTGCATAAAACGACTATGAATGGAATACTAAACCATGGAAAATTATAATAAGCATATAAAATATTTTATACAATATCTTTCTTTATTTTAAATGCACAAAAATGAGAAATAAATAAATATTAGTAATGATACGAAATAAAATTATAATACCGTAATACGAGTCCTAAAATATTACTGATACGATCGTAATATGACAATAACAAAATGTTCTTTGATATTCGACATCCATTTTTCGTGTTGTACAATATTTCTACAACTAAGCAGAGCCCAGAAATATTAAGTGTTTCTGAAATAGACGTTTACAAAAGTACAAAAATATTTAGAGATTATTATTGTCTGTATATAACACAGTAGCTTCTAATTAGCCCAAAAAGAGTCTAATAATATATCTAAGCTACGACTAGGTATATCGTGAAAAATTGAAAAATATTTTAGCGGCTACTGGTAAAAGATCTAATTGCAAATATCAGGAAAAAACGATAACAAAATACTTACGACTGCTAATATATGTACTGGGGTCCAAAAAACTAAGGACCCTTTTAAGCAGCTGCCAATCATAGTTACAAAAGCTTTAGCACAATTATCGGTCCATGGATGAATTATTGAAGCGCAGGGGTACCCGTGGAGGTCACTTTTATCAACAAGAAATTTACTTACTTCCACCATTTCTATTCAATATAGTGAAAAGTCGTAAAAATATTTGAAACTGTAGTCGTTATATACTCTACAGATCATAATTAACTGGAAATATCACCTTATACTTCAACTGTAGTATTGTTTTGCAGTAAGTTCAATAGGGCAATGTACGTAATCATTTGCATATATTTAAATTTAAACATTTTATCCATTTTGAAACGTATGAAGGCAGGAAGCTAATAAGTCAATATATTATTTTTTTCATTTCCAGGCTACTTCTTCTTTTTAGTGTTTGGAAGTAGAAATTAGATACATACTCGTATTTTTTACTGTATATGTAATATTAAAGTCTAGAAATGTCCTATTTAGTTTATTGCATATTTTTAACTAATTTTGGGTGTAAAAACCAATATTCATGATCGATTATATAGTTATAGATTAACTTTATTATACTAGGTATCTAATGAATACAAGTCATTGTTTTCTATCTAGGAAAAGCTATTGTTTATATTTTACTATTATTTATATTTTGTTGCAAAATGAATATATTAGATCGAAAAAATACCACTTTCTTATTTTGTATTTATAATATACGTATAATTCTTACATACCGTCTTTTATTTATTTTTAGTTTTATGAGCATATTACGTTTAAATGTACCACAGTTACAACTTAAAATCCTTATTTTCTTTTTTATATTTATAATTATTATGTTATAAATCGAATTAACGTATTAAAATGACAGCTAATCATTTTATATAGTCATGTATATGTTTAAAGTTTATTGTCTATGGATATAAACGCGACCCACTAAAAAGATTCTAGAATTTGCCGCTAATGTCGATTGTCGCTGCAGTCGGTAAATGGACGTTTGATGTGGTGTTTGTCAAGATTGTGCTATTTGTGTGTTTACAGTGATTTGTATCCCGTTACTATAATCCGAATTGAAGTTAAAGCTTTTAAGGAGTAGATGAAGGTACTTGTCATATGTTTAAATTATTATTTTCACATTTCTCTTTAACTCGAGCGTCGATTGTGATTTGGCGCTTGGAGACCGTCAACTGTGCGTCGACCCATCTCTTTTATGTCAGCTGTATACAAAGATCATACGCATTTACGTTTTTATAGGTAAAATAATGAATTAAATCCGCAATTTTTTATTTAATTCGATCTTACATAACTATCGAAAGCTCATGATGACCAATAATTCCTTTGAATCTTTAGGTTTACCTCCTCAACGACGGAGGTTATGGAATGCATCCGTTGTCCATATTTTTCAAGTGAAGATAATCTTTTATTAAAGAAAGTCGTTTTAATACCCCTAATGATCCCCCGCAGTGTTATAAAGGTATCATTCGTACTTAATAATTCGTATAAACTATTATAATAACAACTTCAGTATCACTGTTTTCGTAGATAAGTATTGTATATATGTACAAAATGTAATCATATGTTGTCGTTTTTTAGCGATTAAAATGCATAAAGTCACTGTAGGACTTGTTTAGAGTTGATTACAACCATCTAACATGCTCATATCAAAACTCAATGTCATATGTTTGTCTCAGTGTGACACTGGCCCCAATAGTAACTGATGTTTGTAGTATTTAAAGATGTTTTTACAAATTTAAGTTTGCTAGAATTTATTTTATATTTTAGTAAAGTAAATTATTACTTTTAAGGTAATAAATTAAATTTATGAAATAAATTTCCATTTAGTATAATACATACTAACAATATTGTGTAAATACAATAACACTTTTATAAAAGCAGACAGGTAATTTATTAGGTTTACTGTAGATTAAAGTTTTTCCAGTGGTAATAATTTAATTTTGACAGTTTTAGCCATGTATAATTATATGTTCTGAGATGTGTTTATTTGTTCTCTTTTTATATCTTCTACATATGAAGAAAAATATGAAAAACATGAAAAGCTTTTTAATTATATTAATTTAATACCTTAATGATATTGTTGTGTCATATAAGTCACAGAACATATCAAACCATTGATAACTATAAATAAGGAAATAATGTGTCAAAGATTTTATTAAAAAAATAATTATTTACTATAATCTTATCAGAAATTGTAACAAGCACATGTAGGAAGTATTTCTTATACCTTTATCCACACATACTTTGTTTACATTAAACCAAGCAAATAATGTGTTGATAATACTCTAACAATAAGAATTTAAAGTTACAAAATTAAACTTGAACATTGAGTAATGTAAATATTTTTTTGTTCTTTAAAATATGTTTACAGGATTGGTATAAAATTAGCAATTTATCACTTTCATACATAAATTTACTTAAGATGAATTTTCATGTGAATGATATTGTTGTATATGTTTCTGAAAATTAACATAATTAAACTGTGGTGTTGTGCATAGGAGCTATGTTTGTTTTTGCACTTAGTGGTTGTGGGTTTGAATCCCTTTCTATGTATGGTATTTTAAAATACTGTCTGAAACAGGTAGAAATAGGTGAATGCAGTATCTTAACACTACATTTACTGCCTGCTAAAGTAATAATTATAAAACATTTCTTGAGACAATGTTTTTTACTACAGGTAAGATTAATAAAATTTTGGTGTCCATTTGTCCTTTAAGAAATTCCTCTTATATAGCTTTATATTCCAATTTTGTTGGATGCCTTTTGTTCTCTCTCCTCTTTAGATTTTCAACAATTCGTAAGTAGTATTAGTATTTTTCAATATTTAATATATTGACAAATACATGAAAGAATTTAAAACAATGCGTATCGAAATATACATAATATTGTTATTGATATGGTGGTGTATTATATAAAATAAAATCTTTAATTAACTACATGTTAATTAGATTGTTATGTATAATAATAATTCCAAAAGCCATAGAAATTACTATTTCATCTTTTAATAACTATCCCAAGAAAGCATCTTCATTACGTACATGTTCAGTAAACAAGTATGATTTTTTTCCACCAATTCCTAATTAACACTCTAAATTGTATCCAATAAGAAATACATTAATAGTGTATATTGAATATTTCTAGATGGTATAAGAACATTTATTGGAACAATATCCAAGACATAATTACTTTAGCTTCACACTGCATCCCGCACACAGCAGGGTAGGCAGAGAGAACCCAGTGTTAAGACACTCCATTCCCCACTTAACATAATTACTTACTGCTTTAATTAGAAAAGATTTTGAATACAGTAATTTAACCTCAAAGACATATATAATAATAAATGCTTATAGCGTTTATTGTGGATTTCAACCCAGAAATATTTGTGTTTTAAACAATTTTTCAATGTTACAATTTGATCACACTATAACATAAAGTGTTAAATTTTGCCATTAAGCACACAGTCTTCAGTGAGTAGATAGGGTCTGTTCTTTAGTTATAAAGATAGGGTCATTTAGAGACACATTATTCTCTGCCTACCCTACTTTAATAAAAAAAAAACTTTTTACTTTGAACAGCTACAAACGCGGTTTCCCTGTAAGCAGGCGAGAACCTAGTGTCGAGACACTCCGTTCTTTACTTCACTCCCGAATTACGTGTAAAGTGGCGGAATTCAACGCTAAACAATCGCGCTTACAGGCCACTGTCCCACATTGCCGCGTTGGCCTCAAACTTCACAGCTCGTCTAGTATATAATTACTAACAATTTGGACGACATAACAATGGATATTGGGTTATTAAGCGAATATTATAGATAATCATTTAATTGATTAAATTAGGTTAATCTATTCACGTAACCATGAAATAAATTCTATAGTGCAGTATTGAAATTTGTCGTAATAAGAAAGTAAATTGTCATTATTTTCTCCTAGTGACAGCATTCGTTTTTTCAAGCCACGATATTGGACAGTCTTTACGCGGTTTTCAAAGCAAATTGATAGAATATTATTTGCTTGTTAGTGGCACACTCGCAGCTTCGCCTGGTTGACTATTTCGCCTGCGTTTTTAATCGCGGAACTTTGCGCTTATAATTACAATTTAAATTATTATAACTTTTTTATTTATGAACCGCTAATGTAAAATAAATAATACATGTTAAGGGAACCTTTATGTACACAATGAACAGTAATGAACAGCATTTGAATCGGTTAAGCCGCTCAGATATAGCTTGCACTTTTCGGAAACAAACAAATACAAAAGTAATTTTAAAATCATTGGTTGGGTTTTATTACATTAAGTGCCTCTTATAATATTTTTTCTCATATATTTTCCAAGTACGTACAGCGATCACTTACACTTTCATTGTATATATGTATAGATGTCTAAGTAAGCCTAATTAAAACATTTGCTAGTTTGAATATCATTTTTTTGTCTTTTTGTTGAAAATATGACTTTTTTTCTTAATCATAACAATTACAACGGCTAGCATTGGTATTTTTAATATCAGTATGCATTAATCTTAAACCGTATGGCATAAAGAATGCGTGTTTAACATTTCACGCAAGTGAAACCGTAGGCAGTCAGGTGTCAGTGCGCACTACTATTTACTGGTTATATTTAAATACGTTATCATCTGAATGCCTAAGATGGAATGAAAACAACATAACGAAACTTGCTTAATCTTGTCACGTATATTTTAAAGGCTTTGATTGCGTTTTTGTTACAGTTGGGCAATTTAGGAATTACGTAGAATGGATGGTTTTTTAAAATTTAGGTTTAATAGTGCGTAATTAGTTGGTCTTTATTTTTGTAACCGGTAAGTAGGAAACCTGGAAAAAGTAAGCAAGTGGTGAATCATTCAAAGTGAAATGAATTTGTACTAATTATTATTTATTAATATATTTATTGTAGCCTCACCCTTTTTTCCGCGTAGTAGGGTAGTCAGAGAGAACTTAGTGTTCAGATACTCAGTTATCTAGACATTGTGTGTTGAATGGAGGAACTCAACCATGCGAATTGTCTTAGTTGAGAAAAAAAATAATTTAAATGTTCAGTTCCGCTTGTGGGAATCAAACCTAAAACTATCCTATTTATAGTCAGACACTGTCACACTGCGCCACCATACCCTCATTATTAAATTTACTAAATGAAATAAAATGTATTTTAGGAAGTTTGTATATGTAGACCTCTAAAAATACACGAGTGTCATCAAACTCTTGTACACGTATTGTTCTTTGTTTTTAAGCAACACGTAGCGTAGCGATCCTCAAAGCCACGCTTTACTTTTAACCAAACAATTGGCCAATGGAAATATTAGATACAAACACGTCCGGTTTTAAAACTAACAAAAGTGTACATTTTAATTCATATTAAAGAGTAAAGTTAAGTAAATATTCTAAATGGGTAGTCAGAGAGAATCTAGTGTCAAGACACTCCGTTTTTCACTTCAGTCTGCTTTTAAGATGTTGAGTGCTAGATAGCGGAGTTTAACGCTGCGCTTTGTCCTGTTCAGAGCGGACAAATGAGAATAAATAAATTATGATCATTCCACTGACTGAGCCACGATTGCCTTGTAAATAAAATGTACAGATTTTTATCTTCACACGTTTCTTGCATATTTGCGGCAAAAAAGAGGTACATTGTAATAATTAATTAGTGAAGTATAAATATTTTGTGTTGGCTTATAAAAGCCAAGTGTATAAACACTCTTATTATTTGCACTGGTACTAATGTAAGCAATAACTTACTTCCTAAGGTCGATTTGGCAGAAAATTTGCCGGAGTGTTCGAATTCGACCATATTATTGTAAGAATATATATTGTAAGAATATGCAGTGAATATAACCAGGATTTTTTAAAGCATATTTTTTAATTTAATGTAAATTATCTGTGTTAATTACTTATTTGCTTCTTTTTTCTTATTAAATTCTTGCTTTTTAAGAATTAAGAATATCTTAAGGTTGTTTTTGAATTTCACCGGATTGGGTTAAGTTTTTTCAAATTCATCGTTTCATCTATAGTTACGTATGTACGTTTGTACATTGTACCGTCATAGTCGAAATTATATTTTGAGGTAGGTCATACCCGATATTTATGGTAATAATTAATAATTTCTCCAATACCCGTATAAATAGATTCAGCTACTTAAATATTCCCCCAAATGGCACTTGAACCTCCCAACCTTCCTTTCCGATTGAGCTGGCTATATTTTAACTGTAGCTTAAAGATGTTAATGGCTTTTACATAATCGTCTATAGTTTTTTTTACGGTGAATGGTAACATAATTTCAATTTCTTATTTGGATTAACTTATTATGAAAGTACTTGTAACTAGCCTTAACCGTAACGTAATAGCTCCGACCGCGATGAGATCAATGCTAAATATCCGCAAATACTGTATTTTTTGTCGTTTGTTTTTAATACCTTGTTGTGAAAGTCGGTTCTCCCAATTTCAAGCTTCAAGAGACGGAAAATCAATGTTGTATTTAATACTTTTTTTTTATATTTTTTCAAATAATTTTATTTGTTAAAATTATGAAATAACAATTTTTGCGTGAAAATCTAATAAATGTAATAGTTTTAAATTTAAAAGATAAATTTTATAGATATCTACATGCTGTTAACGCTTCCTATAAAAAAATACAACTTTGAAGGTAGAAAAGGAAGGAAATGTTATTATAAAAGTGAGGTTAAAAATTTTGTATTTTACTGCTTCACATTAAAACGTTACTGACCAGGAGTTTGCAATGTGACGGTTAATCAATACTAAAATGTATAACGGAATTACCGCTTCATTTGGTTAGAACTTCTTTTTAATTTCTTTAAATGTATGAACGCAATTGACAAAATTTTGATTCAAGTATGTAATGAAATGAGAGTATTCTATATTTTTGAGACCGTCGTGGCGCAATGGGCTATGGTCAATGGGCGCGTGGCGTAAATCGATGGTTGGGGGTTTGATTCCCACTCAGGGAATGATTATGTTTACATTTTTATTCTGGTTTCTTTTAGTTCTTCTTTTTTCTGGTACCTAAGACGAAGCGAGGCGTTGAATTCCGCCAATTCACGCCCCGATTTCGGGAGGAAAGTGGTGGACGGAGTGTCGGAGAGTGTGACATTAGGTCTTTTCTGATAATCCCGCTGGAAAAAAGCGTGAAGCCTTTTTTTGGTATTAATAGAAGGATAAACAATGTGTAACGAACTGAAAATTACAGTTAAGGTGTAAAAAATCATAAAAATGGAACCAAATGTTCCATTTTCTTCTACTTTTTATTTATTCAATCGCAAACTGCTATTAAAATTCATTCAGACGAATATAACATAGTGAGAACGTGTTCTTACTATGTTATATATTCGTCTGCATTCCTCTTACGAGTCAAACTATCTTACCAAACTAGGAAATGCGTACATTGTTTCGTAGTACGAGAAAGATGGGCTAATTATTGCCTTAGAGTTGTGAGTTCAATTTCTTATTGGAAAAAATACTTATTATTTTTTGCAACTTCATACTGTTTTCCGCATAGTAAGGTAATCAGAGAGATCCTAGTGTCATGATATTCCGTTTACTTTATTCATCGTTCTTCATATGTGTGTAGAATGGCGGAAATCAACGGCGTCTTATATTAATAACCATATTTGTTTTCTTGGTCCAGTTGAATTTCCCGAGATATCTTAGATCCCCATTTGATCTGCAGTTTGGATAAATAGATGAAAATGGTAAATCTTTAAGTGGGTTTTTTTCGAACTGCCCTGTATAATACGAGGGATGCGTAAAATTTAACTTAGGATATAGCAAACCACGTTTGGTTTTAGTTTAGAACTCTTTTCTAAAATAAACTTTATAATTATTTTTATTATAATATTATAAATAAATGTTTCGTACCGTAAATGAACAGTAGATTTGTTGCAGTCGTATAAAGCCTTTGTTTTCCTTTTGTACTGGCCTTGACTTTAATTATTACAAGACCGCTATTAGCATTAAAGTACAATTAAACAAAAACTATAGTATCATTAACTTGAATTAAACTCTATTTATTTAAATAGACATACTCCATAAAACATTGAGACTATCATTGCGTGCTATTTAACTTACATACATACATATTTAATTTGTATTCCTTGCTTGAATGTTAAATTATTTTTAAAAGTGTTTCTTAGTCTTATAGTTAACCATGGTCATGGGCGATAGTAATATTTACTATGGGAGTAATAATTATTATTTTTTAAGTTTATTTCTAAATTTTCACTGGATACAACTGTTCAAAATATTGTTTAAAGCTTTCGTGATTCACGTACTGTTTTTTTTTTCTAAAACATTTTCACCTAACTACTTTCGTTTCTAAACAGAAAAATAATACAAAATAACCTATAAACATTGTTTAGCTCGGCGATATCGTGAGAAAAGGCTTCACAATGTTATTCAGCGTCCATTTGCACTTCTGGGTGGCCTTTATTAATTAAATTTTAAAATATATTTCACCTATATAAGTTTAAACAGTAGTTGAAACGCAAATGCGTTCGCTTATCAACTGAATTTCGGCCAGTACAGTGATAGTGGTGTATTATTTAAATTTTGAAATAGTTATATAGACGTCACTGAAAAATAATCTTTGTAAGTGCCAAAATATTCTATCATACTTATAAACATATAAACAGCTTCACGCTTTTTCCCTCATAACAGGGAAAACCTTGTGACAAGACATTTCTACTTTCCGCCTGAAGTCGGAATAATGCGTGTTAAGTGGCAGAATTCTACGTCGCTTTTTGTTTATTTATTTATTTATTAAGGATCGTCAACGGAGGAAATATTACATGTTCAGATTAAATCAATTAAAAAATTAACTAAATATTTTTTCCAATTACAGACAATCACATAATAATAAAATTAAGTAGAAATTATTAACATATTTACATTAGGACCCGTAGAAGAGAAAATAATATATAAACTTTTACACGAGTGGGAATCGAACCCTCAACCATCATGTTTGTAGTCAGACCCTGTCACACTAGCACGACGGCTTTTATAACACTTATAGTTATAAAAAAAATTTTTGAATATACTAATCATTTAGTTTTTTTTGTCGGCTTCATTGTTTTACTTAATGACTAAGGCTTTATGCTGACTAATAGTTAAATTTGAACATTCAAATGACTGCCATTTTGTTACACATTGCCATTTAGTTAAAATCAATACGTATAAAGTAAAAACTTCATAATTTTTCCCGCCTAGCGGAGTTGCCAAGAACCTAATACCGAGACACTCCCGTCCTCTACTTTACACCCGAAATCGAGACATCTTAGGCTTCATTCTGAGCGAAGATTCACGTACTGTTTTTTTCTAAAACATTTTCACATTTCGTTTCTAAACAGAAAAATAATACAAAATAACCTATAAACATTGTTCCGCTCGGCGATATCGTGAGAAAAGGCTTCATAATGTTATTCAGCTTCCATTTGTACTTCTGAAGAAGATACGAAAATTCAAATATTATTTCCCCGGTTGCGAGTGGAAATCGAACCCATAACCATCCTTTTTACAGTCATACGCTGCTGTACTTAAAAAAATCAATACATTTTAAATAAAAATTTGAAATTTTACATTACAATTTGCGCCTACAGTACTGGCGATTACCATCCGTAATCACTAGTGAGGCAACATCGTCGATTTTGGGTCTCGACTCGAATGGATTAGAAATTGGCCTACTTTGCGTATCGCAGAATAATTGTAATCTTGCTTTACAAAATTGTGTTTTACTGAAATGTTACCGAATGCTGGACTAACTAGTCTTGAGGTTGTTATTATTATCTAATTTGGTTATGGTTAATATTATAAATGTTTTAATGGTTAAAATTTTAGTATTAAAAATAAAAGTTTAATTTAATGCAGGTTGTCTATCATTGTATATTATTAAATAATAAAATTGTAATTTCCATATTTCTAAACAGCTACTGTTATATTTTCTACCGGCTCTTCTCAGAAGAATTGTCATCCGAGCCGATGGTAGTTTTATATTCGTTAGACGATTCTAAAATGCTTGCAAATATGTATGTGAATAAGTTTTTGAATTTGATATTGAACTTGAAGCTTGCTTTTAGTATGCGGAACTACTAAATTTTTATAGTGATACGTCACTTCATTCTCCATTGCTTTCAATTTCCTTTATACATGTAAAAAGATTAAATTTTAATTAAAATATACCGACTGGATCCTAAATCTTTCTCATAGAGCTTTAAACCTAACTAACAAAAATTAATAAAGCCAATATGGCTTCCGATACGTAAATAAAATACCATTTAAAAATAATTTGTTAAATAAATGTCAAATTTCAAAAAACTTATGATTCAGTTATTCTTTTAATAGCAATGAAAACATTATCGTTATGAATATGACTAAGAACACCGTGAAAGTAAGTACAGTACAGTGTTATCTTGCAAGTGCTGGTTTGCATATTACGGGTATAATTTTGGCGTATTGTGTACGTAGAGTGGGTCAAATTATTATTGTGTCATCGCTTGCCCGCGGATTCGCTCACGTAGTAGTAGTGATTGAGCAACGCTCTGCGTTTCAATTTATTGTATAATGTTTGCACTAATGATATTTAAGGGCTACTTGCAATGGAGGTTTTCAAGTAAATGATTTCTTACTTTAGGTATAGAAAGTGTATGGTTATAGCTAATTTTAATTTAATCTATTGAAAAATATTATAGTAACAATCGATCTGTCAATCAAAACCAGATATACTTTTAATATTATTGATGGAATTAAATTTGTTAGTCGATCGAAATGTTTACTTTGGCTTTACTTGCTTAAGTCTAAAATTCACTAACGTAACAAGTGTTTAATTTCGTATTAGAATATATGCACATACATATTATATAGTTAGGCAGCATTGAATGATCATCTCATTTGGTGGTTAGACCGCCAGTGACGTATTTTAAACAGGATCCGTTGGAAATTCTATACATATGTATTTGACAGCATTCTAGTAGGTAAATGTATTTTGAATTCATCTATTTTGGTATACAACAAGTAGTTTAAATCAATATAGTTGTATGTAACGTACAATATTGTAATTTCTACAGTACTAACATAATTTCCGTATATAATTTTAGTATTATATCGTATTTTTTTAGCTTCACGCTATGTTCCGCATACAGCAGAGTACGCAGAGTAACCCAGTGTTAAGACACTCTGTTCCCCACTTTCCGCCGAATTCTGGAGGCATTACGTGTTAAGTGGCATAATTCAACGCCGTGCTTTGCCTCGAAATGAAATATTCATTATTTCTATTATTAAAGTGGGAATCGAACCCACAACCAGTCGCGTTTACAGTCACACTTCGTGCCTCTGTTTCGACTGGCCTTAAATTTTATTATATCATATTATTTATTATATCGTAAGTACTGGTTTTACATTTCATATATTCTTAGTTATTGTATTCAAACATTTGAATATGATTATAATTGCGCTTCAGGTGACAGTATGTCTCGCAATAAAGACAGGCATGAGGGCGCGAGTGGGCGCACGCACCACATTATGTCGGAGGCGGAGCGGGCATCTGGCAGGCGCGGAGGCTGGACTATGCTTGAGGTAATGCTATTTTTTATATTTATAAGTACTTAATTTTTCGATATTTAACTAAAATACTTATCAACTGACCTAGTTTTGACCATTTACCTACCTTTGACCATGGATAGGAGTAAAGTGTTCGAAACGTCGGGTTTTCTAAAAATGTATTTTCGAATACCAAAAATATACGCGATCCTGTTAAGAATAGCTTCCTTTCAAATGTGTAATAATCGCGAAAACAAAAGATCTTTACTCTTTATACTTGAATGGTTTTTTTTGTTTGTGTGAAATTAGAGGGATTGGCATTTTGGTGAAAAAGTAGTATAGAGTAAACAAACAAATAAATACTTAAGTTCCTTCAACTTTATATGATAATTAAATTCTTTGTTTGTCATCAATTATAACATACAGGTAATAAATGACACTATTTCAACGAATTTATCTCCATTATATTGACATTTAAAGTATATTTTAAAAATTTCCAATACTTCAATATTGTAAATACTAAGTAGTTTAAAAAGAAGTAAAGTAGTTCCATTTAAATTGACGTGCTAATGTAGCAATACCTTTGTTGCTAAGAGGCTCAGCCGGCGTGGATCGGTTAAAGCCGCTGTACACGTAACGGTATTATTGAAACGCGTCAACCGTATAAATTCAACATTAGTGTACGTTTAGTCAATATGTGAATATATATTTATGACTAATGACAGCTCGTGACTTCGCCTACGTAAATACCCAACCTTTTATACAAACTTTCATCCTCTTTTTATTTTATCGCTGGGATTATTTATCTCCAATTTCAAATTATCAGGAGTTGATTTTTGAAATAAATAAATATGTTTGTTTGACCATGGGTATTTCAACTATTTTCATGCTGAATTTCAATCAAATCAGGCCGATTTAGACGTAAAAATGTAACCGACAGGCAGACAGATTTTGGTTTTTATAATATTAGTATGGATGATTGGGTAGTAACGTCTGTAGCTAGCTTTATTTAGACGCCAACGCGTTTCTATTGAAATCATCTCGCACTTTCATTTACACAGTATTAAGATTTTACTGAAATATAGGTATTAATTAGAATGGGGACATGAATTATGAATGTGATAAGGTTGCAATTATGAAGGAGATATGTCACATGTTTGAATTTTATTGCAAGTTTATGCCTATAAGCTGTTAAATATAATGAAATATTGAAGTTCAGATGTTTTCTTATTAAAATTTTTCAAGAAAATGATTAATTTTTTTTCATATAATACAAAACTTTTATTTCTATGATTTAATTCTTTCCTACACCTAAGTGTAATAAGAAGTAGTCAGAGAGAACCTAGTGTCAAGCCACTCCGTCCTTCATTTTCCGACCGAAATCGAGACATTACGTGTTGATTGGCGGAACTCAACGCCTCGCGTTGTCGTAGATACCAGAGCGAAGAAATGAAAATTTCAATATAATCGTTCTCCCAGGTGATGTTCGAACCCACAACCATGGCTTTTACAGTCACAGTACACTTGTACCATGACGACCTCGATGTTTTTATTAAATGGTTTATATTTTAAACATTTTTAAAGTGTTATTCCACACTAAGGAAAATTGAAAAAGATATTTAAGAAAATGTATAATAAATTGAACGTAGCGAGATTCGAACCCGCGCCTCCTGAATACCATCCAGGCGCTCTCACCGCTAAGCCATGCGTTCTACTACGAGCTGCATCGAAATTCTTATACGCTTTTATTACAACTTATATTTTTAGTTTATATTTCTACACTACGAACACGTAATATCCATACTTTTTTTAACAAAACGGTCATTGATTCGATTCCTATCCACGAAATGATTATATAACATTAAATTATAAATTTTCTTTACAAAATTTGATGAAAACACACGAAATTTGACGCAAAATATTTAAAATTTTCCAGATAACAGGAGGTGTGCGCGCGTTGGCGCCGCAACTGTTCCAACTGACGCATCTAACTGCGTTGTATCTGAACGACAACTCGCTACAGCGTATCCCATCAGATATAAGCCAGCTAGTTAACCTTCACACCCTGGATATGTCCAATAATAAATTACGCACTTTGCCTGCTGAGCTGGGGGATCTGATACAGCTAAGGTATATATTTTCTTTAATTTAATTTAGATATGTTTAGAAATGGTTTGAAACTGGTTTATTGTTATGGTTTTACACTTTTTTATAGTATAGAAGGGTAGTCAGATAGAATATAGTGTCAAGACTAAGGTGATCAGAATGACAAGATATTAAGTGTTAGTTAGAGATATTATATAGAAGACTAACACTTACTTAGTTGTTAAAATTATAAAATTATGATTATTTTTATCTAGTAGGAATCGAACCCGCAACTCATTGTGATTGCAGTCAAACATTGTCCCATTACGCCAAATAAATGTAAGATTATTTATTATTCAGCATAATGTAAATTTTATTGAAATGCTATTATCAATTGATGAATTAATTTGTAAAATGAAATTTAATTGTCTTTTAACACGACTATAAATATACGGCATTTTTTTAATATATTTTCTTTATTTTAAATATAAATATTTTAAGAATTTGAAGTCATACATGTTCAAAATACACGATTGCTCCCAAATTCACCTAATTTGTATTTAGTAAAAGTCATATAGAATCGGATTACTCATATTTTTTGCACATTATTAGAGAAGCGTTAAACTAAAGTAGGACACTATCGCAAAATTAACAATAAATAAAAATTTACATATTTTACGTATTATATTATTCATATTATATTATACATATATTCGTATAGTAGTAGGTACGTTATAACGATACTATTTTAACGTTAGTCGCAAACTGTTTGTACATAAAAGCAATTATTTATGCCAATTAGGACATGTTTCTAAAATTACTTAGCAAAAACTTTGGTCATTGGCTCGACTGTTTCTGCGAATAAAGTCACATTTTCCTTCAACAAAATGTCCGTTTTGTATAAACAAGATTTGTTCAGGCTTGAATTGGAACAGACGGAATTAGAAATTTGCTTCGTATTCTAATGCAAGTATATAATTATGTTCATATATTTTGTATGGAATACTAGATATCATCAATTTAATGCTTTACAATATATTATTATTAAATTCTTTTCTTCGCTTTTTGTATACATTTTTGACAGGATTTTGCCAGGTTCAAACGAGTTGTGGGTTCGATTCCCATTTAAGGAAATGATTATATATTTTCATTTCTTCAACTCTGGTAGCAAAGACTAAGCGCAGCGTTAAGTTCCGTCACTTAACAGACGTCTCGATTTTCGAGCATCCAGGTTCTATCTATCTTAGCAGGATAGTTAAAGAGAACCTGAAAGCCCCTGCGGGAGATAGCATGAAGCTGATATGAAACTATTTTCATTAATCGTATAATCGCAGATTAATCTCGTATATTGTATTTTTGAATACCAAAAATATACACAATTAATCCGGTTAAAATAGTTCCAGTTCAAAACGTTATATTGTTATTTGTTTATATTTTATATATGCATAAGTGATTAAATATTAAATAAAGCGAGATAACAATATACATATTGATTATAAAAATGTTCCCCGTTTAAAATAACCGATTCTACCTCTATAATAAACAGCAATATTTGAAAGATTATTAATAGATTCTTTGAGACCGTCGCGTAGTAGGACAGTCTCTGACTGTATCGCGATGGTTGTGGGTTCGGTTCCCATTCAGGGGAATAATTATGATTTAATGTTCATTTGAAAAAGTTCCACCACTGTTGAGTGGATGCCGCAATGTCTTGATTTCGGGAGGAAAGTTAAGGACGGAGTGTCTTGACACTAAGCCCTCTATGACTATCCCTATATGCAAAAAAAGCGCGCAGCTGTTTTATATTATATGCATTTTAAGTGTTTAAATATTCAACAAAGCGAGATAACTATATCATATTAATATTTATTGTGATTATGAAAATTTTCCCCGCTTAAAATGACCGAAACCACCTCCAAAACAAACATTAGCAATATTTGAATGATTATTATTAGATTTGAAATATATTAAAGACATTCAATGTATCCTTATTGCTATAGCGATTAGGCTCCTTTCACACAGTCACCTTCGTTAAGATCATTATGATAAATAATAGATAAAGCACCTTGGTTGGAAATAGCGTATACCGTAGGGTTGCCATACGTTGAGTTTTCCCCGGATATGTCCAATTTTAGAAAGTTAAAGAATTATTAAAAAATTGTTTTAAATTTTAAAAAGTTTTAATTTTGTATAAAATATTTAACATTTCATTTTCTTTGGCCTGGTGTCGAGGCAAAGAGCGTGGTTTAGTTCTGCCATATAACAAACACTGCTGCAAATTCGATGGAAAGTGTTAGTAAAGTGGTAGTTTCCTTTGCCTACCCTGCTGTGTACGGGATATAGCGTAAAACTTTAAAAAAATGTATTAAAATAAATAAAAAATGATTTATGATCATTAAAATTATATTATATGCTTTCAAATGTCGGGGTTGTGGACTCTGAAATCCGGGATTTTCATGTTTTTTATCCCATTTTAAAGATTTATGAAATAGTACCTCCAAAATGTATTTAGAAAACGTATAAAAATTTGAACGCAGCGGAATTCGAACCTGCGGCTCTTGGAAACCGCCCAAGCACTTTGACCGCTAAGCCATGCGTGAACTCATAAGACTCGAGTTCGAATCCTCGAAATTTTTATACAATTTCTCAATATCTTTTTCAATTTCCTAAGCTTGTGAATTACTTTAAAATAATAAAAAGTATGGAAACCCTAATATATAGTGATATTGGCTTACAAAACAAACGAGTTGCGTACATACAAGGTCGTTGAACTCTGGCTTGCCATGATAAGCGTGGAAATTGACGAACGTTATTAGTAAACACTTGGCCGTCTCGAAACAGATTCGTTTAATATTAATAGTGTATATTTTAGATCGCGATGAATTCATGTTTTTGTTTATAAGTTTTGAGTAGGTATATGAGTATGATGGGATGTTATGTATGCGTTTATGTTACTTTATAGAATTTAGGATGGTGTTAGTTTTATTGAGATTTGTTGAGCTGAGAATTAGACACTATTTTATTTAAATAAAAAGCATTTTTAGACAAGGTATATAAAATTGCTCGCAGCGGCATTTGAATCCACGCCTTTTGGAAACCGTTTAAGCGGGTATTTTTATACTAGCTAAGTTAGTTCTCTAAAAATGTTTTTCATCCTGAGTGTGAGTGTAACGTTTGACAATGTTAAAATACTCTTTAAATTTGTTAAAATGCTACTTATTCTTACTAATTTTTATAGATGCCTTTTTATTTTTTTATAAAAAATATTTCATTTTCTAATAAAGAAAACAACATTTTCATTGTTTTATTCAGCAATTAATTGGTTTTGATGATACAAGAGCTTTGAAGCCATCGTGGGGTAGTGGGACAGCGTCTGGCTGTAAACACAATTGCAAAATAAGTTCGCGGTTGCTTCTCTGATCATGGTTGTAAAAGAAAAATGGATTAAAGCATCACTTTATTTCCAAAACTGTAAAAAATAATAATACTAAAAATGTGCTTTTAATCTATATTTTTTTACTAGCGGCCCGCTCGCGGCTTTGCCTCGTAAACTACATAACTGCTTCGTTATATTGCAACCATCAGTGCCCACCACTAAGAACTCTTTTTGAAAAATAAAGTGGCCTATATTTATCAACCATATTTATGCCACAATTCATTATAATCGGTCAAGCGGTTAAGATTTTTCATATAAACTTTCATCCACTATTTCAACCGTTTAGCGTTTTATTTTTGAAAAAAATAATTAGCCTATGTTAGACCCAGTAACTTTTACTACGATCATTCTAAATATCATCCAAATCGCACCTGTAGACTAGCCGTGAAAGCATGACAGACAAACACACAGACTTTCGCATTAATAATATAAGTATGGATTATGTATATCCCTTCATAAATCTTATTTACTGACGTTTATTATAATATTTAACTAGTGAACGTCGTAAAACAATGAAGCAGCGTTCTGGCGGTTAATACTAGTTGTGGGTTCAATTCCCCAATCGAGGGATGATTGTTTTAATTATTTTTATTTTTCCCTATCTGCTTAGGACGATATGGTTAACATGCATGCAAAATTCGGTCGAATAGCGGAGAACGGAGTATCTTGACACTAGGTCTAGGTCTCTAATTACCTTCCTATGCGGGATATAGCGTGAATCTATTATAAAATTTATTAAAGCTAAAAACAATCCATATGTGGTTCAAATTGTTTCCACTTTAAATAAATTAAGCGTATATAAAGCACCAATTTCATTTCTCATTGTAATAGAAATGTCATGAAAATGCAAAACGTTTAAGATCTAAGATCATTGGATAAAAGTAATGTGGCTTCGCTCTCATCGCTTCATGGGTAGTTAGTTTTTACGTTAATCTTTTCTTGTGACGCATACGAAATGTGTTCAGAATATAGAAATTACATAGGGATACTTGTTGTAGCCCGCGACTTTGTCTGTATTAAATATAAAATTTAGTTCCCTCATTTTTTCTTGTTCTTTTTCATATGAATTTCGAAAAAGCTTTTTTTTTTATCGTTTGTTTTTTTAAGCTTCACAATTTTTACCGCATAGCGAGTTAGTCAGAGAAGATCTACGGTTAAGACACTCCGTACTTCACTTTACGCCCGAAATAGAGACATTGCGTGTTGAGTGGCGGAACTCTACGCCGCGTTTTGTCTCAGGCACCCGAGCAAAGAATTGAAAATTTAAATATAAACATTGCCACAATGAAAATCGAACCCACAACCTAGCTTTAATATCAGACGCTGTCTCACAGCGTCTTAACGTATATAACCTCATCATTTTATTATTATCTTCTTGAAAGTGGAGGAGTATCTTGATATTAGCTCCTTTCTCTTTGGCTACTTTGGCTTGCTATGCCTGAAAAAACGTGAAGCTGCTTTTTTCTCTTAGTTCCCCCTTTACACTTCCCTAAGAACTTACATTATGCCTAATTTGAGCTTTCTACGCCCAGTAGTTTCGGCTGTTAAGAGTTAAATACGTTTGTATATGGAATACTAGTTTTATCATGAATAAAAAATTATGTATTATTATAAAAAAAAAAAAAATTGTTGCACATTCTTTTTAGTTTTTGTTGTAATTTATTCTCTGGCTTATTAGTATAATATAAAAAAATGCATTTTTATTTATATATTTTTTTATGTGAAAAGTATATTGGCGCATGTAAGTGGGATGGGACCTTGCAATGTTTGTATTTATATACAATGTTCATGTGATGTTACGTGTATATTCTGTCTTTATAAGTCTGTGTGCAGACCTTATAAATAAATAAATAAATTAAGAACATGGATTATGCATCATTATTGATAATTAACTCCATGGAAAAAAGATGTTATAGCGCAGTAAAAAGTACCTATAAATAATAACAAGAAAGATGGGCAAGCAAAGAAAAACCACCTATTTTCCTATTTATAATATAAGTATAGATAGATATGCAAACGTGACAGTTAGCTCAGTTTGTATTTTATATTACAAAACATTGATTATTATTGAGTTTATTTATTAATTATTATACCTAATTATACCTACTTATCTTAGCTTCTAGGTAGCGTGATAAATACATATAATAAATTAGATTAAAAAGAGAATATTTCAGCGCAGTGGGACGTCTGACTGCAATCGCGATTGGTTGTCGGTTCGATTTCCGTTCGATGGAAAGATCATAATTATTTTTAAAGTAAACAAAACAAAGCGGCGCGTTAAGTTCACCACCACGCAATACCTCAATTACGGTAATATTGCAAATTCTTCTGAAATTTTTAGTAAAACGTGGTTAACAAATCGACGTGATAAATACACAATACGTAAAAACTATATGTTATGTATTTGCTCAGAAACTTTCATAAAATATTTCATTCTCAAGTCTCCGCTAATTAAAGAGATATTGTGGTATTAAATAAGAGATGTTCAGTACAACAAACAAACGTTGTTTTTTGTTTAACTACTAAATATTCCTTATATTTATTATATAAAAGTATAATTTAGTATCTCGATATTGCCCGCTTAGCAGGGTCAGACAGAACCTAGTGTCAAGACGCTTCGTTTTCCACTTTCCACCCTTATTTAAAACGTTGCGTGTTGTTGGGCGGACCTCGACGCCTCGCTTTGTCTTGTTCATCAAAGCGGAGAAATGAAAATGATATAAAGTATTAATACAAACACTACGTTTCATTATTGTTACATAGGATTTCTGCCCTTGGGGGAACGGGTTAAGAATACAAATCCCACCCGCCGCTGGGTAGCGTCCCGTAAAACGCGGGTAACCCAGTAGCTTGATGGTAGGAAATTCGTTCTCCGACTGGCTCGCGACCACTATCGTGTAAAAGACGAACCGCCAAAGCGATGATGTGTTCCGGTTCGATGGCATGTAAGCCAGGTCTCCCTATTCTCACCATTCCCATCCTTCTTCCATCCTTCTGTCCTACATCCCCGACGCTGGCAACGCATCCATCACTCTAATGTTGTGGATGTCGATGAGCGAAGGTAACCACTTAACACCAGGTTAAAATATGAAACTTCAGGTGGAATTGAACACACAACCGCGCGCTGACTACCAGAAGCTATCCACTGCGTGACGATGGCCTTGATCTTATATCTTTAAAGGAGCAATTCTTATATATGTATAAATATAAAACCTGACTACCCCGCAAGGGATACAGCGTGAAGTTAAAAAAAATATATAACCTAAATCTTTGAAATGACTCTAATGATTTACATAAAATTTAATATATAGTTGGTTTTAGTTGCGAAAATTTGATCTTTCATATACTTGTAGTTTTACTTTTAGAAAAACTGCTAAAATATAATTAGCATAAAAATATTAATTTCCCCATTATTGTAATAGATAGGGAAAGTGGGAAATTATTAAAGCACAAATTCCCCATTTCAAATCCAGATATGTCGAATATATATTTTTAATAATTTATCTATAATAAATACCTGGTCAGCTGATATTAATATTAACCATTCCATTGTTACAGAGAACTTCACTTGCACAACAACTACCTCAGAGTGTTGCCATACGACATCGGGAAGTTGTTCCACTTGCAACTCTTGGGTCTTCAGGGCAACCCGCTCAGCAAGGAAATGCTGTCTATTTACAACGACAACAACGGTACTGCCAAGCTGTTGACGTATTTGTTGGACAATTTACAAGGTTGGTTTCGATTTTGTGTTTTAATTTGGTAGTTTAGTTGTTATTGGGTTGAAGAATTGTGAGATTTTGTTTATTGAAAGCAGTGTTAAGTAAAGTTGGCTAAAATTAAGAACTAATTAGCTTCACGCTGTATCCCGCACGTAGCAGGGTAGGCTAATAAATTGTCAGCTAATCGTGATTTTTACATGATTTCCAAAAAAATAAATAGCAAATTGTTAATAGCAATTAATTTTTGCCCAACTGATTTGAAAGTTGTAAACTTTTTTTTCAAAAACATTAAATTTTTAAGGTAGTAGAATCGAGATACATTAAAAAGAACTTATAATGTAGTAAAAGATTTCGGCCTGTCTAGAATTATTATTACATTATATCTAGTAGTTATTTTCGTAAGCATTGATGGTTTCGTTAGGTAGAGAAAGGAGCTCAAAGGAACAGTGGAGGAGTGATAATACCCATTTTCATTTTTTTTAAATTTTCTTTTTCAGTTACGAATACACAGTTTTTTATTTTTACTGATTTCGACGCTTTCAATGTAGACAGATAGGACTTAATAATATGTGCGTCACTTGTGTTACACTGTTGTTAATCAACAGAGGATAGATATGAAAATAACTAAATTATGATAACTTTTTCGAGTCAGAATCGAATCCGCAATCATTTCGTATATGCGTATATTTAGACGATGTCAAAATATACAAACAAAATATAAAGTCCAATATTTATAAAATATATACCTACTGTACTGTACATATTTTAAAATATTCAAGTTTGTAACATTAAGATTACAAAATATGTTAACATTTCAAAAGTAAGTAAACTTTTTTATTTTTCTTATAGCATACATACCATTACATACATAGCTTCACGCTATATCCCGCACACAGCAGGGTAGGCAGAGGGAAGGGTAGTGTTAAGACACTCCGTTCCCCACTTTCCGCCGAATTCGGAGGCTTGCGTGTTAAGTGGCGGAACTTAACGCCGCGCTTTACCTCGACACCAGAACGAAGAAAATGGAAATATAATTTCCACTCCTCGAGTGGGAATCGAACCCACAACCAGTCGTTTACAGTCACACTCTTGTGCCACTGGGCCACGACTGGCCAATTTCTTATAGCATTAATCTGAAATCTATACGACGATCAGCATGAAGAGATTTAAAAAAGCTTTATTTGCGCATTTCTTTTCGTAGTTTTAGTTACAGCGAACATTAACAAGGCAATATACCTTTAGTGATATATTGTTTGTCATATCTTTAATATCTAATTTATAATATTTTATCAGTTATATTGTTACATAGGATTAAAGGCATTATAGCCTTAGCAATGCATTGGCTTAATATTTTCCATTATATTACACTAGATTCTGCTTACTCTACTATACAGAGAAAAGGACGAAGCTTTTCTGTGTTAATTAAAAATAATTCTTCGTAATATTCTATAAAAGTTTTCATAACGTTTATAATGTAATAATATCTTAGCAAGTTAAATGTAACTTAATAATTTATATTGCCTATGCTATAGCAAGCAAGTTAAATGTAACTTGATAATTTATATTGTTATATATGCTAAAAGCATACATATTTTTAATAATATGCTATAAATATTTTAATTTTTTTGACGGACCAAAATTACACTTTCTTTTTATATTATATCAAAATTACCGAGAGAACATCGATAATAATCTCTAATATGTTAGCGACGATAACACGAGAGTTTCTTTGATATCTTTCTATTTAAGAACTTTATTTAAACGCGAAGGTTTTGGGTTCGATTTCCTCTCGGCGAAATGACTATATATTATTTTCATATATCTGGTACCTAAGATAAAAGCACAGCGTTTAGTTCCGCCATTCACCACGCAATATCTCGTTCACATACTAAGTTTCATATGAAATTGATAGGTGGCTCTTTATTGCTCAAGTAACGCCATCTACTGAAAATGCAATAAAGATGTTCGTTTAATACAGGTGGAGCTAGTTGTCACATTAAATAATGTTTTTAAATAATATTTTTTTTATTTTTTTCTACATATATACTAGAAATGGATATCATTTTTTATATATGCCTCAAATATATTATTATGTAATATAAAATGTAAAATAAAAAAATATTTTTGTCATAAGGTGTAAAAGTCATTTTTTTGTTTATTAATGATCAAATTATAATAAAAAATAATAAATAAACTTAATATAGTTTAAAATGTATACCATAACGAATTTTTTTTTCAACGTTTTTAGTTCGGCTATCTTTATTTTTATATGGGACTTAGACATTTTTTTTATTAAAACTTACATTAACTAATTAAATTCGCAAATATTATAGTTTTACATATGTATTTTTAAAAAGGCACCGTCGCGACGCAGTCAGGACTGACTGTAATCGTGGTTGGTTGTGGACTCGATTACCACTCGAAATAATAGTAATCATTAAATTATGTTCATTTCTCCGTTTTGACAAACAAGATAAACCGCGACATTGAAATTCACCAATCAACACGTAATATCTCGAATTCGGGCAGAAAGCGGAGAACGGAGTGTCTAGTGTCCCGTGAAAAATATTTTTTAATGTATTACTATTGTTAAATGTACTTCGTGAAATAATTTGATATAAATTAATCGTTAATACCCATCTGCAACTGTGCAGTCTCAATATTGTCTACAATATAACTGTCGATGATTGTTTAAATTGAGTTGTTCAAGCCTCACGCGCTTTCAATTACGTCTTTTATTTCTGCGGAACGGAACGAATAGACGTGCTTTTTGCTCAAATCTCCTTTATTTTCTTTAGATTGTATTAGAAAGTAAAACGTTTACATAGTTTGCTATTTTACTTTGAATTGGGTATATGAAGCTATTGTATATTATATATATTTATATATTAGAGGGCAGTTGTGGCGCAGGGACACATTGTGTGACTGTAAAAACGGCTGGTTGTGGATTCGATTCCCAGTCGAGGAGTGCCAATATTTAATATTTCCCTTTTTTCGCTCTGATGTCGAGGAAAGCGCGGAACTTAATGTTCCGTCACTTAACACGCAGTGCTTCCAAAATTCTACAGAAAATGGGGAACGGAGTGTCTTAACACTAGGTTCCCTCTGCCTACCCTACTGTGCGCGGGATACAGCGTGAAGCTGAAAAAAAAAATGCAAACGTCTTACACAAATTAACAGTCATACGAAACTGTTACACAAATTTCCAATATTGTAACAATTTTGTTAATACGGTACATTATTCAAAATGAATTATTTAAGAACACTTTGTCATCAATAACAGTTATCAAAATTATTCTTAACGATGTCTTTGTCTCATTGTGACTAATTTTAATTATTTAGGTCAGTATTGACTCATTATTTTCGTGGTTATTAATATGTAAATATATTAATATTATCATGTATAATACATATTTTTTTTTTTCTATATAACGCATTCTGTGCACACGAAACTAGCGCAGCACAAATATATTAAACTAGTAAATTCCACCTTCATTTAATTTTACTGTTGCATATTTTTTGCAACGCAACTATAAATGCTAATTTCATTAATTAAGTAAAGCAACAGAGAGATCTAACGGACTTCCTATCCCGTTGTGTCGGATCATATGGAAGCAATAATATTCGACCGTTCTCAAGTACGCTTACTTGTAACGTTGTGTTGAGATATTTTTGTTAATATTAACTTTATCTGTTCGTTTTATATGTGTTAAATGATTTTAGATTTAGTTAATTTTGAGAATTAGTACTGTTTTTGAAGAGACATGATTAAATATATCTTAACCCAGTATTTGACTTGACAGCGTCTGATTGCGAACGCGCTGGTTGCGGGTTCGAGTCCCACGAGAATTAGTGCATTGGCACTAGGTTCTCTCTGATTTGCTATGTGGTATTACTAAAGAATTAGATGCCAAACTACTTCATTTCTTTCTTATATTTGATTTTAGATCAAGGTCTTAGAAAATTAGTGATTACTTAGGTAAAAAGTGTATAGCAAGAAAGGGGAGGGTATACTTAGGTGTAAGAGTAAAGCACAACGCAATTTAACGATATTTTAATGTTTCTATACTCAGTACGAATTTATTATTACGATTTATGTACATACATATGTTTGTATTCTATTAACATATAGTAAACTACACATGCAACGAAATATTGCTCAAACGACACAATATATCCTAATTCCTACCGCTTCGTGGCCTTAATGACCTACTCGCGTTCGTTCCAAATAGATTCACTGAAGGTCTCGAAGATCATAAATGAAAGTCAACATCAGAAATCCCGGTTGTTCAACAAAAATAATGTCGTGATTACACTCGACGAGCCATGACAATAAATCCGCGAGATATGATTGTCTCACTCAACGACAATGGCGTTGGAAAGTGTGGGAAGACGTCCGTCTAGATATAATTGATTGTTTAAGCGTTACTAACCAGTGGTGGAATTAGTAGTAAGCTAGCTAAGTAGGGTATATAGCCTAGAGTGGTATTTTTAGGGATAAATTGTGGTCTTATTTTTTTTTATTTATTAATAAGTAACTGTGTTCCCGACTCCGTTTGTGTGGAATTAAAATAACATATAATTCTATGATAAAAGGAGCCTCAGTTACTCCTTGTTATATCAGCTATCTGCCAACGAAACCCCCCGCCAATATCAGTCCAGCCATTCCAGAGATTAGCCCTAACAAACAGATAGACCGAAAGACAGACAAAAATTGTAAAAAATGTTATTTAGGTGTATACACATACTTTAGTAACAATCGGTTTAATAAAACTCCAGTTTTATTTATTTGTCAGCTTATTGTTATGCTTATGTTATAAAGATTTACGAAAAACGCTTTGTCCTTAGAAATAATGCTCTGCTCTATATACTAACAATACTACTCTAATATAATATTAAGGAATTGAAAACGTAGATTTGGCAAAATGTGTAAAGGTTATTGGTGAAAACGTCCATGGAAATGCAAGCACAAGGCTGTCGTTTTATTTTTGTCAACTATATTGAAAAGCAATTGTTCCTCCCATGGTTTTCTTTTCAATCGACACTGACCACAGCCCGGCCCGTACAATGGCTTGTGACCTGCTTGAATGCTCTTCAACTCTTTGTGAGGTCTATTTTGGTTGTTCGCGCTTTTAGTGAAACTGTTGGCCATTGAGTAATGGTTGCCTACTTTTGGGAAAGTATTGATAGTTATTTTTTTTAAACGTTTCTTTCGTTTTTTGTCCGTATTTAAGTCGCAAATGTACGCTAAATGCTGTTTTTGTGTGAAGTAGAAAACATGTCTCGTTCTTCTTAGTGTCTTTGACAAATATCTAAATTTTGGATGTACGTAGTCTGTCGTGGCGCAGGAGCACGTTGTGAATGTAAAACGCGACTTGTGGATGTTTGTTGTTGTTGTAAATGTTTACTGAATATTTCATATTTTTGGCCAGTAGTGGCCCAATGGCACAAGCGTGTGAGTGTAAACGACTGGTTGTGGGTTCGATTCCCACTCGAAAAGTGGAAATATTTAATATTTCCATTTTCTTCGCTCTGGTGCCGAGGTAAAGCCCGTCGCCACTTAACACGCAATGCCTCCGAATTCGGCGGAAAGTGGGGAACGGAGTGTCTTAACACTAGGTTCCCTCTGCCTACCCTGCTGTGTGCGGGGGATTCAGCGTGAAGCTAAAAAAAAAAATCTTCGCTCTAAGGTTTGCCACTTGACAATGCCTGCAAAATTGGGCGGAAAATAAGGGACAATGTTTTAACATTAGGTTTCCTCTACCCTGCTGTGTGCGTGAATAAAGCTACAAAAAAAAATGCTGTTTTTGAACGATAAGTAGAAAAGATATCTCGTTCTGTATTTGGTATATATGAACATTTTACATTTACTTAGTAATTTAAAGCGGAACTCTCGCATATTCTGGCGCCTAAATGTCAGCGGTCATTACACTGTTTAACTGGGACATCAATTAACTTAAATTAACTTAACTAGATCACTTATACATTATTAATGAATTAATAGAAGCTTCTTCCATATTTACCAATTAGAAACATGTTTGAATTAATACGTACATACACCGACTAGCTAGCTGCTCCCGCGGCTTTGCGCCCAAAATTACGAAAGCAGTTATAATCCAAGGAGTCTACTTACTTGATAATTTGAACAATTCACAAAATATATTTATAAATTGTAGCCTATATTTTATTCTGATTTGTCAGCTATATTATTGTAAAGTTTCATTAAAATCTCTTCAGTAGTTCTTACGTGACGAACAAACTTCCAAACAAACTTTATTACTTATTAGGTTAGCACGGTTGTTTTTAGAAAATATTTTTTATATATTTTATATAATAATTTATCGATATCTAAGAAAAGAGAAAAGCAACTGGATTAATCGAACGTACATTTTGTGAAAGTTGATCGTGTTGGAGCGGAGATTGTTGTGTTAGGTTAGTGTTACTACTAGCTGTTGCGTAAACGTTATAATAAACTTTAGTATAAAAAACCTTTCTTATATAAAAAATAATATGAAGTAGTCGTTTTATTTTCGTTCCTGAGGCCGTTGTGGCGCAGTGTTAAAACGTCTAATTGTAAACACGATGGGTTGTGGGTTCGATTCCCACTCGAGGAACGATTTTATTTAAATTTTTATTTCCTCGCTCTGTTATGTAAGACAGAGCGCGGCGTTAAGTTCTGCCTCTAACGTAATGTCTTAATATTAGGCGGAAAGTGGAGAATGGAATGTCTTGACTCTCGGTTGTCTGACTTTCCTGTTATACGGGAATAATCATTAAGCTGTATATTTTCTTTGGCCTTGTTTCGTACAGAGACATTATTTCTTTAAACAGCCGTTATATTGAATTGAAACCTTTTCACCGACTATTGTTATACATATACCTATAGAAGAGAATTTCTTAAGAAATTGTGTATAAATTATATTTTTTGTTATTGTATTGTGAAAATTAATAGTTTTATAATTTTATTGTATTATATAGATTTTATTACACTTTTTTATTTATTTTGCAGCATTTATATATTATTTATTATCAACTATTATTATCTATTTACATTAATTAGCCTCTACTCACATGCCATTGTCTTATGATACACACTTTCTTTTCTTAATGACTAATACGGTTCGCATAATTGTGTAAATAATATTTTTATAGCGTTTGTGTGTACATTTTTTTTCATCTTCACGCTTTTCCCTCATAACGGAATAGTCAAAGAGATCCTAGTGTTAAGACTCTCCGTTCTTCAATTTCCTTCCGAAATCAAGACATTCTGCATGTTGAATGGTGGAACTACCAGAGAAATTAAATTTTATATTAAATAATTCCCCCGAGTGGGAATCGAATCCACAACCATCGTTTTTACTGTCAAACGCTGTTCAAGTCCGTCACCATAGCCTCAATGTATATTATCATTATACGAGTTATAATACGTGTAGGAAAAGCTTTGGGCCCCTTTTTTACAATAATTTTGCAGATGGTTGAGTATGAAAGTTGCCACATTTAAAATATATATGCTGAAGAAGTGCAGGAAGCTAGTATATTATATCCATTAGAAATATAATAAATTAATAAAATATACCACGCACTCAATATTATTGACATACCTATACTTTTGCGTAACGTAACATAAACGTTGCTGAGGCTTTGTTGCTTAAACTTAGCATAATAATTGACTGTAAACGCGACTAGTTGTAGGTTCGATTCCCACTCGAGAAATTGAAATACTTAATATTTCCATTTTATTCGCTCTGGTGTCGAGGGAAAGAATGGCGTTAAGTTCGGCCACTCAACACGTAAACTTCCGCCTTCTAAAATTCAGCGGAAAGTGGGGAACAGAGTGTCTTAACACTAGGTTTTTTTTGCCTACCCTGCTGTGTGCGGGGTACAGCGTGAAGCTAATAAATATACTCTAGTATATCTCAAATGGCTATATCCAACTGCATGTATGTATGAGTTTTTAAGCTGTGTAATTACTATTAGAACGCACGTACGCCCCACAATAGTGTGAATAAATTATCGTGTCGATTTTGACTGGTCATCGATTCTCGTTGAATGACAATGCCATCGACACGCCCGGTCCGACCGGTGAAAGTGTTCGCGAAAGTGAAGCCGGAACCGAGTGGTGACGTCACGCGCGATTTGCGCAAGAGCTGGCTACGGGGACATTGCGAAACTTTGTCTTGTATTTGTATGATTAGATGATGTTATATTGATTGTATTATTTATTTTATTGAGCTAGTTTGTTTTTTTTTTAATTTTTAAAGTGTTATTCCACACTTAGGAAAATTGTAAAAGACATTTAGAAAACGTATAAAATTTTTGAACGCAGCGCGCTCAGTGGTGAGAGCGCCTGGACGGTTCAGAGGGCGCGGGTTCGAATCACGCTGCGTTAAAAAATTTTATATGTTTCCTAAATGTCTTTTAGTTTGGTTTTGTTTTGTGAGGTCAGGTTTTGGTGGTAAATAAAATTGTTTATAGAAGCTGATTCAAGTTATTTTCTGTGTAGCATTGTAGTAAGAAAACCTAGTGTCAAGATACTCTGTTTTCTATTGTCTGGTCGAAATCGAGACTTGCTTGTTAAGTGGCGGACCTTAACGCCGCCCTTTGTCTAAATGAAATGTAAATGAAAATAATATATCATCATTACACGATGTCTAACTGCACCACATCGGCATCTCTGTTTTTGTGAATATCTTCTCCTGTTAATGAAAAAATAATGATGTCCCCTTAGAGGGTTTTGAACCTCCAACCAATACGCATAATTATTTTTGCCAAATTTGATTCCTTCCAGACAACGTTTAAGATTATTATTGTTTTATCTACAAAGGACGGCGTTAAGTTCTGCAACTTAACAAACAATGTCCCCATTTCGGACGGAAAGTGGAGAACGGAATGTCTTGTTATTAGGTTCTCTCTGACTATCGTGCTACGTAGGAAAAAGTCTGAAGCTCCTATTATTCTTCTAACTAAAAATACTACTATATTAATTAATACTAGCAATAGAACACAGTGTTTTAATAAAAACTTTTACTTTTAGCACTTAAACGTCTTCATTCGGCTATTCCAACTTTTTCTTTTCGGAAGTTTTAATGAGGCTGAAGTTTGTAACCGCATCACGGATCTACGAATGCAACCTCAAAAAAGAAATCATGTTTTAAAACGCTATATACGAATCGAGTGAGGTCACATTTAATAAGCGCATTTAAATTCAAATTAACGTAACTCGATTTGGTCCCTTAAAAGGAATAAAAGTTTCGTCGTCCGACAACTCTTATGAATAATTAATTAAGATTTTTATTTCTTCACGTTAATTATTGAGAAAGCAAACATACTTGCGGACCTGTTAGTTGTAACGTTCTAAGCGAAACCCCCCACTATATAGTAATGATTCATGTAAAAGTTGGCTTTTACGCTATGATTTTTTGATATATATTTTTTGATGTAGGTAGTTATAATTTTAATGTATATGGCGAAATTTTATTTTCGTTTTTATCCACTTTTTTATAGAGATTTGTGAATCATATTTTAATGAATATTCCTATTTTAAATTTATTTTATGAACACACTGGTTACACATTAATGGTTTGTAACTTTTGTTTAAATATTAGGTGTTCCTTTTTTTTAAAGTACGGTTTTTTGCAATATTTTTAGTACTCATAGCTAGATTTATAAGAGCTGTGGCCTAAAAGAGTTCAGTATTTGTAAATTAGTTTCCTTCGCTTTAACTAAATGTAATTAACGTGAATTTATTACTTATATTACAGCCTAACTTATAATTACAAATACGTATAATTCTCATCAATCATTGTGGCCAGTCGTGGCCCAGTGGCACAAGCGTGTGACTGTAAACGACTGGTTGTGGGTTCGATTCCCACTCGAGGAGTGGAAATATTTAATATTTCCATTTTCTTCGCTCTGGTGTCGAGGCGGCGTTAAGTTCCGCCACTTAACACGTAATGCCTCCGAAGTCGGCGAAAGTGGGGAACAGAGTATCTTAATACTAGGTTCCCTCTGCCTACCCTGCTGTGTGCGGGATACAGCGTGAAGCTGAAATAAATAAAATAATTCTCATGTACCTACTACGATAACTATAGATAGGTACTGTAGCTTTGTAAACGCAGTGTGTGCAGACAGTATTAACTATTTTCCAGTAAGCCTAAATGCGAGGGGCGGCTCGATGCAGGGGCGGAATGAATTTACAACGGGTTAAGCACACTGCGATTAAAAACGCCAAACCTTTGTTTCCCCTTTGATTTATGTTTTTGTGGAATATTACGTTCATATATTTTTAATAAATACTAGTTGTAATCGTGACTTTGTTCGGAATTTAAATTAAAATGAAAGTAAGTACCTAAGTTATTCTAAGAAAATCTTTTTAAGAAAATCGCGTCAAAATGGGATTAGTCGGAACAGGTAGACAGGCTTACAAAAAATGTAAAAAATGACATTTTACTATATGTACCGTGTATATATGTACATATGCGTTCAGTAGAAAATCACTACAATTTTGTTTATTTCTACAGAAAAATGATATACTAATTTACATTATAAATGTGCTTACAAAGATATTTTTTTTACAATTTATTTGTTTGAAAGTTAAACAGCCCAGGGGATATCTAGAATGAACTAGTAATATTAATTTTATTAACATTTTTTAACAAGAAAATTTCTACTAATATAAATACAAATGAAATTATAGAACATTGCGTGAGTATAGATATCGCGACACTAACTTTTCAATGCTCCACTACGTAGGGCGGACGAAATGCAAGGGCGGGACGACCTTGCCCGCCGGGGCGCAGTCTAGAGGTCGGCACCGTCCCTTCCAGCCTGTCATTGTTTGCCATATGACAAAACTTAGACATATCTATAGAAATAAATAAAATTACTAGTCTGTTTGTAATACAAAAATAACTGTTGTGTTATGGTATACAAAATATCATTTTTTTTTTTTTTTTTATGGCTGTCTCTCTGTATATCTCTTTGTTCTGGCTTATCTCGGGAACGGCTGGACGTGATATTGAGATATTGACGAGACTTTTACGAGCAGATAACTGATGTAAGTATCACTGTATGATGGCAGAGAACTATAGGCTGTAACTTATGCTTCTTTGTTTTCTTTTTGTTAAATTCCACGCAGACGAATTCGCGAGCTCCGCTAGTTATTTAATAAAGTCTGTTATGTTTTTTGTTTTTACTATTGCTCTATAGGGACTGAAATGTGAAAGTAATATCAATTTCATAACTTTTGTCTCAACGTTTTGTAAAGCTTTGTTTATTTATTTATTGATTTTAGCTGTTTTATTTGTTTACTTACAAGTAACAAATATGTGAAGTTTAAAATATAATAAACCTTTTCATTGTATTTTTTATATTATTCGATCTCATATTAGAGTAAAATTAAACAAAATCAAGTTGTTTTTTATAGTTGTGTAGCACTTTTTCCCACATGACAGGGTGGGTAGTCAGAGGGAACACTCCATTCTCCACTTTTCGCCCGAAATCGAGAAATAGTATGTTAAGTGGTCGAACTTAACTCTGTGTTTATGTTTGGTACTAGTGCGATGAAATGAAAATACAATAATTAATCATCTGAGTGGAAATCGAACCTAAACGTCACGTTGCTCCTCGACAGTTTCGAAATACTAAATTATGATAAAACTTATTCATCTTACTAACTTCACATAAAAATTTAAAAAGACGTACCTATATCTAAAACGCTTTTCTTACTCGAATACTTAAAAGCACGTCATTATCCCAAAACTCGAGCTTTTATTCTTTAAATTATTTGGACCCAAATAAGTACCTGTTAGCAGTCAAGACATCGTAAACTTGATGTACTGAAATGAAAAACTTAGCATTATATCTTACGAATTGTTTGACAACTCAATATTCTTTAAGAGCCATGTTAGGTTTGAAGGGATAAGCCATTTAACCGTTAACGTTACTCAGTTTTCGAAGGGCGGACGGACGTCCTATCCTCCAGTCTAAAGGTCGCCTTACCTTTCTTGCATAAATAACATTTTATTTCTTTCATGAAATCTAGTATTTAAATTAATGACCGTGAATGGTGTTTTACTGTGTTAATTAAGAATGGCGTGTTTCTAATATTGTTTGTTAATTTGTTTTAATTAAAGAGAGGGGTTTGGAAAATTTGAGATATTGATTTGAATTTATATAAATTGACAGAATTTTCGTATTATTAAAATGTTAAATATTCTATTTTGATATAAGATTTAAAGTTGAGTCACAAAAGACTAAAAGATTTAGAATAAGCTATATTTAACTGCTATTTATTGACTTTAGTTAACGACAACAACTGGAGATAGTATTGGTATTGGTCGCGCACTGGAATCCTTATATTTATGGCTGAATGGTTACAAATAGGTATCGCAAAGTCTAGATAGCTCTTAATATTGCGATCTGAGAGCCTCCACACAGCGTTGTTTATAGCGTCGTAAACCAAGTTCGTGCCGTAAACTGATATAACTCAGAATTAAGCTACGTTTTCTTAGAGTACACTCTTCTCTATACGTCACCCTGTCGTCGTACTCACGTAGCGTGAAATACACGTCTGAAAGCATGGTGTTGTATTTTACATTAGTCACTCGTTGGTACTTTATTGATTGTTGTTTTTAGATTGTGGTGTTTTTGAATTTGTTTTTTTTTTGATACAATTTTAGATTTCTTTTTGCTAAGACTTGGATGGGATTATTTGATGATATTCTGATATTATATATGTTTATTATATACTAAGTGACTCTAAGGCAACGTACAGCTGAAACGATTCGGCGTATAACACTGAAATTTGAAAAGTATCGAGAAGCACTAAGAGACAATCTTTTGAAATTCCAGTAGGAACGATATTTTGTATTTTATAACCCATGCAAGCGAAGTAGCGGGATACAGCTCGTTGACTAACATCGTTTTTTATTCATATAATATTTTTTTATCTTCAAGCATCTAACACATTTTGTGAAACAGGTAAAGTAATTGATACCTAAAGCCTTTCTTCACTATATGTTTATTTTAAGAATTGTGCGACTGTTTTAGTATTTTAAAACAACATGTCGAAACAGATTAATCAGCGACGTACCAACTAAGCCATAAGCAATATTTATTACAAGAAATTGAATATTTTTTAATTTTATTGGGATCAAACATTATCTGAGTGATACACATCAAATTTGAGTCAGAAGCATTTAACTGCTCTAGATGAGTCATATATTGTGGCGTCATTTAAAAAAAAATTAAGAATTAGTATACATATCCGTATTTCTTCACTTTAATACTGATTGAATATTTATGTAACTAGTTTTCTCATCACTAATCCAAAACGCTGCATAAAGCGGCGTAGGCATGAACGCAAGTGAAAGTATGGCTTTGAGCGGCGCCAATCAAAAACACATTAGCTGGCAACACGGCGCCGGCGCAAGCGCATACAAGTGCGGTCGGACTTTAATATTATCGATAGCTACTTTAAAAATATTATTTTTGATGAATTTTAGTATGAAATTTGTTTCTTTTATTATATTAAGAATTTTTTTCACTATAATTTAATAATGTTCTATAATAATTTATTGCAAACATTTTATATAAACGATTTTTCATTTATATAAAAACAATAACTGTCAAAATAAACAAATCTTAAGGAAGATTGCAATCGAATAAACAATACAATATAACAAGTTATATTAAAATACAAACTGAAAGGGACACATGTTATTTATTTTCTAGTAATCTTGATAGCTTTGGTTCAGGATATCAGGGCTTAGTTTTAAAAGTATTGTATTGTAATCATGGCAAAAAGGGAGACAAAATAGCATCGCAAGATTTTTATAGAGAAATAGTGAATGATTAATAAAATCTTGTTAATATTGAGAAAACTTTATAGTTGTAAAAATAAACTATATTTTTCATTGTCATGCGTAATGTGAATGCGTTTGTAAAGTAGAGAATTGAACGCTAGTCATTAATGTAATTAAAATGCATTTTTTATATATTTATATACCTACTACAAGACTGAATATAACGCTTATTCCCATTATTTATTCGTTATATATTTTCATGAAGTATATATTTCACACAAACGTGTACAGCAAGTCGTGTTTAAATTTCAAAACAGATGCTCCAACTCCACTTACTTGGCGTTGATAAGAAAAACCAGTCCATTCTTTGATAACTATTGCTACACGCTCCAACGGCAGGGAAAGGGCAATTAAGGGCCTATATTGTACTTACAAAATGATTGCAATAGCGATATCGTTAACAACTCGTGGCTTTTCCTGTTTAAATCGAGATGACTGATGGAAAGTAGGATGCGATAATGGCAGTATAATTGACGTGCAAATACGTTTTAGCAACTTTTCTAAGCAAAACAACCAAGCCTGTTCTCTGTTGTGGTCATTTTGACTTTAATGTTGACAGTGTATTGTTATTAGAATACACTGTTTGTTATTAGTAAGGTTCTGCAAATTTTTTAAAATATTCATACTTTCTAAAAGTGTTATAGCCTAATGTAAAACGTGTGTTACTAATTTTTATTATATATTTAAAATATTAATGCCGTTTTGCACCTTTACGCTTATTTGAATAGTCGTTCAGATTACGTAACGCGCGTAAAAGTAAAAGTTTAATATATTTCCTGTCTGCGATCTCAGATAAACGTTTTAGAAACACTACCTACTGAATTTAAACTGATTTCTCCGGTCCCTGCAAAATGTGGTTACACTTAATTAATGAAGGCTAGATATTCAGAAAACTTTCTTCTAGTGATGTTTGAGTTTGCTTTGCTATTGCGGGTCGGTCTTAGTTGAAAATTATGCCTTAAGACATAACTAAGGCATGTTAACATTGAGATTTAATTTTAATAAACTTAGCCTAATGTTTGAAGTAGCAAGATTCACACAATATATGCTAAACACAAATAAACAATTGTATAATAAGCTTGATAAGCAAATTTATTACGTATAGCTTTATTGGGTACAGTTCTTGGAACTTTGAAACTGTCGAGGGTGTGAATTCGAATTCCGCTACATACAAATTTTTATTTGTTTTTTTTTTAAATACAATCATAAGTCTGAATATCGTTTGAATGTATCTAGCATACGTTTTAGGTTACAGTATTTCAATCTTAAGTTAATAAAAAAATAAGTCAACTTCTAAAGTTTCACAAAAATCTTTGATTTTTATTAATAAAGTTGATTCATATCTCTTATTTTTAATAATTAACCTAACATTTAATCGAGTTTCTACTGTATGTCATTAAAATCCTAACAATAGAATTATATTAACTAGGTAAGTCAGTTGCACTAACGAGAGTCCAATAAATCGTAACGTTTTTATCTTTATTTAATGCAAAGTACACGGCCGACTTAATTAGAACATAGCATCTTGTAAACTCGAATCGGAAAACAATGATGGAAATTGTTTAATAAGTAACCGTGCTATGGTATGGAAATGTGATACAAGAGTATTTACATTTTCTACTGTGCTGTTAACGGACTGGCCTTAATTTTATTCTTCTTATATGTATTATTGTATTATTTATGTCAAAAAGTTGTTTGGTTGTTGGTAATCTAATTGGTATTGATTGTGTAGTGACTTGGTTTTTGTTAGTTTTACGTATGTGTATTTATTTTTTAGTCGTTTATATAAAATAGTCTCTTGTCCCATTGAAGTTGAAGTGGAACTTGAAAGTTTGAATACGTGTCCACATCTACATAAACAATATAATATTTTTGTAATAAATTTAAACTTGACATAGGATTCTTTCAGTTTCTTTTTTGAACTATTTTACCATTAGTTTATTACGTAAAAGGTAAAGAACAAATTAAAGTAAAAAAAATATGTTTTTTTACAATGGAATAAAATAATTTAACAACAATGAAAAATGTAAGTGTCTATATGTACACATAAATTTAACGATGCTCTTATAAAAACTTATTATAGAAATCGTATTACGATAAAATTCATGAATATAAAACGACCATCATCCGGTAGCCCACAATTACGACACTGTATAAGTTTCTTTTCAATAGCGTAGTTTCAGAAAGTATGATTCATATCGAACAATACGAAAGTACTAAGACGTGTGCCTTTCAAAGGCAGTTACATAAACAGAGTGAAATCTGTTTGTGCCGGAGATATGGCCGAATCGAAATATTCGGACCGATTGGTGGAATTCAATTTTTATTGAATTGAATTTTTATTTTAAAAAGTAAGAATTTTTGCGTCATTTATTTTTTTTTTTATGTTGGCATCCCTGGCGCCTTTTTTAAAAGTCCTTATAGTTTGTCTTTATAAATGGCAAGACTTTTAATATGGAATAATCATATATATTTTCTTAATTTAAAACTAAGGCTTTTTACTCAGTAGTTGTTTGAGTTGAGTTGAGTATCAACTGTTGATAAAAAATAATTTAATTACTGTGTTTTCCATTGTAGATATATTTATAGATTATACGTGCGTGTCGATTATTTTTAAGTTAGTTAAAGTCGTAGAAATTTCGTTATACCTGGATATGATAAATACTTATTTTGCTAAATATCTCACACAAACTTTCAGCATTAGCTTATACGTGTCTCTAATTAACGTTTATCTAGCATTTGTTTATTTTAATTAAGAATATCTTTACGTTTCCTAGAAGAAGTTTTTTGTTCGAAAGTTTATAACCTGGGACTTAATAATTAAAATATTATTTGTTATATATAAATTAAATGTAACTGAGGTGGCAACATAAGATAAATTAATTACACTAAATTCGTTTTTCGTTTTACTGGAATATTTTTTGATAAACGAAAAAAATACGGCTTTCCGTCTCTTTACGCGGGAAACCGCGTAGCAATAAGGCATAGAACCTAGTGTCAAGGTACTCCGTTATAAGCTTTCCGCCAGACATCAAAACACTATGTTGAATTGTAGGAACTCAACGTCTGGTAAAGAGTACCAGAGGAGAGAAATGCAAGTAACTTAAAAGTAATTCTTTTGAGTGGGAATCGAACTTAAAACAAACCTTGTTTATAGTCAGATACTGTACCAGTGTCCGTGTCACTATCGTGTCTAAAAATATTTTAATCTCATGTAATAGTGGGGCCAGTCGTGGCGCAGTGGCGCAAGCATGTGACTGTAAACGACTGGTTGTGGGTTCGATTCCCACTCGTGAAAATGTTTAATGAATATGAAAATATTTAATATTTCCATTTTCTTCGCTGTGGTGTCGAGGCAAAGCGCGGTGTTAAGTTCCGCCGCTTAATACGCAATGCCTCCGAATTCGGCGGAAAGTGGGTAACGGAGTGTCTTAACACTAGGTTTCCTCTGCCTACCCTGCTGTGTGCGGGATACAGCGTGAAGCTAAAAAAAAATTATATAAATTAAAAATGTACCATATTTTGATTATGTAATCTTCCGAGAGAAATTTCTTAAAACATTACGTAAGGAAATGGAAAATTCAGAATGTCAATGACAAGAATCTTAAGTCCGAATTTACTTTACATAATAGTGTTAAGTTATAAAGAAACTGTATATCTTTTGTTTTCTCGATATATTATTACGTAATTGAAGTAAGCTTTCAATTCCTTCGATTTCACTTTATATGTTGGGCTTTTTCCAGTTTCCTGATAAATTTCATTCGATTTGATTCGATTCAAATCCCCTTTCGAATCGATGAAAAGAAAAAAAAACCGGTGAAATATCTTTAAAAGTTGACTGTTTATTTTACAAGGGCTATACGTTACCAACAGTTCTATCATGCGTATAGCGATTTCTGATGACTAAGTGTTCATCTCTTACGCAATATCGGGCAGTCCATAACAACTGACGGCTGTAACTTAATAACTTTCACCTAACACGAATTGGTAATCAGTCGGTTGGTAATAACTATCGTAACTCGCAATAAACCTCGTTGCACGCACGAGAGCGAGAGTGAACTGAGGAGGAGATTTGTCAAAAAATGTTTAAATTTTTCATAATATTTTATAATTATACAATATTAAAGATAACATTTCAAAACTAAAATGGCTTCTAAGCGTTTTTTTACGTCTGGAAATATACGTTCTGTTAGAACTAACGCTGGTTAAAGGTCAATCATTTACATAGTGACCTTTACTCCACTCGTAACCAAAACATTAAATATATTATTAATGTTTTTATTTTTCTTTCTTTATATCATTATTTTTAAAGTTTTTTACTGAAATACCTAAAATATTTAAGTTCCGATGAGTCAAAAAGGATATTAACAATATTGCGGTATTTACCTTAAAAAGCAGGTAAAATTCGAACATTCTCAATTAGTATTTTTAAATTATTTTCTTACTTAATTTAGTAAATAAATTGTATACTATATACTTACATGAATTTACTTATAATAATAAAATATACATATACCTGATTAAAAGAGGCATTAAGGTTTGGTTGATTTCTATGTTATTCGTGGAAATTTAAGTCTCTATCTTCTCATACTAATTTCATCGTGTATCGTGAACAAATGAATAATGGCGAACAGTGTTTCTTGTCTAGGTTTCTTTCCCAATTTCTACGAAATATATACAAAAAGAAAGAAAAATACTGTCAAACGTTCTTTAGAAGACTTTCGATAAATCACTCGGTAAGTCGTGATGAAAGTTTAACGCGTATGTAACTGGTTATTGTATTTATTTATATAAATATTTTATTGGTAATGAATTTTGAAATTTTTTGTGTGGATTCGATTGTGGATGGATGTGGTTGTGGATTCGATTCTTACTCGGGGAATGATTATATTTCAAGTTTTTTACATTTCTTTGCTCGGGTACTTAAGACGGCATTGAGTACTGCCACTCAACACACAATGTCTACTTCGGGCCAAAAATAGTGAACAGAGTGTCTTCACACTAGACACTCTCTAACTACCCTGTTGTGCCGAAAAAAGCGTGAAGCTAAATCTTATTCAATAATTGTAAAGAAATAAAAAGATTTCAATTAATTAATTACAAATATAAACTATATGCAAATATATATCTTTACATATAGTGTAATATGAACAAAGCGGACGTTCATTGGGAGAGAGGCTTGCGCCTTGTGACTCATTAAGTTTACTTTCACTGTCCCTCAGGGCGGAATCACAAAGGTCGTGTACTATACTACTTTGTTGATTTTTCCTTTTTATGATGTAATCACTAGACAAATATGTGATGTTTTCAATTTACTTTGAAGTTATTATTTACATATTTGTTGTATAGATTTAGTTAAGTCTTACTAATTGTTTGAATTATATATTACATGATAAGTTATTTTATTTGTATTGTTATTGTGTATTTTATAATTTTCTATTGTATTTAATGTAGGGAGGTCATCGTTTTAATATTAAAATGAAAATAATGTTAACAAAAAAACGTAAAATTTTTATTAATTAGGTATTTTTGTTTTTGTAAAACGAATTTTGTAAATGGCATTGACTAATATATTTAATTTTAACTTGTTTCAGGTAAGCTTCTTGTCTTTAGGTATGTTTTTAAACGAAGTTATTTTAAAAACAGGTAAGCTGATTATTTTTTAAGATTACACGTTATGAACACAGTAAAAACGATTATTCTCATAAATAACCGAAATTATTAAACATAACTTCACTTATGCGCGGTACACAGACTTAAAATTAGTCCCATAAGCGCTGAATTATTATTTTCCGAGCGCTACAAAAGTAAACAACGTTTTAATTGCGGTGCGATTAGGGCTGTGAAGCTTTCCGCTGCATATACGCCGGCGATAGTCGCATGGTGCGGCTCGGCACTCCCACTCGCGAACGCGGCCGCGGCCGGCTTGCGCTCATTCACTTTAGTTGCGAGCCGACTGCCGCGGCGGATGTACGCCACGAGCCACGCGCCTCCGATGTTAGTTTACGATTACGACATCGCGTCCAAACTCGGATTTTTGCCGTGACATTGAATTTATCTATATCGAATATGGGTTAAACGACCCCATCGACGCAATGAGTCCGGGCGAGCGCGCCGCCCTAGGGCGCCGCGAAGCCCCTCGCCCACACTACGCCGCCACCGCACCGGGATTCCCGCCACCATACTACCCGCCCTACGGTGTGCCACATCCTAATGCGTGGCTCGGTGCTCCCCTCATATCAATGGCGAGCCGCACGCCGCAACGCGATAACCCCGTATCCAAGCTAGCTATGCACGCTCAGGGAGCTCCGCTTATTATACACAACAGACACGATAGAAGAAAATATACCACCATACCTGAGCAGCGCAACCATCGCCCTATGGGGCAAACGGAGCATCATGCGAAGGATCGATGTGAGATCTCAGAAAATAATAGACCAAGAAATCAACACCATCAACAACAACAACAACAACAAAATCGACCATCGAGAAGCGGACGTAACAACAACACGGACGCAGTTAGTGTCGCCAGTGACGAAAGTTCAGGTTCGACAAATTCGGAAACAATGTTGCCGAGAATAATTAAGCCAAGAAAGCGTCGTAAAAAAGATAGAAAACCGAATAACTTAGTGCCACACGATTTAACATCCGTTGCACTGGATCTAGGCGATGTTGATCACTGTGCAGTTACAAATATGGGGTCGACATCACACGGCATTTACGAGGAATCTTACTGTCGAGATATATCATTGCCTTATCGTTTAAATGTGAAAGTGTTAGACTACCCGGATCCAGCGCCCGAGACGTATCGAGTGTCTGCTTTAGGTGAAGCTTTAGAGGCTACCCGATTTGGATTAACGGAGGCGGCTTCCCCATCGGAATCTGCTGTCAGTTCGTGTCAGTGTCGGTACTGTGATCCCGTTGGTCAAATATGGGACGCTGATTCCATAGCTCATTTATTGGATGAAAATTCTAGTGGTGATTTTGCGCCTACAAAATTAGAGGATTCTATGAAAGTAGTAGGACCACTAGGTAGACGCGGAGCCGACACGACGCTAAGACGAAGCTGGAGTGACCCATCAGCGCGAATTCCTGAAAGAAAAGTAAATTATACTGATACATTATCGGCGCCAAATCTTTATTCTTTATTCCCCCCACCAAGGAAAAGCAGTTCTCCGGAGCCAAGATCTCCTCTGGCTTTGGAAATATCCTCAGAAATCGTTACTTCTATGAATGGACATCGTGATTTGGAAATTAAATTATTTTCGACCTCGCCCCCGGCCTCGACCTCAGAACATCGCTCTTTCTTCGACGATAAAAGTGAAAGTGCCGTTAGCGATAGATGTGCGAACACAAATACTAAGCTAAAATTAAATCGTGCAGTGAGCAGTGCAAAAGTTGTGTCGAGTGCAAACAATGATCATAACAGTGAAAATTTGGATTCGGGGTGCATAAAGGCACTAGTGGCTGGCGATAATTCGCGCAACATTTGTGATTTAGCCTTAGTTTCTGCCTGAGGTCTTCGCCATGGCCATGTTTTATATTAATTATATTGCAAGCGTACGATTACCAGTCCAAGGACTACGCTCGCCATTTGAGCAGGACTCAAATTGTTATAGCGAGGCATAAGCGGAGCGTCTCAACGCGACCCAATGAAATTGAGATCTCCGAATCGGTTTCCTTTAGATTCGATAGTTAATTTATTTTTATTAACCATAGCTTAGGAAACTTCAATGGAACTTTGTCTGATCGATATATATTTTATGATTCGCCGTTATGACATATAAAATGAAATTAAATCATGTCGTTCATTAATGAATGCTGTGATACATGTAGGTGTTGGGTTCTATTCCTATGGGGACGGATATTGCTTATAATCATTTGTATTAAGATGCCAAAATTAATGGAATGTGGTAATAATTGGCCGTAACCTAGTGCAATTAGTGTATCACACTACTGACACGGTTGCGCGGATGCGTGCCCGCTGTTGCGGTTTCCCGTGATTTCACCGCTTCGTTCCGGGTGGCGCTTCGTGTGCACCGGTTCATGGCGTTAATGACTTTTTTCATTCCCTCTTGCTGCCTCACTTTTATAATAACCGTTTCACCTGTATACAACTTGCTTATTAAAACATAAATTGCTTGACGTATGCATTGAAAATAATACATTTGTTAAATTCTTTTCATCGCCTAATATTATTGTATATTCATATATTATCGTATATGCCATACTTGGGTTATAGTTTCTTACATAACAAAATAGTTTATTAATCGTAATTTTTTAATTCCACTTTTATATGCTCAAATTATTTAATGAAACTTAGTAATCCATATAATATAAGCATAAATTGCGATAATAGTTTAACTTGCTCACGTTGTAACAAAATAAATACGAATTTTCTTTGTTCTAATGCTACTATAAAATAAACTTCTAGTTTAAAAATGGTATACGAAACACTATCTTATCGGTTAGTAAGCAAGCGTTAACGTTACTTCAAATATAAATACAGTACATATATGTTAAGGGGTAATCATTTAATTTTTTTCAACGGATACGTTATCAGTATTTTCTTAAGAGGCTTAGAGTTCATTGACCTGTCATTATTACGTTACCTCTAACGCCAAATGGAAATGTAAATAACTTTAATTATCATCGTCATTCTAACATCTTTTATTTCGTATTACAAATAAATTGTACAGCTCATTAACACAATTTTTGCACTGCGCATTTCCTATACGTAGCATTTTATTTACATTATTGGTATTGAATTGTATTGACAGCAATTTTTCCTTGTAATTTTTATGTGAGTTATGAACGGCGAATCAACCATGTCTATATTTTAAGCATTTTTTGTGTATTTCCTCGTGGAAGGGTCCAATAGGAGCAACAGATAAAGTTCCATGTTGTAGATAATGTGAATATAACTAAGTTATTCGCGGTCGTACCACGGTGCGCCGCCATCGTTGGGTTTTACACACTATGGGCTGTTTAGTATATTTACGTTTTTTTTTGTTTTGTGTTAGCTTATTGGCACATGCGTGGGAAGGCATGATAAATCGAGTCTTGCTTTATTTTTCTCTCAGATAGGCTCGACGTAGACGCGGAGTTATTATAGTATCTTATCAACAGAAAAATTCTGATTTAATGCGCATTAGCGGGACACTGTTGATTGCGTTATGTATCAGGTTATTATCGCTCCTCAACAAACGCCAGACCGGTCGTTACTAGAACACTAGTCCCCTATCCATCGCCCGAATTGTATATAACAGTTGTATTAATTACGTTACATAGATAGATATAACAGCTTACATGTTATATTTAGGAGACACATAATAAGCTATTTTTCTGTTGATTCAAAAATATTCGTCCTCAACGTCGAGCCGCCACTTGAGTCGGGATCAATGCACAGCGATAATTGATGTAAAACTCAACGATACCATAAAGTTTAATTGTAAACAAAATAGGCTATGTCTAACTTACTGAGTGAATGCATTTTATACATAAAATTATATAGGTTTATTATTTGTTTGTGTACGTCGTGAGGCACGAGTTACGCGCTTGCACACTATTTTTGTACAATAAAACCCATCATGCCCTGATAATCTCTGTTGTTTTATTTGATCTCAGCTAATTGATCATACTACTTGATATGATAACCTGTGGAATAAGTTTTTAATATAAAATTTATGTAGCGCATGAGTTGCTACAATCATTCGTCGTTGTTGCCTAATACATGACGTAACTCGTTTTGCGGGTTCTTTCACATCGCCTCGGTCTTGATAACCATAATAAGGAACCGATAGTGTAATTGCAGAAAGAATAAAAAAATCGAAAAACCAGTATTGTAATCAGTAACCGTTTATGTAATTTTTTCGATATTTTCTATTGTGTCGCGGCTTTCAGTTGCTCACTGGTGTTTCCATTACTAAATAAATATTTGAATGTTAGAAATGAAATGCTAATATTTTTTTTATGTAATACCTAAATATTATTTACTTGTGAAATATTTTTGTATAAATTTAATATGAAATTGCTAGATTTACGGTATTTTTTTACACATTTTTTCCAACTACCGTTAAGTATTTGTAGGAACTTTAAATATATAAAAAAAAATTTGAATACCAATGCGTATGTTTACGCAATAAAAGCTAATTAAAATAGTTTCACTTAAAATGAAATATATATTGTTTAGGCCTTCAGGTCCAATTATTTTTATCGTAAACTTATAACGTTGTTTTTGAATTAAATAGACTAATACACATATAACACGATTGATCGATTTTTACGACGCTTATCATATACTTATCATTGTGTAGCGCTACAAAGTCATAAGTTGTTATCAATTTAGTAAGATTATCTAAATTGCTTCCGTTGTAAATTATTGATAGGCTGTCGTAATCATTAATTATTATAGAAAAATTGACTTAGATGTTTGTAAACAATACGTGACATCGCGATGAATGTTAGTAGGTAGTGGTTGGAAATTAAAAAAAAAATCAAAATATTGCAATTTTTATACGTTTCTTATAATTTGTATACACTTATTTATAATCATACGAGTACTAGCGAACCACACAATTGTTTCGTTGTATTGCAATCCTCGGGGTAGCCTATGTATATATATTCCAAAATTCATTACAATCGGTCAAGCGGGTTAGATTTTTCCTATAAACGTTCATCCCCTATTTTAAACCCTTCAAAGGTTGATTTTTTAAAAAATACGTAGCCTATGTTTGACCCTGGATTGTTTACTACTTTCATTCTAAATTTCATCCAAATCGGACCGTTAGTATAGCTTTGAAAGCGTGACAGACAAACAGACAGACTTTTGAATTTATAATATAAAAGTATGGATTGCTAGAACTAGAACAAACAAAATAGCCTCAATAGTCAACTAGTGAAAAACACTTTGTTCCTACAACTACACTTGAAACAATTATAGGTACATTTTTTTCTATTTATTTGCGTTGACCTAATTCAAAAGTTATCGTATCATTTCAATCTGTGTACAAAATTGCTTATATTTCGTCATATATGTTTTTTTTTTACCTTCACGCTGTATCCCGCACGCAGCAGGGTAGGCAGAGGGAACCTAGTGTTAAGACACTCCGTTCCCCACTTTCCGCCGAATTCGGAGGCTTGCGTGTTATGTGGCGGAACTTAACGCCGCGCTTCACCTCGACACCAGAGCGAGGAAAATGGAAATATAATTTCCACTCCTCGAGTGGGAAACGAACCCACAACCAGTCGTTTACAGTCACACGCTTGTGCCACTGGGCCACGACTGTATTTCTGTTAATTTAACAGTAGGCACTACAAAGTTTTCATATGTTGTTTTGTTTACCTCTCGTCGTTTCTACAAGGTCATATCAATCAAATACACGACAATTAATTGTTTATGTTTGTTTTATGGTGTTATTAGCAAGCTTTAAAACTGAAATAGTGAACAATTAACGTGTTTAATATGATTATTCAGCTTATATAGGAGGAAAAATATTACTTGTAAAATTGTGAGCTCGTATACTAAAGATTATTTATTATTTGTTTTCTACAGTATAAAAATAATTGAAGTGAAATGATTACTATATGTAGCTGTCAGTATATGTATTTATTTATATAAATAATAGGATACGTGAAGTTCCGCCACTTAACACGCAATGCCTCCGAATTCAGCGGGAAGTGGGGAATGGAGTGTCTTAACACTAGGTTCCCTCTGCCTACTCCGCTGTGTGCGGGATACAGCGTGAAGCTAATAAAAAAAGTAAAAAAAATAACACGATATACAACGAACACACACCAAAGACAGTCTATATTATAAAAATACTTATGCAGAAAGATTGCTGCAAAAAGGATATAAATTTATAAAGCATTATAAAAATAAGTTATCATAAACGTATAAGACAGACAGATGTTCGAACCCTATTTTATTTAAATGCTAACATCTCTTCAGATTTTTAATAGTAAGTATTTTAAGTAACTATTACAATTAAATTTCAAGAGAATTTTTTACAATGGCTATATACATGCTTAGTTTGAAATAAAATTCTGTTTAACTATATAAAAAGTTATTCTCTTCACAACAATAAACATTACTATACCGTACGAGTAAAATGAAAAATATTTTAACCATTAAAACTGAGCATCCGTCAACAAATACGTATACATATGTATGAAAAGTATTTATAAAGTTAGAACGCGCTATTCATTGTTACGCAACGCAGGAATTGAAAAAGATTATTGCACATAAAACACAATAGTGTAGCTACTAAATGTTTATGTCCATTGTGTAATACTTTTCAATTTACGATATACCAATGTTAGATAAGTTTTAACGGAAAGCTTATTACTGAAACGATGGCCTAAACATAAATATGAGGTATTTAACGGCATGTCGGTTCTCTCTTTTGACCATTCTAACTAATTATACGTCGTTAATGTCACTCTTAACTTAACACCTCTAAATATGTATGAGAAAAGGTATATTGTGCATGATTAAATTCCACCTGTTATGGAGATTAACAATTGGTTATTTGAATATATTTGACGTCAGAAATTTTTGTAGTGTAAACTATGTAAAAAACCATGAAATAGTAACAAAATTGTGTACACATAGCCATAAATGTCGCACGTGGCGTACGACCTTGTCGGCGACCGGGTATTGAAGACGTTTCAATGTAAATACGCCCACAATCGAACTACAAACTTGCAAAGTATAACCACGAAATGCAGTAAAATAATATATTATTGCCGACAATAGTTTCTGTCTGTTATATTGTTTTGTGAAATATTTAATATTTCCATCTACTTCGCTCTTGTGTCGAGACAAAGCGCGGCGTTAAGTTCCTTCACTTAACACGCAATGCCTCCAGAATTCGGCGGAAAATGGGAATCGGAGTGTCTCAACACTAGGTTCTCTCTGCCTACCTGCTGTGTGCGGAATACAGCGTAAAACTCAAAAAAAAACTTTATTTTGTTGATCTTCTTAATATTCCCATAATGTTTGGCAATACGGTGTGATATACATATGTATTTTAACGTATGCATATATATGCATAAATATAGTCGTAAATATCAAGTATACTTAAGGACTTATATTGCTTCATCAAGTTTAATATCTAATACATGCACTCATTATTTAGATTTAATACAAATCCTTGACACTCGCGAATTTTAAATATCCCATAATTTTATTAACAGAACACCCTATTAGTGTCGTGCGAATATTATGACATTTCATAATAATTTATGACCACCGAATGTGCATTTTGAAAGGCCAGAGGTTTTACCGTTTTAACTAGTTTTCGGATTTACGTTTTGATCGATTTATTAACTTTAGCTTTTAGATTATATAGAGATCTCAAAATATAAGTATTGCTATTCTTAAACTAGCCAAGTTGGTTTTCTTCTAGACGACGGGAGGTGGGGTAGAAAGCAATCTTGTATCCGCTGGAAGTTTCACCCACGATTTCACTTGCGAAACCACTCGTCATCCGAGAGTTACGTCTATCTATTGAAGTTGAAATATAAAATTATGTTATTTCTTATAAACTATAATTTTTTAAGCTTGCTTTTTGTCGTTTAGTAGGTTAGTCGGAGAGAACCTAGTGTCAAAACACTCCGTTTTCCCCTTTCCGCCCGAAATCGAGATTACATCTTATTATTCTGTCTTTTAGGTATCAGGGCTAAGAAATAAAAAGAACATAAAATCATTTTCCCTTAGTAGGATTCGAACCCATAACTATCGCGTTTACAGTCTGACGCGGCGCCCTCTGCCACGCCACGACGGCTTAAACTGCTATTAAGAATTGAAATTTTAATATACATATGTATGTTGCTCATTAAGATAGTTTCATGGTGTCTCGTTCAAGGCGTGAGAAACATTACTTGAACGTTTGAAGGTGACTCCAGCATTAAGCATAAATAACGTACACAAATACAATATATTATTACTGAATTAGCACAAATTTGTTCTCCCGCTGAGTGTGACGTCCTTTCATTCTACATATATACAACGCTACAACGATCTTCATTTGTCACCCAGTAAGCCATATTTTTGTATTGGCGAGGACAAATGACGGTCAGTACAATATTCTCATTTAAAGTTGCTTATCATCTAAATGCAATGCATGGGTCGACGTTCTGCCGGTGATTGTGCAAATTGCTTTGTCCAGATTAATAAAAATACGGGATGGCAAGTTGTGGAGGTATGTTGTTGATGATGAACGGAGATTTGAAAGTGTAGATATTTCATGTAAATGTGTCACTTTGGATCGAGTTGTGTGCGCTATTTAAATTAAATTATTTTTTTTGATTAAACATTTAGTATGTTATATTTTGAGTATATATTGGTATATTAAGGATTTTTACATAAGAATTATTTTTATGTTCTTATAATAACTTGGATATATTAAAATATATTATCATACAGCCTCCAAGCTCAGTAGCCATTATATTATAATAAAATATTAAATAATAAAGTCAAGGTTACTTCTTTTTAGATATTATATTACTCCTTTATTACAAAGCTCCATTAATCTGACATGTGTTAGCACAAAAAAAACACAATGAGTATGCACTTGCTTGCACTAAGCGCGGTTATTGGTACGTTTACTCTTTTATTAAGAGTTCTGTTTAGTCATCTAATGAAGTATTCAGGACCGTCTCTACAACGGCCAGTGCAGTCTGACCGGGTCCGGTTATATAAATCACTCGTTACAATTGTGCTTCCTATTATAATTTATTGCTATCCACTTTGTTATAAACGTTTTGCTGTCGAAAGGTAGATATTTCACCTATATTTAAATTACAATTTTCGTATAATGAAAATTTGTCTTCAAGTCATTACAATTTTGTACAAATAAATTGAATTGGAGTGTTTGTTTGTTGTATTAAAATAACTACTGTTTATTAAGTCCATGTGTATGTATAGACATTTTTATTTGTTAATCTTTTTCGTCTTGCTTAACTCTGGAACAATTAGACCGAATTTGACAAAACTTTCACTGGCCTATTTAATAAGGAGTGACTTATACCACTTTTTAATTAAAAATTAAATAAATTTCACGACAACTAAGTAGCTGTTATTTTAACACTAGCTGTACCCGTTAGTGTTAAAATAACAACTTAATTTCGTGACATAATTTCAACCAGACTTCCTTTTGACGGCACTGAATAAAGCTTACATTTAAAAGCCTCTTCAGCTATTATAATAGACATTCGAATGTTAATCATCCTACATAAACCCATATTTATCTGAAAACACCTCATTAAGCGGACGATGACTTCACATTTCTTTTATATTCTTTTCTTGAACTCGTTCAAATTGAAATTTTAAGCTCGATAATTTGATTAAGACAACTGCTTTTTTACTGTAGATGCATAATAAGTTACGCTTTTTATTTTTACGTATTTTTTTCAATTAGTATTTAATTATCATGTACGTAGTTAATATTATTTTTGTGATTTATTATGTTGGGTTTTTTATTAATAAAAAATAGAATTATCTTAAAGAAACTCTTCTTATACCTTATCTTTTCCATATTGTTATGACGGAAACATTAATGTAACGAGTGGAGTCATTTCATAATTTTCACCGAGCGGTTTCTATGGGCGCGGACCGATAAAGCTGTTGCGCTTGCGACTGAAGAGAAAGCAGATAGCGTTGCGTTTCTCGGTGTTCTTGCACCCATCAGAGTAGAGCAAGTTACATGCTCTAGCGATATCCGGTGACCATTTTTATACCAGCCGTTATGTCCATAATAATTTGGTTGGCCTTCATATGTTTTGGTTATAAATTATACATGATATTATAAAGGATTATATTTCAATATTAATAAACACTACAGTTTAATATGTATAATATTGTATTCGGTATATCAGATATGGTTTTACTTGAAAATATGTTAATGAGTATTAGTATTAAATTTCGTAACGATGCATCGATAATTGTTGAATATTTCTTTTTAATTTAATTCTGACGCCTGACGTTTTTCGATTATGATAGAATTTGTACGCAACACCGGTTGTAGACGCCGCGCCGCGCCGATACGAGAGCGCTGAGAAAGTTGCCCCGCTACTCTCTCGTCGCGATTGATTCCCACTCGATGTTCCGCTCCTAAGTGCTGTAGTGATATTATCTTCAAACGAAAGTGTTATTGTCCTGTTCCTTAAGAGTTTGATATTGAAAGTTACTTCAGTTTATCGTGTTGCATCTCCTCATACTAGAAATATTTTCTTTTAAACGACAAAAGCTACGAGCTTAATCGACTTAACATCAATCATTTAAAAGCTTTCAATGATATTACAAATTTTACTAGTATAGAGGTACATGACAGTAGTAATTCATTCATGAACGTCACATGAAAGAAATATTAAGCGAGACTGAGAAGGGAGTAAATAAATATAAGCTCAATCTTTTTCCATATAGAAAGTAATTAGGGGAAGCTAGTGTCATGACATACCGTCCTTCACTTTCTACCCGAAATCGAAACAACTGATGGAACCAAATGCCACATTTTATTTATTTTTATAGATTATAAATTAAAAAATAATTATGTAAATTATTTACTTAATGACAATAATTCTGTCTATACATAAATAAGATATAAAGAACAACAGTAATAAATAATACTGTCTCTGCATAAAATTATATATATTTTCAGATACAGAATCTTGGCCACATTAATATACTGTGGTGCTCTGAATTTTAAGTGTCCTTATTTTTACACTTAATGTATTCACTTTGATCACCGAACTAGCTGGGGCCTTGTAATTTTTTTTCTCGTCGGAGGTGTCACGGTCACCAGTCTACATACCAGACAAATATTCTACTTTTAACAACTGGTTCATTTATTAAGACATATGCATATTCATTTATATATTGATATAAAACATTGGAATAGTTTTATTTGGCTATTATTGCCACATCATTTAAATGATTAGAGTCTAGGCTAGTCGTGGCGCAGTGGCACAAAGTGTCTGTAAACGCGACTGGTTGTAGGTTCGATTCCCACTCGAAAAGAGTGTCTTGACACGAGGGTCCCTCTGCCTTCTTTGTTGTGTGCAAGATGCAGCGTGATGCTGAAAAAAATATTTACATGATATAAAGAAAGACTTTGCAGTGTGAATGACTAGAGACCGTTAAGTCATTAGACTTTTATATTACTGTATATGCAATACCCTTCTTTAAATAAACATAAGTGTTTTACGATTGTTTAGAATAGGATATACGTGCCCTAATTGAATTGCCTAGGGCATTATGCATTCAGCTTGTAAAAGATCGGTTATGTATGTCAAATTCTTGTGACTCTTTATATAGTAAGCCCTTAAGTATAACTAAGCGCGCTGCATAACTGTTCATTTATTTCTTACTATAAAATGAATCCGATAGAATGTCATTCGAGCTTAATAGATTAGATAGAGGTTGTGTATCGACATAAATTTCATTAACTTTTAAATAGAAACAGCTTTATTAGAGAGAACCTAGTGTTAAGATATTCTGTTGTCTACTTTCCGCCATATATTCGAGATATTGCGTGTTGAATACCAGAACTAAACGCCGCATGTCGTTTTAAGTGTCATAGTGGAGAAATGAAAACTATTTTAATATATTCTTTCCCTCGAATGAGATAAGAACTTACAACCTTCGCGTTTACACTCAAACACTCTTCCACTCCACCACAACGGTCTCAAATAGTAAATAGTGTATACAGATAAATAAATGTTTATAGCTGATTGTGGTTGGCAGACAGTAACAGATTCATTGAATTTTCTATTGATTCACCTTATCGTTGCTGCTCACTCAAGTTGTTGCTATTTATCTTCGTTCCATGTACCAGTGCCTAGTGGTGACTATTTACGTGAGGATCGCGTCTACGCGCTTTCGATTTGTTCCGGTTCATTATAGAGCCTAACAAGATGCCTTGTTTTATTCGTAGTGTTCATAGGTGATGTTACGTTTTTCTTGTAGTATGTAGAAGTAAATTAAGTATAAATTTATATAATTAGAGTTAATATTTCCTATAGTTATAATAATAGTGTTATTGCAATAACAATGGTGTTTTCTTTATATATCAATGTACAAAATAAAACAACTTATTTATTTTAATATATTGAATTTAAATTAAAAATATTAGCTTCACGCTGTATCCTGAACAGGGAACACAGGGAACCTAGTATTAAGACACTCCATTCCCCACTTTCCGTCAAGTTTTGAAGGCATTGCGTGTTAAGTATCGTAACTTAAGAGCGAAGAAAATAGAAATATTAAATATTACTATCGATATCGAGTGGGAATCGAACCCACAACCAGTCGTTTACAGTCACACGCTTGTGCCACTGCACCACGACTGGCCCCTAAAAATATTATTTTAGATATAAAATAAATGATGCTATTTCGGTTATATATCGTTAAAATTAGCTATATTCATAAAGTATATATTTTCATATTCTGTAATTTTTAAACTAATTAATTGAGCTAATGTCATGATAGTTACATACCTAGAATCCAATCTATTAAGGACAAGGTACAAGTAACACGTATTACTTTTTCTTGTACAAATGCAAAAATGTTGAAGCGCAACCAATGGCTAGCTACATTGTTGCAACAGTTCATTAAGATATAAATTTTATATTCCTTACAGATTTTATTTAACTGCTGGCCTGAATAAAACATATTACTGGCTAAATATACTATGTTGTTGTATATCTATGTAAGATTTTAATGAAAAATTGTAAAAACAATTTCGCACTAGCACTTAAAAATAAAATATCTTGTTTTTGTCTCTCGCGTCATCACTTCTTATTCAGCTAGTTAATCCTTATTTATTGCTCCATATTAATAAACATGTAAATATAACGCTGAAGTCAAATCTCAATATATACAAAATACTACTAGAATTAAGTTGACCGTTTGATACATTTATTGTGAGGTCGTGTTGCGGGAAAGTCCAGTGGAGCGTGCGAAGGTCGGATCATTTACCCTGTAATGTGATATCGAATGCGTTGCGCAACAACCGAACAGTTAAATAACGGAGATTTAGACTCTAATGTCTAGACGGTGTGGGCTCATTTTGGTTGGAACGTTTAGTAAATTGATATAAACGGTGTTTTCATCCACATCACATTTAGATAATATTTACGAAAGCGTGTCTTTAATAAGTTTGTATTATCGTTTTCGTCAAGTAAGGCTTTTGTGGTATAGTAGGACAGTGTCTGCCTGTAAATGCGGTGGTAGTGGGTTCGATTTCCACTCGGGGGAATGATTAGTTGGTTTCATATTTACACTCCCGAGTGTACCTAAGACCACTCAACATGCAATGTCTCGGTTTTAGGCGGAAAGTGGAGTGTTTTGGCACTAGGTTCTCTCTGATGTCTTTGCGATTAATTGCTTTTTATCTTTCATCACATGGTATTGTTTATTTTAATACAGTGTTGATAATTGTTATAATTTAATAATTTCAAAATTGAGACGCGTTAGATTGTAATCGCATCGACGTCGTCGATTCTGAATCTTATTTACGGTTAGATGAAACCTAAGATAGTAGTACCAGTTTCTACAGTAATATAGCTGGACTGTGTACTGTAGACAGCACGTGCGTGCGTTCAATTCAAGAGAATTATCTAATGGCATTAATTAAAATAGCACGTTCCATTTGATTAATTATTATATGCTACATCACGTTTTGTGTGTGTGCGTGTGTGTGTTAGTGTGTATGGTATGTGTCGATGGGACGTCACATCGGTTTTTTTACGTTTTCTAGTTTTTTTATGTTGTTATGTAATACTTATATAGGTATTATTAACTATACACTATAGCATAGTTAGAGTTAATGCTACGTTACTGCAGAGATTCTGGCTTCAAATTCTTATCAAAGGAATTATGTAAATATAGTAGAAATATTTAATCAATAACTTCATCAATATCCCATCTCGGACCAAATAAAATGCATGTTAATTTTAAAAAACCTAACTCAATTAACATACATACATACAAATTGTGTGATTTGGTATCGTTACGAAATATACAGGAGTGACTTTTTTTGATGCGAGCGATTTGAATCTGTGATATTATCTTGAAGATATAAATTTTAATAATATAGCGTAAAGGACAATTCTAGTCTTAAATAAAAGTTCAAGGTAAATAAGACAATTCTCTGAATGAAATTAAGTTGTACGGAATTGTAAATTTATAATAATATATGCAAGGATATTGTATTGTAGTTATTTAAAGTCGATATTTTTTAAGACAAAAATAGTCTCTGTGATTCAACGCAGATTTGAAACAGTATAATAGTTGTTAAGTAAGTATTGTTCGGATGCAAATGCTGATTATCTGTCGTGTTTATTACAACACATACTATGTTTCATATAATATTTTAACGAAGTGTTATAGTTATTGCTACATATATTACTCATTATTAAGTGGAGAACGGAGTGTCTTAACATTAAGTTCTTTCTGACTAGCTTGTTATGCGCGATGCGATTCTCCTTATAAGAGAGAGAGCCTGGCAGCTAGTCTGAATATGAAAAAGCGTGTGATTTTTTGTTATATTACTTACCTTATTATATTGATTTATAATTTGTTATACTTATTGTTATATTTTCTTAATACTGAGTAAATATGCCTGTTGCATATGCCTGATATAATCTTGTAATTTTCTATATATGTATCTTCGAAATTTAATAGTATTGTAGTGTCCAGTGTTTGGAATTACACATTTTGTATTTTTTCGTCATATAAGTAGCATAATTTTTTTATAGTTCTATAAATAATAAATTTCCATATTAGTATATGGCTAGTCCATATGAGTGGGTGTGGACGAATTCTTATGTCACAAAAATGTGTACGACGATGTGCTCCGCCTACTATAGATGCAGATTAAGTACTGCAATTCAATTTCAGTACAGTTTTACACTTTTTCCCGCATACTGGGTAGTCAGAGAGAACCTAGTGTCAAGACACTCCGTCCACTTTTCGTTCTAAATCGATGCATTTTTACGTGTTAAGTGGCAGATCTGAACGCTGATCTTTATAAAAAAACTTTTATTATAGTGAATCCATTTTTGTTTATTAAATTAAAGGTCAATTTGAAAAGTAACTAACTATTATATTTGCCAGCACTCACTCGTTGCGGTCGTTATTTGTTGAGAGCTGCCGGGTCGCTTGCAGAGACGTCGAGTGGATCGCAAGCTCAGTTTGATTTACGGCTTTGTTAAAATCTATACTCCTTTTTTTATTATTTTTTACTCTCGTCTTTTATAATGTCAACGACTCATGGCCACCAAATGTTGTCTAGATTTGAAAAAATACGTCCAATTTATTATTAAGCTGTAGCTACCTTATAGCTCTAATTAATTTGAACAGGTTTTATTCATAGACTTTATACTATTACGTTACAGACGTAATATTGTATAAAAAAGTGCGATAATAGATAAACCCAAAAAAATGGTTATTCTGAGCTCAAATTTTATTTACCGCATAAATTTTTATCACAGGAGATTATAATTTATACGTAAAACGAGGGTTCTGAGTTCTCCTTGTGCCAAAATATCGGTGGGACGATACTAGAGATATCCGGACGCCAGACTAATACTGGGGTCATGGCCGGGCTTCACATTAAACTTTACCTTGATCTGGTTATTTTATACAAAGGCCAAAGGCTAATAAAATATTAACATAAAATGATAATGCCCAGTAAAGAGCAACATTAGCATTAAATATATTTGATAGTAAAAGATGCGCACATGACGTATATAGTAAATTCAATTATCGATTAGCTAGTACTCAGAGGAGAGATTATTATATTTATAGTATAAATATTCCTTAGTCTAATTATACACATATATGATTTACGTATCGTCCTTAAATGAAATTATTATTAAATATTGCAATATCCTAACAATAACATCAGGTACAAATTTTATTTCATTTTACAACCGGTAAAGATTAGAAAACTGCACATCTTTGAATGCTTTCGAAATGATCGTTTGTGCTCGCAGAGTTCGTATACATGATCCTAATAACAGTTTACTACCCATGTATTAAGAGACATAACGGAACTCCAGATATAGGAGAATACTTTGTCGAACGAAATAGTCTTTTTGTGTAACGGTCAGGGCTCAGTGGATCATAAATGTCATCGGTGCGGGATAATATAAGATTGTGAAATACGTGGCAGATTCTCTTTATCTAGGACAATTGTCAGTCGTAAATGTCGTCTTTTTATGTTTATTAGCGGTATAATTGGAATAATGAATACAGCTTTACAGTGGAAATAGAATTGAGAAATCTTGTAAAGGAATTGGTGCCGGAGTAGTGTTATTGGGACGTTTCTATACAATAGTTGGGTTTAAATCGTGGAATTCATTTCTGAAATAATTATGATTCATATTTTTTATGTTCCGACCTTTATGCAACTGTAGCGATTATTTCACAGCCAATCACTTAATTCTTTCTTATATATGACTTGTGTGTCCGCCTTCCAAAATGTGGAATGCTAGAGAGAAATGTATGAAATTCAAAAAATAATGTTTTTAATTACGTTTAATTGTTGCATGTAATAAACCCAAAGACTTCATAATTAAACATAACAGAATATATTAATAGTTTCCAAAATGACGTCTTTGTTCGCGCCCGTTTCTAATCCATATTTTATTGCTTTACAGTCCACATCTATTTTCGCTGTGTTTAGTCCAAGACGCCGATCTGTATGCCATGAAAGCATTTAAATTGTTTTAGACTATTCTTGTGTTGTGATTTATTGAGGTTAGCTATAATAGCTTCTAAACCAAGGCTGATGCGTAGTTAAATTACTGTTTTAGAAATATTATCAATTTTCCTAATTTCGTCTATTAGATTTAATACAGTTATGAAAGAGTTTATATTGTAGGAGAAATATTTTTTTTATATCGATGTCGTCGTGGCGCAGTGTGACAGCGTCTAATTGTTAATGCAATAAGTAAAGGTACCTTTCCATGTCAGGGGAATAGTTCAATTATTTTTAAATTAAATTCTTCAAATTATTTTGGTTTTTTTGCCCTGATGCCTAAGACCAAGTGCGGCGTTGAGTTCCGGCACTCAACAATGTCGCACTCAACGTCTCGATTTCAGGTGGAAACTGAAGTACGGAGTGTCTTGACACTAGGTCGTCTAAGACTTAATCACAATGCAGAAAATTATTTATTATATTACTAACATAATAAATTATTATTATTATACTAACTCTTGTCGGATAGTTTAAAACAAATATCTAAGAAAGCTGCTCGTTTTTTTATACAAGGTAGAATATACTTATGCCTGCGTGTTCCTTCGCTATTTCACGTCTTTATTAGGGAAGTTTCGGAGATATCTCCGCAGGGGTACACACGGTCTGAGCGTCATGTAGGGTTTGAAAAAGAAATCAATCGTTTTGTTCAAGTTTTATTACCCTTAACGGAAAACTTCCGAGAGGGTCGAGTTTAGTAGGAAAGTAAATAGCTGTATGTTTGCGTTTCTGCAACAATGAACTTTAAAAATATATAATAAGTATGTTAGAAACTAACTTCCGTGTCGGCTTTTATGGCGAATATTATAATTGAGGTGCACTAATAGTAGTATAAATAAGATGCTTGATTATATAATACATACATATATCTATAAAGAACGGCAGTAGAAATAAACATTTAGAAAGTGTGTATATATGTTATATTTTTTATACTAGTACCGTAACTTATTGAGAGATTATAGTGTGTACTGTACGATGGATGAAATTTAAAAATATGAATAGTTTTCAATAATTACAACCAGTGTTTAGAATGCTGTAAAATAATATAATATATATTTTTATTAAAAAAAAAACAGCTACACGCTTATTCGCATATATCGAGCGATCAGAGAAATTCTATTATCAACCTACTCCATTCTGTACTTTTCCACCAAAATCAACATGAGTGGTGGAATTCAACGCCTATGTTTTTTATTCTTGTAAATAAATAATTAATATATGCAATTTTGATGCAATATTTATAAAAAATACGATTTAATATGCAAGAATTTGCTCTTCAATTGTGCGTAATCGAATGAAAGTAACCTTATCTCGATCTTCCCACGTTTGACAAACGGTTCTAGTTATTGTGTCGTACAATGAGCCTTCACGAATTTATCGTCCTATCTTGCATCTAAATGCATCAGACGTGTTCAATTTATGTACGTTTAACGTATTGTCTATACTGTCAATCATACTTTGATCTAGTTTGTACATGTAGGTAGATTTAATTATTAGTTGGTATTGGTATGCTAGTAAAATATTTTATAATTTCTGTATTTCAAAGAAAATTGTTTCTATAAATGAAATGTAATTATTATTGTTTTCTTAGTAATAATTGTACGTGTTTTTTTATAGTTAAGCTTCACTTTTCCTCTTTTACACGTTACGGATATCATGTTCGGAATTAATAAATATCTTATATTTTGATATCTGAAGCAAAGATTTAGTGCTCCTTTTTTACAAAATTTTTCGGGGACGAAAGAGTATGGAATATTTATTTTATATAAAAATTATACACTAATTTAATACCTTTTAACAATTACGTTAAGGCGATGTTACTGAAAATATAACGTATTAAACATGGCACGCTCAGGCCCCGTAATAAATAACGCAACAAAAATAAATAACGTTATTTTTGCAAATTTGAATTATTTTAAGTATGGAAAATTTTAATTCTATTTATAATATTTACACACAGAAAACTCAAACCAAAGATAATAATCGTAACAAAATCTATGTCATGGATTAGAAATAAACCTTGGCAGGTAAGCAGATTTGCTATGGTTTATATCGCTTATTTAATAAGAAAAGAAGGTGCGTTCACGTTATTTTTTAAAAACCCCGCGTCTGTTCAGTAGAAATATAAAGTAATATTAATACGAAACGATCAATCATTGGACACGAGGCACGAACGATCCAAAAAAAGGTAACACAATACTGATTCCTGCATTGAATTAATCAGATATCTCGTAATTCGACAATCAAAATTCGACAGGTAATCCTTAGGAATCGGCGACGCGCGATGTGGTCACATGAAGGACATTTTTATATATTAACTTTTTTTTTTATTATTCTTGGCGACATTTGAAGTTCCCTTTTAAATTCTTCTTGACATTCTGATATGGCTCAAGTGATGAATCTTTATTGATTCTATTGGTTTTAATTTGAGTCATGCGCGTGCGTCGAAACCTAAATAGAATACAAGAATTGGACTTATTAGCGCCTACATATTCATTTGTCGTCGTAATAACCAATTTGAAACACATGTATATGTTATATGTAATGTTGATTTATACAAATAAATAAGTATTTTTTACTATCATATTTATGTATGTACGGTACATATAACACAATAACATTTGCAGTTTTTGTCTATCTATCCGTCTAACTGTCTTATCTGTTGGTTCCGGTTAATCTCTGGAACGGCTGGACCCATTTTGACAGTACTTTCACTGTCATATAGTAAATATAATAAGGAGTAACTTCGGCTACTTTTATTTGAAATTTATAACTTTTCTGCTTAATTGTACGCGAACGAAGTCGGAAGCACAACTAGATATAATATAACATGTTTTTTATTTACCTAGTTAACTAGATATTTCTTTATACCTTAGCTATTAAAAAATAGGTTCGTAGCATTTGTGTCGCAACATCCCATACACCTCGATACGCAATGCGTGACCAGCGGAAACCGCTAATGAACGATGGGTTAATAACCGACAGGACATGCGGCCCGGAAGATGCCACAGTATAATGACGCAGCTGACGAGGTGCACCGAATGCGTTTAATGGACCCCTGCATCTCAGTATGTGCCGTTATATTGATAAATCGTTAAATTTTATGTTATTTCCTTTAAAATATATTTAATTTCTTGTTATTATGATTATGATTTTCTGTCAGTGACAGTCTCTTTTAACTCGAGACGTGTGTTGAGTGGCGGAATTCAATGCCGCGTTTTGTCTTAGGTACCAGAGCGAATAAATTAAATTTTATTTTAATAAATTAAATTTTAAATATAAACATTTCGCTGAGTAGAAATCTATCCACAACCATCGCCTTTCAATCAGTCACTGTCCCACAGCGTCATTTTGCCATAAATAAGTGTAATCTGTTAGATATCCTTTAAAATATAAATAATGATATTTAATCAATATTTATTATATTTTAAAAGCGCAAGTTTTCTCTAATCTTTAAATTACTACGTTACTATCCCATAACCCATAAGCGTAGATCCTTCCGCAATGTGTGGCTTGGGCCTTCCAGCGCTAATAGCGGCTTTCCTCTAGTTTCTCGCAATAACTCTCCGTTTTCAATTGCCCCTACGTGTTGCGAGCGCGTGCCGCCGACCGCAACCATCAGCGTATCGCTTGCAATTTTAATAAAAACCTACGTTCAAGTTCATCCCGCGGTCTCTTCTAACACGGCTGCGGTCTGACGGTCTGGCGTGTATTAGTATCGCTAAAAATGGAACGTAAATCGATCACGATCGAATCCTTAATCCTATACTTACGATTACATAACGTTTCACAATTTCACCTCAAGGGCCGATTTTACAATTTTCGCACAAGGCGTCTGTCTACCACCCACTTGAATCTACGTGATTGATTGCTAATGACTATTGTTGTGCTTTTACGTATCTAACCCCCGAGGCGGATGTCAGATCGTTTTACATGACTGCTAGCATTAGCCCTATATTTCTGTTTCGCGAATGTTACACTTTATCTTCAGGAAACAATGTATGGATGAGTTGAGCCGCAGGGAAATACCTAATGTATCATTGATACCGTTAACGTACGCCCGTTTGGTAGAAGAAGCTAAGAGCGTATTATGTTCGATGATTTGATCTTGCCCCTAAAGACATGTTTGCTCGGTCGCTCTCTAATATTAATAGCACACGGTGTGTTTGTTTGTAATTTGAATCATACCAATATATCATTTAACTTGCGTTATTCATTGAAACAAATATAATTTATAATCGCTTATTACGAGGTTGCCATCTATAAAATTGAATCAAAATTAGTTTCGATAGTCGTGAAATACCAAACAAAGTGAGTTTCTATTTGCTAAGTTACTGCTAATGGAAAGTCAAAATATGTAGGTACTTATAGTAATTGTATTGCCTTTAGCGTTCGCATTCAACGTCGATACCACTTGTTGATTTACGTTATAGTTGTTACTGTACGTTAATATACTGCGTCTTCTCTGAAGAAACGGTAATCTTTTCAAGGTAAATAGGTAGTAGTAATACTTTGAAAAATGTTATTAGTTATTTTCATAATAAATGCGTGAGTTACAGTAAGCTGAGTAATACGTTAGGTGTATTTATTTTCTGCACTCTGTGAATTAGCTATCGGTTTCTGAAGATCTCGCGCTCAATCGACAGACCTCGATCTGAATCAGCGCGCGCCGATTCGCGGAACACTACAACTGTCCAGATCCAGAATCCGTAGTAATGCAAGCGGCGCCGGTTTACCTTGTAAGAAACATTACTGACTTAATTCTCTGATCTAAGGCAACTATGTTGATAGCGATTTATACATTTTATCGTGTTTCAAACTGTTACCTTTATCATAGAGGCCATCTTGGCGCAGTAGGACAGCGTTTGACTTTAAACGCGAGTGGTTATGGATTCGATTTAAACTCGGGAATGATTATAATTAAATTATTTTTATTTCTTCGCTCTAGTACCTAACGCGGGGTGTTGAGTTCCGCCACTCAACACGCAATGTCTCAATTTTGGGTGAAAAGTGGAGAACTGAGTGTCTTGGCACTAGATTCTCTCTGACGGGTAGTCAGAAAGAATCTAGTGGTATGCGGAAAAAATGTAAAGCTGCTTTATCATATGAGTACCTATAACATATATGGTATGGGAGGCACATAACGTCACGTCGCAACAACATATTTAAAAGTTTTTAGATTATCAGATAGTGATAATGTATAATGGTCAGTAAACAAAAGCAACGTCGGGACAGATAGCAAGGGGAGTGGTTGTTTGATTTATGAGGACTGGATACCCGAGCTCTTCCGCGGTGTCCGGTGACGGTAACCGCACGGAACTCAAAGCTACGGCCCCTTTGTAACCACCGGGTTCGTTACACTTCTAAGGAAAATGTAACTTTAGTTTAAAGCCTGTGGAAACTAGAGCCTCAACTAAACTTAAAGGTTTCGTGTCACAAACACTACTTATTTGTTCTAAAAAAATACTAGTTTATTCAACTTCTTTATAGATTGTGCACTCCAATGAGAATCAATTCCGAGATAAATCTCGTATACATTATCTCGCTTTCGAAATAGACACAAATTTTGTAATGACAGTAACGAATGCGCTGTCAACGCGTCTAATAAATTATCATACAATTAAAAATATTTTGCTGCTTTCTCGTCGTACAAGGAATCGCTAGGTTAGTGTCACGTTAATCGAATGAAAATGTGTTTGATGCTATTTAAGCGTAGGTATAAGGCGTTCGTCATCTATTTTAGATGTAGTTGATACTGGTAGCATAAGTACAGTAGATACTCTATTATCCGGCCCTCCATTATACGGATTCACGATTGTTCGGGCTAGCGAACAATTATATTAAATACCTAAAAGTCAAATTTAAGAACGTGTTGCCATTAATTTGTTGCCATTAATATAAATATATAACATTTTTATATATTACTTATACTTACAACATATCCATAACCAGATTTTCTTGATACATTCGATTATTCGGATTTACGATTATCCGAATGCCCAACAATTAGTCCGGTTAATCGAGTTTCTACTGTATGCGATATAAGTAGCTCAGGACAGAATTAATTATCCGCGAGCGCAAGTGGAAGCCCAACGGTTTCTCGTGTAGAACAAGGCGGGCGCGTTATGGGAAAAAGGTTAACTGCACTTTAAACGCGTCAGTGAAACCTCTCTGTGACAGATAAGTTTGAAATTACCTTCGATACGCCAGAGCTTTCTATCATATTGAAATGTAGTGTTTCTGATGCGTTTTATCGCCATCTACGATATTAGACTAGGGTGGAATTGCTGTACTAAGTATTAGTAATTTTATATATTTTAGATATCATAGCATCTTGTATTTAGTACATTTCTTCTTGTTGTTCTTATATTGCACACTAGCGACTGCTCGCAGCGTCGCCTGCATAACTATACAACATGTCATACAAACTTTCGTCGCCTATTTTAAGGAAGTCTTTAGGGGTGATTTTTGAAAAAAATAAAACTGTTTGACCCTGGATCTTCAACTATTTTCATTCTGAATCCCGTCCAAATCAGGGTATCCACATAGATTAGCCGTAAAGGCAAAATTTCCACAGACAGAATTTCTCATTTATATTGTTAGTATGGATTTTATCCAATCTCTGGCATGACGGAATATCTTAACAGTATCGCTTTAGTATCTTTACCTTCAACTGTAATAAAAACTCGAAAAATATGTTTATTAATTAATTCTAAAAGGTTACTCCTATTTTATATTCTCAACCAAAAAAAAAAATATTGAACTCGAACAAAAAACACAGAGCCAATTAATTTGAAAACATATCACAATATGTAAGTAGCAGTTCATTAAACTTATAATTCATAGTTTTTTGTATATTACACGGTGTGGTCCGGCGTATATCGTAGTAATTGGATACACTTATCGTGGCGGCCGCGGGCGGGTCTGTCCCCGTCTGCTGGATTTATCGCGCTCGCAAATCATTGCGCTCCTCTCGAGCTTCCCTTCCCTGTGTACGGCGTAGGCGCTTTTACGTTTAAATTTGTTTCTAATAAGCACTCTATAATGTTAGTGCTACTTTTGAAGTTGGTATATAATTTGAAATTATACTTGGGTTTGGTTTTATGATGTGTTTTCTGCGATTAATATGAATGAGGCCAGTCAAGGCGCGAGGGCACAAAGTGTGACTGTAAACTAGGTGGTTTGTGGGTTCGATTCCCACTTGAGGAATTGAAATTTAATATTTTCAATAGCTTAGCTCTGGTGTAGAGGCAAAGCGCGGCGTCAAGTTCAATCACTAAGTTACTTAACGTGCAATGCCTCCAGAATTCGGTGGAAAACGGGGAACGAAGTGGCTTAATACTAGGTTCCCTAAGCTGGTGAAGCTTAGGTGAAGTTGAAACCAAAAAGAAACGTATTTGCACTGCTTTCAAGCTTCCTTTGCCTGTATACCGCGTAGGCGGTTTTCGTTTAAATTTGTTTCTAATTAGCACTCTATAATGTTAGTGCTACTTGTTGTCAGCTCGATTCCCACTCAGGATTTTTTCATTTGGCCGTTTTGATGGCAAGAAACAGCCAGCGTAGAATCATACTAATATATTGTTTGCGTTTCGTCACTCAATGTCTTGTATTTCGGAGGAAAGTAGAAAATAGTGGAAGTGGTCTTGACACTAGGTTCTCTCTGCCTACTCTGCTATGCGGAAAAACACATGGAGCTGAAAATCCAAATATAATTATTGCATAACCACTCGTACTATAAAATCTTATAAATATTTAATAAAAATATTATTATAAAATCAAAATAAAGAAAATTAAAAAAGTAGCGTTGTATAACATAAGTGTGCTAACAGGTTTAATTTGCCAAAAGCGGCCTCATCTTTCATTTCATATTTTAATTTATGAGAAAACAATAATAAGGCCATACGTTTTATAAGTGTTTATTAAAATCTACTAACACACCGTTAAACTGATATATGAACGTTTATAGATAGTAATCTTCAGTTAATACTCCTTTAATGATTTATTAATTGCTTTAGAATTGATATAATAGTTGGTTAGTGTTTTGACATAATTTCATCTAAACGATGGTTGTGTGTTCGATTCTTAATAGGGGGAGTATTTATATGTGAATTCATTAAAAATGTAAGGTGAGAGTAATATATTTTATTCATCTTTGCGCTTTTCTGCTTAGCATGATAGTATAGAAGTAGAGTTGATAGAACCTAGTGCCAAGACACTCCGTTCCGTGCTATCCTCCGGAGATGAGGAAGATGCGTGTTAAGGGGCGGAATTCAACGATGCGTTTTATCTTTGTACCAGAGCGGAGCATTGAAAGTAATTTTATTATCATCATTTCTCTTAGTAAGAATTTAAACATTACCTTAAACATAATTAACAACTTCTATTAAATACAAGAAATATTCTTTCATAAAAAGTATATAAAGGGTACTAATTGTACTGTACAGTACAGTACTGAACTGTAGCGTGCATTCATTTTATCCTCCAGCTTCTAATGTCTAGAATAAAACACGCAGTACTTGCCTGTGAAAATGATCTATGAGGTACCTACATGTAGACTTACTTATATTGACTCAAATAGATAAATTGCAACGCAAAACTAAGTAAAGGTTAGGTATTCAGTGGAGACTATAATTTGAGCTCTTAACCTTTGATATAAAGCGTAACTGCATTGCATACCTCTGACATTTGTCAGCGAAATCAATTGGATGGTTTTCGTGATTGATATAGAAGCCGTTCTTTTGTTATAATACTGAGAAATTTTTATAGGTATTTATTTTATTTATAATAGTAGAAATTGTATGCGACTTATTTATTTTTTTACATTAGAGCCGGATAGGCATAGAGAACATCAAGAAAAGTATCAAGGAAAGGAGAACATAGTGTCTGTTCCCCACTTTCCGCCCCAAATCTCGACATTAAGTGGCGGAACTTACTAGCAAAATAAAAATAATTGAAATAAATTCATCCTACCGAGTAGAAATAATCAGACTCTTTTCCACTGCGCCACTTTAACTTAATAATAATTAAACTAAGAATTATATAAACATTTCTACTTTAGTAATCATAAAGCAATACAACGCCAGCCTTACGTATTAGACTACGATTTATATTTACGTCCATCATATTTGATAAAAATTAATAACGTTTTATTAGGTCACGACAGAATTTAGGTTTAATTGAAGAAGCCTAAACGTGCGTCATGCGGCACGTGGGCGTCTACCGTGACTCGGAAAGGGCAAAGGGTGAGCAGAACATGCTGGTCGCCTCGTGATCTGCGGGCTCATTCTTGCATTGTTCGAAATTTATCACTTCATAATAGACGAATACGTTTTGTGATGTTGAAAAGGGATCCAACTAAGAGATAGGATCTGCTGTAATTTACAATAGTTAAGCTGAATTATAGTGGGTGTATTATAATATGTCTTTATGTATAGGTATACAAGTAATTTAATTGGAGTGTTTGTTTGCGAAATTACTTTACATTTTTTTTATTAAATGCTAAAAGATTTTTATTTCACAATTTTAGTCTGGTAACATTTTTAAGTATTATTGCCACACATAAGAAATTGAAAAGAGGTTATTTTTTCACATTTTTTAAAAGTGGCTTTTTCAATTGTTTTCAATCTTTGTTTGTTCTGGCTAATCTCTGAAATGATTGGACTCTGAAATATTGATTTTAACGGGGCTTTCACTGGTAGATTGCTGATGTAATAAAGAGTACTACTTTTATTTTAAAATTAAAACTTTTTGTGAAATTTTACGCGAACGAAGTCGCGGGCACAGCAAGTATTTAAATATAATAACAAATATTTATAAGGAACTTACAATATGTACAAAGTAATTTTATCGCTTGTCTGTAAATAATTGCACAGATGCGCATAATGTTGCTCTTTCGCAGTCAGCTTGGAGCGTTCCCAACTTGTCTTGTGTTAGTGGTTGCCGCTCGCTTGTTTTACCATATTTATTTCTGTTATTAAGATTTGTGAATAGAACCTTCTTCCAACGATATAATTAAGAGCCTCCGCAAATATTCGCGTTGAAGTTGTACAAGATATACCTATTACTTGTTGCCTGAAGCGAAACGGGCGAGTTGTGAAATTGAAAATATAATTAACAGAGACCGCGAACTGCTACATTATAAAACTGAACAATCTTTCGAACGCCTACTATATTAAATTTAATAATACACATACAGTGGTAGCCACAAACTTGTTTAACAAGCTCATTCGGTTGCGCAGCTCGCAGTGCCATCGATCTTTAATTACAAATTTGATTTTAAATTGTTATTAGTAATATTTTTTTCGTACAGGACGTTTAGGGCGTTATTAATAATAGTTTTAGTAATCAAACAGAATTGGCCAGTCCAATATGCAAATGTTATCCGGAGTCACGCGATGCGCTCGTTTGCAATGCTCGATATGTTATACATACGTAACGTGGCCATTCTTTTCTTGACTCATAATGGGACATCATTTTGTTTATGATTAATAAGCAGGGTTTTTAATTTGTTTCTTTTATATATAACACTGCACACAGGGCGGAATAGGACGCGTAGCGTAAGTTGGGGAGGTCAAGGGCAGCAGTCAAAGAACACTCTAGTCGCTCACTCCGTTCTGTCCTCTAGTTAGTCATTCCATTTCGAAAAAAAAAACACCCAGCACAATAGTTTTGTCTCGGGGTTGTTTTTGGAAATACCGGGATCATTTCTCATCGACTAAAAAGTGGGGAAACCCGGGGTAAAACACAAAAACGGATCGTTCCCATTCAATACTAGACGTCTGGGCACTTAACATAACATGCGTAACCTTCTATGATTTTATTCCACTAACTTAATAGTAAAACCTCGATTTATGCCACTAAGATCCTTGACATTACCAATAATTGTCATACACCGAATGGATTTCCACACTGAACACGGTATTTATGATCTCTCTAGATTTCCTCATTCCTTTGTATTGGAATATAATTTGTTATCTAACTACGTAATATTAAAAATTTATTTTTTTATTATAATTGCAGAAGGACAAATATTTCTTTCAAACGGTTTTTAGATTTTCTTTCCTCTACGAATTAAATTTATATTTATAATATAAGTATAATGTTTTTTGTGGCCAGTCGTGGCCCAGTGGCACAAGAGTGTGACTGTAAACGACTGGTTGTGGGTTCGATTCCCACTCGAGGATTGGAAATTATATTTCCATTTTCTTCGCTCTGGTGTCGAGGTAAAGCGCGGCGTTAAGTTCCGCCACTTAACACGCAAGCCTCCGAATTCGGCGGAAAGTGGGGAACGGAGTGTCTTAACACTAGGTTCCCTCTGCCTACCCTGCTGTGTGCGGGATATAGCGTGAAGCTATTTAAATTTATTTATTTATTTTTTAATATTTTTTAATATTTTTTTATTGGGAAAAGCTTTTAATAAAAAAGGTCGTATAGGTCACTTCGTTTTTTTTTCTGTCTCCTGTGATGCATGTTATCTAGCGGTAGATAAATATTATTTTTGATATAGGTAAGTACTTACATTAGAAATTTGTACTTACTACCGTAGCTTAAAGTCAGATCAGTTTGCACTGCACCACTACGATATAATATAAGTTCAACTATAGTAAATATATCTTGTATAATAACATAAATGTTTACCTTGTACAATATATTTTACCTGTCTAGTTTTTCTATCACTCGAGGAGACGAGGTGTTGTTAGAATGAATTGAAGTCAATGCAAGCCAGGAGCGGGGGCAATGAGGTTTTTGTAATAGAACGTTTGCACCTTATGTTGTTAATTAAAATAAAAGAGTTTTATTTTTAATATTTTTTTAGTGTTAGGATACAAAAAAATCATTTATCGAAAATGTACTAACTATACGTTAAGTAGGGCGGCATTCGTACCCGCGCCTCTCGAAAACCGTTCAATAATCAAGATTATTGACCGCTAAGCCATGCTTTCAACGAGCAAATATGGATTAGCGGTCGGAACCATTTGGTGTTCTTAGGGTTTCTAAGAAAAGTTTTCATTAGATATTGGATCTATAATGAAAAATGTTTCTTAATGGGCAGAAAGTAAAGAAAACAGTGTCTGTCTACTAGATTTTCTTTCCCTGAATGCAAAAAAGTTTCTTTCTTTTGGTAACACGATACGAAATTATGAAAAGTGGTATTCAGTGACCCCGCACAAGCCTATATTTGCTGAAAAAGTAAACTGTTTACTCGACAAATGTATTATGCTTGTCAATGTCTTTATGCTTTTCTTACTAATGAGTGTCCTACGCGACTATCGCTATGGTCTACTTAATGCGATACGAGTTAATTTGCCAGCGTTCATAATGCCTATATCACAGCTTTGCAAATAGAACTACTTTATTAACGCAATTGCAATAGAAAACCGTGAATATTATGAATATTAGTTTAAATTGATTTTTAAGCTGGATTAAGAGCGCGGTAATGACATAATATTTATTGATTTGTAACAGACCACAAAGTATAATAAATTGTTTTATGTTATGGTGGAGAAGTTTTGATTTGATCAGAGAAAAATAATGTAAGGTCATTTATAGCTTAGTTTTCTAGATCATTCGGCCTTGTTATCCAAAATGCGTAAGTTAAAAATCTAGAATATCATGCATTTTGCTAAAAGCAGGGTAGTCAGAAAGATCCTAATATTAAGACATTCCGTTATTCGTTTTCGCTCGAAATTAGAACGTTGTATGCTGATTGGCGGAACTCAACGCCGCGCTATGTCCTTATTTTTAAACGTATTCTTTCCCCCGAGTGAGCACTATAGCGTTTTCAGTCAGACGCTCTCCCACTGCGTCACGATGGCCTCAATTGAATATTTGTGTTATGATCTAAATATATTTATATACACCTTTTATGTACTGTTTATCAAAGTACGTATTATTTTAGACCTATCATGGACGACGCAAATCGTTCACGCTTATTAAGGTAATGAACTTTATAGATGTGGCTTTGAGCTAATAGAATATGATTGACGTGCGACTATCGCGGGTGTTAGGTACAAGGTCGCCCTATTCCCACTTGCTGACTGTTGCGCACTTTTGAATACTTGCCCTCGATTGCTACTCCTCAACGGGGCTTGCATAATGTATTAATTATTAATGAATCTGTGAAATGCATAATTTTCTTATTTTTAGCGTCACGCTGTATCCCGCATACAGCAGGGAACCTAATGTAACTTAATGTTAACACTTCCTTTTAACCGCCAAATCCTGTAGGAATTGCATTGCAAGTGGCGGAACTTAACGCCGTGCTTTGCTTCGACACCAGCGAAGAAATTGAAATATTAAATATTTCAATTTCTCAAGTGGGAATCGAACCCAAAACCTGTCGCGTTTATAGTCACACTTTGTGCCCCTGCGCCACGACCGGCCTTATAATTTTCTTTTTCCGTTATATCTCCATCGTCACTGTTTTCATAATTTTATACCACAAGTCTTCATTTAGGTTACGAGGTTTACGATTTCACTCAACACTTCTAAATACTCCAAGAGGAGTGCTTCGGTTGTTGATTTTGGAATTCGTTTCGCTCGATCGTAAAGCCCAAAGGCCAATTGCCAACTTTTAAAATATGTATAGACGAGACCACCATAAGCTATCGTGAATTTGTTCGAGAGCTATTCGATTTACGATACGTAAATATTTATCGGCGATAAATATAACACATTTCGCTTTCCAATCGAACTAACCTATATAAATTGAATATATTCAGGTCATAAATGGAAACTGATAGAATAGATATCGTAATGTCTTATTGGATTATAATATGTGTAATGAAACTTTTATATATAAGGTAATGCTGAAAGTAGTATAGTAGTAGTAGTAATTTATAATGTTAGTCATTTCAGGACAGCTTAAGCCTGTAGTCGCGATTGCTTGTGGATTCGATTACCACTCGGGGTATTTTTTTATCTTCACGCTGTATTCCGCACACAGCAGGGTAGGCAGAGCAAACCTAGTGTTAAGACACTCTGTTCCCCACTCTTCGTATAATATATTAGTTAAATTTCTCCGCTCTGGTACCTAAGACAAACCACGAGTTGAAATCTGCCACTCAACACATAATATCTTAATTTTGGACGAGAAGTAGAGAACGGAGTGTCTTGAAATTAGGTTCTCTCTAACTATCCTGCTATGCGTGAAGCTGCAAAATTATACCTTAAGCTACATGCACATGTACTCTAGCAATTGTAACGATAATTGTCGTGAATACATAATAGCCTCATCGGCATTGACTTGGGTCTAGAGAATGGAAGGTTGTCGATGGACACACCTACTTAGACTGCCTTATACACTTAAAATTTACACCGCCACTGCATTCCCTTGACTGTCGCGACATACGGCATAATTAGAACAACCCAAGAATGTCCATCGCTACAAGTTCAATCTAACTTGCTTGTTATACAGATTTTTATAAAAGTTTAGATGTTTTCTTTATTGTATAAGTATTTGGAGTCATTGTAGTAGAACAATGAACGACTATATTTGCAATTGCTTGTGGGTTCGATTTCCTTTGTGGAATGTTAATTATTTAATTATTTTAATTTAACCGCTTTGGTGAACATGACAAAGCATGGCGTTGAGCTCTGCCGCTCAACACACAACGTCATACATTCAGGCGGTAAATGGAAAACTGAGTGTGGAGACACTGAGTTCTATTTGACAACAAATAGGGATAAAGCCGTGAACCTTAAAAATAGATATTTTTTCAATATTCAAGTTTTGTGGTCGAAATTCATTATTCTTACAAAATATTTATATTATAAAAAAACATATTACAAAGTTACCCTTCGAATATTGATATTTATTTTTGTAAAGGTTAACGTGGAAGGCTATTTTGCCAATATCTGATTATAATTTCGCTAGTCATAAAATCGCGACCCTCGCGATGTTATTTAGATGTAAGCAACATAAATTCAAAGGGCGAAGGCGTGGTACAACGTGTTCCAACTCGTAAATGTAAATCAGTAGGCGCAGCAGGCGACCTCTTAGGTGTTTTGTTCGTGAATTACATATTTATTGCGTCTCGATCTATTGGATCTCGTCTCAAATGTATCTAGTATTATCCGTGGCTTTATAAATTGCTAAAAGTCTTACAGTAATTGATTTTGATCCGTGATGATAGTGAAACCTTTTTGGCTTTATTTTTTTTATATGAAAATAAAGGCGATGCCTTTAATTCATACCATGCTAAAGTTTAGTAGGGTATTGAATTACAGGTTCTATATTCTATTTCTATTCTGAAGGATATTCGAGTTGACATACTACCTTCTTGTACTACGGCTTGTGTACCTGAGCCACTCGCAACGTATTCCAATACCTTTCATTGTTCCAATTTTTATTGGGAATAATATATACTTTTGTAATTGGAGAACATCTTGATTTCGAGCGGAAAGTTAAGAACATGGTGTCTTGACAATAGGTTATATTTAATAACGCTTCTCTCTCTTTATTCATATTTGCCTGAGCGATTGAAACGATTTGCCACACCAGATTACTCACACGATACGAAACTATTGCGATGAAGTAACATACTTAAGTAGTAAATAAAAAATTATATTGTGTTAATTAAATGAAGCAGACAGTATGTTTTGTGAACGTCATGCAACGATTGCAAATTGCATTCAACAGCACCTGTGTACGAAATCCGCGTGGGAATCACTGTGAGCCCTGCTTGCGCAAGCGCCGGTGGCGTTGTTGCAACACGCCGTTACTGCTGTAGAAGTGCAATACCTGCTTCTATCATTGGTTATAGTTAATTTTAATTTTGTTAATTTTAATGTTGGTTATAGTTAATTTTAATTTTTATGTTAAAGTTATGAAATTGCTTTTAAAAATATTTAAATTATTGGTGTAGGCAGAAAGGCATTCTTAGAACACTCTCTACTTATCGCCTGAAGAGACATTGCGTGTCTAGTAGTATAAAATTAACGCTTATCTTTGTTATTACGTCGGAAATATAACAATTAATTTAAATATGATCATTCCTCTGAGCGATGTTCTCTCACTTTCTTATAACATAGCTTTCCTACGGCGCATTAGTATGGTGAAATAAACATATGACCTATGTCGCCACAGCTGTTCAGCGGATTCTCCTTACGTTAACTTAACGTTACATCTCGAAAGGGCTCACCTGATTTTATAAAGTATTCACTTAACATTTTTTTTATATCATTAACTTTCAACAAAAAAAAAAACAAAAAACCGACCAAACCAGGGCGAACAACTAGTCCAAAACAAACATAGCTTGTCACTATCGCTTAATGCTTGTCTGTTTTTTTGTAACGAAAAATGCAAACAATGCAATCTATACGTAAACGCTGCCGCTATTCACTAGCCCATTGTTACCATAAATAGGTGGCGAACTACCGTTTACAGCTGCATGAATGTTGCCCGCAGATTGTGGACAATTTGGCTCTTTCAATTGTGAAAGTAAAATCTGCCTACAAATGTTCCGTATAAAGCCTTACCGTATTGTATCTTTGACTCTAATGATAGTACTGGATTTATAACATAGTTTTCAAATGCAACGATGAAAGTGGAAATCGTTTTCGTACTGCATGCAGCGCGTTTTGCTTTTGTTTGCTTTGTTTTGTCTCGGATTTTTTTTTGTTTTTGTTTAGTGGGTTTCGGTTTTATATGTGCTCTAATTGGAATGTAAGGGAAATGATTCTTTTTGTTTAATAATATATCATTATGATAGTATTTTAATGTAGCCTATTATATATGAAGTAAATATGAAATTTTAAAGTGTTTGTATATATCAAATATTATCTAACTAAATATGTAATTTAAAAAAAAATAATTTAGAAAACGTATTAAAGTTTGAACGCACCGGGATTCAAACCTGCGCCTGCTGAATACCGTCCAGGCGCTCTCACCATGCGTTCTACTAGCCCTTCTACTAGCCCTACCAGCTGCGTCGAAGTTCTTTTACGCTTTAATACAACTTATTTTAGTTTCCTAAGTGTGGAATAACAATTTTAATTTTTTTAAAAAAGTATATAATATTTAGTTAAGCGATTTTTACAATATCATAAACTTTTCAATTCTAAATATAAGTAAATAATAAAATAAATTATAATAACTAAATCTGTCATACGCATAAATAAATGTTAGAGCAACGAGATGCATTAATTTGTAAGTAATACCAGACACGCATTAATGATTTCCTTGTTAGACTAGCATAACTCAGTAACTTGTTAGAATTTCATAATATTCAATTCTATAAGTTCACATAGAATACATTATATTTTACGATGATTTTATCTTGATTGTACATTATAATGTGTGGGCGTATTTTGCGAATCTTAATAACCCCATGATAAAGTGGGTGGTTCTAGTTCTCACACAAATCAAATTGCAACCGGATTTTTGTATCTAGTTTATTGATATGGAAGTTAGCGTAGCGCAGTATAACACAGCCTGATTGGGTTGTGGGTTCGATATCGATTTGGGGTATGATTTTATTTTGTTTTCTTTGTCTGGTTAGGCAAAGTGCACTGCGTTTAGTTGCGCCATTCACGAAAAAAAATCATGGACGGTTTGGACGGAAAGCGAAAAACGGAGTATCTCACCAAGTATTTTGACGTTAGACAGAGGCTTTTTTGTCCCCTCTTTTACGAAGGAAATAGCGTAAAATTAAAAAAAAAACATTATTACTATTATTATTTTTTATGCATTTTGTTTATTATTATGAAAAGTATTTATTGTTAATATCAAACCAGATTTATATTGCGGGATACAGCGTGAAGCTATATTTTTTTTAAAAAAAAAAAAAGATTTATGAAATTTATCTCGAAACATTAGTCAAAACGTATAATGAGCATATTAATGCTAACATACTCATACCTATTTAACATAATCTCGTCGGATTATCCTCAAACAATTAAACATTTAAAGTTAATTACACGTACATTTCGGCTAACGCAACGCAACGCAACATCAAATGTGAGGACAGCAAAGTTTCTACGCGGCTGATTCTATTGTAGCGTGGGATAACTGTAATTACCACAGCGCAGATATTTTCTGCATAAATTGAAATGTCGCATAACGTATTGTCGTTTGGAATTGTTGCGTGCACTCACTTTTGTCCGTGCTCGGGAGCGTGCATCCCGTTCGTACGTGGTGGTTAGCTGACTACGCGGAGTGGGAGAGGGATACTGTGTCAGTGGGCGCAGGTGAACGGCCGGCATACATTCGCTTATCAGCCGGCGACCGGTAGTGACGTCCCGGCGCACCTGTCGATTTCTGTATGCCTTGTTTTTTTTCATAGGAACCGGTTTCTGGTTTGGTTTTACGTGAAAGCTATGGTTTTTGTTTGTGTTGATAGGGTTATTAGTATTTGTTGAGTTGTATGTTATGTGGGTGCACATTTTAGGGGTTATTAATTAGTGGTTTTATCGGATACTATTAACTAGATCGCGGCTTCGCCGCTTTTAACCCCGTATTTTTTACTTTTTACCCCTTTAAGATTTTCTGAAAAATCTCTTCAGTTTTTATATTACAAATATCCCATTACTTTTTCTTAATTTAGACAGGGCCGTTGTTAAAATAGGTTGTGTACCCCTGATATAGATCATTTCCTTAACTCCAATTGATTATAATTAATACAACTTCTTCTATCGCCTCTCAAAATAATAAATAAAAAACTAAAATCGATATCGATAAAAACATAAAATCTGCGATGCCTACAGTTTTGTCATTTGCAGTAGTTTAAATGTAATTGGAGTCGTCGAGTTGCACTCCTGTACTGATCTAACCTCTCACGGACGACTCAATATCAGCCCGTCGAGCGCTCTCGAATAACATTTAGCAACTAATAATTTACGATAGCGCTCTGATTGCTTAAGATTAATGCGCACAAAGTGTGAAGTATTCTTCTTTAATGTTCACTTTGTTATAAAAAATCATTAGTTGAAAATTTTAAATTCTTTTTTAATTTTAAATTTTAAGCAGATTCTATTTAATTATATAAACTGAATTACAGCGACTATTTTATAATGTATTAAGTTAAAGACACAAGTGTCTTTGTCAATTCTACGAAATTTACAACTATCTAACGTTCAAACATACCTATAATTTTGCAGAAAATGTAATTGTTCTATCTGAAAGATGGATAGTGAATCGTGGTTTGAATCTATCTTTCAAAAGAGTCTTATATTCTTTTGATATAGCGTAATTTCTAATATATTGTGTATCATTATCATGTATATTTCAACTTTCTAGCCACTTTTATTGCAATTTCATCTCAAGTTATATCGAGGTTCACAATAATTAATCACATCTCCAAGAAAATCAAGGTACTCGTCCTCTTTACGTCATCTTCCTTGACTTGACTTTCTAAAGAATGTCTAAGCGACCTCCACGAATTAATACACCGTGACATCATTAACGCTTTGTTCTGCAATTGACTTGTAATCAAACTGTAATTAGAACTATTTCAATACTAAACGTTTGTTTTTGTTTTCAGGTACGTTTAATTAAATGGTCGATTAATCAACGTAAGTACTGATTGGAAATATTAACACTTTCTTTGTTGTACTATTATCGTTAAACCGTCTCGGTTCGTGTACGATGGTATAGAAACGTTTTATACTTACAAAGGTAAGGTTAATTGTAGATTCTTTAGTTTTAATATGGTACATTTTTAGTGTTAAATTTCAATTCTTAATCTTAAAATAGTGGAATATGTTATTACTAATAAGTTAAAATAACTCTCCCATTTAATTTTAAATAACTACTTATTTTCAATTTTCCTTCGCGCTTATATGCTCATAAACTTCTAAGTATGCGCTATTTCAAAACAAGAACTCATATTCTTCAAAGGACACTTAGCTTCTTAGTAGGTTAACTAAGTTAGACCTGTCGAAATGTCGTAAAAAACGTTAACGCTCACTTTATGTCCGTTTGTTGTTACTTCATTCATTTGTAAAATCTTCCAATTTTGCAATGAGAGGTTAATTTTATAGTGCAGTAAATGGGACTATTAAATATTGTAATATCTTTTAAAGTATTTACAAATTATATGAAAAAAGCAGGTTTTGTATTAAATTATCAGCTTGTCATATCAGCACTGCGCACGAAATTGAGATTTTGCGTGTGAACTGGTGGAACTCTACGCCGCGCTTTGTCTTAGATACTAGAACGTTGAAAAAAAAAAAATAATATTATCATTGTCCCGAGTGGGATTGAACCCACAACGGCTATGTGACTGTCTACGGCCACCTCTGTGGTCGCATTTTCAGTAGATATTTTATTAAACGCATAAAATATTATATTATTTATTTAAATCAATGAAATATGTACTATTACACAACGATTGTTATGACAATATTGAACTATCACCATTTAGGAGAGAACATCTGGAGATGGAACGTATTATGTGTTCTTTTTATTAGTATTAAATAGCATGACGGTTGTAATCGTGTCGCATGAAAGTTTATAATTACGTAGCACGATCAAGATTGCATACATTGCTAATGTCTTGTTAACACGCGATGCCCTTGCCTCCGCCGCCGCTATTACAGATCACTGAGTTGTAGACTATCAAATGTAGGTTTAGCTTATAAGAGCGCAGATATTGGTATTTTTAAACAAATATTGTTGATAGATTTGATCTTTCTACTAATTAGATATTTATTTTTCGCGATTTTTACATGATTGCTTTTAAATATAATAGTTTAAAGCGGATTTATCGCGTGTATTTTTGGTATTAGATAGTATTTTAAGGTGGTTCGTTTGCCGACTGGCTCACGACCACTATCATGATCAAATAAGAACCGCCAAATATCTGATAATGCATTCCAAATGATGACATGTAAACCAAATCTCCCTATTCCCATCCCTCCTTCTTTCATCTTTCTCTCTCAAGGCCAGCAACGACACAACTTCTCTAATGTTGTAGATGTCCATGGGCGTAGGTAAACACTTACCATCAGGTGGTCCTTCTGCATTTTTGGCCCGTTTATGCAATGAACAAAATACTTTTATACCTGTATCGTTTTTCCTACTTTTGTACTGTATTAAATGCTGTCATTGTTTATCAAATTTGAATCTGAATATTTATGTAATAAATTCAAATTTTACTGCAAAAGTCGCTTTAATTAAATTAATCAAGTTTCTTATCAAGATTAAATTAACTGGGATGCTTAGATTCAAGTAAAGGCTATTTCTATAGAGTATAAAATTTGTTTTGATACAAGGTTTAATCCCTTTTTCGGTTCGGCTCGGTCTAGTTAGATCCTTAGGATATTTCGTTTCGAGAGTGTCAGTCATTTAAAATTAGTTTGTCATTGTCACTTTGAGAAACATCACGCTGTATCCCGCACACAGTACTGTAGGTAAAGGGAACCTAGTGTTAAGACACTCCGTTCTTCATTTTCCGAGGGATTCTAGAGGTATTGGTAACCTACCGCGTTTACAGTCACACTTCCTGACCTTGTGCCAAGACTGGCCTCTCATATCGAAAAGAGAATACAAAAATTACTCCATCCTAAAAAAGGAACTTGTTAAGGATTAAATCAGTATTTTTGCACCGTCTCTTTAAAGCAAGTAATAAAAGTTCGTGCTAAAAATATATAATTTCATATGTACGATTATTTTTTGCAGTTGGAATACATCGTGTGTCGCATGCTAGGAACTAATATTTCCTTTTATTTAGTTTGGTTTATTACTTTGCGAGTATATAATATTGAATGTAGATTTATTGTTGTTGTTAGCGCTCGACGTAGTAACTTATCAATGGAACGAATTTGGTTATGCATTTTTCTTTATTTAAGTTATAAAAAAAATATTTTAACATTTAGTTGAAAAGTAAAATTATTAGTAAGCAAATGTTATTATATGAGAGATTCAAATTATGGTATAGTTAGACCGTACTCGTCTGTAGGTTAAATATATACCTATATATATAACACGCTTGCATTACTGAGTGACCGATTTGGGATACTTAGAAATAATGGAATTTATATCCCATGCAAACAAAGTTGCGAGCTTATATGCAAAACCTAGCTATAAATTACTCTCAGGAGAGAGTATAAAGTAGCTTCACGATTTGCCTAGGTTTCATGACACTCCGGTTTCCACTTTCCGTTTAGAATGCAGAGTGTTAAATGGCGGTACTTACTCCCGCTATTTGTTTTCTCGTTTGCTTTGTTTTACATCAAAAAGCACAACAAAGGTATTAATATTTTAACCTAAAGAAATACCTGTATAAGCCTAAATAATTCATTTTACGTGTTAACTTTATTGCTTTAATCATTTGTTTATTAAAATTTATCGCGACAACATTCTTTTACATTTAAATTTTAATCAACACTTCTGGTATTTAATACCAATTACGTATACATAACGGAGGTTTAGTAAAACAAACAAACCGTGCCGCTATAAAAAGTAATTATTATTCCGCATCGATATCGCCCACATTGCTGAATAAAAAATGTTTTTGTTGCATTTTCACGCTTTTTGCCTCATAGCAGAGTGTCAGAAACTATGGACGAAGTGTCTTGACACTAGGTTCTAGAGTCACGACACTCCTATTTTTTATTTAAGCCCATAATCGAGACAGTGTGCGTTAAGTGGCGGAACTTAAATCCGCGCTTTGTTTTAAGTACCAGGGCGGAGAAATGAAAATATTATTTAATAATTCCTCTGAGTGGGAATCGAACCCACAACCGTTGCGTTTACAGTCAAACGGCATCATATTGCTGCGATGGTCTCGAAAAATGTTATTTCTTTTACCCCTATTTCATTGAACAGCCCTTTACTGATTAAAGTGTAGTTTTTAATTACATTAAATGTCCCAGTACGATATGTTTTACTTAACACAATTAAAGTATACTTAGTTGATTTAGTTAAAGTAAACTGAAATAGCTTTACTACTAAACCTGTCATTTTGTGATTATAGTATTAAAATAAATTGTTAACTGTTTTTGCTTTAAACAAGTCGAGTCGTGGCTCAGTGGGACAGCATCTGACTGTAATAGCGATTGGTTGTGGGTACGATTTCCAGACGGGGGAATTACCATATTTAAATTTATTTATATTCCTCCACTCTCCAGTGTGTTGTCGAGGGTGAGTTCCGGTACTCACCATACAACGTCTGAATTTCGTTCGGAAAATGGATTTCTTGCCGTTAACTTACGAATTTCTGCGAATCCTCTCTTACTGCTCTTTTAACTTCTTGATTGACCTACATGCTAAATTCCAATTTAATGCGCACGTTGATATTAGCTGTGTTGTCTGTCTGTCTGATGCAAAAACGTAGTAATGCCTATGAGTTGTGATTGTTTTTGCCTCTAGATTTTCAGTTCAAATATTAACACTATTAGTCTTTCATGCATGTTACTAGTTTAAATGGTGTTTTGTTAAGCTTCTAGTTAATTACCTACTTTATAATAACGACTGATTCTAGAAAAGAAATTAAAATTACGTTCTTAATTTTTGTCGTCGTCGTAAAGATTAATTTTATGAATCTGAAATCTTAGCAAGGTATCATTGTAACGACGTTGCGATAGGTACTTATAGGTGAAGATAATAAAAACTTTATAATGATTATTATAATACGTAGCAGAATTTCCTTTTATTATTTATATTTTATTTTGTAATAAATGTATACTATTTATGATTTTCCTCAAACATTATTAACTAAGAGAAGGAAAAAACTTTAATGCTTTTAATTTATATAAATAACAGTTCAAATTTACATACAACTTTCTTGCCCGCGCACAAGAGACGCGATAATGAATACGTAGCAAAATATTCGTAGACAGATCGTTGTGTTTAAACGTAATTATTAGGACAAAGCGACCACAGAGCGAACTGGTTCCAGATATACAATTTCGCTCGGCTTTGTATTTTAATTCAAAGAACCGACACATTACCAGCTGGTTTTTTTTACCTCAAACATAAGTATATAATTGCGCTTCTAGTATAAAGTTACGGTATATAATTAATATATGTTTAACATGATGAGATAACATTATTTTAATATTATAAGTAGTCGATATTTGTGCAGATAATTCTCCTCTATTTTGTATGTTAATTCTATGTGGCCCTAATGACTGTAATTTTAAGTAAACACAAATGGTCTGACGTTAATTGTACAAAGACGCCGCTAGTGTTTTATATGAAGACAAATGAACTCAGTGTTTAATCACACCATGGTTATATGGGATCTTTTGATTGTGATACTTTAGTGTAAACGTTATTTGTAAGGTTTTTTTTTGGTAACGATTTTGTCTTGCGTTAGTAAAGCTATTATATGTGTGTATATTATGATATTATATAGCGAAGACTGGGATATGGAAGGAGTGGAATAATATAATTTAAAAAGTTAATATCTTTAAGCTTTTTTCCGTATAGCAGGGTAGTGAGAGAGATCTTTGTGATATGATACTCCGTTTGTCCACTATTGGGTGGCAGAATTCAACACTCAATTTTAATGTCTAATGTAGCAATTTTATTTGATTTTAATATATTTTACACTTATATAATTTAAGACATGAATGGAATCAATGAATAGAAAAAGATAGATCGCAAATTTCAAGTTTCTATAAGACCGAGTTGAAACATTAGCATTTACCTTTATTCGCATTAAGCGTTAGCATCATTTTTTTTAATTGATTTTAAAGTATAGAAACTAAATTTTAAAATGGGAGGGGAAATAAGTTATTTTATTTAAAATAAAAACAACTATATCATTGTTTTTTGGTATGAACATTTGAATTGAGATTTTATAATTTTAATAAGAAAATTATTAAGGAAATAAAAAATATATACATTAAATACTCTTTATAAATCCACAATCCTAAAAATTAAAACATCACCCTTACCTGTTAATGTTCCCAATTATTTTGAAAATAATCTAACGCATTTCGAGACTTTCGATAGTAATTTCATATTATTTTCATCATAAATGTTATGAATATAGAAACATTGTACTCTAAAACCACTAAAAGTTAACTTCCGTCATTTTTTGTTCTTATTTCTTATCTATCCACCACATTTCGATGTAGTAAATTCATAACCATGAGATATTATTTTTAATTTGAATTAATTAAGTAAATACACCTTATATTATTTAAATACACTCTCATTAGTATAAAAATACCTTACGCATGTAACAGACCGTTAATATGAGGTCTTTTTTAGTTTGATATAGGCATATAATCACATACTCGTATGTTACTATTATATTACCATGATTTTTTATTATTTTTTTGTAGTTTGTTACCACAGTCATTTAGCGATTATTTATATAATAAAGTTTAAATACTTGAAGTTAATTTGTTAATATACATTTTAAGAGAGGGGTGCACTTTTAGACCTTCGACGACACAGTATCGATGATATTGGGGGATGGTCCTACAAAAAACATTAGCCCCTTCCGGAATGCGTGTTTAGAGAGGTTGATGACAGTGGACCAGACGAAAGAGACGGACCACGCACGGACCAGACGCACTTAATTTTCTCTTATTACTAGGGATGAAGTAAGACACACTTTTTGAAAAACTATAAAAAATGTCCTAAATTTAATTTTTAAATATTAAAATTGAGCTATACAATACTTCAACTCATTTTAGAACTAAACCATGAAAGTAATTTAGACCATTTCCTTATATGGACATTATAATAAACATATAACGCACTCTTAGGATTTAACTCACCTACCTGAAAATGTTGGCTATTTCCGATTTTGCAAGAAACCCTGCTCTTAGATTCTTTTGTAATTTAAACCAGATTGCATTCTTTGAGTTAGAACATTTTAATTTTGGAGCTTAATATGTATTGTTTCAAAATTATTATACAATTTTAAAAATAATGTCTTAAGTTACTTAAAGAGACTGTGGCCAGTCGTGGCGCAGAGGCACAAAGTGTGACTGTAAAGCGACTGGTTTTGGGTTCGATTTCCACTCGAGGAGTGGAACTGTTTATATTGCCATTTGCTTCGCTTTGGTATCGAGGTAAAGCGCGGCGTAAAGTTCCGCCACTTAACACGCAATGCCTCCAGAATTCGACGGATAGTGGGGAACGGAGTGTTTTAACACTACCATGCTGTGTGCAGGATGCAGCGTGAAACTAAAAAAATATATATATTTAGATACTTCAAGATATAACAAATAAGTAGTCAAACCAAACACTTCGCGACTTATCATTTATCTTCAGACATCATATCATATTTAATTTTATCTACTAATTATTATAGCTTTAACGATTTTTATATGACTTTAATCAGCTTACGTTATCTTTTTTTACTTTATTTATATTTGGTGACTAATGACTAGCAGAATTAGTTTGTTATTACCTATTAACTTGTGTTAAATTATATAAGCTTGTTTTAATAATAAAAAAGCCGTAATGGTAAAGTGAGTCTGACTATAAACACTTGGTTATGGGTTCAGTTTTCACTCGGGAAAATGATGATATATATTTTTTTTATACCTAAAATAAAGCACAGCGTTAACTTTTGTTACTTATCACGCAATGCCTCGATTTCCCGTGGTTAGTGGAGAAATAACAAGGTCATCTTTAACTATCCTGCTAAGCAGTAAAAAGCGTGCATCTGTGTTTTTTTATTTAACGTTCGCCTTTTTGAAAAATAAAATTTTGTAATATGCAAGATTTTGAATTGTATATATATATTTCGAACAAAAGGAAATAATGAAAAATAACTTGAATTAAATTGATTCGAACTATTTTTTTTTTTTGGCGCCAGTCGTGGCGCTGTGGCACAAACGTGTTTTTTTTTTTTTTTTTTATGGAATAAAGGAGGCAAACGAGCAGAAGGCTCACCTGGTGTTAAGTGGTTACCTTCGCCCATAGACATCCACAAGATTAGAGTTATGGATGCGTTGCCAGTCTTGGGGATGTAGGACAGAAGGAGGGAGGAAGGATGGGAATGATGGGAATAGGGAAACCTGGCTTACATGTCATCGAACCGGAACACATCACCAGATGTTTGGCGGTTCGTCTTTGACACGATAGTTGTCGCGAGCCAGTCGGAGAACGAATCTCCTACCACCAAACTACTGGGTTGCCCGCCTTTTACGGGACGCTACCCAGCGGCGGAGGGGAATTGTATTCTTAACCCGTCCCCCCACGGGTGGAACTTTACAGTGACGGGTGTGACTTTACAGTCGTTTATACGACTGTTGGGAGTTCGATTCCCACTCGAGGAGTGGATATGTTTAATATTTCCATTTTCTTCGCTCTGGTATCGTGGTAACGGAGAGTCTTAACACTAGGTTCCCTCTGCCTACCCGGTGTGTAAAGGGTAGAGAGTGAAGCTAAAAAAAAAATATTTTTTTTTCCCAGTTTATTACTTAAATACCTGTATATTACCTGCATAGGAAATAATGATTAAAAGTTAACATTTACTCTAGCAATAGTTCATTACAGTACTTACTCCTTGGCCTATTACACAAACCTACAGTGGTACTAAACTATTCCTTAGAACCTAAGTTAATCGTTTCCTCGACACTTCGGTAAACATATTATATATTATGTATATATTATATTATATTCTCAACTATATGTCGAGATATGAACATAGATAAGAAATTAATTAGCTGACGTTTATTGTTAATGGCAAGCCGAGTGTTTTAGTAATTATGTGTTTTAATAATTTTCCTTGTAGATCAAGCGAGATACGGATTGTCACTAGTTTAGTAAACCTACCTGCTTGCAGCAATATTCATATGCTTATATTGATATTTCACAATATTCATATGCTTATACTTATTAATTTGCTTATATATCGATCGGTTAAATATTCGGGTAACGTAAATCATAATATAATTCGTGTATCGTAAATTATAATTTAACTAAATTTAAAAATGCTATGAGTATTTATTGTAAACTTTGATTTTGCAAGTAAAATCTGACAGTTTTATTGTTATTTTAGATTCTTGATATTTCTAAACTGTACCTGGGAAGTACGTATGCATCGTTTAGACAGCTCTCAGACCAAACATTTATTATGTGCTAATTTGTGACGTGGTGAAGAAACTGAATTGATGTAGAGTTTAGAGAACGTAGTGACTATGTCACTCATTTCTTTTTGTCAAACTCTTCATTCCAACAAAACCTCTATATGAATATTATTATAGGGTAAGAAATCTGAGGAAGATATTGTATGTCGAATAACGGAAATCAACACCGCAGCTAGTTTTACAAGAGGAGAGATAAAAAATGATTATACGTACTTGCTCCGAGTGGGAATTGAACCCAACATCAATCTCGCTTACAGTCAGGAGCTGTTTCACTGCGCTGCAATAGTCTCTTTGTTATTGAAAAATAGTCGGTTGTAACTATGTGGTTACATTATTATTTATTACTTTTAGTTTTATGTGAGAATTATCATCTTAGCATCTAATAATGGAATTTTCCAAAGTTATATTCTCATGATATTTAAAATTATAGTCAATACTCAATAAATGTATTCTGCGATCGATTAATGAATTGATCGCAGATATTTGTATGGTAGACATAACAATATAAAAGATTGCGTCGAACACTAATGCTCAATGTTCACTTTATTACTTAACCTTTAAATATTTAAACTTCTAGAAAAAGACAACAAAATTACATGATTTGTAAGTTTTACGTTAATATTTTTTATTTAATTAATGTACATATATGTATAAAAACTCAATTATTTATTCTACCCATATAAGGTCCGAACGGTATTTTCCTCGAAACTCGTATTAGTTTAATAACTAAAGCTAACTAACTTTTTGTTAACACATAAATTATTCACGGTGCTCATAATATTAATACAGTGCATTAGCATTTTAATCAAATAAGATGAAAATTCATCTCCATAAGATAAGCTTAAAATCTCGTTACTTTAAGTGACCGTTACATATTATATACCATGCACCTATTGATTAAATTACAACCCTAATAAATAAAACTTGCTATGACTTTTAATCAGAACGTAATGGACTATTAATTCAATAGCGTTCGTTTCTATTCGATGGCTTTATTTCTTATGTATCTATATATGTATAGAGACAACTAGCGTTGCTTTCTTTTTTTGCTTATAAATATTTGATTGTTACTTGGTTTTTTTAGTATTTTATTATAGGGGCCAGTCGTGGCGCAGTGATACGAACGTGTGACTATAAACAACGATATATTTCCATTTTCTTCGCTCTGGTATCCGAGGCAAAGCGCGGCGTTAAGTTCCGCCACTTAAGACGCAATGCCTCTGAATTCGGCGGAAAGTGGGGAACATAGTGTCTTAACACTAGGTTCCCTCTGCCTACCCACTTTGCGGGATACAGCGTGAAGCTAAAAAAAAATATTTTGAAATTTATTGTTTATTTATTTTCGTTTTTTGTAAACAATAAAAGTATATACATTTCTTTTGTCACAGAACAAAACCCGTACTCTTGATTCTATCTACGTACTTAAGTTCATTTTATTGCAGGTAAACATTTGGGATCCTATAATATAGCTTAGAACTTTATCAGTCTTTCTTTATCGTCAATACGAATAAATAATGTTATTAAATGCTTTCTTATTAAATGTCTGTTTTTAATATTAAAATAACCACTTTTTACTAAATGCTCATATGCATTTACACGGTATATATATCAAGACTTATTTAGATATTATTTAGATTATTTTTTACCATTTTGTCTTTTGACCGATCTGTTTGTACCAGCTAACCTCTGGATAAGTGATAGATAAAACGTTTTTTATTTTAACACGCAAACGAAGTCACGGGCGCAGCTAGTCAAAAATAATTTGACATGCATCTCCATGTTAGTTGATGCGAAAATATTCAATAAACTTGTTCATCTTGTTTGGAAATTGGATTAAATATACGTAACCGGATCGAATTTTCGACTAATACAGATGACACGTAACGGGTCTAGAACGTGTCCAAATATTGTACCGTTCATGTTAATATATTTATTTTGTGATCGGCCAATATGTCAAATTTTTATATTAAAAAGTTGTTTGTTTTGTGATTTAAACATTGGCTTTGTGTAATAGAAATGTTGTGTTTAGTTTATTCTGTTAAATATTTTTTTATGTTTGTTTGGTGTTAAATAAAATTCATGTTAGTTTATACGTAAATGAAACTATATACGCGATGGTAGTGGGTTCAATTCCTATTCAGTTTAATTTAAATATTTAAATTAGTTTCATTTGTCGGTATTGGTGGCAAGTCAACCGCGGTGTTGATTTCCACTACGCAATACGAAATTTATTCAAATTCGGACGGTAAGTGGAGAGTAGTGTCTTGACACTCTGATCTCGTTCTTGCCGAATGTCTCTTCTGCTATGCGGAAAAAAGAAACTGAAAAATTAAAAAATATATTTTTATTTAAAGCTTATCGTCTTGTTAATTAGTATTTAAAACTTGTAAATGTATACCATGTCTTGAATATAGAAACAAGCGCCCCTAATAAGTTATTAGCAGCAAGATCCTATTGTAAATAAATAACATTAATCAAAGTCTTTGTAAGTAACGACGCATTAGAATGCTAGACATTTCCGCGTTCTAGGACTCTTGTGACTACTAGATGTGCCCGCGACTGCGTTCGCGTGAAATTTAACAATAAGTTATTGTTTAGTTTGAAGATTTCACAATAATCTAATATAAAAGTTGAGCCTAAGTTACTCCTTATTACGTCACCTATCTGCCTATGCAAGTCCCGTCAAAATGAGTCCAGCCGTTCCAGAAATTACAACAAACAGACATACAAAAATAGTCAAAAAATATTGTATTGGTATGCGTATCGTATATACATACATATTAATTCAGAAATAGTGAGTATTAAAATATTACAAACAGACACTCCAATTTTATTTATTTGTGTAGATTAGACTAGCATAGTGTCGAACGGACGGTTTAATTTCTCGGAATATACGCGCCTTACCGCCTCACCCAGCTTATTCTCGTAATCGCGATAATACTATGTAATAATGTGCGTCCGTGTGTCTGTATAAGCGTGCTCTTGACGGAAACGAAAACGGATTTTGATTTTGTATTCACTGAGCCTAGACATTGTGGTATTAATGCGAAAGTTTTGCTGCGTCTAGATTGTTTTGTTGACATTGAGTAACGGTTGAATATCTGTTTCGTCTAATATAACAATAAAATCATCATAAAATTCGTATTTACTAGTAAATGTGGAACGAGCACAGGCTTATCGATTTTGTCGGTTGTTAATAATAATATCGTTTCACTACTAATAGAGGTGTTTTGTTTAAAAAACAAAATATTCACGTTTGTTCCCAAATAAACCTTTTGTCAAGTCAGTTCGTTCTCCACTTTGCTTCTGAGATATTGATATTGAGCCACTTCGTATTGTTAGCTTTTCTTCACAAAAGCGTAAAAATCAAAATAATTTAAATATAATCATTTCACCTAAGTGGAAATCGAAGCCACAACCATCGCGGTTACAGTCCCACTGCTCCATGACGGCAATATAAAATATTAAACTGCCGTTGATAACACTTTCTTATACACAGCGGTTCTAAATAACAAAACTGTAGGGTTTTTCGTGTATTTTCCTGACCGTCTGGGTCGTCGTACGGGCCAAGGAGGTTTAAAATTTTAATCGTTGCATGTAAGGGCTGTGGGGTGGTGGTAAGTACGTTTAGTTTAAGTGTTTACTTGCTATGAAGTAGTGGCCGGGCAACACTCGGTACACAGCGTTATGTAAAAGTATTTAATAAATTATGTATATGTATGTATGTTTGTGTGCTTTGAAACCGTCGTAGCGCATCGATAAGAAATGTGACTTTAAACGTGACTGGTTGTGGGTTCGATTCCTACTAGGGAAATTAATATATTTAATTTCTTCACTCTAGTATCAAGGCAAAGCGCGTCGTTAAGTTCTTCCACTTAACGGGTTGTCTCGATTTTTTCTGTTATGCGGGAAATAACGTGAACTTGTTTGTTTTGTTTAGAAAAACAAAAGCAATAAAATAGTACGTATAATGGAATTGACGTTTGACTATGCGTATGTTTCACGTTCGTTGTACAAAATAATAAATGCAATTGTGTTTTTTGAAAAAACGGCTTTCATCACTTAAAAACAAGGACAGCCAACGAAAAATGAAATGTATAGCTTATAGGAGAATCAACAGGTTTAATTGACTTTTAAACATTTTTAAATTGTTATTCCACACTTAGGAAATTGAAAAAAACAGAAACGTATAAAAATTAAGCTAAGCTAACAACAAAAATAAGTTTTAATAAAGCGTATAAGAATTTCGACGCAGCTGATAGTAGAACGCATGACTCAGTGGTGTGGGCGCCTGGACGGTCTTCAGGACGCGCGGGTTCGAATCTAGCTGTGTTCATATTTTTATACCTTTTCTAAATCCTTTTTCACGTTTAATTGAGTAAAAAAAAATCATTGCTTTGCAGTGTGTATGCTGTTAATACTATTACACGCAATAAGCGTAATTTATTTTATTTGCCGCATATTTTTTACATTTTATAGTAATTGAATGTTAATAAAATCTCAATATAAGACGTTACTGGCTATGACCTAAAGGTTAATTGAATATAAAATCTTCTCCCTTCATAACCTGTGAGGTTAAGCTAAGAACTCTTACATATGCTTCAAGCTGCTCAGACTGTGAAAGCACTTATTAAAACGCACAACAGTATTCTTTATACATTCTATACTATGAAAATTATGCGTTTGTCCTTAAGAAATGTTACTTTTTTCATATATTAAAAAGTTTTGATTGTGAAAAAATTGTATTTTTATTATGAACATTTGTTATTCGTCATTCGTATTTACTATCTAATAGTATTATTATTTTTTATTTATGGGGGTATCATAACGTAGTGGAGCACCGTCTGGCTGTTAGGTGTGGGTTCGATTCCCACTTATTGTAAATGGGTATTTTAATTAATTATATTATATTTCTCTGTTCTGTTAGAATAAAGATCAATTTTGACGAAAAGGGGAAAACAATTTGGCTTCACATTAGATAGATTTTCTCTAAATATGAATCTGATAAAGAAATAAATTATTAATCTAAAAGACATTTAAAGAAAACGTATAAGCATGGCTCAGTGGTGAGAGCGCCTGAACGGTATTCAGGAGGCGCGGGTTCGAATCCCGCTGCGTTCAAATTTTTATACGTTTTCTTTAAATGTCTTTTTCAATTTTCCTAAGTGTGGAATAACACTTTAAAAATGTTTAAAAATTATTAATCTAACTACATATTATATAGGATGACTATATTTTACCTTTAATGTACAATGAAAATTACTACCAACCAGTCATGGCATCGTAAAACAAAGTAGTTCAATAATCGCGTCGAACTAATCATAATATGAGTGTCACTAGAGCACTTTGTACTTAAAAAAACTTGCTTAGTTACAAATTGAAATCAAAACATATGACTAATGCATTAACGTAGCTCGGCCTAATAACCCCAACCTCGATTAATCATTATATATAAAAACGCAAATATGTATGTATTTGTATAGAATAAAATACATTTTCGGCAATAATTATGCAGCGTGAAGTTAGCCCTGACCTACATAGCCGCTAATGTTTATATTATTTTACATGTAAAATAGTTTTCCCGAGGTAAGAGGGTGAAGGAAACTTGAATATTATTTGACAATTGTGTTGGACTTTCTTGGATAATGTGTGTATATATCTTTTCATTTTAAAAATGTTATTCGCGCCTTTTGAAATTTTATAATTGTTTTTAGAAAACGTATAAAAAATAATTAAGACATAAAACAAAAAAAAAAATAGAAATAGTAAATTTCACTGCTTTTAATTTTTTCGTTAACGTTGTACGTTTTCTTATAATATTTTTAAGCCTATCTGCATAAAAGTTAAGAGTTATTTTTCTTAACTTGAGCTATTGACTCTTTCTTCGACCCTTCAAGACGCAAAATATTTTATTAGTACCGTTTCAATATAAATCAATGTTTTTCTTTAATAAAATAACACTACGTTAGTAGTTATTTCTAAAATACTAGGTACAAATTCTTAGTTTAAGGACAAACTTCTTTATAAAGGTTAACTTTATAGTCATTACTTAAGTAATAATTATTTTATTGCTACATGAATTATTTAGAATTATAACAATTTTACTACCAATTAAAATATTATTGCAACAATAATTAACAAGTCTATAAAAATATGTGTGAAAATCAAGAGCAGTTTATTTAATATTTTCATTAATCATATTTCTTTTATTTATTGAATGGAAAACTCAAACTTTGTTACAACTACAGGCATTTTTAAAATTCATCTATTATATGATATTAGTCGTTATTTTATCTAAGTGATACAAATATTTCAATTCTCTAATAAAATAATATTTTGGGTCATTTTATTAGCTTTACGCTGTATCCTGCACACAGCAGGGCAGACAGAGGGAACCTAGTGTTAAGACGCTCCGTTCCCCACTTTCCGCCGAATTCGGAGGCATTGCGTGTTAAGCGGCAGATTTTAACGCCGCGCTTCGCCTCTGATACCAGAGCGAAGGAAATGGAAATATTAAATATATCCTCGAGTGGGAATCGAACCCACAACCAGTCACTTACAGTTTGTGCCACTGCGCTACAAAAAATATTTTTTTTAAATACAATACTTGTTTAGCATTAAGGATAAAAAACGCAATTACCTTTGCTATTGAGAAAGCTTCAAACAAGGCTTACTGCGTCTAAAAAAAATCTCTAATATAAGATTAATATAGTAACTACTTATTTAACAGGATTATTTCGTGCCTACGACAATCATGCATGTCATCTACTATAAAATTATTCGTAGCTATCCAACTATAATGAGCTTTTTGTTACTGAATGAGTTGCGGAAGCTAATGTCAATCGTATTAAGAACTAATAACCTGCCGGGTATCACCTAGTTACTGACCGGTCAACTTAATTGACAAAGAACTCGGTAGCAAAGCAGGTCGTTGCAACTATTATTACTTCATACAGCTTTACGATATAAAGACGTGTTAATAACCCTATAAGGTGTATATTAGCTTCGATACTTTGCACGTATCATGATATCCGCGGTTTCAATATTGCATACCAAGGCGGGAACAAGGATATTATCATTCGACATAAAGGTCACTTGGTTTGAGAAGACCGGTCAGCCTTGGGCCGTGTAATTCACTTTCGCACTCGACAGTACATGGCCCTTCGTGTGGCCTCATTTCTCAACTGTTTGCTTTGTTCTTTAATGTTCACTATGGCGAATATGTTTGCCCTTTTTTTTGTTTGTTTTCAATTTTTTATTTGGCCTGTTGAGCCTCCGTTTTGACTTCTGGAATTTTGTTTTAATTTTTATTGTTTACTAGCTGTGCCCGCGACTCGGTTTGCGTTGAATTTTATTTAACGCTGAACTGTACTTGGATGTTGCAGCATTACTTTTTTTTATAATTTTAAAATGAAAGTAGAGTAGCCTGAGTTACTTTTTATTAAATCAGATGTCTGCCCTTTCATAGATTAGCCGGATCAAATAAACAAATAGATAAACAGATAATTTTTTCTTCGCTCTGGTATCCGAGGCAAAGCGCGGCGTTAAGTTCCACCTTTTAACATACAATGCCTCCAAATTCAGCGGTATGTGGGAAACGGAGTGTCTTAACACTAGGTTCCTTCTGCCCTACCCTGCTGTGTGCGGGATATAGCGTAAAGCTTAAAAATAATAAACAGACAATAATTTAAAAAAATAAGGTAAAAGTAAAAAGAGGTTATTTTAATATAACAAACAGACACTCCAATTTTATTTATTTGTAAACATTATTAACACAAACTAATAAATCTTATGCGTGCGTGTTTTTAATGTTGTACACAATTTCCATTTACTCTTTCAGGTCATTTATACGAATAAACTAATTTACATAATAACACGATTGTGTCTTTGATTGCTAATTATTTTTTTATTGTTGCCATATTTTTTACGTTGTGTTAATTAAGACTAACCAGAAACATATTTCATTTGATACTAATCAATTTGAAATTATAATTAATTGTTAATTAAGAAAGATCAAATCAGCCATTTTTTTATTATATGCAACAGAACAAAAGCTTACAAGCTTTTGTGTTTCAACCATCATCAACATTCAAAATTAGTTTCGCATATTCCATATAGTTGCACGGTTGCCAAATTTTATCACAAAATAAATTAAACATAGATAGATTGTGGTTATTTATTTGAATAATTGAACAATGTATGGAGGAAGCCGTTTGTCATTACTTATCTTTTCGAAAATAATAATCGCAATGACGTCCGAGTCACCTTGACTCATACATGCGAGCTTAATTTAGAATATACTTCAGGTTTCAGACTGTAACGAAATAAACAATGAAACGCGTAGATTTGAAATATATATTTTTTGTTGTTGTTGTTTGTGGCTGGTTTTTTTGTGGAAATAAAACGTGGTGTGATTTTTTTTTATTTATTAATTAATGTATGTTAATTAATTATTTTTTTATTTTTATTTATTTTAATAATGTTTTTATATTTTTTTTTTATTTAATTTACTAAGTTATTATTATTTCATGAATTACAAATTGCAATAAATATTTTATTTGTTATAATTAGGTATGTAGGTAGAATTCTTTCTACCAACCTACTGTCAAGACACTCTGCTTCAGATTCTCCACATCATTTCGCGTCACATTGCGTATTGAGTGCCAAAACTCAAGTCCGCACTTTCACATAACAGAGCAGAGAAATGAGAATAATCTAATTATTCCTCCGTGTGGAATCGAACCCACAACCAATCACGCTTACAGTTAAACTCTTTCTTACTAAGATATAATGCAGTCTGTATATAATTGTAATGAAAATATTCAAGAATACCTTCAAGAATCCGTTAAAACATGACAACAATGAAAACAAGATTTTGCAACACAATAGACGTCTACCCCGGCGCGTTTATTAAAAGACACACGTACTGAGTAATTGAATTAGTGTATAACATTGTTACACATATGTATGACTATCATTTGAATACTTAGCCGGGCGTCGGCTGCATAGGAATGCCGGTCGAGTTCCTTCTACCGATGACAATATTTGTCCATAACAGCTGCCCTTTACTTGAAATGGTTTAGAGTTTAGCCTTTGAGGTAGGGATGATGTGTGTTTTACTTAGGTTTTGATCAGCCGTTTAATTTTTTGCTTTTTATTTATATCTTTATTATATCGTCATATTAATACGCGAAGAAAGAACTTAGGACTTATTTATGCTATCAGTATATAAAGAGGTAAAATTTGTAAGTTTGTTTGTAAGGGATAGTAATCTTTGGAAATACTGAAACCATCATGAAAGTTCTTTCACATTTAGAAAGCGCTACTGCTCTGAAGTGCTATGGGCTACTTTTAAATATTTTTTTTTTATTATTATAGGACAACAATTCAGAGAAAAATAATATTGAGCAAGATGTGATGTTTTACTACCACTATTGAACGTTTAGTTGTGTAGCTTACGCATGCGAAGCCGCGGGCGGGTCGCTAGTTTACGAATATAATTGTAATGGAAGATTATGAAATTTAATAAAGTAACAATTTATTTGAAGATGTGAAGAAATTCAATATTTTTTTGGAATATTGAATTTAAAATATCTTTAATTAATAAAATAAATATTATGATTTGACATTTGAATATGTGTTTTATATAGTTTTTTTTGTAAGCATACATGTTGTACTAAGTACGCGATGTACTTTACGCGTCAACTTACCCATTATAATAGTATATCTAAATAAAAAAAATAATTTTGTTATACAATTATCACGATTTCATAATAATAAACGCTTAATTGTTTTATATAATATACGTTAGAAACCGATTACTACGTTTATCGGAATGCCGGTACAAACGTCCCTTCTCCATCCAATATCCTTGGCCGCATCGGCCCTTGCCCCGCAAAGCTAAACAACACCGAATGAGTTGAATTGTGTAATATGTAAGCTTTATGTTAAAATGTCTATTAACATTTTATATTGTATAAGCAACTATAAACCTTGGAATAAATTATAAAATTAAAATAAAGCTTCTTAATCATCCTTAATAAGGTTATGTGGCGTGTAGAATAATTGTATTCAAGAAGTTGAGGTAGTGTTGTAGTTTTAAACACTACGTATTCTTGATATGTAGCCAAATATACATGTATATAAAACATTTTTAAAAACGAACCTACTTCTTTTGGAAACCGTCCAAGCGCTCTGACCGCTAAGTCATTCGTTATACAGAGTTAGTGTCTCAAGAGATTTTCATAAAATTCTACTGCTCAAGGATTATTCTACAAACAATTGTTTGCAAGAGAGAACGCTCTTTATTTTAAATTGTTGTTATTAATGCTATATTTGTTGACTATTCAACAAACTTTACCTTTTTAATAATAAATATTATTGGTAATAATTAAACGACATGAGGAAACTTTATTATGTTTTAATTATTTATTTATAAATTATATCTTTTCTCCTTGTTATTGCAATAGGTTAACTGCAAAGTCTAAAAAGCACTTCTGAAGAATAAATAAAATGCATTACTTTCGTCTATATCGAACGAACGCTACGAAATTGTATTTCAAATGTTCCATTGCACCAGTGACATTTTTCTCGTCTATTTTCCTCTTTGGTTTGAATAAAAATTGTAAAATCTTCTATTCCTTCCTTATTCGCGGAATATGTAGCAGTTCGCATTATGCATAATTTATCCTTAGCTTGTATAACTTGACTTGAGTAGCGATTTCTAAAGGTTTTGTTACACGGACATATTGATATATCGATTGTATTGGGCTTTGTTAAACGCGTTTATATTGAGTTACAATATCAATAATTTTATAACTGTATTTATTATTTATTGTTAGGCTAATTTTGTATTTTTTACTTTTTTCTTTTTTTTTCATTTTGAGGTCGATAAATATTAACACTAGTTGGTATTGGTATAGCAATCTACTACTATAGCATTCATTCAAGCAGGACACAAATGCGCCACGATGGTGTTGTCTTCCTTAAATTATCTCATCTTGTATATTTTTCTACCAGAGGCAATAAATACCTCTCAAATAGTGACAAATTATTCTCTTCCAGTTTCAGCTCAATAAAAAAAAGTCAATTTTATGGCCTAGGGAAATTACAAAGCGTCCAAGTTACTTAATAACTATACTAATTATATATGCACTTGAGCTTAAATCAAACCATTCATTAATATCGCTCTTGTTGGTTAAATTGAAAATCTGGTGCAAAAACGAATAAATCTATCGAATGTAAGGATTGTATTAAATATCTATTTTCAGTTTTTCTTAAATTACTAGCAAATAATTATATGTAATAATGATTTGTAATTAAAAAACATTATCATGCCTGTTTTAAATTACTCTTCATTCTGTTTACATTTTCCTTGTTCTTTCTATAGTAATAATTTTTGAATATGTACAAAAAATAAACATTTTATTTGAAGTGTCCATTTTGAAATAGACATGTTCATAATAATTAGATTCTCGTTAGGTATTGCACGCTAAACAATAATTAATTTTATATTGACGTGTCAGTATGTTAGTGTCATCACCAGTCACGTTCTAAATAACTTAGCGGATTACATAATGAAGCTAAGCTCTTCTTTGTCTTTAGTTTCGTACACTCTGTGCCATATTTTACTTAATCTAAGTATTTTATTTAGGTGTTTCGAAAAGTTTCTTAAACGAAAATTTTGGTATAAAATTATGTTTTTTTGTGATGTTTTGGCTCTTGTTTTGTTGTACCAATATTACTTTAGTCAGAGTAATGTAACCTACATTATAATCATTTCAGTCGGGCATTTCTTTGTATTTGTTTAAAATCAATTATAGTATTGGACAATCGAGGCCCAGTTAGGCATAGTTTGTCTATAGCTGCGATGGTTGTGTGTTCGATTCCCACTAGGGGTAATGATTATTAATTTATTATTAATTTCTCCGCTCTGGTAAACGAAAAAATTAAAATAATGTCTCGATGTCGACTAACTGTTCTGACAGTAGTTTCTCCCTCACTACGCTACGCGGGAATAAGGGTTGCTAAAAAAATAATTATAATATCCACCGTTCCTATTAAAGGCAATATAGGCTAAACCTATTTCATTTGTCTGACACTAATAAAGGTAAAATCGTGAAAAGATTTCCTTCAATAACCGCAGACTGTGAAACCTTTGCAGTGAAAGTGCGGCCGTCTCGCTTACGAAACCTTTCGCGGTTAGTAGCTGCGCTATACCGGTAGCGAAATACGAGTGTATACGTATATAGTAAGCTGCTAACAAGACTGCTTGTTTGACAGCGTGGGATTGTGACATTCTGCCTGTTTAACTATGACATGGCACGACTACTCCACGCCAAGGTATATAGATAAATGTGTCATTACGGTAAGTCGTCGATAGGGGAAAATATTGTGTGGTTTTCTGTATAATATTTAATTTTGTTATTTATTTATTTATATATAAATATGATTATTTATTGTAACGGTAACAAATTTATGTATTAAAGATTTATTTATTAGCATTAAATACCAGTTAATTGAGGCCGTCGTCGCTCTGACTACTCCAACGGGATAAAGTATGTAGCTGCTTTTGTTTTTATACCGGCTGAAAATTTATATTTTTGTTCTCTGTAGAGGCGAAAGGTCACTCATCACGAAATATTGAAAATCGCTTGACCTTTCTTGTTTAACAAAGGTGAAATTCAGCAGTACGGTAGTTTGTAGGAGACGCCTCCTAAAAATTTTTTTGCATTGGTTCCAAATTAAGGAGTTCTTCATACTTTTTGCTTTAAACTTAAAATTTGGTTAAAAGATCTTTAGATAGAAGATACTACAAATGTTATCGTCTACTTTACAACTAGTAATTAATAATCCAGGTTCAAATCAGTAAACAGTATTATGAAAAATATAGTAACTTATTTCTTCTAAATCACACACTAAGCACCTAAAAATAATGTAATATATATAATTGACTGACAGACGCACAGTAAGGAGGGACTACTGGGAACTGGGAACAGAAAGGCTGAAATTGACATCTACGTTGAGGATTTTCCGAAATCCTTACTGAAATGTGAAAAATGGTGTTTTACAGTCGATACTACAGCAGATAGAAATGGAAATGGTGTACTAAGTGCTCATAAGCCACGCAAACGAAGTTACGTGTGACAATTTGCGAAAAATAAAGCATTTATTAAGTTATATTTTTTTTGTCTAATATTTTTTGTATCTTATATATACCGATAAGAATATCGACACAAAAAATATTGTTTGATCTTTAACATCGTTTTTACAACCATAAATCGAAATAGAATATTTTTTACTATATTTAACTTTATCCTTGTATAGATTGAGGACAATACAACTTATTTCCTTATTTTCAAAGTTTTATCAGGTTTAATAATACCTACTTTTATTATTATATTTCTTACAATAAAGGAATAAGTGTATTTCGTTCATTTACGTAACAATTTTCTCTTAACAAAAGATCAACGTAACGATCCTAAAGCTACAAGCTGAAAATTGATATGTATTTTGGAGTCAAGGTCAAATAGGTTGAATTGTTTTAATAGTCAGTTCAATATTTATCTATAATATTCTATATTCACAAGACACAATATGCACAATGACTATAATGATAGATTTATTTGTATACTGTAAAAATCATTTTCATTGACTGCAAGCCAATATATATTTTATTTTTTAGCTTCGCGCTGTACGCAACTACTGTTTGCAGGATACAGCGTAGGCAACACATAGGTAGGCATAAGGAACCTAATGTTAAGACATTCCTTTCCCCACTTTCCGTCGAATTCTGGAGGCTTTAAATGTTAAGTGTGTGTAGACACAACGCCATACTTTGCCCTGACGCCAGGCTGAAAAAAATTAAGTAAAAAATGTTTCAAATCTTCGAGTAGGAATCAAACCTACAACCAGTCGCATTAACAGTCACACCTTGTACCTCTGCGCCATGACTAGCCTCAACTAACTATAACTTAAAAATATTCACTAACCCGCACCAAAATCCTCATTTAAATAAAACAGACTACACGAACTACATATATTCACCTTACGCGCCAGTTAGCAGTGAAATTGGTATACCGGGTGGACTCAAAGGGATGTCCCCTTTGACCACCCGGACGCACCGGAGCGCGCTTCCTGACATCCCTCCAACCGTCTACATGCCTGCATACACTAGTAACACCTACTTTCCAAATGTACTGAATAACCATGCATAGAAATTTGGCCCTTAACAATAAGTAATACGCACCATAATATCCTAAAAATGAACTCTAATTATGCAAATTATTGTAAACATTATTCAAGTATAATGAATTTTTACTGTTTACCCTCATTGTGGACGTAAGAATGGCAAGTTCATATGTGATGGGTATTTTTTAAAGTACAAAGAATATTGCGATCTCTCTGCATTACCTATTAATAACTACACCCTTAAAAATTATATAATTAATAATTCAAGAACATATTTATTTATTATCTAAAATTGAAGATATTATTAATTTCTTTTTTATCCTTTCTTCCCTTCCAAAAATCATAGAAGTATAGTATTATTCTGTAAACAAAACTATAGTTATCTTTAAAATTTTATTCTGCACAACAGAGTAAACAGAGAGAACCAAGTGTCAAAAAATTCCATTCTCCCCTTTCCAGCCTAAATTTAGACATATTAAGCGGCGCAACTTAACGCCGCATAATATAACAATATATATCGTTAAAGTGCAAGATAATACAAAATCGTTTCAAAATCTGATATCATCACCATACCTGACACGGTTTGCAACAGGGAAGTGAATCAGTCAGTCCGAATCTGAACTAAGCTCGTTAATTCCGCTCTCCACTGAACGAAATACTGTACAGATTGAATAATTTCCGTTTACGATCTGCTGACAGATAAATCTACTGTGCACCGAAATTACACTGTTTGCTGCATCGGTGGGTTTAGTTACGTTCATTTGAATGCTCAGGTTAGTCTAGATAAACATATTAGTATATATAAATAGCTATGTAAATAGCCTTTTCATAAGAGTATATGTATATGTTTTTAATTATTTAACCTCTCAGAAATTCTGATTCCGAGCTTCTAGATAAAATAATTAATAATACATTTCTGTATTTACTTTTAAGTATATAACAATCCTAAATCAAAAAATGTTTGACCTTGGAGGAAGATAAAGTACAACTAATAAAAAAATATCATGTGGTCTCATGACTGCAATCAATGCAATTTTAACAGGTGTTCCTTAATAAAATGTAAAGTGCATATTGCATACAAAATGCTCACCAGTGATTCTCATTTACAAGTTTCTTCGAATTTTTCTCTTACCAGATTATTTATGCTAATATTGCTTATTTTAGGTGATTATTGAAATGTTAAATTTTATTCCCGAAGTCATCATGATGTAGTGGGACAGCGTATTTTTGTAAATGGAATTGGTTGTGAGTTTGATTTCCAGCCGGCGAAATAATTAATTAAAATAAAATAATTTTTATTTCATCGCTCTGATAATACAAAAGCGCAGCGTTGAGTACCGCCCCTATTCGGACGAAAGAGTGCCTTGACGCTAAATTATCTCTACCTACCTTGCTATGTCGGTAAAAGCTCAAAATGGGTTATGTTTAATGTATAGGATTAGTCATATTATAGAAAAAGTCATTAAATATCATTTATATTAAAAAAAACAAAAGTAATCTATAGAAGTTAAAGGTAATTTTGGTATTATTTACTTCTTACTCAGTTGTTTTCTTCCAATTTCGGGCATAAACTAATAAATTCCACTGTTTATGCTCTTTTGATGACACTTCCTGTCTGGACGTTAGCCCGTTAAGTGATATATTTATAACGTAACGAGTACAATTTAATAGAAAAGTGGATCTTGGCACGGGTCAAGAGAGCCGAGCCAGATAAACTGGGAGAAGTATAATTAATTTAATCTGTCAACACACTTAATGTGTCTCAAGGGTTTAAAAGGAAAACTGTTGTAATAATTATGTTGTATAACCTTTTAAATTTGATTCTAGAGTAAATATTCCACAATGTCAATTCAATAACAAGGATATTATATGTAAGAGATATCATTGCTTTTTGTATAAATATTTCTTAATAATATAAATGGTTTTTTTGTGCTGTATCCAGTTTTTTTTTTTACCTTCTACAAGTATATTGAGGTCATTGTGTTGTAGTGTGGCAGTGTTTGACTGTATTTGTTGTGGGTTCGATTTTCAGTGTTGTATTTTAAATTATTTTCTTTTCTCCGTTCTGGTGTCACGAGAAAGGGCGGCGTTTAGTTCCGCATATTTTTTTTAGGTTCAGGCTTTCTGCCTAGATCCAAAAAAAATGCCTGGATAAAATAAATGAATGGGTGAATGTAGATAGCGGAGTGTATTGGCACTAGGTTATATATATATCTTCCTACCTTGATATAAAAAGCTGAAAAAATATATATGGCAAGCAATTTATCTTTTACCTTTAATCATTTCGTAATTGGTAGGTAATATATAACGAGAGATAAAATAAAGAAACCAGATTGAAACGCGTTACCTACTAAAATAGAATTTACAACCTAAACTTTTATCTTGTCGGTCCATCGCAAACACAATAAAACGCTTGGAGATGTTGATTTTAACGCGTAGTCATTAAAAACTGACCAGTGGCTTTGAGCTAACTGTTAATCATGAAATCGAAACTTCTGTTGCGCCAAATTAAAGACTACCGTTTCGAAGAGAAAACATGTCAAATTGTTTATAAATAAAGTTTTCTGGTCTTGATAAGCATTGTTGTTTAGTATTTTTTTTAATATATTTTTATAATATTTATATATATTATAAAAATTACATTTTTGGAAACCAACAATGATTACAGGTAACATTTTTTATATATGTTTATATATATATTAAAACTTAACCAATAGGTTCACTTATGTTAAGTGATTTCCACTGCCCATATGCGTTTCAGCAACAGTGAAGCTATCAATCAGCGTTGCCGGCGTTTCCGTCGGAACAAAACATTGGGTTTCTAAAAATGTATTTTTTAATACCAAAATATACATGACTAATAACATTTTTATTTCATAAGTGTTAAAATTGAGAAAATTGAATATATTATTAAAACTACTTGTTTGTATCTGTTTATATAAAATTGTTTACTTGTATCAATGTATGAAAAAACATATGAACGTAACTACTATTAATTGTTAAATTAATATTAATTTTTTGATAAATATTCTTACATACTCGTACATACAACACTTCCTACTATTTAATTAACTGAGTATAATCCAATAACGTGTTTTGTATTCCTTTTAATTTTATTACACCTATTACAAAACTTTACTGTAATTATAATAACTAGATCTCTTACGTAATGTTGACGTAAACGCTGTAACGTAAAGAATGTCCGGTCAGCCCGTACTCTTGTAAGGACAGGCCGAATTATAAATAAGTTTTTAGATCTTTTCTTATTGCGATTTTTATACATTTTGAAGTGATTTTTATACATTTTTATACATATTGTACATTTTTGGTTTTCGAGAATAATTTATAACTTAGAAAATATGAGCTTTCAAACATTTTAGTAAGTTCAAAGTCACGGGTAAACTAAATCTAAAATATATTTCCGAATACAGAAATTGTACGTGGTTAATCCGGTGAAAACGGTCTCATTTCGAAATGAATATAAGTTTTTATACCAATATATAGAATATGTTAAAGAAAACCAAACGAATCAATTGTTTCAGTGTTCAATTTGTTTTATTATTATAACTGATTTTAGGTAATTAGCATTTTTCATATGTACAAAAAACGACATGTAAATTTTATTATCTTTAAGTATTTTTTTGCCTAGCATATTCTGATCAGCAGCAACAATTCGCCTTTAAGCATTATTGAACTATGGAATAAATACGTCTACAATACCTTGCGGTATTTCTGATAAATATATCACGTGAAACAGAATTAATACTATGATATCACGTTATAAATGCCATTTAATAATGTAATTTTAAGAAATACAGGTTATGTTTACTTTTGCTATAACATGTTTCTGTATTATGATTATATCATAATCTGTATTGTCACGATCCTTTAGAATTCTTGCACTGTTATTATTTTAAATTTATTATTCTGAGTCATTTTTATAAGAAGTTACTTAAAATTGATTTTGTAATATAACAACGTTAAATAATGAGCCGTCTAAACAATATAATGTTGTTACGAATAAAAGCGATCTCACTAGTTTGCTCCTTGTTGTAGGATTCTATAGATGTTATCTATCGATTGTTCGCTTTCCAGCGTGACGTGGCTACCGTCTGCGGGCACCTCAATCGACCTTATCTTGTTAATTGGAGAGCAGCAATGTCGCCGCCCGCTCAACTTGTGCTTATTGTTTGCCTCGACACTTTCTAAACTTATCGCCGCTTCGTATCTGTCTTTAATGATCCCTCAGTATTATTAAAACCCCCTGCGTATTTACGCCAGTGCTACCACGCTCGTGTTAAGGTCCACATCGTGGCTTGTATCTTCAGCTGTAAGGTAATTAATTATTCACTGAAAGATACTGACTTATTGTTAACTCGAGCCGGCTAACTACCTAAGTCGGGCGGCGCTTTTTGTTTTAATCTATTATCATCGTCATTATAGCGGTTAATATGTTTTGCACTTGTATGTTACTTTACAAATAGTAGTACTAATTCAACAGCTCGCTATAACTAATACGATGTTGACCGGATACAAAAGAAATTAGCCGACTTATCTGTTCCACTATAACTTATGAGCGACCGTTTCATCACATGTCGTTAACAATGTTCGCATTTGTTTATAGCTCGTAAAACCAATGCCAATATACCATACAAATTGTTATTTTTATTTTCACTTAACATCCATCTCGACTGTGAGCATTCGTTTTAATATATTGTTTTTATCATTGTTCTTTTATTCAGACGAGACTAACCTACTTAGTCTGGTTACTTATTAGATTTTTTTTTCGTAGGAGGACTGTAGTTAATGTAATTTACAAACATTGTAGGCACGCGTTTATCTCCTATTGTCTCATTATTGACCTTAATTTGATGTTTTTCGATTCAATTATATACCATTTTATAGAACATTCTCATTCGAGAGGCATCTTTGAAATACCACCATTATAATTACGATCTTGGCGGAGTTCTAATTCGTGAGTCACGGTCTAGTGAAATGGCACGCGGTTCATGATCGCGCTGCCTCTTTCAATTATAGTGCGTGATATGACTTGTAAAGTATACTTCCCAACTTGGCACTGTCACTGCGTCATACACCCATAGCGGCCGCTTTCGCCTTCTATTATGAAAGAAATCGTCTCACGAATTTTCTATTCATGGTATGCAGTTATCATACGATAATCGTGTACCACATACGTTAGATCGATGGCTCCACACGCTGCTTTTGACAGGTTCCGATATAACAACGCATTATTACGGAGTGTCGATAAATAGACAATCATTATATTGTCACACCGTCGGCGGTACGGCTCGGTAACGGTGCACACAACTGGGACACTGCGACGTACGTAATCCTATTATGAGCTCGTTAATATAATCCCACTTAGATGTTGGCCTGAATATGCAAAACTGAGGAGCCATCTTTACTTTATCATTATAATGAAATCTTAAGTGGAACATCAATATGTCTTCACGACAAAGTAGGCTACTTTGACCAATGTGCGTCAAACTAATTTCTACATACACACTAAAACCTGATAAGGCTACAGCGAGTTAATCGATAAATTTTAATACATCGTAAAAGACACAAAGGTTGTTTGTATTACATGCTCATAAACAGCGTTTTATATTGAGTAATGGGCCGTAATCAGCCATATGACTAACAAACAATGATAGATGACCGACAAAATTTCGCCCTTGACTCCCCATGCTAAATAATGACGACAAATTATCCCATTACGTGGAAACTACGTCTATTCCGATCTGACCTATTGACAAATTGGGGATGATTAGCACAACGGATGCTCTAAAAGCTTTCAGGAAGTATACAAGTAACTTCCTCTTTACATCTCAGTTAACATGAGTTAACTGAGACGACTGAGAGAATTAAAATTATATAATGGACGAAAGTATTGGGTTCAATTTAATTCAAGTTCCATTTTCACTCGGGGTAATGATTAAATATTATTTTCTATTTACTTAAGAAAAAGCGATGCATTGAGTTCTACTTCACACATATTGTCACTAGTTTAGGCGGAGAGTTCAGTCTTTGTAGGTCCTATAGGTTCTTCAGAACGGAGTGTGTTGACACTAATTTCTTTCTGACTATAGTGATATGCAGGGAATAGCGTAAAGCTGCTTTTTTGCTTAAACATACATAGATATGTTTAAAAATCATATGTTATCATATGGTGGGTATAATCGTATTATATAATGAGATTTTAATCGATTATTTGTAGAGGTAACTACTGCGGATAAAATTGCAGATCATACAACATTGCACAAAACGTAATCTAATGCTTGACGTATGGGAAAACAAAATTAATAGTAGAACTATATATCATCAAGACATGAAGACGTTTCAAGTCACCTATTTTATATCGGTTATAAGCTATTTTTTATTAAAGTCCTTTTTGATGATTTTCACTTTCTGCCCAACATTGAGACATTGCTGTGTTGATTAGCTGACCTGACCTTAATGATAATTCTGTCTTACGCGTCAGAGAGTAAAAATGAAATAAATAATACAATAACTTTCGTGAAAAAGAGTCGATCCTGCAACCTATCGCGTTTATAAGGCCTGGCTGGTTTTGCTTAGATGAGTAAAATTAATCTCAACTTAAAGATAAAATAGCAGTAGTAATTGCCCTTCCAATTCCAGGTATAGTTGACATTATAAATACCATCGCTGTACGCTTCGCCAGCCGAGTACTTAAATTACGTGATCACAAAAGTCCAATTTCCTGAGGCCATTGTCGTATGATATTATCACTGGTGGGCGTTGTCACGATAAGTTCCATTTCTTAGATCTTAAGCTCGCTACACATACTTGCTTTATTAGAGGTTGTACGTGTAATGAAGTTCGTGCCCGTCCGTCGTGTTTAGAAGTTATACCACAATGTGATGACAATTGTATTGTTGTTGATCCTTACTGGAGATAGCTTCTGCGGAAATATTAGTCCGAGATCGCTGTGACATTTGTTTCTGACAATGTTTTATTTTTTTTCAATGGGTAATTACTTAGTTTGGGTAGCTTTTAATGGCCTATCTGTTTGTTTGGTGTGACTTTTAGTTTGATATTATTATATTTATTTTATTTTAAACTGTCTTTTAATAGATTTGTTGATATATATTAAATACAAAAAACAAGCATTATAACGAAAACACAAAATATATAATGCATAATTATTAAAAAAAAACACTTTACAATATAAGGAAGGGATCGCCCTTCCTTATATTGTAAAGTGTTTTTTACAATTTGATAATATTTTAACCAAAAATTATTATACGAATGTAGATACGAATATATTTTATATTTATTTCGTTAAAATAAACTGTAAAACTTTCGTTATCTTACATTCCGACATAAGCTGATAAAAAGTAATGCTACTTTTACTTTTTTATTGGCCCATGACCCAATTCTCCAGTCCCAAGAAATGTATGCAATCTTAACATGCCCACCATCCGCCATCCAGCGGCCATACAACACCGGTTTCTATTTTCAGAACGTTAATCATACATGTTCAATAAACATGACGAAATAGGATGAAACATCAAGAGAGATTTACGGTTCAAGTGGCAAAAACATACACCGTATATAGTCAAAGTCATGAACCGAATGTAAACGTAACCTCGTTTCTTTATAAGCTCTCAACAAGACTCCTTATATTGCAAATCAAGGGCGCAAAATTGTCATCTCATTAAAATGAAAATATGCTTAAGCTGGATAATTTTCCATATGTTTGTGTATTGTAACATATACAAGTTGTATTGGTACTGGTGTACGTAACTGTTGGTTCAGCGTTCCTTGTCACTCTTGTCTTCTTGCGGTTGAAATTATGTAAATTCTTATACAAATAACGTGTATTTGTGTAATAATTTACGTAATTTCAAGCAAAATGGGGAGGTTGTCTTCTGGATTTGTATTCTGTTGTCATGTTTTAGCATGTCCTTGTTTTAAAATGTTATTAATAATATACTTAACGTAAGATTAATATAATTAAGATGAACTAATAATACACTTAGAAGAAAATGTGATAATTTAAAAAAGGTGTCGGATTCGAACCCGCGCTTCTTGGAAACTGTTGATTCGCTCGAACGTCGAGTTATACGTAGATATTGAGTTGCGTCCATTTTCTTATACTGTAATGCTTTGGAAGTACAATATGAAAGTTGCAATTAGAGATGTTAAACAATACACTCAGCTAGTACCAAAATAAATTAAAATTAACTTAAAAATATTATTTTAAATTTAACTAACACGCTATGGGAAAACCCCATTTTGGTAAAATAGTTCAATGGTTTTATTTTACATAAATTTTACATAATTCCAAGGATATTACTTTAAATAATGGAGTATAAAGTCTCGTTTATGTGTGAAAATATAAATAAAACGAACTGCTAATAAGTTGCAAAAGACACTTAGAATATCAATCAATTAAATCGAATATTGTGTGTGGTACATGCGGAAAAGCTGTCGAATATTTGGAACAACTATGAATATCCTATTCAGGAAGTTATTTTAATGAGCTTGGTTTCTCTCATACGACTCGGCTCCATTTCCACTCCATCCGTTGTATGTGGGTCAACTTAAACTCTAATTGATACTTCACGCTGCCATATGTTTGACGTCAGTCTTATCTGACGTTACTGCCCTATATTAAATCTGCGACAGTGTTTTTTTATTCTAAGTGCTCTTATATGGGTTTCAATTTGTTTATTTATTAATTTTGTGTGTATTTATTTTTGTTTATTGGTTATTTTTACTCATTTTGAAGTATTATTGTGTGGTTCGGTGGTTTGTTATTGTGTGAAAGAGTTGTTGGCTTGATTTCTGTTCAAGGTAAGATTTTGCTTTAATGTAATGTATAATGTTTCGCTAATTAATATTATTTTTTTGTAGAAGATAAAATAATATGAAACGACTGTAAAAATATGTTAAGAGTTAAGCAATAAGAAAATTGGAGCATGTAAAAATAAATAAAACCTGATCTATTTCAGGATGTAATTCGTATATATTTATTTATTTATTAAATATTTAAGTAAACATTGAATAAATCTTTTTCTGTATTAGTAGATGATTCGTAGAAAATAGATAGAATTTATTGGAATGCAATATTTAGTGCAATGCAGTATTTCCCAACTGAATAGCCAAATTCATTCGTAGACGGGGCAAATGTCAGTCCGGCAGTCACCCGAGGCTCGAACTTTGAGATGCGAGCTCTGTATTAACTGTTTCCAGGGAATCTAAAGAAGAAGTTATCGAAGCTAAAGTATAAAGTTCATATTGAATGTAATTATTATTTCGATATATATTAGTTATATATCGAAATACGAAAATATATTAATAGACTTTATTATATTTTTTGAGGTCGTCCTGTTGCAGTAGGACAGTGTCTCACTATAAACCCACAACCGGGTTCTCACTCGGAGCAATCATTATATTTAAATTATTTTCATTTCTCGAAGACATCTATTTTCATTTCTGGATAGAAATTGGACGGAAAGTGGAGAACGGAGTGTCTTGACAAATCGTGAAGCTGTTTATTTCATCTTTTTTTTAATATTTCTTGAAACAAAATCCATTACAGCAATCAGAGCGTGCTTCACATATTTACACAATCCTGACCTTGCCTGAATCAGAGCAAAAATAATATCCACAGTGTGTATATACGTCGCTTTTTTACGAGCAAAAGTGGCTGCGACCTTGATCGCGCACTCCGTTGAATTTTTAACAAATCTAGTTAGCACTTCTGGCAAAGACTCTTACTTACTGTTCATTGGATAATCCGATTTTCTTGATTTATTCTAGAAAAATAAAGTTTTTAAGCTGCATGTTATTTGTGTAATTTGTTATTTTAATATAATGTATTATTTAATGTAGTGATATTGAAAATCCTTATAAAATATAACTGAAATAACTCGAGGCTTACATTCTATATTCGACTTCGCTATATGTGATATTTGTGAATTTAAATAAATTTTATTCGTACAAAACACGTGAAATTCATAAATATATTTTTTTCTAAGCTTCACACATAGCAAGATACTCCCGTCAAGACACTTCCTTCTCTACTTCGCAATCGAAATCGAGATGTTATGAACTGAGTGGCAGATTTTATCGCCTCGCTTTGCGCTAATTTGGAGGCCTTGCGTGTTAAGTGGCGGAACTTAACGCCGCGCTTTTGACTCCACACCAGAGCGAATGAAATGGAAATATTAAATATTTCGACTCCTCGAGTGAGAATCAAACCCACAACCAATCGCGTTTGCATTCAGACACTGTCCTGCTGTGCTACGATGGCCTCCGATAGTACTATAAACAAAATATGCACTAATTTAGGAATTTTAAGTTCTGGCCCAACCATGTTACACTAAGCACTACTATTGAAATACTGGAATCGCCTTAATTGAACTAAAAACATATTAATTACTACAGTACACTCACTAAAGCTATTTAACTAATGAACTCGTGTTTTAATTGACAATGTTAACATACTGCTGGGAATGGAAATCACAAATAGAACAAAGCTTCTGTATGCGTATTGCGCATATAGTTATTTTAAATTCTACTACTTTACATGTCTTGAAAATAATAATTATTTTTTATTGCGACTTCCTTGAAAAAAGTTATTGTTTTATTTATTTATATTTGTATGGAAATATCTCAAATAAATTATTCATAAAAATATTTCGCTCGTTATGTAATTTCCTATTTACGCTTAATTTAAGATTTATATAATATTTTAAGAATATTTATAAAGAATTTTGACTTAGCACAGTATTACAAAATACCCATTCACCCATATGCCGTCGCGTTCCACATCTTTGCGGAATAGTTCTCGTCTCCTTTCAATTGTATCTCATGAAGCGTATAAGTAGAAAGTGGGAATTAATAGGAAACAAGTTTTCCTTAAAAACATTATATTAGATAAAAAAATAGATATTTTTTTGTACAGTAGTTATAGAGAACTTAGTTTCAAGACACTCCATTCACTACTTTGCACCCGAAATAGAGACTTCGTGTGTTAAGGAATATATAAATAATATATAATCATTGCATTCCCCCGAGAGGGAATGGAACCCCTAACCATCCTGTTTAAAATCACGTTTGTTTCTAAGAATATATAGAAAAAATTTAATTCTTACACAGAAACATTGATTTTCTACTTATCTGGTTAAATGCATTTAATAACATTTCGAAATAGACACAATAATTCCTTACTTAACATTTATTAGAGCCTTTTGTAAATATTTAAACGCACACATTTTTGTACATTTTAAATTATTTAACAAAAATGTTTTAAAATGTACAAAAATTTGAGCGTAGCAAGATTTGATCTAGCGTCCGTAGAAAACGTTTTTATGCATTTCAAATATTTTAAAATAGTTCAGCTGAGTTTTCATGTATCCTTTTTAATCAACACATTAGCATTTCTATTTAGAACTGGTCTAGACTTGTACAAAATAAATAAACTAGTAAGATACAATTCCTCTATACATTGAATAACACTTTTTGATACCAATGAGTAAAAAATATTTGGTTTATATTGATTCATATTTTTGTTTTATATATGAAATTTGCTTTGTATTGATAAATGTACTTAAAATGTCACACTTCTTAAATCGACAAACTTATTAATTTTTTGTATATATTCAAGACTAGCGACCCGCTCGGGGATGCGCCTGCGAGAACTACACGATCATAATTACTTTACGTTTTTTCGACCGCTAGGTGACATAATTTAAATTGATGTAACTTTTTTATTTATAAACTGATTGAAATAAAATAAATATTATTTATTAAGAAGGGAAGTTACTATGAGGGAAGTTACTAAAATACAATAGTCGAAATTGTATTTAAATCGGTCAAACTGTTTTTGAAATTGGCAATTTGTTTGTGCACACAAACACACAAAAGAAAATTAAAAATCATTATTACTTTCGGTTCTATTTCATTGATAATCCCCCCAATTGAATTAATATTTTTTTCTCATATATGTTCCATGTGCAGACAACGCTCAGTTACAATTATATTAGATGTACCTATAGATTATAAGACAGGTGAAGTATTCATACTTATATTATAAATGCGTCTGTCTGTCTGTTTGTCTGTTACGCTTTCACAGCTAACCTCCCCGTCCGATTTGGATGAAGTTTAGGATGAAAGTAGTAAATATAACTGAGTCTAACATAGGCTGCTTATTTTTAAAAATCAACTGATGCAGAAAGCTAAAATTTGTCATGTAGGTTCCTCAGGGATTGTAGAGAAGCACTAAGAAAATTCTCAAAACTCTTACGGGAATGGGAAAACGAGAATTTCATGTTTGATAGTCGATCAATAACTAACTCAAATATAAGAAAACTTCCCATAGACTTTTATGTGTTATGTAAAAATGTAAAAATTGATTTATATTTATAATAAGTATAATTAAGTTTGACGCTACTGTTTTAAATATTTAACGAGCAAAGTGTTTTGTCCTTTTATCAAAAATTTACATTTTTATATATCTCTAATATAAATCAATTAATGTATGTCAATATAGAATATATGAATATATTTTGAATGTGATCAGCTTTTATGTATTTTATGTTTATTTAATCAACGCTTGAAAATTATAGATTATTTTACTGCTACGTTACCATTTTAAACATTCAAAAGTTTATTTGACAATAAAGTATATATGTTTTTATTTTTTTTTTTAAACTGTTTGTTTTGTTAATCAAACATAGCAAGCAAAATAAGTTTGCACAAGATTAAGTTTCGTCACTCAATACACTCGAATTCGAGTAAAAAATGGGGAACTGAGTGTCTTGACACTGCTATACTGGAACAAGCGTAAAGAAGAAAAATTAAACAATAATGTAACATTCCATCTCTTAACTTAGTGGTAACTCAAGTAGTTACTAAACAAACCTGTCCGTCAAAAAGATATTCCATTTTTTTTTATTAAGATAGTTACAGTTAATAACTCTTCTGGTAATCACATTTCTACACTTGCCTTTGTAATACCGCACTGACTAATGATGAAAATAAAATACAACAACATAATTGCATACTATGTTTTCATTTTAATAAACTTATTATTGATATATCTTAATTAGGATATTTATTTGAGACCATCGTGGCTCAGTGGGACTGCATATGACTGTAAACGCGATGGTTGTGGGTTCCCACTCGGAGGGATAATTATAACTTCAATCTTCATTTCTTCGTTTTGGTACCAAAGACAGTCTCAAGCGGCGTTAAGTTACGCTACGCACTACATACTCAATGTCTCGATTTCGGGTGGAAAGTGGAGGAGGAAGTGTCTTGACACCAAGTCCTCTGTCTAACGCTATACGCTAAAAAACTTGAAGCTGATTTTTACTTTATTTTTAATTAGTATATCGTATTTTTATTATACAAACGATTCTCATTTTTTGAATTCATTGCTTACTCAACAACTGTTGTATTGAGAAATATTGACATTGAAACCATACGTTTTTTATTTTTTGGCAATACAAAAACAGTCTTCTTTTTTGAATATATTTTATAATTCTAGGAGGTTTTATTTCATAAAAAGATGAATTCTTAATAACTTTTAGTTATGGCTGCATAATTGTTTAATTGATGACCTTTTCCTTATACAGAGAGACCGACTATGTTAATAAAATGCAGCTCAGGCAATGCATATTTAAAGCAGATTCGTTTGCATGTTAATTTCACGCAATAATACAACTGCTTAATGGAACTACCTATTTGACTTTGAAAGTCAAAAGTGCTTCAAATATCGACTAAGTTAGGTTACTTAATTAGTTTTTATTGTGTATTCTATAGCATAAATATAATGATCTCATTGTTGTTTCGATCCCATCGAATCCCAACGGTTGTTGGTTCGATCTAAACACGATGGAATATTAAATTATTATCATTTCCCTGCTCCAGTTAGTCAAACTGTAGTGTTAAGTAACTCATTTCAACACATCAATATCTAGAGAGGGGCGGTAAAAGGAGAACTGGGTGTCGTGATACTAGATTCTGTCTGCCTACCCTGATATGCGGGATAAAGCATGACGCTAAAAAAACCTTCTTCGTATTATTTTCGGGACCAGTCGCGTCGCAGGGGTTAAACGCGACTGGTTATGGGTTCGATTCTCGCTCGAGTGATTGAAATGTTTAGTATTTCATTTTTTCGCTCTGGTGTCAAGGCAAAGCGCGGCGTTGAAATCCGCCAATTAACACGTAATGCCTCCAAAATTTGGTGGAAACTGGGGATTGGAGTATCTTAATATTAGGTTCCCTCTGCCTACCCTACTCTGTGAAGCTACAAAAAAACTATATAAGATATTAAATAGTGTATATCCTCATGCCCTTAACCGTCTATTCATCTGTTTGCGGCACGATGTTCTAGCTCTGGGCGACAAGTTACACGTCTGCCAGTAATGAGCCGCGAGGTTGTGTATTAACATGATTATATATTGCAAGGACAACGCTCGTTTAATGGTATTGCGCATTCTAATATGAAAGGCTATACTTTCATATTTCTCATTCGTTTCTTAATCATAATATTTTTAATAGTTTGTGTCTATTTACTTTTGATTGTGACCATCGTGGCGCAGTGGGATCACGTCTAACTTTAAGTAAGATTAGTTGTGGGTTCTATTTCCACTCGGTGTAAAGAAAATAATTTAAATATTTTCATTTCTTCGCTCTGTTAATCAAAACAAAGCGCGGAAAGCGTGGAAAGTAGAGAACGAAGTGCCTCTAAGACTCTAAATTTCTCCATGAGAAGTATGGTGATGTGCGTAAAAAACGTGAAGCTGGTAGTACTTTTAACATGATTTTAATCTATGTAAGAAAATGGTACCTATGTAAGTTTTGGTAGAAAATAATTTTCTTTGTATTCTGTATATTATTCCTTGTCTTTTGCAGATCTCTTCTATATTTAATGCAGGAAACCTTATTCTGAACCCATTTAATATAAACCGACTGCAAACAACCTTTGTAACGACCTCCAAAGAGTACGATGCATTAATTTTCTACTATAATCCCATTAATTAGCCTTCGCATGTTTTCATTGCGCATGTTGTATACAGCGCCGATAGTCTATTCGCATTATCGACGAAGCCTGCGCCAAGTCTTGAATGTTAAAGGGACAGATTAGTCATGCGATGCACTCCTATATTGTCGTTCACACGCACACCGACGATCTCGATTTCGATATAAATCACACAAAAGAACCCGACAGGTTAAGGATATTTTATTTCTAATATAATTGAAGCTATAGTGATGGGCTGGGACGTGCCTGATTGAATTTGTTAGTTCTAGGTTGAAAATGGTGCTCAATTGACTGTTTATATGTTAAATACTGTAATGAAATACTTCGGATTTCACTACAAATACATATAAACTGTAAACTGATTACACGTCAAACTAAATTATATACGAGTATTATATAATTTCTAAACACTATCGATAATGATTTTGTTAATAATAATTGACCAAACCTTTAAATTTTACAGTTAAACATCACTTATCCACATTTCTTGCGATGCAATCATTTCTTAAATAGTCGAACTAAGTATAATTTAATAGATAAATCTAAATTTTATTGGATTATTGTCAATTATTTCGCTATAAAAGAACAAATCACAACAATATGTTTGTTGCCCCAAGGTGATTAGACCCACAGTGCAATTGTGTTTTGCTATCCGCCACTCTACGGTCACAAAATGGAGGGCTGCCTAACTAGCTTTCAATCTATGTTTAAAAAGAAAACAAAAATATATATTTTATTATATGTATAAAGAACTCTCGGGAAACGACGCGTGGTTATTACCCTGTTGTACAGTCTGGTTTTTGTAGCCCGAGGCGTTTGATTTGCTCTAAATCACACATTATATGATGTTTCGCGAGCATGGATATCAATTTTTACTACTGAAAATTGTTATAGCTCTTATCTATATGTTTCATTTATGATGTGTAACTAATTTGCCGAATGGATCAGATTAGAGAGGTAGAAGACGTTGAGCTTTGAAGCTAAATTAGATAGATATATCTACCGTGTTATATAAAGGTAATTTTAATCTACGATAGCAATACATTGTGGGGGTATTATGGCATAGTGGAATAGCGTTTGACTGTTAACGTAATTGGTCGTGTATTCGATTCCCCGGTGGTAAACTTAAATTTGAATTATTTTTTTTTCCACGATTAGGTAATACAAAGTTCAGTATTGAGCTCCGCCACTAGACAATCAATACCTCGAATTAGGTTAAGAGGAAGGAGTGTTTATACACCAGATTCTCTCTTCCTTCCTTCCTTGCTACGTGGGATATAACGTAAATCCAAAGTAAAATAAAGTATTAAGATAGCAATAGCGTAAGTATTTCAGGTCATAACGTGATCCTTATAAAATAGTTATACCGGCCGCGGCTGTTATCCTTGTATCGATTAATTCTTATTCATGTTAATCTCGTGCTATGAATATTTATCCATCTTTTAACTGTTGAATTTGTAATTTAATTGAAACTTTACATCGAGACGAACCTTCGCTATTGTTATGATTTTAATGTTCTATGCTAATGTATTCGACATCTATAAATTGGAGTTTGATTGTTGAATCTATCGTGTGACATTTATGAATTTAAAAATAGGAATAAGAATTTTATTTCTTAGATAAAAATCTATGTCTATATATTATATAATAAATATGTAACTTCGCTCGCAGTTCGTCGTGGTATGATGGTAGGTATATGAGAAAATTTATTACGGGGGGTATTTATCAATGTAATAAAACCCAAAATAATGTTTTTTTTTATTTTCTGTTTATCTACGCGTGTGTGAAAGTTATCTTCAGGAATGGCGTAACTGATTTTTATGCAGTTCCCTTAACTAAATAAAATGGTAACATTTTATATATGAAATTGCTATAAAATATCTGTATAATTGAATTGGCTAACTTTAATTTACACAGACGAAGTCGCGAGCGGGACGCTAGTGTAAAATATTGCTTGCGCAATTGTACCTACTATACGTAATAAATCGAGGTCATGTAAATTAATCAACATATTACAATTCCTATTCCACTTATATCTAAATATTCTTTAAGAATCTAAGTTAAATATACAAAAATAGTAGAAATAAGACGAAACCTGCACAATAAATGTTATCTCTCAAAGCTAAGGCAACGCTCTACTTGTTTTTTCTTCACATCTAAATGCCATTAAGTTACCTGCTATCTACAGGAGATAATCTAAAAAATCCTCTATTCGACTGTCAGGTAGAAAGGTTTCTATAATTGGACGTCAATTAACATAACGACCCCGAAATACTATATTTCCTTGGGTTATGATAGACTTTGCGCCTTTATCCAATTTTTTGTATTATTATGTTCGTCTTAAACATTTCTCTTATAATTCGTAAACAAGCGCCTTTTATGGCACTTTTTTCGGAAAGTAATTGGCGTAGAAATCTCTGGCCTATGGTTCCTTGAAGAGGTCCTAGACTTAAAGAGGTATTTTTAAAAGTATGAGAAAAAGGTCAAAAATATAAGACTTTATGTATAGAATAGTAAGTAAAGCTTAGATATCGCAGAATAATCTAACAATTTTAATAATAAATACTTCTTTCACCCATTTATAATAAGCTTCAAAATAGAAAAGGTACTTTGCTTTATATCACATTAAACACCCACAATATTGGCAATATTTATAAGATGTCGCACGATAAGAAACAAGTTCCGAGCCATTATAAAGGAGACGAATATTAATTGTGGTTTACGACGACATTTGCAAGAAGATGATTTAAGTCTTTCTCTTCCGCGTTACCTCGAGCGTTCATTCACTATAAATTACTTTCGAATAGAAAATACTTTCAGTTGAATAATATTCATACGCCTACAATGAAGAAATCAAAAATATTACTGCCTACATTGCCAGATGTAGACGCCGATGACTTATTTGATATACGACAAAATGAAAAAGAGGTTATATACCTCCATTAAAATGTCACATGGTATGCAAATATGGGGAAGATAAATGGTGGATATCGTTTTTTTTTGTGTAGATTCACGATTAAGCCCGTACTCGCGGTGGCGCGCTCACTGACATACCGACCAAGTGACACTTAAATGCATGTTTTACATACTTGTGGTGCGTTCTGACTAAAGTCTTTAAATGTAGACATTATGCCTTATTTAATATAACTAAGACCTTTTTTTTAAGAATTAGTTGGGGCCAGTCGTGGCACAGTGGCACAAAGTGTGACTGTAATGCGATTGGTTGTGGGTTCAATTATCACTCGAGGAGAGGAAATATTTAATAATTCCATTTTCTTCGCTCTGGTGTCGAGACAAAGCGCGGGGTTAAGTTCCGCCACTTAACACGCAATGCTTCCGGATTAGGCGGAAAGTGCGGAACGGAACACTAGGTTCCCTCTTGCTGTGTGCAGGATACAACGTAAAGATAAAAAAAAACTTAGGCATATATGTCGTGTTATTAAATATGTTTATTTATACTATATAAAAACAGTAAAAACAAACTGTTCTAAGGCACCACTATTGGGCAAAATTTAATTGCAATTAACAGTTGATCATTTGTTTTGTTCGAAAATCAATTCATTCATTATCAACTGTAGTGTAAAATTAACAACTGATTAATTTGAAGGTAATTGTGATTTTTATAAAATTTCCCCACACACATATAATTAATTGTTAATTTTAATTATATGCAATAAAATTTTAATTGCAATTAAATTTTACACAATACTGCTACGCTCATATCTCCGGAACTACTGGACAAATTTGAATGAAACATTAAGTTACCTTTGAAGTGTTAAATAACTCTTCTATAGCTATAATAAATCAGGTATGCTATAAAATTATAAAGACATTGCACCTTAACAATAGCTATTCAGCGTGATGGGTATTTTGATAGGAAGGGTCATTAAGTCTTTACTAGTATAAAATATATTAAGTATTGTTTTTTCTAAACCAAACGAGCGTAGGATGGGTGTTTAAAGTAGTTACCGGTACTCTACGCCCTTATAGAAAGTGAAGCGAAATCGCCCACTTGAATACTATCGAGAACTTTTACAAATTAAGTTTTATTGTTATTTTATAGATATTCAAACGTAAGAAATTCTAAGTAATGTTAAATGTATTTTACGAAACTTGTTACGAAGTTTCGCCTAAGAATAATTAGATTTTGGCAGATTATTCTGTGAACTATTGCTGCTATGAGCTCTGCCAATTATAATATACGTATTTAGAAATAAGTTAGATAAAGAAAATATGAAAAAAATGTAATAAAATTAATATTTGAAGGAACTTTGGACCTCTTTTTTGCTTGTTGATTCAATGGGCCCCACTAGTATACATAAAACAGAAACTTATTCCGTAGAATACAAGCATTTCATTTAAGATAAAGTTAATATCAATGCCTCTAAGTACTGGTACATATTATACGAAATGAGGATGTCCATGGTACATACGAAATAAAGATCTCCATTGTGTGCTAGTGTAAAAATAGTGAATCTACTCCATAAAGACAGATGAAAAAAGCGACTTCCAATTCGGAGATTCAGATATTTCCAATGGACTCATTCTTAGAATAAGTTTTGTTAGAAGTTTAAGACAATGTAAAAATATGTGACTTATATGACTAGATTGAAATTTATTCTAAGGTTCTACCATTGAGGGATCTTGTGATAAAAAAAATTAAGATAAAATATATTAATAAGTAAACAATAATTTAAAGGCAGTCGTGGCCCAGTGGCACAAGCGTGTGACTGTAAGTGGAAATATTTAATATTTCCATTTTCTTCGCTCTGGTGTCGAGGTTAAGCGCGGCGTTAAGTTACGCCACTTAACACGCAATGCCTCCGCATTCGACGGAAATTGAGGAACGGAGTGTCTTAACACTAGGTCTCCTCTGCCTACCCTGCTGTGTGCGGGATACAGCGTGAAGCTAAAAAAAAAAAATTAAAGCGAGTAGTTAATGAGTCATGCATGATTGTTAATTACCTATACGGATTATAATGGATAAGATAAAGACATTAGGTCATAGTATTTATTCATCGGATTAAACAAAGCGAACAGTACGCATTAATCGTGACATTTAATTACAAGTCAGAGAAGGCTCTGATTCAACTGTAACAGACCTACATTATTTATGAGTCAATCTCAGTTCCTAGTCCAACGTGTTAATAATCGATAATTGATGGCGGTATTGAAAACAAACGTAGCAAATTGTAAAATTATGTATAAACAATGGATAAAATATGATTTAGTTGTGCGTATGTATTATGTGTTGATGGTACAGTAGTTAATATTAAGCTTTATTACGGGTTCAAAATTAGTTCTTTTCAGTCTGTCAATATTACCGGCTTAACGCTTTAATTTAAAAAAAGGGGATTCTTTTGGTCTGATAATCATTTTGTTACTTTAATTACTTTTAAGTAGTTTACAAACGGAGATAATGTTAATGACTCATTTCTTTCAGTGTCTAGTAATGTCCATACTCTATATTCTACCCGAATTCGAGACTATCGGCTTAATATAATAGTTTTAAATTTAATTTGATTTTATATTAAAATGTGATTATGCGGCCGGTCGTGGCGCAGGAGCACAAAGTGTAACAGTAAATGCGACTCGCTGGGGGTTCGATTCCCACTCGACGAATTGAAATATTTCATATTTTATTTTCTTTGCTGTTGTGGTAGTGTTGAGGTAAAGCACGGCGTTGAATTCCACCACTCAACACGTAATGCCTCCTGAATTCGGTGGAAAGGGAGGAACGGAATGTCTTAACTTTAGATTCTCTCTGCCTATTCTGCTGTGTGCGTGATACAGCGCGAAGCTGTTGAAGCTGAAGCTGACTGTTAAATTGAAGTAACTGTAACTTTTTAATTATATGTAAACTAAATTTATTTTTTATTTGTTTCAGGTAAGCGGAGCGTAGCGTTATACGGTAAGATAGATTTCTTTAACTGTTTGCCGCTGCAACTACAAATGAACTCGTAAAATAATTAAGTATGCATTAGAATTTTTTCTTATTTTTAAGGTTACCATTAGCCATGGCTGGTTACGGACTTATATTTATAAATATTTCGAAATCAGTTTAGAAAACAAAATAATAAAGCCTCTTTCTCATTCAATTGCAAAATCTGCGTATATTCTTTTATACTCATTATCTTGTCTCTTATCTTGTCTTCTGTATATAATATTATGACCCGCACCCGCAGCGGGCTAGTCAGAAACGGAGAACTGAGTGTCTTGATAGTCGGTGTCACAACACTTCGTCTTCCACTTTCCGCCTGAAATCAGGACATTGCATGTTAAATGGCGGGACTCAACGTCGTGCTTTGTGTTAGGTAGCATAGAGTTAAATGACAATATTTTAAATATAATCTGTCTTCTGATTGGTAAATAAACCTAGAAATGTCGCGTTCATAGTAATAGCTGTCCCACTGCGCCTCTATGGCCTTCGTAGTTGCTTATTTTAATGATTTTTTTAGTTGGGTTTATTCTTATATTATTATATAAAACATTCAGTTATCATTTTAGTAACGGAGAACCAACCAACACGAAATAGCTTGAAATAACTAAACTAAAGACCAAAGAGAAATACCGAGCTCTTCACAATTGTAATGCCATGATTTAACAAGTTACGGAACAGACTTTGTTAGCTAACAGGCGCTCCGGGCGCGGCTAACGTGGAGTAATTTACATTTACTAATCGACCCATCCATATCGCTTATTTTATTTACGCCTTCAACGGCTCCTCGAGATTATTACTTGTATAATGTTTTAACTTTAACGTTAAACTTTGTGAAAATATGCCTTTTTGTACGGTGGTAATTGTAGCTGGTTTGACTCGCTGAAGATAATGTATTCAAATCCAGGCAAGATTTGAATCAGTATACTGACACACACAATTCAAAATTTGTTTGACTAAATATGATAAATAGAGGCCTTAGTTGGGTAAGGTCTGACTGTAAACGCATTTGGTCGTGAGTTCGAGTCCCATTCGGGGATGTTCTTATATTTAAATTATATTTCTCGACTCTAGGACCTAAGAACAAGCGCGGTCGTCGACTTCCGCTAATCGACATACAATGTCTCGACTATGGGCGGAAAGTGGAGAACGAAGTGTCTTGACACTAGGTACTCTCTTCATACTTAAGCTTGGTAAAATTTTGCAAAGAAATTAAAATATCTAAATGCTGCATTTAAAGTATTTCGAAGATAAATCCTAGTTCTGCTATTTTTTTAACTAGGTTATCTGAAGAACAATCCAAATAAACCTTTTGCTTGAATGCAACAGAAAATTACAATTTTCCAACTTGCAATCTACGTCGCTTTCTAACTTCAAATTCTAAATCGATTACTAATGAAATACTTTCTACCAGGTCGGCCGTTACGTTTTTTTTTAAATGTATTATTGCGTTTTACTGTACTCTTGATTTCTGTTTGATTACCGCTTTGTAGTATTTGTTTTCTTTAAAAAAAATAGGTTGTTTTGCTTAAAATATAATTAAGAGACATTTTTTTTGTCAATTATTGATTATTAAATACAATCGATGGTTATTCTTATTCGATTAGAAACGTTAAGTCACTTGTGCCAAAACAGTTTGTGATAATTTATTCATCTAGACCAAAATGATTCCTATAATAGCAACGGTAATTTAATTACATTTATTATAATTAAAAGGGTAAATTGTTGTAATTATTGCCCTTATTTTTAGTATCTTATAGTATAGCATCTTATCTTACAGTATATTGGTATATTATTGATTCACTTCAGTCGACTCTTCGAAGTCATAGCCTAAGGTCTGCCTAATAGCTCTAAAACAAAAGGTTTTATTCAATTCCCTCCACTAATTCCGAATAGGTCCGCGTACATGTTCGGTTTTTATTGTATTAATATAAATTTAAAATAATATAAACTTCCTTCAGAAAAAATCGTATCAGTATACCATGATGGTGTCAAGATATTTTAATGCGTTTTAATGAATATAATAAAGATATCTCTTGAATATAATATAGCATAATTATGTTAATAATTTAATTAATATTTAGTATTTACCAAGTTACGTTGAAATTCATTCGAACTGGAGTAGGTCATCTTCCGAATATCAACTACATTTCCATGCTTCCGCGTAAACGTTGGCCTGCACTTCGACACCGTCACCTCTGGATTCAACCTCGATTTAACATTTAGGCTAACGAGTCAAATATGTTCACATGTTTATATGTTCACGGAGCTTGCGTTTAGTTAACGATTAGGTTTATTAATAATGAGCTGGTCAAAAACTTAAAGATAAGAAAATCCTTAGCATAGCATAGGTTCGTGCCGTGCCAGGCCTATTGCGTTAAGGAAGAGGAACTCGGAGTAGTCCCAGTAAATTACGATTCAAGTGTAGAGGTTAATAACAAAAAATCTTCGTTAAAAAGTTATAATTTCAATTATTTGCTGTATTCTTTATCGATGTTTTTGTGGGCTTATATTGTTCTGGTCTCAAAATACCGCATTGAGGCCGTAGTAGTGGAGTGGAACAGTGTCTGACTGTAACGCGACAGTTGTGGGCTTAATTCCCACTCGGAGAAATGATTATATTTAAATTTTCATTCCTGGACCAGGTACCTAAGACTCAGCGAGTGATTTCCGCTACTCCACACACGATGCCTCGATGTCAAGCGGAAAGTGGAGAACGTCAAGACACTTTCTCTTGACACTAGGTCTCCTCTGAATACCCCGTTATACGGGAAACATCATTAGAAAATCTTTCAGCGACGATTTTTTATATGATTTTACTACATGGAAAATCATATAAAAAATCTTTCTAAAATATAAGATGAAATTTAGCGTATAAAACATTATAATGACGTTGTTGTATTCATATGTCGATGATAGGCATCTGGCAATAAATTGAAAATCATCTTATTATCTTGATTCGAGGGTTCAGGACGTGCGCGATGTGTTCGAATCTACCATATTTCAATCGGAATTTCATTTATCTCTGTCCTCTGATCACACGTCTGTTCTTCCGAACATTGGTTCGCTTTATTTTTATTTCAATAGAGTATACCTGTGTAATGTAGCTTATCTCGATCTTAATGTTACCGATCCGTTCTTAATGGTTGGGCACCGAAAATAAACTACAAATCGAATATAAGTCAAGGATATAAAACATCTTGGCTTTTTTCGATGTATTTATTGTTGTCAATGTACTATTGTTTTGTTTTAACTTTAGGTTGTATATATTTATGTATGAATATTAAACAGATATATAGAATTTAAAAACTTTATTAATCCTGGTCTATTATTTAGAAACATAGTCGGTAGTATTATTAATTAAACTGTTTGTAGATATATTATTAACTATATTTATGGTCTTAAACACCTAACATTGAAAATTAAATGACTTCTTAGAAGACAACACACTATTTTTTAAATTATGTTAATATCACAAAAACTTATATTTAAAATTAATAGTTATCCGAGCTCTGTTTTTTCATGGCTTAAAGCGATGACATAAACGATTGATGTTTTTTATCTAAAATTCTTAGTGAGACTAAGAATTTATAAGGAAAAATCTCTTTTCTATGTTCATTTACAAATATTTTCGTTGATATATTATATGATAATTGTTTATTGTTGTCATTGAAGATGTGTTGCTAGTTGCTCGGCTTTACTAAACAAAATATACAAAAAGTCTTTTTACTCCGATATATTTTAATATTACTTTTAGAAGAAATATGAAAAAGATACTTTTATATATACACAAACTTCTTTTTTCGCTTGCAAGAAAATACCTTATTATAAACCAAAACAAATTGCCGCTCATGTTATAAAGATACAATAGCCCATGTAATACAACACGTAGGTACATAAATGGTTCCCAGTAATTTAAAGCTTCCTCTGTCCTTGACGCATCACGTTTCTTTAAGGGAATGAAAAAAACAAATTTGAAAGGTACTTTCTCTGTAGGTGAAAGTCTGTCCTTGAATCCCTGTGTAAACGTACGACGACGATAATGGGCGCCGTGACGCTCATAAAACCAATGTATATAGTGGATACTTTAATTTTCTTGTGGGTCTGTCTATCTGTAGCATTTTATATCTTATTATCTATATGTATGTAGTTATTCATACATATATATTTTTATTGAACTTTCTTTGATAATATTTTTAACATTCTAAAGTATTATTCACATACTTAGCAAATTAATAAACAGTTTTAGAAAACGTAGAGTGCTTGGACGATTTTCGAGAGATGCGGGTTCGGGTCATGTTGCGTTTAACTTTTTTTTTATATTTTCTTAAAAATCTTTGTTGCTTGATGACAGGTAGCAGGTTTGGTCAATTTGCAACGATAGTTCGCGCAAACGGATATAAAATATAATTTTAAATTTTCAGTAATGATCAGAAGGTTCGAACATATTTGTTAAAACAATTCTTGATTTTAAATCTGGTTTCATTTACGTTAGTGTCACGATACTCGTTATATGTTTTGGCACTTTTAATGATTTTTATCAATAGAAGTACCAAAAAATAAAATCTATTATTTTAAACAAAGGCATTTATCAAAAATCTACCTCCGCATGCCACGTTTATTTTTTATGTACAACCAAAAAAATATATATCTGTACAAGAGATTTTTTCTCGAAACGTGTGCGGTCGGGAATGCGTGAGCTGAATCTACGTCCGTCACTGTTTCATGAGTTCTTTCAAACACGATTAATAAATTAGTAACGCTTGTCTGGCCTAATATTTTGTACAAGTAGGCACAATGTGTAATTTATCAACATTAGTCTAAAATTCCTTTCATTTTATTTTTTTCGTTTTATTATAGGTTAAGTTTTTATATCTTGTCTCTAAATATTTATGTTTTGAAAAAAGCCGCTTTTTGACTTCAAAATCATTACAAAAACAAATTTGAAATTTAAAACATAACAAATTTGATTTATTTTGATTAAATTTGTAGCACAAAGCAAATATTCTGCTTTTATATTTCCAGTCTAGCTAACTCTGGGTTCGAATCTTCCTAAGGGCCATATTAATATTTGAGGTTCCTGATCTGGTAGTCGACACACAAAACGTTTAAATAAATATAATATTAAATGGACAGTGACCAAAGAAACAATTAGTTTTATCATTAGCCAATATACTGCCTTATGTGTACATTAGAACCCAGAGTTAATTAGCTCTTCCTAATTTAAAAATATCATTCTACTACTAGTTTTTCCTAATTTAAATAGATGATGCCAGTCGTGGCGCAGGAAGGGGCATCATTTCATCATAAGTGAGACTCTAAACGCAACTGGTGGGTTCGATTCCCGCTCGTGGAGTAGGAATATTGAATATTTCCACTTTTCTTCACTCTGGTGTCAACAAAGCGCGGCGTTAAGTTCCTACACTTAACACGCAATGCCTCTAAAATTCGGAGGAAAGTCGGGAACGAAGTGTCTTAAGACGACTAGGTTCCCTCTGTCTTATTATGTGCGGTATACAGCGTGATCTAGAAAAAATAGTTATTTTAGTTTTGTAGTATATAGCCGGTGTAGTATATAGGTGTCCTTCTGACAATAGACTGAGTGGGTGTGGGTTCAATTCTCACTCAGAGAACTGATTATATTAATATAACATATTTTTAAAAAGCAAGAGGCTGATATATGCCTTTCAATTTATTTAATATTACATTTTATATTTGCTCACTTGAAAACAAACATTACGTACGATATGATAATTTATAATATCCACACTATAATGCTAATACAAATATAAACGTATGAAGAGAATTAAATGTTTACCAAAGGGGGTGTCATTGTCCGCGTTTGTTGTTATGTACATATTTGATTAAAGAACGCTCTAGAAAACGTATTCTCTTATCATACAGGACTATGCCTAATTCATGCGACCTCTCTCAAAAATCAAATAAATATTAATAATTACAGTTACATCGGTTTTTGTTTAATAAATTTGAATTATTCACTTTGAAAACACTCCCTGCGTAGCCTGATTGTCTGCTGTAAATTATATATTCATCAGGATCACATATGTTGTCACCCTGAAATGCAGTTTATGCATACCATTCGTACGCGAGGTAGGCAGAATTGACTTAGGTACCCGATTACTACCTAATAAATCTCAATGGTAACCCTCTCCACCTACATGAGATGTCGCAGGTTCAGCCGCACATGCTACAACGACGCCTCGATAGAAAGCCCTCCTAAAACCTTTACCTTTGCATGCCTTTTTTTCGTCAGGGAATAAACCCTAACGTATATCAGCCTACTTGTGACCACGGTCTACTATAAAGTGTTCGAAAAGTCACGTTTTCTAAAAAAGGAAAACTTTAAAATGTTTTTTTTTTATATAATTCTGTTTTATTACTGTACAGACATAAGGTCTGTACCTTTTTTAACATGATTCTTCTTTTATCATAAACAATAATTTTTTTTTTACAATTTCAGTACTTCAACTACTTTAAAATGTTAAAATAGTTTAGTATCAAAATGTGTAGAAATCACGAATACAAAATATCTTAATAAGATCACTCTTTCCAATTATTGAATACCGCCGTTCAGGAATTTCGAAATTTGGGGAACCAAATATCTTGCCAGCAGATTCCTACTTTGCGTGAGGTGCGTGTAAATAAAACAGAAATAAAACTACTTAAGCTTATAAATTATACTTACTTTTATGTACGTGATATTATTTTAGTACTACATTATAATAATTAAAACGATGTTAGTTACCTCTTAAACACGGTAAAACACTGACATACATACTATAGTCATTAATTAATTTCTTTTCTTGATTACCAACTGAATTGCAAATTAGCTCTATGTACTGCTATGTTCATTTCACACTTTTATATTGTTGATTTAAAATTATAATTCGTTTTTTTTTCATAAATAAGAAACGGTAATGGCATTTACCATATAAAGAGAGACTTTAAAAAATGATATAGGTAATTAAAGTTGATCAAGTCGTAGGTAGGATTGTACACGAAATGTATCCAAATAACTTTAAGCATTTCTCTTATAACTCCGTTATTCTTTTTTTGTCTGAATTCGATATATTGTGCATTAAATGTCGGAACTAAACGCCGCGCTTGTAAGATAATTCTCTAAAAAGAATGACTATATTAAAAATACAATCCGTGAGTTCAAAAGTTAGTCTCACACAATTGTAAATTACATCCTATGTACCTAATCTTTGTATTTACATTATATTAAAAAAAATAAAGATATTTTTATTATAATTATTCCCCCAACAAAGAATTGAACTCACAACCAATCCCATTTACAGTCGAACCCTCCCGCAACTGCGCCACGACACCCTCAAAACGGTACCAAATCAAACACTCGTATAATTTAGCCTTCATCAAATAAACTGGCATAGACACTAGAAGTGTATCCATTTCACTCTGTAAACATTCCTGACACGGGGAGTATTTAGAGACATGACGTACCCCAGCCCAGGTAAATGACCACCTGACCCATATCTCGACTTTCACCGCAGGCCGTTAACCCGCCCCATTTAGGATTGAAAGCTCGTCCTATTAATTCCAAAGCATTCCGATTACGACCTGGTTATAACTCATTACGCAATTACCTTGGTTAATTGAGCTAATGGACTTAATTGCTTATTGGGAGTGTGCATTTATTTTATATTATATTATGTTAAAGTCCTAAAACGTTTGGTGGAGGGTGTTTTGAATTGGATTTAATTTGGATTTTAAATGTTTGAACAGCTGAGGTGAATCGCTGGGTTGCTCTTTCTAAGTGTTTAGGTATTGTCCAAAAAAATATTGAAATTAATATGTTCTGTTTAAATGAGTCCCATTTCATTGATGTCATCGTAAAGCAGAAGACAGCAAGTCTGACTGTAAGATTTGAGTAATTGGAACACAAATTGGAAATTATTATATTTAAACTATTGTCCATTTCTCCACACTGGTGGTCCTAGGTCCTAGGTGGTCCTACTGGAGTCCAAGCTAGGTTGAGTTCCGACACTCGACACAATGTCTCAATATTAAACAGAGTGACTTGGCACTCAGTTTTCTCTGTCTACCCTTCAATGCGGAAAATCGTGAGACTGTTTTATTTAAATAGCTCTTTTACAATGTAGACTTAATTAAGCTGTAAATTTATGTAACGCGTGACAAAATATTAAAAATGAGCAAAATTGCATTAATTGAATGTAAATAATTATAAGTTATTTCGTTGTCAAGCATGAAACCATATTGTATCTCTACAAAGTATAGACAAATTGATTCTGACACATTAATAAAACATTTTATTACAATTGCATAGTAGTATCACATATCATTACTGACGGATGGCTGTCAATACGATATATAGTACGTGCATTATAAGTTGAGAGGTCGGAACTTAGCTACAATAGGCGTCGCAGAACCGACTTTTAGGAAATGATTGGTGGTAAGTCGACGAGCAAGATGAGAGACAAATACTAATGAATTTATTACGCATGGTATCTTTTGTCTCAGTCACTGCTCAACTTTTTCTGGTTGACTATACACATTCAAAATTTCGGAAAGCGTAGATATGACTGGTCAAGATAAAATGCGCGTAGTATACCGACGGACGGCTGTCAATACGACAATAACTCTGCATAAACAAACAATATCGTGCAGTGATTCATAGACTTTGTTTACACTACCTAAAATAGCTACGTTATTGTTTCCCCGTTACAAAGGGATTATCGCGATACCGTATTCGGTACAGTATGAGTACAATTCGGTTTATTCGACACACACCACTATTGTCCCATTTCTGAACAAAAGATATTTTAATATCTGCCACCGTCTTGCCTTGGATGTGATTGTATGCATGTATTGGTTTTAAATTGTTTGTTTGTTTTTGAAGGTTAAGGTTTATATTTTATTGAAGTGTTTGTGGTGATTGTAATGATTTTTTTAAGTGGAAAACGGAGTTTCTTGACACTAGATTTTCTCTAACTATCCCGCTATGTGGGAAAAAGTGTTAAAAATTATATAAAAAACTGAACCTTAAATTATTATAAATTCATATAGTTTTGTATTTATTCTAATAAATAACATAGGAAATTAACCCCTCGAGTAGAAAAATAATACTTCTATATATGTCTTGTTTTCGCGCATAAAATATACCTACTCATAATATGTAAACGTCACCCGTTATTACTGTACTTGAACAAAATCAAATTATATTTGAAATTGAAAAGCGAAAGTGCGTTTGAAGAAAAATTGGCGGTAGATTTTCGATTAAGCGTAACGAAACGCTCGCGACGCATAACACGATCAATTATACAATTGAAATTGAAATGTGTACTTTTTTATATTGGAAACGTAATTTAGTTTCTTGTATTTGCTTAGTACTTTTTTTGCCCCTTTTATACAAATAAATAACGTTGGTGTGTCTGTTTGTAATATTAAAATATTTTTTTTTATTAAATTCACGATTTTTTTGTCTGTCTGTTTGTTTGTTCCGGCTAATTTCTGGAATGGCTAGACCAATTTTGATAAGACTTTAACTGGTAGATAGCTGAGATACTAAGGAGTATACTACTTAAGGAAGCCTCCTTAAGTAAGTCAAATAAAAAAAAACATTTTCAAATAAAAGTAGCATCTTTTATTTGAAAATGATTACATTTTTTTTAAGTTCTACCTGAACAAAATCACAAGCATAACTAATTTTACGTAAATTTATTTTGAGTTAGTGATAAAATTATAATTACATACCTAATTTGGCCAAATGTTTATTATTCAAGAATAAAAAATAACAAGTTGATATAGATATAGGTACAATGAACTCAGCCAGCTAGAATATGTCACGACATGAGTTTACTTTACGTTATCTCTTCCTCATGCCTTTATCTTTTTATGGTCGAGTGTGGATATAAAGCAAGCTGAATTGAAGGGGCATATAGACCTTGAGACAACCGCCGTCCGACCGCAAGATGCGGTAAAACAGATACTATTAACCTTCTAAACATGCTTTAAATATTGACTTTGTATTGCACTTGTTATATCATTTTTATTAATTTATTCATTTTTTTTATTAGAGTTGTTTTTCTAGTTATTTTAGTTTTGCTCAGAATTAATTGTATTGTAATAGTTATAAATTAATAGATAAGACAGTTTGGAATTATCTGTGTGGTTGATATAGAAAAGTCTATAGGCGTTTTGTTCATATCTATACTAATTATGGGAAAGGCGAATGTTGGGAATAACCGTGAAGGTATGTAATACAGTGGAAAATATGTTTCTACGTAAAATTAATTTTGTTTTAATCATCAGATTTTATATGTAATTGAGTTTTCTCAATAAATACCAGAAATATGTGTAGCTACTGTATAGCTTCATACACATGCTACAATGTATTACAATAACTTTATGCTATTTCCGGTATATCAAAGTAGTCAGAAAAACGCTCCGTTCTCCACTTTTCAATTTCTACAATAGGAATAATATATAAAACATACTTAGTTTCGTATTATACATATCTTTCCTAATATATTAAAGATACGTAAACATTCTATTATAGGTTCTAGTCAAATTATTTTCAGCTTACCGTATTTTTCCGCATAGCTAAGAACTTGGTGGGAAGACACTCCGTTCTCCGCTTATAAATTATTCCATTTTTTTTTCAAAATATTTTAAACTGAAAATTCTAACCAACATAATTACGTTTAAACAACATATCATTTAGGTTAATTAGCCAATCGTCAATACCCTCATATATGATATCTAACACCATCAGCGGGCAATGACGTGCGTGTTGAATAATCAGTTTTGCAACATCGGCCGCGGCGATGCGCGGGCGATGCCCCAGTGAAAGTGTGAAAGTGAGACCGACTGCCGGCGCCTAGGTCTCGACAGATTTACTGCACTCGTTGCATCTGATCGTTTGTTTTTGTATGGATGGATGTGTCGAATTAATTGGATGATTTGTTTTGTTTTGTTGATTTTTGAATTATATGCTAGTGGGCAATATCGACTGTTAGAGTAGTGGTTGTGGGTTAGATTCCGTTTTTGATGATTTTTGTATTAATTTGGAGTTTCTCTGGCAGTTGAGATAAAGCACGGCGTTCTCTATTAAACAGAGTGTCTTATTTAGTTTTGCTATACAACAAGCAATGTCTCTATTTCGGGTGGATATTTATGAACGAAATGTCTTGACATTGCTTTTTTTAGATTCTCTATGCTGGTAAAAGAACACGATGTTAGACTTTGCTAATCGACACGCAATGTTTTAAAATCAATAATAACTGCAGTACTAAGTGACTAAACACAACATTCTCTGTACAAAAATCTTCTATACCTCTTAATGCGGGAGACGTTTGAAGATTTATAAAGACATATCGAATTAATTGGAAGATAATTTATCTTTTCATTACTACCTGCGTCGTCTCATTAATTATACAACCTTGTTTTATCGTTCATTTGAATGCAGATAGTTCTTTCTACGGACGGCGTATAAATTTAAACAGTGATCGCTTTAACGACTTGACCGATAAATTTTATGGGTTGTAATATTATAACTAGCTATCTCAGTAGCTTATTATAATATATTATATATTAATTTACGATTGCTTCTGCGATGTATTAACAAAATATTATTGTTAATAGCATTTTGATGTTATATATGGAAAATATATAGGAAATGAATGTGCGTTCTATTGTTTGCTTGAATGATTGTTAACTTTTAGAAGGATAACACGAACCTAATGTCCTTGTTAGGCCTACCACAATTATGAGATTTTGTAGAAAAATAACAAAAATCTCACTCCAGATATTCTTTTTTTTTTTATTTTTTTTTAGCTTCACGCTGTATCCCTTGCGGGGTAGTCAGAGAGAACAGAGCGCCAAACGCTAAGGTCCCTGCATACTTCTTTCGCCTCGTCCACTGTCATCAACCTCTTCATACACCAGATTCCTTCCAGATTTTTCATAAAGATTTAATATGCTTTTATTTCACCACTCTGGTTACAAGACAAGTCGTGGCGTTGAGAACTGCTGATCAACACACAATGTCTCCAATTTGGGCGAAAAGTGGAGAACGGAATGTTTTGACACTAATATCTTTCTGACTGTCCTGCTATACGGGATAAAGGATGAAGCTAAAATAAAAAAAAGCTTTATCCTTTTATTCATACACAGGCTACAAATTGCAATAAAACAATCATGTTGTGTCCAACTTTTATCTTCTATTCACGTACGTCGATGCATTTAAATCAATCACTGGCTACCATTTAAATAATACACGTTATAGGCTCAATAAAGACGTTTGTTTTATATTCACATTTGAGTCGTAAATTCGAATTGTAATGAATGAGAAAGAAAACTTAGAACATTTTTATTGATATGGAAATGTTGGTGTTCTTGATTGTAGTATTTTTGTCGATTTGTTTAGTAAATTATTATAAGAATTTATTATTATAGGCGATGTATTTATGTCTTTTGTAGTTTTGTCTATATAACGTATAATCTCGTTTTGTTTATTTCTTAGTAATTTCGAATACTCCTTTAAAGCTCTTCTAGTGTAAGAGGAACCTATATGTCAAATTTCAGACTCCCAGTAATTAAAGCCGTGTGGAACGAAAATGTTTAACTAAATCTTCTAAATTAAAGTTCAAATGAGTAAAATGGGATTGAGCTGCATTTCAATGGGAAAGAAAATAAGACTAACAACTCTAAAATTATAAACAAAAGCTTTGATATTAAATGTTTGTAACGTACGTACATACAATACATTTATATCGATTTAAAATCTTTTCTTAATAATACAAAGAACAATTTAGATTATAATATTCGTCATTGTTATGTTTTTGTTTCATACGCCTACTGGTTTCTGAGCATCATCAAATGACAATGGCACTAGGGATTAAATTATCGATTCAGACAGTTATATTTTTAGACCTAGTTCGTTCGTCAATCGATCTCAATAAACTCATTTTAACTGATAGGTACTGAGTTATACGTCGGAAATTTGCTTATATTTTAGTAAAGATAAGTAAAATAGGTAGAAAATACCTCGAGACCTCGTTCTTTATTTTTCACCGATATTGGCATACATCTTTTTTTTTAAGCAATTGTAACTTTTTTTCCCCGGGAGATATTGAACCTGCAGTTATCGGATTAACAGGGAGACTTTGTGACTAAAACACAATGGCTTCAATAGTGGTAAACAATTTTTTATCAATAAAAGTAATGCCGTAAGCATTAGGATATTAGAAGGGAAAAATTATCACGCACACGAAACTCTAAATATAGAGGCAGATCAATGTGATATCAACATATTTCCTATTCCAACCTTTGAAAAATAAAAAAGAATAAATAGAATAAAAAATTATACATAAATTCAAAGAAAATCTGTAGCAAACCCAGAAAGAGAATATAAATTGGCTTTACAATATATAAGTAAATTGATTACTTTGATGCTGCCACGGCGCACAAAGTTACACGAAGCCATAATTGAACACAAACACCATCACAATTTGTGAACCGTATGCGACACAGATATTCAGCACTCGAATAATGACACAAAATTATCGCCTCGGCCATGTAATTGCAGTGCAATCGGTACTCTAATGTCTTTCATTCTATGTTGTCTGACTAAGCAACATATAAATCTTGTGATATTACTTGAAAATTGTAAGCTATTTTGTATGTTTAGTAAAGAAGTTATTATTTTGAACTAAAAGCTGCTAGTATAGATGTTGATCAGATTTGATTTTATATCGATTTTTTTTGTGTATATGTAGATATGTTTTGTTTAGCCTTACATAGGTGTTTTTTATATATTAGATGTCTTCCGCAACTTTGTTTATGAGAATTCGTTTATTATTCAAAAGTTTCACTAAAAGCTGCCTAGTAGATGTGCACGTATAAACCGACAATTAAAAGTTTAAAATTAATTTTATTATTAAATTATTAAAAGGATATAAAAAAATACTTGTAAAATATTTATTATAGAAAGACTAGTTTTTAACTGTTTTTCATAATATATATTAGGAAGAATTTAACAGCATTTATAATACATACCTGTACTCGTACTTTTAACACATAAATACATAACATTAACCAATTAAGTTTCCACTCATACATTAAACATGGCGTGAGTAATAACTAAAAAAAAATTAAATATGGACATTAATAATTTCGTGATATACAGTTGTGTAGTAAGTGGGAAATGCAGAATATTGGTTACTACTAGTGTCCGACCGAAACTGGATTTTCAGCCGAAACCGAAACCGAAACCGAACCTTCGGTTCTGACTTCAGTTTCGGCCGAAACCGAAACCGAAACCGAAACTGCTGATGACGTCATAAAATTTGTATAATACGTAAAAAATGTACATTTTTTACTCTTTAAAAATTACATGTGCATTTGAATTATTGTAATTACGTTGATTTTATTATATTATTTTTTTCATTTTTAATTATATTTTATTATGTACATTTTTATACACATACGCACACAGCAGGGGAGGCAGAGGAAACCTATTGTGCTGAAGTGTTAAGACACTCCGTTCCCCACTTTCCGCCAAATTCGGAGGCATTGCGTGTTAAGTGGCGGAACTTAACGCCGCGCCTTTGCCCCAACACCAGAGCTAATAAAAGGGAGATATTAAATATTTCCACTCCTTCAGAGGGAATCGAACCCACAACCGGTCGTTTACAGTCAGGTGCTGTCCTACTGCGCCACCAACACCTATAAACGCGATTGGTTGTGGGACGGTCGCTAAAACAAAGTAAATAAAAAACATATCTTCTAATAGCAGTATTTTTCAAGTTCGCTATTGGCTAGGGTTTGCCTTTTCACATTCGCCGGTTTGGTAGTAGTAGTTTAAGTTTTATTTAATAAACTTTTCTATTGTCTTCACGAGATTATCATCATGTAGAATTACAATGTCTACGATAACAACACGGCGCAATAAAAGGATTTAATAATAGTATATCAAATGAATTGCCAACTGAGATAATAGACCGATCCCCCAAGAGCAAGGCTAAAACTATTTTCAAGACCGGGAGTAGGGCTACCTTTGTCCTCTACTTCCATGTCCCGAAATGCCGTATCCAAGAGTAACTTTTAATATGTATAATCTTAGCTAGTTGTTTGGGAATACTCAAATAGCTCGCGACCACTATCACGTCAAAAATTAACCGCCCAATATCTGATGATGAGTTCCGGTTCAATGACGTGTAAGCCAGATCTCTCTATCTCAACCTTCTCTCTTTTTCATCCTCAAGGTCGGCAATGCGTCCACAATTTCTCTAATGTTGTAGATGTCCATGAGCGAAAACAAACACTTACGAAAAGACGGTCCTTGTATTAGTTTGCCCCCTTTTAGAAATAATAAAAAAATAGTAAGTACTAGAGACCTACGCCATGTCCCTTTGTCCAAGGCTCCTAGGGATTTACATAGAGGCTTTTTGAGCTGTAGCCCAGGGACCTGTGGATTACCAAGACCCTCAGTCTCCGCTTAAGACTGGCAACACTTGGTAAATAGGTATTTTTTTACGAAAATGAAAACCTTTTACTTAACTGTGCATTACTTGCAAGGAAATTTATGTGCTAATTTATGATAACATTTACATTAGATATATATTTATCCATACTTATATTATAAATGCGAAAATCTGTGTGTTTGTTTGTCATGCTTTCACGGCTAATCTACCAGTCCGACTTGTATGAAATTTGGAATGAAAGCAGTAAAAGTTATTGGGTTATTTATTTTTCAAAAATCAACCGCTAAAGGGTCGAAATAGAGGATAAAAGTTTATATGAAAAATCTAAACTGCTTGACCGATTATAGTAAATTTATATATATTTGGCATAAATACAGTTGATAATCTAAGGTTAAACAAAGGCTACTTTATTTTTCAAAAACCTACCCCCGAGGGATGCAATATAATGAAGCAGCTATGTACTTCAAGCGGCGAAGCCGCGAGCGGGCCGCTAGTTGACTTTATTCTGTGTAACATTAATACAGAAAACGGTTATATTTAAATAATAATTATAAGGCAAGCATCCAATATAGTAACTAGCTCAGGGTTCGCAAAATTTATAGGTATTCGCCTCTTGAAAGGAACCACGAACCGACACACAGTTTGGTTACAGACTAACAGGGATTGTTCGTTTAATCTGTCGTCAACAATTCATAATATTCTCGTCATTAATTTATAAATAATAAGGTATTAAAATCGTTTACTATATCTTAATATTAGGTTCACAAGCTATAACAACACTCACAAGTGTCTAAGCGACGTGAAAATTCATGAGTACCTCATGTGCGAGTAGTTTCGGCATTGCCGAAGGTTCGGCAGTTTTTTTGCCGAAACCGAAACTACGGCCGAAACTACATTTTTTGCCGAAACCGAAACCGAAACCGAACCTTCGGTCGGACACTAGTAAATATAAATATATATTACTTAATAAAAGGTTAAAAGTTATAAAGAAAATGAATTAAAGGTCATCGTGGCACAGTAGGACAGCCTTTAACTGTAATGCTATGATGGTGGGTTCGGTTCGTACTCGGGGAAATAATTATATATTATTTTCATTTCTTGGCTCTGGTACCTGAGATAAAGCGCGGCGCTTATTTCCGTCGCTTAATATGCAATATCTCGATTTCGGGTGGAAAGGGAACAGCGAAGTGTCTTGACACTAGATTTGACACTAGATTTTCTCTGACAGTTAATGCTCTCCGGCAATCATAAGTGAGAAAAAGCGTAAAGAATTTAGAGATAATTAAAACCTATAGAAGAAATTTTCGATACCTACTACTATGACTCAGTGCCTTTATAATGATAAATATTCTGTAAATCCTCTTAAGTTAAAATGTATTTAGTTACTAAGCTGATGTAATCTTATATTGAAAATACTACAGCTTGGATGATTTTATAAAGCATACCTACGTATACTTGAGATGTCTCTTTTAATGATATTGTATTTAAATTATTTGTTAATTATATTCTTTTCCAATATGTAGATTTTTTGTATGTTTATTGTGCATTTAATGTTAAACATTATTTATGTAAGCATTTATGAATTTGACTTAAAATGTAACCGGATTTGAACCCCGAAAATTACCAAGTATATAAGGAATGTCGTAGCATATTATAAAAAATAGCAAGTTCAACAAAATCATTGCGTGTTGAGTGACGGAACTTAACACCGCGCAATTTTTATTTAACAGAACGGAGAAATAAAAATAAACAAATATTGTCTTTTCCCCGAGTGGAAATAGAACTCACAACCATTGCGTTACAGACAGACACTGGTACACTGCGCCACGAGGGCCTTACAAATTTATACAGCCTACTTAAATACTAAAGTGACATACAATATGTCTAGAAGTAATTCCCACAAGAAATATAAAATTCAAATCCCCACATCATACAAAAGATATTTTTGTAAAGTTTGAAAACGTAGCGTCTTCACGTTGTTTACTTTTTCTAAACACGTACATTTTAACCGAGAACCAAAGCGGTTTAAAAATAGGCCGTCCTCAGCCCCAGTTTCAACGTGATGCATGTAACTTGGGTACCTACGAGGCTTTCCACGACAAGCGAAACGGGACGTACGGCCTTCGCAACACTAACAAACTAACTATACTATTCTCACGATTTGTGATAAAATAACGATGTCAGCCTTGTAAATGGCACCTTTATTCAGGTTGGATTTTAATTTGTTACAGTGCATTTGATGTAGACGTTTTTAATCTTTTGACCTAGGTCAGGCAAGCTCAACTCTTTCTCGCCCATAGTCGAGGGTTCGCTAAAGCGTAGCAACGGTTATTAATGTTCAGTGCCAGCTAGTAGTCGGTCTTTGAGCAACTCTCTCCATTGTGCCTCTCATGATGTTTCACAATCTATTGTATCGCGGAGCTCATTATTGTTAAACTATTTCAACTCTCTTTAATAACTCGCTCGAATTTCATTTGACACATTTTACGTTGTGGTTATTGTAATTTATGGCTGTGATGAATATTTAGCTTTTTGATTCGCTGTATCCAATTTAATGCAGTTTTATTGTGAATAATTAAAGTAGGTCGTAGTAGCGTGGTAGGGCAGAGTTTGACTGTGAACGATGGTTATGAGTTCGATTCCTACTCAGAGGAATGGTTATATATTATTTTTATTTTTCTGCTCTCATATTTAAAACAAAGTTCCGCCTAGAGCGGCGTAGAGTTCCGCTGCTTAACACACATTGTCTCGGTTTCGGGTGGAAAGTAGACAAAGGAGGGTTTTGTGAAGATGCTATCTATTATCTACAAAGATCTTTTTAGTAGTTACTCTAATTTGCTGCTCAACTTAACCAAGCAAGCTCTTTTCTGAAATCAAGACCCTGAAGTACACGACGCTATTATATCTGACTGACAATGCAGCATTGCTTATAAATTCAACTTTAACGTTGACACAAAAATACGCTTGATGCAATTTTATTACATTCGCGATCCGTACTTTAGATGATATCGTCGCTCGTTAGCGGCTTTGTGGCGCCAGCCTGCGCCCTAATGTAGCACCGACGTCGACAGGATTACCTACGGACCGTTTGAATACTTAGAATGCTTCCCTGAATTAACCAACACTACTGATTTATAAGTTGTTAGCTTCGATACGTAGTCGGGCGTGTGAACGCGAGAACAAGTTAATGGTTGGCTATGGTGGACCAAGTCGTGATTCACTGACGGTAATCGACAACGTTGCGTAGGTGTTGAGGCGTCTCTTTTGCCCCAAGGATGCCGCGACGCGACGTTTCTATGTAATTATATTTATGTGTTTAGTTTAGTTTAGTTTACACGTGCGCTGAAGTGTCGGCTATAAAGTGTTTCGCGTTCTAACAGATCTAATTTCTATTTTTTTTTTATTTTTTGTAAGCTTTACTAGTGACTGGTCGTGGCTTCGCTTGTGTAACTACATAACTTTTCATACAAACTTTCATTCCCTATTAGCTTTTATGGGTTGATTTTTGATAAACATAGTAGGTTATGCTTGACCCTGGGTCTTCAACTATTTCTAGTCCGAATTTAATCGAAATCGGACCGCGGTGTATTAGCCGTGAAAGCGTAACAGAATGAGAGATTTTCGTATTTATAGTATTAGTATATAAATACTTATTTTGTACAACTCATATATAATTTGCTTTTGGCTAATTGTAGTGTATCGCATTGCTTACACGATATTATATACGATTAAAATATTAACAATGAAGATCCAATTAGAAGCTCTTTGATTTTAACATGTTCACTCAAACATGTTAAAATGTTTGACTAAACTATATTTTAAGAATTTTCAATGTGACTGAGAAAGTTTGATAATGACTTTGATGTTGAATCTGCGATACTTACATACAATATTTATTAACTAGAAGCTGTCCAAAATAAATTTGTACGTATACGTATTATCATCATTTAACTATTGTACTAAACTACAAATTAATCTAAAATATAATTTTGAAACTAATCTCCTAGTACCAAACAGGAAATATAACATCGTGAATATAAACTCATAGAAGCGTGTGAAAAAATATTTACTGAGAGATCGCAAGTAATCTGTCTCACGCACGTCAGATTTTATCGATATCCGCCTACCAGTCCACATGACTTATGACGATTTCAATCTACTGCTACAGTAGAGTTACAAGAAATCTACTATAGTCGTAGGCTTTAACATGTTAATATGAATAACTTTGCCGACATATTTATGCTTCTTTGAAATGTACCAACGATTTCACTTATATATAGTTTGTATAATATGGTTTTCTAAGTATTTGTTTGATTTAAACATAATTTTTCATTTTAAATTATGTTTTTACGCTTGTTCCCACTTAACAGTTAAGGAGAACTTAGTGTCAAGGTATTCCGTTCCCTAATTTTTACCCGAATTCGAAACATCCTTGACGCCGCGCTTTGTCTTAAGTACCAGAGAGCAGAAAGGAAGATAATATATAATCATTCCCCTGAGTGGATTGAACCCACAACCATCGAGTTTACAGTCAGACGGTATCCCACTGTACGACGATGGACTTTTTAATTTCTATTCAAATTATAGAAATTGTAAATAAAAAAGAAAAGCCTATTGTAAATAAAGTAAGCTATTAAGTCGGTAATCACTAGCTTTGAAATGAACAATCGCATCGTACATCGAGCAGCACAGATCGCTTAATCCTGCATGCATCGCTTACCGCCACGCGCTCGACTATTTCCTTCCTACATTGACGTGCCTATCGCTCTCACTCTTGAAATTTGAATGCAAAATCGTCATTGTCTAGTCGTAGCTCTCGCGATCGTGTTATCTAATACATTTTTAACAATGGAGCGGCGCAACGCTTCCGCCGGCGTCCGTTCCGCTCTCGTGAATCGGACAAATGGTGCATTCAAAATCGACTAACTTCACTTTTTCCTCGTTCCAAAAATGTAACACGATCGTAAACTAGTGACAATGCTCGTTTGGTTATTTGCTATCGATTATACTTAGTCTCGTAGTTAGTTTTCACGGTCACTCGGCTAGTACATTAGAGAGGCGTAATTCGCCATGCAGATACAAGCGTTCGCACGGCAATCGGGAGCGAGACCAGCTAACTGGAGCGACTAATAATTCAATGGACAACTTTTAAAAATACGCCAAAGTATCGCCATTATAAGTAATTGTTCTGCACGTACTGTATCTTTCCTATTTTGTGTGGAATTTAACCTTGACGATTGTTTAATACCTTGAAATCAGTATGAGGCTAACAAAAATACGTAGCGCAGCGTGTGTTCAAAGTAATCACTTCTTTTGTAACTTTATTTATGTTTGAACAGGTGAAATAAAACTTAAAACTAAAAGTGCTTCTCATTTGAATACACAGCCGTGCCTATAATTTGTATGTAATTCCCTCCTTATTTATTCTTAAAAATTATACTGCACAATTTCCAAAGTGGCGTTTTTGCCGGCGCTGCAGTATTTGCATAGTTGTTAGAAATACAGGTCGATTTTACTTACCGCTACACTTTCGTTGGCGATATGCAAAACAGAGCGTGAGCGTGCTTGGCGTCCGTGACATACCGTCTCTAATAAAATTGGTTTTGAAGAACAGCGCGACTGCATTTCTGTCTGATTACTGGCGTTATTACAAGCATTATTAGGAATGACGGTTATATTCTCGTGCGCTATTCTACAGCTTTCACCTACATTTGAACAATCCGCCTGAATCTCTATTACTGAATGTGTCTGCTTGTGTCAGCTAATACGACCGCAACGTTCACCAGATAATGTGTGGGAAACGGGCGTTCCGACATTTTTTAATTGCCCCGCGTCAGCTCCACGGTGTATTATTATTGCGGGCCTAATGCTTCGCGAGCCGCAGAAGTAAGGCGCCTAGCTGTCTCCGGCCAATTTCATTGTTAATTAGCTTCCATCGCCTGTCTGCATCGACACGTCTGGCCGGTAAATGCTTCTGAAAGTAGGCGATGTGTATTAGCTCCTACATCTCAGTTATTCTCCATTGGTGTTATATTTGAACGCACAGCTGTCGCAGTTCGTTGACTTAAAACCGGACTCCTTTGTTTTTATATGCTCTGAGGGTACTTCGCTGCGATTGATCTTAGCCTTTACAGTTTATTAATAAATCCTTTTCATGAAGTTGTCTGTCGTTGCAGACAGATGTGCGCGGGCTAATTTATTATTGTATATTGTAACTTAATTAAATATTCTTATGTTTATATCGTGTGTCAACTGTGGGGTAATAAGAAAATTGAGATGAAATTGAAACATAAAATAATACTTCAAAAATATGCTAATAAAATTAAATCCCGGGATTTGCTTTAGCTCGTCTTGATATATGATATCCCTAGAAGATATTAAGAAATACGTTAGACTATATATTTCACTTGTCTAATTGCCGTTTTTATTACACGTAATAAATATTTTTTTATATAAATAAATATTTTATGTAATAAATAGAATAACAAGCGCAGTAATGAAATCGATACGATACAGGCATCAGTGTCAATAAATTTCAAGTAAGTTAATACGTCGTGTGACATAACTATCAGATTTTATAAGATTGGATATTATGTTATGCAATAAAAACTTTTCTTCGTTAGACTGACTATAAATAATATAAAAATAGATTGAATTGCGTATTTTTTTCAGGTTAATATTCCAATATTTTGTAATGTAAATTACGAAAAATATCCCCAGCATTTGATTTCTTTACGCAATCGTGTCTGTAGTGTAATTAGTATATAGTCAATTTACTTCTCAGTTTATAACTTAGTATAAATGTAATGGATTTCATAGAAATAAATTATGTCAAAGTAAAACTATTAAAACGTAATTTATTGCTGGTACTGCTATAGTTGAAAATATTTTATATAATTTTATTCCCTATTTTAACTGATCGAGCTTCAGCTTCACGAACTGAAGAACGACAAGATGTTAATAATTAAAAAGTTGGAATTCCATTAAATGCTTCTCTGAGTGGGAATTGAACACAAGACCATCGCGTTCACAGTCCTAAATTCACTGAGCCACTATCAGTATTGGGCAAGATTTAATTGCAATTAACAATTACTTATTTATTTGTTGGTAAATAAATGTTAATTTTACACTACAATTAACAATGAATAATTAGTTTGTAGTGATTTTCGCACAAATTAATGATCATTTGTTAAGATTTAACTGTTAATTGCTATTAAATTTTGTCTAGTACTGGCCACGATGGCGTGATGAATGAACTGCTATACGTTGACATCAATAGACAATACAAATTATACAAATTATTGATTCCTACAATAAAAAATAGAATAATAACATAGGGTCAAACATTTGTATAGTGTTCGCTTTAAGCAATGTTAATTTTATTATCTTCACTACTACTAACCATAGTAATCAAGAGGACAATTAATGCTTCTCACAATATAGCAAAGTTGAGTGAGTCATCCCTAATCATAAGGTAATCAAGTCGATGAGCCTGTAATTTCACTAAGATTTATGATACATAAATGATTATAGTCATTGCGCTTGTTGCCGAAATGAAGAGGTTGTTACTCTACGTACACGATGTTACCAAGCACCTGGTAGATGAAAAAAGTGGCAATGTTATTTTTAACTATGACTATATGTATGTACACGTGTTTCAAATATATATGTGATAATTTAAAGTCAAATTATGAATGCTTTTTTAAAATGTTGTAATAAAGATCCAAAATATAATCTGCCCTGGTGTCAAATCAAGTGTATCTTTACACTTCAGACTTGAAATGTAGTAATCGATCACATATCGTTTTCATGTTATGCATTCGTTGTATTCTATTTCACTTATGTAAGATATTGAAATTTAGGTATTTGTTAGCTTTTAAAAATTTATTTGTAAATTTATAATGTAAAATTATTTTTTAATAGAGTAGTTGTTAAGTTTCTTGCTGGCTTATTTAAGCGAAACTGCCTTATGTGTCACTGGTGGTTTCTCATAAGACTGATAATATTAATATTTTTATGTAAATTGACGATTCGAAAGTACTTGTTAATAATTGCGTATCTCAAAACAGAATATGTAATATTAAATCTTGCTATCGTCAGATCCTTTGCGGTCATACACGAGTAATTTTTATCTAATCATAACGTTTGCTTCGGTATCTCTTATTTTTTGCTCACCGCGTTTAAATCTTAAACACATAGGTACACCGTTTGTACTCATAACAGGACTCGTTTAATGATATGCTTTCGAATAGCCTTTCAATGCGAATTAACTATCTTGTATGTCAAAATTTTTTTGCCATAATCAATCGCCGTTTTGTTCTTCTGAGATTTTTTGTTCATTTTAAATGAATGTCGGTGCGTTGACATCTTCATCTCTGTGTGAATAGCCGTCATGAACACGGGGCAATATTAATGGAACAAAAAATTTGGTGGCATCGTGTTGTCAATAATTATCGAAATAAATTGAGACGTATCCAAAATGGTTTCCACTTTTTGTGTTTCTTGGTTTGTTCAGTGTTATTGTTTCAAAAACAACCTTGCTTTTGAAGTGTTTGAATGACAAGTTTATACCTATAGACGTTCGTCATTGAATCCCATTTAACTATATTTAAAAAATATACAACTCTACGTTTTTAGCACATAGCGAGATATATAGAAGGAATCTAGTGTTACAACTTACCGTTCTCCACATTCCGTACGAAATTAAAACATTGTGTGTTGGCGGAACTTAGTTCCGCAGTTCGTCTTAGGTAGCAGGGTGCAGAAATGAAAATAGTATTTAATCATTCCTTCAAGTGGGAATCGAAACTACAACAGTCGCGTTTAGAGTCAGACGCTGCACCACTGCACCACGACTGCTTCTAAATTATCATATCTTAAGCTATTTCTTATTAGCGTAATTTAGAAATAAGCTTTTTTGCTTCTGACTATCGAATATTACCTAAATATGAACGATTGCGACATAAGTATTCTGATTCTTTAAACCCATGGAAATATTTATAGTTAATTTGAATATCCAATACTAACTAAACTTAACATCGATGAATGCAATCGTCTCAAGATCAAAGAGATTTATCTAATCGCATTACGAAGGGATCCAAATGCGGCATGTGAAATTTCTCAATCTTTAATCTTTCTTAACATGTGGTACTAATTTTGAGGTGTTTATTTTATATACGGATCTCTGTAAGAGGGCACGATTTTCTAATTTTATGGTTTTGAAATATTATCATTTATATGGAACTATTTTTGCTTATGTGTCATTTGATTAATGATTATAATTAGTATATTCTAACAAATAAGCTAGTGCCAGTCGTTGCTCAGTGTTGGTGTTGCAGGCCGGCAAATATTTAATATTTCCATTTCCTTCGCTCTGGTATCCGAGGCAAAGCGCGGCGTTAAGTTCTGCCATATAATACGCAATACCACCGAATTCGGTGGAAAGTGGGGAACGGAGTGTCTTAACACTAGGTTCCCTCTGCCTACAATGCTGTGTGCGAGATACAGCGTGGAGCTATAAAAAATAAGCTGGTATTTACGTGTAGTTATTTTGTCCATGCCTATTATTTTAATGAATGTATGCTCATTTAGGGATGGTGTCTGCTAAAAGGAATGGTTATTTAATATTTTTTTTATATTATAATTGAATAAAATTGTCAGTTAACATTATCAAGTAGTTTAGTGTTACAACACTAAACTGCCTGCTACCTAATAGAGATAAAAACATACGATTTTGATCAATACATTAAAAGATTACACGAATATATATTATTTATGTAAAAATATTAAATAACTACTAATCATACTTAACGACCATTAAAAAATGCAACTTAAATCAAAAATATGTAGACATATTAATAATCATTATGGCATCACAGTCCCTTAAGAGACCCAATGTTCATACCCGTCGTAATTAAATAGAAAGTTTCGGTTTAACGTACTAATAAAAAAATATAGATATGTCTCGATGTCAATGTACTGGCTGAATTTAACGTCGAAGTGTCGATCAGCATTCCCTCGCTCTCGCTGGATGGCAATCATGCCGACGCGACGTCTTTACTGCCCGCCGTTCCTGCCGAACCTCGTCAACTATACGTGTGTATTTCAACTGTTTTGGATCACATGTATTTTGATATTGGGCTGTGGTTAATTAAAATTTAATGAAATCGTTAAATGCAATAATAATTACAAGCGCAACCACATTGCCTTTGAGAAGTTGTTAGTAATAGAAGGATTTGATTTTGTCTTTTAAGATGTTTATTGCTTATTAAGGCTTCCTGCATATAACAGAAAAAGCAGAGTAACAATTTGGTTTATTAAAATAGTTCTTTTTACGACTAATTTCAAGACGTGAAATTAATAATAAATAATATACCGTGATGCCAGGACGTAGCGCAGGGGCATAAAGTTTGTCTGTAAACGCGGCAAACTGTTTGTTCGATTCTCGCTCGCGAAATTGAAATATTTCATATTTATTTTTTATTCTAGTATCCTAATACTAGGTACCGTAATTATATTTATATTTTAAATATATATTTTCTCTTAAATAGCTGTAGAAATACTTGATACATATTTAGGTATAAATATTATTGAAATTTTGCATATTTGCAGTTTATAAACGTAGATACCAACTCACGACTCACGAACTTATATGAAGTTCTTGGAAGCCAGCATAACCAAAGATAACATTTAAATAGGGTGTGGTACGTCTGAAAGCCCGGAGTTAAGGCACTGTGTACAGTTACGAAATTTACGAGCGCCACTGAATGCCGAAGCAGCCAAAAACCTAAAAAGGAATTCTCCACTTTATTGTTCAGGGGAAAGGCTTTTAAAACTGAACCATATACACGAAATGAGTATAAGGGGAAACGTTTTATTTATATAATCTCCTTCTTCTTGTTATTTACGTTTTGGGAATTACGCGAATGCTTTTATTACTATAATTTAAAATTTTAAATGCTAAATGAATTTTGTTTGTGTTTGCATTTGGAAGAAAGTTATATTATGCCTTTGTTCGTATACTGTGGCGTGATTCGCCACTTACGCACAATCTAAACAGGACAAAGTAATAATATTGTAGCAATAATGATGTCACACGTCCAATATATGCTCGTACTTTGTCTACAAAGATAAAATTCGGTTATTCACCTTGCCTCTCTTCGTGCCAGTTGGAGCATCGCATGACAGAATACAATGTGAGTATTCATTGGTGACTGTTCGAAAGCCAAAAGTACAAAGTACGAACGGTACGAGCCGGGTTCACGGCCCCTGCCTTTGTTGACGTGATGTGATAGATTTATGGGTTGAATCTTGATAGAAATGTGACGGAAGTACTGCACGGGCTTTACATATGTGCTAATAAGATACTTTGACTTGTTTGATTTGGTTAATGTACCTACTTCAAATTTATAAAAGGGAACACAAACATACATGATGTTTTTTTTTTATTTACTTTTTATATCTTATCTGTTACTGATATGTAATTTGATTTTTAAATGACGTAAGTCAGTATGCTGGCCCTTACATATAATTCTGTTGCATTTAATTGGCCATAATTTTTCAGATCTTCAATCACTTCTTGCCCCTTCATAAAGTCGGAACCAGATAATTTATATGTTTCATTTTTATCCAGGAAACTTGCGCTTACTTTTTACATGGCTATTATAAAATAATTTGCAAAAGAGTACTGGCGTGTAATTGTAAAAAAAACATCCAGCTTAAAGTCGTTACTAAAGTGTAATGGAACGGGATGCAGCTGTTATCTGCCAGGTTCCTGCCCATACAAGGCGCGGTGATTTATACGGATCAGTTATACAATTAAATGTAGTTAAAACATTATACAAGACTTATAATTGTACACTACCGGCGTTAACTGTTGCCTCAAGGCCCTTTCGAGCACTGTTCTCACAAATGTTCATACGTCTACCCTTGAATATATAACTTAAATACTAAACATTGCCCGCGGCGTCGCTTTAATCATATTTTTTCTTGTGTGTCAGAAAATTAAGGTTATTTTACTTGCTAAATGATAATCGTCCATTTTTACTAATTATTAAGAGTGCTTTTAAAATTTTAAGTTTTTAAGGACGAGTATATATTTTTCTTCACTATTATCATTATTGTACACATCATCAAAATATTTTAGCAACAGGTGCCATTCAAGTGTATGCGTCATTATTTCTTGCAACACTTAGTACTTATTAAGTTAATATGTTGATATCCACCTACATTTTATATTACATTCAGTTTCGATGTGTACAGAGATAAAATAATTCTTCCAATTTGCAATCAGCTCGATTGTAATACTAACGAGCCGCATCCCAAAAAGTCGGTCGCAACCTATGCCATAAGATTTTGTAACTGATATTCCATTCGTGCAAGCTTTCTAGGTACTTATTTGAAAAGAATGTTTCAACATTATAAACGTTTTTATTGAATAAAAAATAGTTTTGCACGTGACTTCGTCTACGTGGAATATAATAAAAAAGTGATAATTAATCATAAAGTAATAATTGATGTAGCCTGAGTTGTTTCTTATTATGTCAACTCTCTGACAGTATAAGTCTCATTGAATTCGGTCCAGCCGTTCCAAAGGTTAGCCGATATAAACAGACGTGTAAAGGCCATTCTGTACAGGCATTTGGCAAAAATTCTAAATAATATTATTTTCTTATACGTACCGCGTATACGTACTAAATGTATATAACATTTAGAAGAAAACGGATGTTTTAAATGTTATAAATATTACATACAAACAGACACTCCAATTTTATTTACTTGCAATAGACTAGACAGTTATCTAGATTTTTTTACTACCAATACAAAAATTGTATCCAATTACAATACTTATTTTCTTATTTTTCTTCATAAAACATAAGTAAATGTATTGTAAACAACACAAGTAAATAGAATAATATTAATTTTCACGTTTATTTTACGATGTTCTTTTGCTGTTATGTAAATGTGAAAGGAGTAGTACTAGTTTTAAATACTAGCTTTAGGTTGTTTTTCTTTAGGTTGTTTTTCTCCAATAATAACATTTTACGGTATTACATAGCTTAACTGTTATAAGAACAAGGCTTTTTTGTTAGTATTCTTGTTATGTAATGATGTTATGATCGCAAATCTTTGTTTCTTTTTAGCAATTTAGCCACAGTAGGCTTTTTTATTAAGCTTATTTACCCATTATTCGATTTAATACATTATGTTATGAAATGTTGGTAAAACCTAAGTGTTTGTAACTGAAAAGACATTTAGAAAACGTATAAAAATTAGAACGCAGCGAGATTCGAACCCACGCCTCCTGAACCGGTTCAGGCGTTCTCACCACTGAGCCATGCGTTTTACTAACTTATTTTTGTTGTTTAAAAGTATTTATAACTGTTTTATTTACTTTCATGCGAAAGCAGTTGCGCTTAGAGACGAGTTACTACGTTTTTCAATTCCGTCGAATTTAGAGACTTTTAGGCTAAGTGGAGGAACACAAAGTCATTTTCTTCATCTAATTTGACTCCGAAAACTCTTATGATTGAGTGACATTGTTATAAACTATACCGCAGGTGGTAATCGAACTTATTACTATCACTTTAAAAGTGATATGTGCAATACATTTTCCTTCTTTAGGTTTTACGATGAACTACACAAATAAACTAGTATACTAGCGATTATTTTAATCAAAGATCCATATCATCCAATGATAATATATAAATCGATTAACGACAAAGACGTGTGTGTTCAAACGTCCTCGCACCTCGTACCTGAACATTTATTATTACTGGCACGCCATTATACCTGACGTGACCATTTTTTCCTTGACTCAAAACGGGACATCGATTTCAGAAAGTTATGTTACATTATTTTAACACGATTTAAAGTGTTATTTACACACTTTGAAAAAAAGTGAAAAATATATTTTTTGAAAACGTATAAAAATCTGAACGCAACGGGATTTGACCCCGCGCCTCTTAGAAAGCGACCAAGCCTCTGACTGCTAAGACTGTATAGAAATTCTTATACGCTCATTACAACTTATTTTTGTTGTTAGCATATGTGGTAAGACGTTTATACTGTTTCACACATTATTGCGTACCGGGGCTACCTTTCATGACACCGGGATACAACGCTAAAAAACAGGACAGTCCAGTTCGAAACGGAACGTGTGGTCACATTAATTATACCTAGTTGTTATTTCATTCGACAATACTTCGTTTAAGTATATTTATTTAGTTTTTTTCTCCTGACTTTGACCAGTTACATTTTTTGCTCATTTTAACATGGGTTGGGTTGTGCTTACCAATCACTGTATCCTTCATAAGTCATCAAATACGACTCTATAGCTTAGCTAAGGTTAATGATTTCCAACTACTAAACGCCTACCATTAATTAAGACTGTCTTTGAATAATTTAGATCATATATATCTGTCTGAAACGATGGATTAACCAGAAATGTTTTGTTATATAATGAAGCTGACGCTCGGGCTGTCGTGGCGCAGGGGAAAACGGCTGACTGTAACGATGATTGTGGGTTCGATTATCACTCGTGGAAATGATTATATATTCTTTTCTGTTCTACGTTACCTAATATTAATGGGGGCGTTCAGTTCCACAACGCAACACGCAATGTCTGGAGACATTGGGCGTAAAGTGGAAATCGGAGTGTCTTGTGTGGCTAGTGGATACTAGGCTCTCTCTGACTTTGCTATGCGGCAAAAAGCGTGAAGCTGCTTTCTTAAAAAAGATTTTATATAATTTTAAATATTAAAGTGAATACACTTGGTTAAGGTCGTACATTCAATTATAAGGTAGGCTTTTACATACCAGACAAATATTTTTACTCGGCATTGGCATAGATTTGTCACATTATTTTGATTAATCATTTTTTACGCTTTACGCTTTCTCCGGAATAGTAGAGTAATCAGAGAGAACTTAGTGTTAAGACACTTCGCTCTCTGCTTTTAGTTCGAATGCGAGACAAAGAGTTCGTTGAATGGCGTAACATAACGCCACGCTTTGTCGCCAAAATGGAAAAATTAAAATAATATAAATATTCCTTCCCTTTATTACTGTTTCTTTGGTGCAACTAATATAGTGTGACATATACTTCCATAACTTCTATATAGGTAGGTATGTATTTAAAATTTGATATTTTTACTTCACCAAGTAAATGTTGTTGTCACAAGTTCCGTCAGTAAAGTTTCTCATTGTTGTGTCGAATTTTAAAAAGTCGTGTCTATTTCAAGAATTTTTTTCACATAGGAAGTCCTAAAACTCGCCGCGCCTTGAATAACAATAAGCTTGTGGCACGTCCTTACAAACGGATATCTAACTTGGTTACGTTGGATTTAAATTCACAGTCTTACATGGAATGGGAAATTTGTGTATATCGAAATATTTTTTCTTTCTTTCTTTTTTTGGTAATACTTGTTGCTGTACGTTCGGAGCAACACGTGATTATCACAACGTGGTTTTGTTGTTGATAATGTTGACTGCTATTTTCTTATTTATTTCTGTAATGTATTTAGTTTCTTTTTTGCTTAGTTGGTACTTTATTTAGCAAATATTTTATTTTAAAATAAGCTGTTGTGTTTGATGCAAATAAAGAACTTAGCCAATAGATCTGAAAAAACGTCCAATATACCTATTACGTATTTTATTAGTATTGCCTGTTTGTCTATATAGGAAATGAAAGTTTGTGTGAAAAGTTGTGTAGTTACAGGCGAAGCTGGGAGCTGGCTATTTTAAAATATTTATATATCTGTGCTCTAAGCAAAATCACGTTTTCGGGTCTTTTTGTTTAGATTACTATTTTGTTAGGGTTTCTGATTTTTGTTTTAATTGATACTTTGTACTATTAAAATTCTGTAATTTTTCTGTAATAGGATCATTTTTTTTGAGTTTCTCCGTTTCTCTTTAAAATTATTGCTAAAAAACAAATATATATTTCAAATATGCGATCTACTCTATTGATTATATAACAAATAACAGTAAGCACCGCATCCAAACAGTTTAAATTGACCTCAGCTCAGAAGACTCTAGTTTGCAGTCTCCTCACGATTCTCACTTTCACTGTCTAACCATCAATCTCAACTGTCACGCCTAAGGAAATACATTAAGATACATTAGAGCTAGTGTATTTTTTGTTTTCGTAAAAATATCTTCAGATTTATGTTGACGGGAAGTCATTGACTTTACATCTGTCTTGATTAAACATGTCTTTTTTTTGTTGGTTAGTCCTCCGTTTTGTTGGTGAAATGTGTTCTTTTGTTTGCCAGTAATAAAGTTGTATTCCGAATAATGGGGTAGGTGGAGAGAACCTAGTGTTAAGATACTATATTCTCCACTCTTCGCTAGAATCGAGATATTGGGAGTATAGTGACGTCACTCAACTTTGCGTAACAGGTTTACGCCACTCAATAGGCATTGGTGCATATATGCATGTACGAGTATACACAGTTCGTTAATAAACAATTTTTATTTGTTAAAATTTTTGTCTGTTTGTTCCGGCTAATCTCTAAAATGTCTGGACCGATTTTGACTGAACTTTCAATAGTAGACAGCTAATGCAATAAGCAGTAACATAGGCTTAATTTATTTTAAAATTATGACATTTTTGTTAAATTTCACGCGGATAAAGTCGAGATGAAATATCCTCTAATAGAATACGATAACAAATCCTAAATATAATTTTAAATATAGGACTCTGCAGGGTGCTTCTTTACTTACAAAGAAAGTATTGTCATAGTCTTATTCAGTCGTTAGTGTCCTCTTAGAACAGTACTGCGGTATCTCATTGTTAATGTTAATAAGAAAAAGTAGAATTATTCAATTGCATTATTTGTGAAATAGACTAAGAGTCTTATGCTCTCAAATGTCAATTATGTATTTACTTAGCTTATATATATTTTTACATTTAATGCCATGAGGATTCCATATCTGTTTTTTTAAGATATATTGTGTGTTAAATGGCAGAGCTCAACGCTGCACTTTGTCATACCTGAGCGGAGAAATGAAAATAATTAAAATATAATTCTTCGAGTTCTTCTGATGAGAATCGAACCCACAAACAATCGCGTTCAGACACTGTCCTATTCCGCCATGATATAACAAATTTCCTTTTTTTTTAAATAGATAAAATCCTTGTTTTATAACGTACTAGCACAATATCATTTATCAGTAATGGTATGTAATAACAAATAACGATATCGCTATCGCTCCAATCGATGTCTGGTCAACTTTAACAAGATATTTATATAGAGATTTACTGACTTCCAATTTACACATTATCACTTTTATTTTTTGTATACTCTCTGGTATTTAAGATTAAACGCGGCGTTAAGTACCGCCAATCAACACGCAATGTCTCGATTATATTAGGTTCCTTACGGTAACCCTGCTATGTGGGAAAAAAGTTTTTTGTAAGTAATTCCAAAAAGTAATTAATTAACTAACTACAATCCAAATGTGAACTTCTCAACAATATTGCTTATTATATTATTTTCATTTCATTTTCGTTCATTTTCTCCTTTCTGGTATTCTACCTAAGGTATCTCCCCGTCTCGGGCAGAAAATGGAAAACGTAGTGTCTTGGTTCTCTCTGACTATCCTGCTATGAGGAATAAAGTGTTAAGCTATATTTTTCTTTTAATAGTAAAAGGGGCCAGTTGTGGCGCAGTGGAACAAACTTGTGACTGTAAACGACTGGTTGTGGATTCGATTACCACTCGAGGAGTGTAAATATTTAGTATTTCCATTTTCTTCGCTCTGGTGTCGAGGCATATCGCGGCGTTAAGTTCCGCCAATTAACACGCAATGCCTCCGAATTACGCGGAAAGTAGGTAATGGATTGTTTTAACATTAGGTTTCCTCTGCCAACAAATAAATATATAAAAATATATTATACCTAAGTACTGTAGGTAAGCGCACGTATCAGATTTACAACGATCTTTTCATAACACTCAAGAAGAACTAGAGACAGCCAACAAAAATAATTTCGAAATAAAATATTTTATTATCTTTGCTATAAGTATTCTTCGAGACGGTTTTATTGGATCTTCAAAATACATAAAAAGTGAATAACTTTTTTGTATAGTCGTTCTGGTAATAGATTTCACAAATCTAAACTAGTCTGTAGAATGAGTAGCAATGAAACGCATATATGAGTGAGCTGTATTATAAATTTTAGTTTATTTTAATAAGTTGACTACGTTTGAATTAATAAGATACAGATTTTTTTTAATATCTCTATCTCTGCCGTTGCTAAATAAGTTGCAGAAGACGACGCGCAGTCGAAACTTTTCACCTTAAAGTGCTGAAAGTTTGCGTATACCTAAGGGCAAAAAAAGGCAAGCATTTTTTGAAATCCATAAGGGAATTAGATACCCGAACCCGCACCTTCTGAATACCGTTCAGGCGCTCTCACCACTGAGCAATGCGTTCAAATTTTTATACGTTTTCTAAATGTCTTATTCAATTTTCCTAAGTGTGGAATAACACTTTAAAAATGCTTAAAAGTATATTGTACTTACTGCATTTACAGAAGTAAATTATGAAATGAAACTATTTTCAACCGGATTAATCGCGTAATTTTTGGTATTCGAAAATACATTTTTTAGAAAACCTGACGTTTCGAACACTTTACAGTCGTCCGTGGTCACAGGTAGACTGTCTACCTAGTCTATCAAAATGTGCATCTGTCAAAATGTGTAGTAATCGCGTAAACAAAAGATCATAGAAGTAAATTAAATATAGCTAGAATATTTCTTAATATTTAATGTTTTTACATATTCAAAATACCGACTCCAATTTGAGAACAAGTAATAGAATTAAATTAAAATTTCAATTCCTACAATAAACTATAATTAGACATACATACAGCAGGAAATCATAAAAAACACATTTCTTTGTTTTCCCCTCAACATGCATAATTATCAACAAATTATCTATTAAAGTACCCTAAATTTAATTCTTCATAATCATCATAAACAATAGGAAAACGTAAATTGCATTGACGTTATTAAACCTAACCGTCTGTGTCTAATCGCTGTATACCAATTAAATGTATGTACGTATGTTTTTACATCAAATGACATGAGATGAACAGATAGTGAAATGTAACTTCCTCTACAGCTTCAATAACATTCTAGATTTTTTTCGTTTAGCGAGGTAGTCAGAGAGGGGCTAGTGTCAAGACACTTAGTCTTCCATTTTACGCCTGAAATTGAGACATTGCATGTAGTATTGCATATAGACAAAGTGTCTTATACCTGAGCGAAGAAATGAAAATTTAAATATTTTTATATTATAATAAAAATATAAATTTAAATATTTATGATTCTCCCTTTTTTTACGTGAGGAAATCCTTTACGGATACCAGCCCGATTGGGGACTCGGACGTGGTTATGTGGGACTCCAGACTGAGCCGTCCGTATACCCACTAAAACAGGTACATAATCATTCCCCCTAGTAGGAATCGAACACACAATCATTGCTTTACAATTAGATGCTGTACCACTGCGCTACGGCGGCCTAACATAACTAACAACTATCTATTTGTATTGTGTCGTTCCATAGTTTTAAAGAAGTCCAATCATTTATTTTCTATGGCCTACTAACCGTTAATATAATTTCACTATTTTCGCTAATGCATTAGTAAATTCGTTCTGGACCTATTGAGCTGCAATCACTCAACTTTCTACTCTTTAACTATATAGTCACTTAAAATTGTAATGGAAATTGAGTCATATGACTTTTTTGTTTCAATTCGACCCACTATTGTAACATTTACTAAGTAAAAGATATTTATGTTAATGTACCCATTGTTACTTTGTATGATTGGTCTCCCCCGACAAAAATAACAGAGGTCAAATTCGGCGATTGTCGGCTTACTACAGACATATTATTATGAAAGGATTATCTGTTTGGTAAGAAACTTATATTTGTGTTTTCTTTCTATTGTTCTATACCTATTTTCTGGAGATAACTTTGGGAAAAGTTACGTTTTTGTTATTATATGGTCTTAATATATCACATATTATTGTTGAAATTATTTTATCGTAAGATCTATATTATATTGCCAAGTATTTCTAGGAATAACTTGTCTATAAAACTTTTCTTGTCAAAATACACAGCTTATAATATATATTAATATCGTTTTTATCTCAAACGATAAATTTATATAACTCTGATAATTGAATAAACATCTCAAAATATAAATCAATGTGAAGTAACATCGCTTTTCGATTTAGCCCTATTATGGTATAACATAAATCTGTCCCTACACTTTATGAGCATTACGACCGAGATGCATAAATAAGAGGCAACTAATCTTTCAAGTAAACATATTATACGAACTACTGTTTGCAGTTGGTTTTCTGAAAACATGTTACTACTGTTACTACTGTAGGTAGGTAGGTAAGCAGCTCACGAGATAAGGAACATAATAAATTCTTACGCTTTATAAAATGGACTCCTCTAAAATTGATATCTAAGTATTTAAAGTGAAGTACGCGCCGTTGGAAGGTATTAAACGTAGCGTGCGTGATAGCCATCTGTGCGTCCGAGCAATTGCCTTGTTTGTCGTACAGGGCGACCCGAGACTATTACTTAGCTACGTTATCTCCTACATTGGAGAAGGCAAATGAACAATATGCACCAAGAATTCAAACAATGGACGCATACCAACATTATGTTGGTCAACAACATCAAGAAATATTAAGAAACTTCCTTCGTGTATCATTAAGCGAGCGTCGATGTTCGTTATTATGTCGATTTCAGAAAATTTTGTACGTTCACATCTGCTAATAATTCCACGTAGCAGTATGAATATGGCAGGTAATATAATTGTATGGACGTGCGTATCTCTGGAATGGCAGTCGTTTTCGACATGACACGGCGTTCGTGGATAAACTTACTTAACCATTTGAGTCGTTTGATGAAAGATTATACTGTTTACCTGCGTACCTCACAAATCCTTAGTGAAAATGTAGTAAATTGTTATAACTTGTTTCTATCAATGCGCATATCTTTCATCTTTATTTAAACTTGAGGCTTCTGCTATTAAACATGTATATTTTAATGGTTGTTACCAAGCCATATAAAATTACGTCAGATTTCCTACATAGAAAGGATTATAATCCTAGGCTTGTCAGGTAAATCGAAACTGTTTACTTCTAGTTCGTTCACCCTATCACCAAGGTCTGTCGAGCGATATTTCGCGTGCATTTCAACTCACACACGTGCATTATGCACATTTTCAAGTACGATGCACTAAGTTGGAGGAATGGGAGCACGTGATGGGAATACAAGAACGGCTATCTGTCGGTCAGATATTATCTGGCAATAAACCCTCGTTGATGCAAGCCACTCCTCCGTGAACGAATTGAATCCTTCGCATATGCTCGTATCGGGTAATCAACGCTGGAAATAAGGAAATGTCGACCTTTAACCAGTTTCTGTAAGTGAATATTGGAATATTTAATATGAGGTCATCGTGGCGCAGTGGGGTAGTGTCTGACTGTAAAAGCGATGTTTGTGGGTTCCCACTCAGGGGAGTGCAAATATTATTGTATTTCATTTCTGGTACCTAAGACAAAGCAAGGCGTTCTCAAGACAAGTTCTGCCACTTAACACGCAAACTCTAAATTCGAATGAAGTGCGGAGAACTGAGTGTCTTGATACTAGGTTTTCTCTATCTATACTGCTATACGAAAAAATGTCTGACAATTACGGAATATAAAACTATTTCGTTAATGATTTAAGCATGTTTATTGACTCTTCACATTGGATTATTTGAACGGCAAGGCTATAATTTTCATTCTTATCGTACATATACATTTGTATGTAGGTTTTATGTAAACGGAAATCCTAAATGTAATTATATCCGATTTCCACGTCAATTTAGATTGTGTGTTTGTGATAGCTTTTTTAACTAACGCTTTTGTCACGCGACAGTTTTCTGCGATAGTTTTTTTTCTAATGCTTATTTTTCTACACTACAGACACGAAGTCTATACCTGTTGTTAACAATTACTTTATTAGATTACTATTATTTTGAAAAAACATATTGAGAAACGTATATAAATTAGAATGCGTTGCGGGATTCGAAGCTGCGCCCTCCGGAAACCGTCCAAGCGCCCTAGACCGCTAAGCCTATGCGTTCTATTACTATCTACGTCGAAATTCTTAAACGCTTCTTATTACAACTTATTTACGTTGTTACCATCTCTGTAGATAGATTTTTACAATTTTTTTCTACCCGAATATTATTTTACAAACAATCGTTTGGCAAGAGAGAATGCTATTAATTAAATACTTTTTAACATGCATGAATAACATTTTAAAATATTAAAAGTACTTACATTATAAGATTTTCTCTTCTGCGATAGTCGATAGTTGGTGGTTATTGTAATTTTCCAAGTCATTAAATCATGTCAGAGGCTCGTAAGGTTCACGCGAGCACGTGGGCATGCGCGTTTAGATTTTTTGTTCAGAAGCAACAACCACGTCGTTCATCATAACACGTTTATTATCTGCGTGGCCTTGGCCGTGAACGGTCGCGCGGAGGACACGATGTATTATGTGTATGTATGTATGTTTGTATGTATTGTATGTATTTATGCGCAAACTAAGTAGGTAGTACTTAAAGTTAAGTTGGAAGATAATCTTCTAATATTGTTTTTGTTTTTTCTATTCAAAAAATGTGAATCTCTGTTTGGGATTAGGTTTTTGCTTGTTTTATGTGACATAAGTTTTAGGAAATGAAGGTTAATGATGTTATTTGCAATATGGTTGATATATTAGTTCAGAATAAACTTTACCTTCACATTGTATCCCATTGCATATAGCAGGTATGCAGAGGAAATCTAGCGGCAAGACACTCTGTGCCCCACTTTCCACCGAATTCTGGAGGCATTATTTGTTAAGTGGCGGAATTCAACGCCGTGTTTTGCCTCGAAATATTAAATATTTTAATTCCTCTGTGTGGGAATCGAACTCACAATCAGTCGCGTTTACAGACACACTTTGAGTTCCTGTGCCACGACTAGCTTGTAAAAAATTATATCATTTTACCTTTACAATTAATTTATTTTTCAACGTGCTATTCTATTATAAATAGAGTTTATAACTAAATACCTTAGCGTTTGTCTTCGATAGCCTTGAAAACGTTTTTAAAGTCACCCCCGCTGCGACCAGCAAAGCGGATCGACTCGTGTTCACCAACGAAAGTCGCCCAAAGCTATAGTAATGTAACCGTGACGTCATCTTCAGTATAATTATAGTAAAAGTTCGTGACGGTCGCACGCTTCGGCGACTCCACAGAGAGTAATTACTGATGTATGATCGATTATGATGTTATCATTGTGATAAATATTTGAATATGTTAGGTTTTTTTGTACATGTTTTTGTGTGCCTATAAAAAGCAAGTGTTTAAGACCTTCCGTTTTTTATTTTCTATCCGCATTATTAATATATATAAAAAAAATATTTTTTGCAAAAGAAAAAATATATAAAAGTAATAATATATTGTCATATTTTAGATTTCATTACAATATGTATTTTTTAATATATTATTTGATGAAAACAATATTGTTTATGTTTAACATTTCATATTAGTTAACAAGTGTTTTAAAATAGCAGCTTCATGCTTTTCTGAAAAATGGAGATGTTGCGTGTTGAGTGCTTTTTTTAAATATAATCATTTTTAAATATGTATACTCATTCCCCGAGTGGGGATTGATCCCACGACCATTGCTTTACTGTCAGACACTGAACCACTGTGCCACGATGGCCCCATATGTACAACGGAAGTATTTAATGTTGGATCCTATTAAAACTTTGTATTCTTACATTGGTTGTTACTAGTTTTCCAGACTTTAACCCATAGTTTATTAAGGTCAATTGCATATAACATTCCTCTAAACCGCCTTTAACTACTTTACGTTAACAATATCGGAATAATGCACTCGTAGACTAATTGTGTGAAGTGTACAGATGTTCTTCCATTGTCATCGTGATCAAAGGTTTCTTTTAAAATATATTGTGCTAAAAAGCAGCTTCAAGCTTTTTCCAGCATAGTTACTATCCTGGTAGTTAAAGAATGTAGTGTTAAAACACTCCGTTCTCCATTGTTCACCCGAAATCGAGACAGTATATTTTGAGTGGTGAAACTCAGAGGATTGTCTTAAGTATTAGATGAAAATATTGTAAATATTATTATTATTTCTCCGACTGGGAATCGAACTCATAATTATTCACGTTTTAGTCAGAAGCTGTGCCACTGCATATTAGAAAAATTGCATAAATTTAGTCTTCTATAGCCTATTTACGATTAAACATGATTACGAAATAGGTGTCAGTGGTGCTTTCAGTTATGCTTAAGTGTGTGTCGGTGATATAACTAGAAGTACTTAGTTCATTCTTCAAAATACTTAAAAAATAATTTATACTTTTAAAAAAATCTTTCAAAATTGAGTAAATAAGAATTTATATTAATTTATAAAAGAACATCTTTCAAACCTGTTTAAAATTATTATTTTAAAAATGATATTGATTACAACAAAAAATATTACAAAAAATGGTTACAACAAAAAATACAGGTAGCCATTTCTTAGCCAGAACTTACAAAATTACCGAAATTATTTTAATATATTACTCACTTTAAAATGATTACGGTTTAGGTTTTATTAATCGTGTTGACTTAGTAATTAATTTGGCTCATAACGACATTATTAAAAATGAATATTATTGGTAAATTATGTATATTTCTATACATAATAAGCGGGATACAACGTGAAGGTAACTACCACAACAATAATATGAATATGTCTGACTGCGAAAGGAACAGAGTGTCTTAACTTTAGGATTCCTCTGCCCTCTGTATGCGGAATGCAGCGCGAAGGTAAAAAAATCCGACTGTAAACGCGATAGTTTTGTGTTTGATTCTCAACCAGGGGAGTAATTACATATTATTGTCATTTCTTCGCCCTGTCCATTTTTCTATTTCGGGCAGAAGATGGAGAGCGGAGTGTCTTGACACTAATTTCTCTCTAACGACCCAGGTATGAGGGAAAAAGGATATAAATAAAAATACATAAAAACCATATGCATGTACATGAATATTTCTAGTAGATTATAAAATAGTAAATTTAATTTTGAGATGATTTTATTGTTACAACATTGTAATGTTTAGGTTCCAGCGGCAATTTCACGCTTCATTAAATGAAACGTCATTGGAAAATTATTGCATAGATCGCTATTTATTACGTTTTACTAATGTGGTTTATTACTTCAACTAAATAGCCCATCTATAATGTTTATGAGCGCCTCTACAAAAGACTTGTTTTCTTTCAACCTGACATCCATGATAAAAGATGCAGATGCTGGGTACACAGATTCTATTTAAATCTTATATCTCACAATGAATGCTTATTCCAGAGATAATTTATTCCCCACGAAATTGTATTTTAATGAATTATTATCGGAATATTTCTCTGAAGGCAATTTTGCCTTAAGAAAAATAAAGGAGCAACTGTAAATTAAATGTGAAAGAAATCGTTGTGAAGTACGCGCATGTTATCTTGACCAGTCATATCTATGCTTTCTGAAATTTTGCACAGAAACAGTCAATCAGTCAATGAGAGTTGACAACTGCCTGAGATATGACACACCCTACGTAATGAAATCACTAGTATTTGTGTCTTGCCTGTCTCGTTCTCCGCCTCTTACCACCAACTACTACCTAAAAGTCGGTTTTACGACGCCTTTTGTAGCTAAGTTCCGACCTTTCAAGTTAAAGTACGTCTGTTATACCTGTTGCCGTACAACGAAACCTTAATACAATAACCGAAGCAGTAACGTATGACGTCAATATAATTACAGAGTTACATCATGCTTATTTTGCCAAAATAACTCACTTTAGTAATTCGATGTTTTGAGATAACATCGCCGCGGTCATCGTACTGAGAATGTTCGAACAGATTTATTTAATAAAACGTGTAATAATAAAAGTTTAACATAAATATTTTTTTTATATTATTAAGCTTCACCCTTTGTCCCGCATAGCGGGGTAGTCAGATCAGTCAGTCAGATAGGACCTAGTGTCTAGACACTCCGTCCTCCACTTTCACCCGAAATCGAGACGGAAAAGCTCATCCCTGCTTTGTCGTAGGTACCAGAGCGAAGAAATGAAAATTCGATATAATCATTCCCCTGGTGGGAATCGAACCCACACCTATCACTATACAGTCAGACGCTTTCCCACTACACCACGATGGCCTCACGATATTCAAATAGAATTATTATTAAATAAAACGTCTAACAATAAAAGTTTTACTATATAAAGTTTAGCGCTAAACATGTTTTAATGAGCGCGTTAAGTGAAACCGCAAAATCATTGCATATAAACAAGTCATGTCTAGCCTAGACTTTATTTAATCAACAAATTAGTTATGCTGGTTCATTGATCCGAGTCTATGTAACAACTGTGTGTTAAAACGTTTGTATTGTTAATAATATATGGTTTTATTGAATACTAGCGACCTGTTCGTGGTTTTGTCTGTGTGAAATGTATGGCTATAATAACTATTTAGTTTTTTTGCCCGCCTGCGATGTAATTTTAATTTTTTACACCACTTGGCCAAAATACTGTCAAAACTGCATTTAAATCAGCTAAGCCGTTTCTGAGATGAGTGTGCACAAACGCACAAATATACAGAATTAGATATACATATATTTAATTTATTTAATTAGTATTAGATTATTTTAATTTATTTATTTTCTAAAAAGAAATAAAAAATATCATTCATTTGAGTTCTGTTAAATTGATATATGCTTGCATGCATCCAATAATGTTATTTCTCATATATCTTCCATATACTGACAGTGATCACTTACATATTTATTATATGTTTAGAAGATTATCATAAAACGCCAATAAAATCGTTATAATAATATGAACAATACTCTTATGGTTTATTTATAATACGAATAACAAAAATAATAAATTTTCCATCGTGACATTCATAGAAATATTTAAATTCAACACGCATTCATTGTCATTGCATATTTGCAACGAGAAAATGGTAATATCTGCATTATTTTCATAAAAACGATCAGATTGGAGTGTTTAGGATAGCTTAATAGTCGTCGCACGCAGGACAATGCGATGCGGTATGCAATCGTAGTGCCTTTAAAATAACTTGGTATTAAACGGAGTAGGACACAGGCTATCTCTTGTCGGACAGACGTTGACAGCGGCGACCGCTTCAACCCAATTATAAGCACACAAGCTTCAGCCCACGTATAAATTACACTTTGCGATAAAATAGCCCTAGATTACGTACAGGTTCTTAACGTCCAACATTCTCACATCCAATTTACCTACGACGCTGTGTTCAATTTATTTCCAATCAATTAAAAACGTTAATATAGCATTAACCTGTCATTCTCGCCATCAATAACTGGGGGCATTATAATTTGTTTTATAGAAACATTTGTCTACACGATAAATTAAGATACGTGCTTGTGCTGATAACTTGCCGCCCGCTGACAAACAAAAAATATTAAGCCACATAGATTTTATTCGACATCTAGACCAGATAAGTCCCCGTTATATCGTCCTGATCATAAATCTGTTTTCTTATAGTATATTATAAGAGTATGCAGAAACGGGCTTGTAAAGTTTTTGCTTTAGAATGTGATGCAACCGATCATACCGGTTTACGTTCAATCGGCTCCCCGACGTCTGGCAAAAGCTATGACTAAAAATGTTCGCGTCCATTTCATTAACCCTAAGATCGATCAGTTTCTCGATCGATCTGTAGTAATGATTCTAGAAATATTTATTTTTTAAACGAGTTTAATATGGAAAATAGTAATACGTATTAGAAGCAAAGTAGTTTTTAATCTATTTATAAATTAATTTATTTTTGCTTTTATCTTGTGTACATGTAATTTGTATACATTTTCCTTATTACAACATGAGGAAAACTTTAAATAGCTCGCTATACGACTTTAGCTTACCTCTAAAAACAAAAAAACCTTTCTCAAAACTCACGTTGACCTCAAAGACCGGACATTTTGGTTAGCAGATTGCAAATGCGATAAGTGTGTTTCTATTTTGCGACTGTCGACTCCGTAACAAACAAACTGTTCTCACGGTAGCTCTCAAGAGACGAGCGGAGAAAGCCTTATCTAAGCTATCGGAGCGCGAACAATGCGAAGAGCACGCCTCTGCTTATCATCTCTGGCCCATCTAGTGTTCATTCGACTTTCACTTAACTGGTGTGTTGACTAGAACACTATCTTTTTTGTCTTCGTCTTTTCCTTTAACTATTAAATGAAAAAGTTACACTAAAAAGACTCCAGCAATAATATATAGTAGACATATCTTTGTACCTCAATACGTGTGAACGGCCGTTAACTCGGGTATTGTTTACAAAATATGAAAAGGACATACATCAGACGGGAGACGGAGCTTTTTTAGCTTTTAATATTCAATAACACATCCATAAGCGTGTATTGTGTTGCGAGTTATGCCTGTTCGGGAGACGACGCGCCGGTCGCGCATGTTAAGCTTGTCGTGATTTAGTGCAGGGGCTCACGGCCCACGGGCCTAATTACAAAGTGTAATGAGATGACGCCCGCGCCCGTTGCCTGAACCCAACCGATGACAGAAATCTCTGTGGTTACTGTGTTATTGACGTTGGGATTGGTGTTCTTGACAGTTTGTGTTATTTATTTATTGCTTTTTTTAAGTTATGGGTAGTATAGGTCGTGTTAATGGGCAATTTAAATGCATTTGATTAATAGTGATAAACATTTTTTTTTAAATAAATAATAAAAAGAGCAGCATTACGTTTTATTCCATATAGAAAGGTAATCAGACAGAACCAGGCAATCCTTTCTCTTTCCCCCTGAAATCGAGACATCGCGTATTGAATGGTTCAACGCCACACTTTGTCCTAGGTAAAGACCGAGAAATGAAAATAATATATAATCGTTCCTCCGAGTGGGAATTAAACCCGCAATCATTGCGTTTTCAGTTACACACTATCCTACTGCACCACGACGCCATCTTTAGGAGATTTAGAAATAGTATTCAAATAAATAAAATCATAAAGTTAAAATAGGATCTGTGATAACAAAACGTATCTAAATGCGCCCTTAGATAATATTCAAATTTGAAGCAACGCGGACGACATAAATACGACATGATCCGCTACACACCCAACAAAACGTGCAGCTTTTAGCTTCGAACAAAGAAGTATTTCATGTTTTAATACCCGGACTACGCCTAACTAAAACTTATCTCTAATTTGATTTAAGCGATCAAATTCTAAGATAACATTCTTAACAAGGAACTTTGTAACAATCATTAAAAAATTTACAAACTTTATAGTTAAAGCGTAAATTATTACTATGTTCTCTTAATTATGTGAGACTGGCTACCGAGAAATGCCATAAATTATTATTTTTTTTCCATAATTTTACGTTTTAATAATCATATGATAATTAAAATTACAAAAAAAAACTTTTCGTGCATAGCGTGGTAGAATGATATGTAAAGTAGTAATAATATATAATTAATATTCCAAAAATAGTTAGTAAAAAGTATGGAAAGACTTGATCGTTTGGATAGCCGCTTAGCAGTGTAGTCAGTAGCTAGATATGGGTGTCAAGAAATGGCCTTACTTTCTGTTGTTCTTTTTACATGTAACAGATTTTTTTCCGTAATATTATTTCTTAGTCTATGAATAATGCTTTATACTATAACCAAAACTATTTTAGATATCTGTTGTTGTCAATAAAGTTACCAATATCTTGGTATTTATTTTTATTGCGAAAAGGGAACAGACAAATTGTTATGACTTGTGTTGGTCTTTTTCCACCATAACTTTCTGTGGGAATACTGCCAGCTGGTGCAAATGGAACGTCTGCGTCTAATGTCCTCGCATCACAGTCGATGTCGCCAACTGACAGCACTTTATTAAGTGATTCCACTTAGGTTCCGATTTCCTTCAGAAGTTTACATTTCTTTATTTTACTTACGCTTTGTTAATTTTATCTCTTAGCAAAAAGAAACGAGATCTGTTTTATTATATATATATACTTTTCAATACCTTTAACCATGTAAGAATACTTAAAAATTGAGGTCATGGAACCATTTATCACGAAAAGTTGCTATCTACAAAAAGATACGACAGGTTTTCGTCCTCAATATCAGCTTCCGAATCAAGAGTGTCAGGTTATTGAAAAAATCAATAATTATCTTCACTTTTGATATTGTATTTTATTATTGGATTTTTTTTTTTTATAATAATTTACTTTCTTATACCGTTTGTATTGATGAGATATTTAACCATGACCCATGGGACTTGACAATCTTCAGATTAATTTCACAGATGTTTCCTTGCTATGAATAGAACAATGTATAAAAGTTTTTATAAAAAGAACCACCGTAAATCAAAGATGGATGATTTAGCATGCGATTAAACTTTTTGCCGGCCGAAATATGAAATTGCCATATTATTGCGAGTGGTTTGATTGCAAATCAGTTAAGAATTTAGGAGAATCAAACTCACGATTTACCATTTTCTTACAATAACGGTAGCTTTTTGTTACAAATTGCAAATATATTTTTTACTTCTTGAAAGTTTTAGTTAGATACCTACTCGATTAACGACGAATAGGCGCTGTTCTTAGAAATTGTTTCCAAGTGGACATCAACAATTAATGTTTTAGGAGGCTGTTCATGTGCTAGGAATGCTTTCTCGGAAATCGTTTCTATCTCGTTTCTACTTTATTTATACTTAGTTCATGCCCATATTGCTTGTTAGCTGACTGGCTACTCATTTTAATTATTTTAACGTTTAAATTATTTACTGTTTGTCTTGAAATATTTATTGATTTATATTAATTTTTTTAATTTATAGAGGCTATTGTTGCGTGGTCGTACAATATCTGACTGCAAACAAAAACCTTTGAAAAAGCAAACGCGATAATTTTAGGTTCGACTCCTAAGGAAACAATGATTGTATTCAAATTATCTTTATTTCTCTGCTTTAGGAGACAAAGCGCAGCGTTAAGTTCCGCCACTTAATATAATAATAAATAAATAATTTGGTTGAAATTAATAGAGCGAAGTGTCTTAATTCTATGTTATCTCTAACTATTGTGCTACGCTGGGAAAAGATGGAGAAAACAAGCTTGTATCTTTTTCTTGATATTGCGCAGCGTGTTAGTTACTTTTTTTTATTGGTGCTTAGTATTGTAACTGAAGAACAACTCTTATACGTCCAAATATTGATTAATATTTTAAATTAGTTTTTTACATTATTATGCAAAAGTATAACATAAACGCTATATTAACTATTACTTTTCTCTATTTCAGTTACTGCCACTCAACCACCACAGAGGCCTTGGATACCCTTGACGCGACCCAATAGGACTCGTCCATCATGTAAGTACATCCACTTCTCATTGTGGTCATCCTTACCGTTCTGTGTCAATGCCATGCTTAAAATATAACCAGTTCGGAAACGAAGTTTTGGTAAATTGTGCCAATGTTTATGTATAGGTAGGTATGAATATGGCGTGTGGATTTTATTTGGTTATGCTTCATTGCTTTTTTTAAATAAATCTTGTATTCTTAACGTTTTTAATGTATTAAAATTTGAACGTAGCAGGGTTTGAATCCGCGTCTTTTGGAAACCGTGGAAATCGCTCTAACCACTATGCCGTCCGAACAGATTTCTGTTTTCTAACAATGTATTTCAAGATTCTTGTATTTTATTATAATATGTTTTTAGTATTTTTTGCTAAGTAATATGTGTTATGTGGTAAAAATCTAGTGCATAAAAGTCTTCAAAGTATGAATTTTCTTTTATAATAATCACATAGAATCACTTTTTAGTAAATGCATATGTATGTAGGCTACATATAACAAAAATAAAAAAAAACTGTTCTGGATTATCTCTGGAACGATTTTGATGAAATTTCCACTAGCACATATCTGACAAAATATGGAGTAGCTTACGCTACTTCTTTTAACAATTACAACTTTTTACTTAAATTCCTCAGGAATAAAATAACGGGGACCGCTAGTCTACAGTATTAACTACCTGTACAGTAATTAATGTCAAAGCGCCGGCTATTTCAATTCACTATAAAGTTAATAGTTAATAAAACAGCCGATGTTATTAAAAAAGCGTTAATAGAATGATTGTGAACAAGTCCCTTCATTAATAATGTGTCATAGTGGCACGTATGGGCGCGGCACATGCACCTTACTATAAATAACTTGGAGACCGCCCTGTGCTCATACATACAGTACTTTCATATAGAGATGATGAAAAAAATATCTTGAAATATCGATATATATAGAAAATTTCCATATCAATGTCAATACATTGGTATAATGTTCAAAAAATTAATCAGGTTTAATATAGTAACTTATATAGTTCAGCCTAAGTCAGTAATATCAATAAGTCCCTTATATACAAAACATATATGATTTGAACTTGCACACACACGCACGTACACTAAAGTAAGTTTTGTTACATAAAAATATATGTCGTCCTTTGTGCAATTTTCGATATTGGATATTTTTATCGATATATCGGTGTATAGTAACAAATTATAGGCGAAGAATATCGATATATATCTATTTATAAATATCGATATATCGATACTTTTTCAACAAGAAACTTTCATACAAGAAACGTCGTACTATTGCATGTATGGGGCGGTATTCTGATCGTAACTTTGACCATCAATGCTATAATTCAACTATAATGTACTAGGCAGTACTTGGGCATCTTGGTAGGTTAGGTTAGTGTCCATGTCTCGATGTCTTTATTATAATTGAAACATGCTTTTGTTTTGATAGAAATCTCTTATTGTATTTCAGTTTGAAGTTATTATGAGGAGGCTGTCGTGGAGTAGTTGGACAGTCTAATCGTGGGTTCGATTCCCACTCAGGGAAATTCTTATATACTAGCGACCCGCTCGCAACTTTGCAGCGTGAACTACGTAATTGTTTCGTTATATTGGAATTCTTGGGGTTGGATTTTTGAAAAACAAAGTAGCCTATGTTTAATCTTGGATTATCAACTATATTTATGCCAAAATTTATTGCAATGGGTCAAGCGATTTAGATTTTTCATATAAACTTTTATCCCCTATTTCAACCCTTTAAAGGTTGTTTTTGAAATAATAATTAGCCTATGTTTGCTCCTGATTTTTTTACTACTATCATTTTAAATTTCATCCAAGTCGGACCTGAAGAATAGCCGTGAAAGCGTGACGAACAAACAAACAGATTTTCGCATTTATAATATAAGTATGGATTGTTTTCATTTCTGAAATAGAAACATTAACACGCAATGTTTCTATTTCAGATGGAAAGTAGAGAACGGAGTATTTTGACACTATGTCCTCTTACAGGGACTAGTCAACTGCTATGTGGCCTGGCCTTCGCAAATAAATAATTAGGTTAAATATGTAAAATTCATGTTTCATATAAATATAGTTAGGTAATTAATTAGCAAATTAAGTAATTTAAATTTTAACTACGGTGTTAAAATGTTGATTTATAATAATTAATAATATAAATAAAATTAAATGAATACCTAACGTAAAATGTACTGTTAAAACAGTATTTTACACAATTTTCGCTTACAACTTTCTACTATATAAAAAACGATAAAAATATTAACCGTTATTTAGTAATTAATAAATACTCTAGTTGAGTAACGGATTAGTTCCAGGAAATATGCGTTTGAGTCACATATGAAACAGTTTTTGTCGCATAAATCATAGATTTATATCGTATGACTTGATTTTCTTTTGCACATTTATCGTGTCAATATGTATGTATGTATGCATGAATCATTTTGTCGTTATGTTTGTAATATGCTTTTATTATCTTTTCCTTTATCTATCTATTTTTTTATTTAGGTATTCAATGTAAGAGAATATTACAATTACATGACCGGACAATAATTTTTATTTGCAAAAAGTAGGAAACTTATTTTTTCTTGTTTTTTATCTTCACGCTGTATTCCGTACTCAGCAGAGTAGGCAGAGGGAACCTAGTGCTAAGACACTCTGTTCTCCACTTTCCGCCCAATTCGGAGGCATTGCGTGTTAAGTGGCGGAACTTAATGCCGCGCTTTGCCAAAGAAGAAATATAATAAAAAAAGATAAGAAACTTATGAAATCAATACAATCAAGATATAAAAATATTTTATGTTATATTCTTTTAAAACATACATATCAATTGGAAATGACATAGCATAGCGTTGAGTTTCCGTCACTCAACACGCAATGTCTTGATTTCTGGCGGAATGTGCCAACACTAGGTTCTCTCTGACTAACCTACTAGTAGGGAAAGAACTGTAAATCAATTATATTATAAGGTAAATAGAGTAGCCATTATCAAATAGTTATTTTCTTTCGCGTGTTATTTTTTTAAATTACAATAAAGATTACTTTATTTAATGTTCTTAAGTCTTAAATTGTACCTACATATTACATTATTGTATATTACATCGAAATTGACAAAAATACGATTTCTTACTTTTCTGTCAATGAACATACTTTGAACGAATGAAGCTAAAATTCGGTACGCTTTTTTTTAAATTAACTAAAATTTATAATGCTTACTAAACAAGGCCTAGCAAGGCCATTATTTTTAAGTCTTAAAATAAAATATTTTAATGAATTAATAAATTATTTTTTTAAATAAAACTGTTACAAGGATGTAGAATGTCAGAAGGTCAATGCGTTCCAAGCTCAGATAAATGACACTGAGTGTTACGATCAAATTTTAAAGTGATAAATATTACGTTCCACGAGTATCGGATTGCGTATTTGGAATAATTTCTGAATGTTCTTTCTATGCTCAATAGTTTAAGATTGCAACACGCGTTTTAGGTTACTATTAAAAATATTCTTGCATGTTCTATAAAAACAAAAAGTAAAGAAGTAGCTTCTTCGCCCTTTTTCTCGTCTAGTGGGGTAGTCAGGGAAGGCTTAGTGTCAAAACACTCCGTCTTCCACCTCCCGCCAAATCGAGAATTGCGTGTTAATTGGCGGAACACAACGCCGCGTTTTGTCTTAGGTCCCAGAACGAATAAATGAAAATAATAATATAATCAGTCTCTCGAGTGGGAATTGAACCAACATCCATTGCCTTTACAGTCAGACGCTGTCTAACTAAGCCAAGACAGCAAAACGTTCTATGAATTTAGATATTTTATTATAAGGAGCTAATGAATTTTCATTTTAAAATCAAGATAAATACTTCCATGCCATTAGCAGATTTCAAGGATAATCACTTGTTTTTTTCGTAAAAAATTTAGAATTTATTATTTCTTGTTTTTTTTTTAAATTTTATTTTGTTTTTATCTGTAAGGTGAAGGCTATAGCCATTTAGATAACATTTAGATAAGTTGATGCTCATTTTTTCAATAACTTTATGATGATAAGCTTTCCTTGCTCCTCTTTATCACGTTTAGTTTAATTTTTGAGCAACATTTATTCCATGATGTGTTTTACGCAATGTCTAAATATACAACAATGACTAAATGATATTCAAGTATTTACAAATACCAAGAAATATCAAGTATCAGTAACATTTAACCAGAATAAATTTATCTATTATATCTTTTAACTTAACAGGAACTGATACGCATGATCGGCACAAATTGGTTTGATAATCACTAAACGATATCCCTTTTTTGTTACACGCCCATACAATTGCGCTCAATCAAGCTCACGGTCAGATGGCTCGGGAAGAGAGGAAATGCCCTCCGCAGGTTAGGAACAATGAACAATGCGAGACATTGGCTGCGACCTCTCTGGATCCGTGAACTCTCGACCGACATGTTTAATGTTTAATTGTTATGTTAGTGACTATCGTCCAATGTCAATAATCCATACTGATCCAAAAACTGCAACTTTAGATTGATGTAGCTGTCATTTTTTTGAGTAAATCATTTTTTTTTTTTGAGCAAAGAAAGGGTTAAATATGGTTATTAGCAATAAACAATCATATTTAGTGCATATTCAACTTTTATTCTACTAAAAAAAAATGATTTATTCAAAAAATGACAGCTAGATCAATCTAAGATTACAGTTTTTGGATTAGGATAGAATATTGATATTAGGTATATACATATATGTTCTTGCTTATATTTAAATACATACTATACTTGAAGATATCCTAAAAGTTTTATGTAAATATTATTATTTGCTCAGCGCTCTCAGTGAATAACAAATCGTTTGAGCGAGCTTAGTTCAACTGTACGTAATGACATAGTCGACGGACGGCTCGCGCCTCCTTCTATTATATTCATATGAGACAAGAAAGCGAGGCGGGACTTATTTGTTTTGATTATAGATAACTTTGCATATACTAATGGGAATAATATCTACTTGTAAAAGTTACCTAACCCATCTTTTTATTGGCAGTCTTTGTAGATGTTCGTATTTTTTCGAACATCTTTTGTATTCCGTAAATGATATAAAGCTTTGATCAGTGTCTTCAGTTTTATAGTTTATAGCCGTACTTATAAATTATTTTAATACAAAAAATAATAAATAACTGCTACTATTGACGACGATTTTAGACATTGATATGTGCTTGCCCTAATTTAGCAAAGGCCTTCCTCAATTCCTTCCAAGCGTCGTCCGTCTTTCAAATTTAATGTTTAGATCAGCGTTACAAATATTTTAAATTTTGTTAATTAATAACGAAACAATTGTTGAACTATGTCATACGTATTTAACTAGTTTTTTTTTTTTCAATCTCCCACTCTCTCTCTCTCTTACCAAAATATTAAGTATTTTATATGACCCATTTGATGACTATACAACATTTTCAAAGCTTGGTCTAAAACCTGAAAGTCTTGCTTGGGTAACAAGATTTTTTAAGCTTATTTGTCATAGTGCGATTTTTCAACTAAGTAGTTATTACTTCTTCAAATTCAGTTCTGAAATCCACATGGACAAGGTCGCAACGAGGAATATGTCTTATTACAATGCAAATTATGGCACCATTATATAACGTATTATATTAAAGGCAGAAGCAAAATTAGCTCAATAGCATGTGGTTCATACAATGACTATTGCGTCAATAATAAATACCTCGTGGAATCAATCATAAGAACATGTGCAAGTTCCCATAAACACCCACCATATGCTTGGCCTCGATATGTGCATTCAAAAATAATAAAACGATACGCTTTGCATCTTTTATTACACAAATGCTCATTCACATTACTTCGATCTATTTATAGATATACCTATTATGTCGTACGTCATGGTGTTATGAATTTTAAAACATTTTTGTTGTGTTGACCTTCCAGTATCATTGCTTTTTGTTCTTTTGAATGATTGATTACAGCAAAAACACAGTCCACCTCAGTCGCATTTAAATTACATTGTAGTTGATGTCCCAATTAGTAGTCAAGAAAATTGCATGATACGGCTCCATTAGCTGAAGGTGAAATCAATAGAGAGCGGTCAGCAACAACAGGCAGCTCGTATCCCGACACCCACTAACTACATCTTGTTAGCACCTATTGAGTCGTCTTACGTCATATTGACGATCTCACCGGTCTATGACCGAGTACGTACCGCTCTAATGAGATCTTTGCATTGCCAATCCAAATGGAAATACTCCAATCGACTAAAACGCTTTTAATGAATCTTATTGACTCTGCAAAAAAATGTGTATTGATCGCTCCCGAATAATATTGATATTGAAAATCATTACACGAGCGTGACCGTCTATTGTAACGGTATCATGGCATTGTCTAAAGAGCATTTGAAGATACCTTCATAAAAAGGAATATATTGTTTGTTTAGCGCAAGAACGTTGAGATGTGCCAATATTGCTTTTTTTGTTAAATTACTCATGTTCTGATGTTAGCGTCATTGTTTCCTTAACTTACTTCCTGTACTTTTATTCTGATATTGTATTTTACTTACCTGTCACCTTCTTTCTTCATTATTATTATTTATTTGTTGTACAATATCTTTGCAATAACGGTTATTTAGAAATTCTAGTAATACTTCACTCAACATATTTATATAAATGAACAATATATGTAAACGATATGTCAAATGAATAATATACAAGTTCCTGAAATGACAAACACATTCTTCAAATAAAACTGTGATGTATATGATTATAAAACTTTTTCAAAATAATCAAATTTTGTTACTCTTCAAATGAAATGTTTAACGATGCACGCATTGTTTCGCGACGTTTGGCATGCGCGTGCTGTCTCATCGGGCATACAATGGACGTCGCAGGAGCACGTGCTGCGGCCGTATTGATCGCAGCCGTGCGTCGCCAGGTGACGACTTGGTGACGATTAGCATGAATAAGCGTGTATAACGATAACAATCAATTTGACTTGACGCTTTCTTCGAATCTTTTCTTAAAAACATTATTATTTTGAGTTAAATTTCTTCTACTATTACTGATACGTTTGCCCTAAGACGAGGAAAACGAGTACCTACGCTGAATATGTAATCGATTGCGAGTGTAGTCATTTGTAATTTATGATTCTAGACGTTTACGCAGTTACCATCAACATTGTATCTAATAGACGTGAAACCACTTGCCTAAGGGCGTTCGAGGGTACTTAACACGGCTGTTAAACTTGCAGCTAAACGGCTCATTTTCTACTCTACCGCCAACAGATGCAAAAGGGTATCATCATTAGGGTGAGGTGGGTCGCCGTCACGAGTGCCCGCTCCTCGTGTCCGGACGAAAGCATGTTGAAAAAACAAAGGCATTTTTGTGTCTGTCCGCCGGCTTCCCTAAATACTATGTGGAGCCTAATATTGAAGACGTACATATATGGATGGATTCAGGATTAGTCCAGTAAACTATATAAGTAAAATTTGAGTGTCTGTTTATAATATTAATGTTACCTTTTTATACTAAATATATGTTATTAGCGGTACATATAACAAAATAATATTTTTTACAATTTTTGTTGCACTGTTTGTTCGGGCTAATATCGAGAACGGCTTGACCGATTTTGACGAATCTTTTATTGGTAGTTAGTTAATGTAATGAGAAATAATTTAGGCTATTTTTATTATTTTAGAATTATTATTCTAAAAACTATTATAACTGTTTTGTTAAATTTCACGGTTTTATTTAAAATAAAACTATCTTACATAAATATATCGCATATGTAATGATTTTTAAAGACAAATTATGTACATAATCACGTACTATATAACCACAATTTTGGTACGAACCATAAATAATTATAAAAAGTTTCCAAAAGATTCTATAATAATCAAATTATACGCGACATATACGTTGAAAATACATACCAGATTCGTAATTGTTTAAAACTATGAATCCTAATAGCTTCTTTACTTAAAACTCATTTCGCTCGTTCAAACGTGACCTGAAGATTAATGCCGACCGTGTTTTAACATCACATTCAGTAAGCTCTAAAGTGAAACTTTAAAGCGTTCGTACTTTGCTTGGATTAAGCCAATTAAAACTGATAAAACTTTTTGAATTTTACATGTGTTTTTTGAAATTGTAGCTTTATTATTTTATGAATGTATATCTATTATCGAAAATTCTTGTTATGCGACGTGTGAGTCTATGCTTGTATCTATAAAATAAAAAAGTTTTCGCTGTTTGTTAACAGAAAATTTATGAGAGAAATATTTTATTAAAAGAAAATATTTCATTATTTATAAATGTTAATAAAAGTAAAATTATTTTTAATTTCTTTTTCTGTTTTTCTATGTATGTATCTGAGATATGGGTATCTGAGATTATGAGATGAGATATGTATCTGAGATTAGGGTGCACAAACGGTGCAACCTAATCTCAGATACGACTTAACTGATGATACTTTTGGTAAATCTCTTAAACTGATTAAAATAAAATAAATACGTAATTTTAGAGTATTTAGTCTTTTTTTATTGTAATCAGTTTGTAAATAATAAATCACAATCATTTAATTTTGTTGGAAAAAAGTTGCTTTAAAATAAGTGTTTTAATTAAATATATAAGAGGCGTTTTGCTTGCTCGGGCGAAGCTGCAAGCGGAACGCCATTCACTCATAAATTTACTTCACCAAATAATTTCAACTAGACTGAAATGTACTAATAAACCATATTAAAATGTTTATTTCAATATTTTTCCAGGTATATTTACAGTAATGTGCTACAACGTGCTATGTGACAAATACGCTACCAGACAGATGTACGGCTATTGCCCGAGCTGGGCGCTCGAGTGGGACTACAGGAAGAAGGGTATACTGGACGAAATCAGGCATTACGCTGCTGATATCATAAGTTTACAGGTTGGTTTTGTTTATGGATTACACAAAGTCTTGATTAAATTGTGTTTTAATAAGACTTTTAAAAAACGTATAATTTGAACACAGCGGGATTCGAACCCGCGCCTCCTGAATACCGCCCAGTTGTGTTCTACTACCAGCTGCGTCGAAATTCTTATGAGCTTTATTACAACTTATTTTTGTTATTTCAGTGGTGCGAGCGCCTGGATGGTATTCAGGAGGCGCGGGTTCAAATCCCGATGCGTTCAAATTTTTATACGTTTTTTAAATGCCTTTTTCAATTTTAAGTGTGGAATAACACTTTAAAAATGTTTAAAAACGTGTTTGAATAGTTTACTTATCTATTAATACGCAATATGTATACAATATCCGCCATTCTATTCGAAATGTCTCGCATTCGGGAGAGAAAGAGGAGAACGGAGTGTCTGGACACTAGGTTCTCTATGAGTCTGTTTTGCGAGAAAAGCGTGAAGCTTTTTGTTTGAATATGGATTTCAAGTGTCTTATTATATATATAACTCCCTGACTTGTATGAAATTAAGTTTTAATGATATTTTTAGAAGCTATTATGGATTTAGCTAAACTACGAAATTCGTTAATGTTATTTTTTTTGTTATGTTGGTGAATACGACGTTTTAGATATTATGTTATTAAACTAAAGAATATTTTCTTTAGTTTAATAACATAATATGTTAATATAAGATTTTTATTCATATATATATTCTGTATTACACTTTGTAGAATGTACAAAAATAAATGCAAAATTCACATCGTTGTTGGCAAAGGTCAACTTATCTACTGATAAAGTTTATTATACAGTCGACCTATTGGTATAAAAAATACTTGTAGGTCTAAAAATTCAAGAACAAAGAATTACTCATAGGAACATATATACATGACGTAGCCAAATATCATGAAAACAAAATACGTAATTATTTATAACCAGCGGCCCGCTCGCGGCTTCGCCGCGTGAACTGCATAGCTGTTACGTTATTTTGCAACCCTAGGGTGTAGATTTTTGAAAAATAAAGTAGGCTAAATTTAACCTTGGATTATCAACTATATTTATGCCAAAATTCATTACAATCGGTCAAGCGATTTAGATTTTTCATATAATCTTTCAATCCCATTTTAACCCATTTTTTTAGAGGTTGATTTTTGAAAAATTGAGTAACGTTTGTTAGACCCAGTATTTTTACTACTTTCATTCGAAATTTCATCCAAATCGTACCTGTAGATTAGCCGCGAAAGCATGACAGACAAACACACAGACATTCCCTTTTTATAATATAAGTATGGATAATCATATTTTGTCTAAAAGATTTGTATGACCTAAATGCAAACATATTTCTTAAACACAAGCTTAATATAAAGGTTTCTATTATATAGAGTTTTCAATTAAAGAACATAATATGTAAAGCGAGTTGATATATTTGCTAAACAATCCATGCTTATTGTTTTTACCTTAATACATCACTGTCAAAGTGACGTGCTCGCGACTAATTTAAGTAATTGCTCCTTCTAAAATATGTGAATTTGATTTTGTTGTTCATTTTTTTGAACTCCTTGTTCGAGCATTGTTTTGCTAAATGATTTTCGATTTTTTAGTTGACGTTTTTTAAAATATTTTTTTGTTTACTGGTCTGTTAATTTAAAGTAATTTTTAAATATAAGTGAACGTTTTTAAACTATTTTTTTAAAAATTGGATTGGATTTAATGTTTAGTAGGTTATTTTAATTTTCAATGTTAATAGTATTTTTAATGTTTAGTCTAGAGCCGGTCTGACCAACCTTTTCTTAACAACAGGATTATTTGTTAGATACAAAAAGTAGCGGGAGTACCTATGTCTGTAAAATAAACAATCTCTTGGCGGACCGCAAAAAATTGTTAAGCGGAAGCGAAGGATCTGTAGAATATTTTCCTTCCAATTTCAATTAAATATTGAGGCCATTGTAATAATTATATTTAAATTATTTTCATTTCTGCACTCTAGTAGGATAAGCGCGGCATTATGTTACGCTAATCAACATATAAAGTTTTGAATTCCGGCAGAAGGAGAAGGAGTGTCTTAACATTATCTTTCTAACTAAATGAAAAAATTCGCTCAATACTATGTTCGATTCAATAAAAAGTGTCAGTAATTATCATTTACATACACAATTCCACCATACACATTACCATCATCCTCTCCAACCACACTATATAATTTAATGCATTTCCCATTAAAAATATACCCAAGTATTATAATATTTTTTTCCCCTCATCACTAAAAGGAAGTGGAAACGGACCAGTTCTACAATTTCTTCCTGCCGGAACTCAAGTCTGATGGGTATGACGGTATATTCTCTCCCAAGTCCCGGGCGAAGACCATGTCCGAGTCGGAGCGGAAGTACGTCGACGGATGCGCCATTTTTTTTAGATCTGCGAAGTGAGTTTTTTTTTTCGTTTGATTTGTTTTTTTCTGGATTGTTTTCTTTGTGTTTAATAGAGAAGACCTTACGTCTTCGTGTTGCAGTGGGATAGTGTCTAACTGTAATTGTGATTGGTTGTGGGTTTGATTCCCACTAGAGGAATGATTATATTTAAATGTTCATTTCATCGGTTTGGTGTACAAGAAAAACCGCGACGTTCAGTTCTATCACTCAATATACAATGTATTGAATTCGAACAGAAAGAAAGTGGAAACGGAGTAATTTGACACTAGGTTTTTTATGAAAAAGAATGAAGTTGTATAATACATAAGAAATATTTCACCTCATTACATAGTACTTTTGAGTAATTTTTAGGTAATCTTTTTTTATTTCTCTTTTTTTAGCTTTACACTGTATCCCGCATTCAGCAGTGTAGACAGAGGGAACCTAGTGTTAAGACACTCCGTTCCCCATTTTCTGCCAAACTCTGAGGCATTGCGTATTAAGTGGCAGTCCTTAACGCTGCGCTTTACCTCGGCACCAGAGCGAAGAAAATGGAAATATTTCCACTCCGCGAGTGGGAACCGAACCCACATCCACTCGTTTACGGTCACACGCTTGTGCCACTGCACCACGACTGGCCCCAAGCCTGACTGGCCGGACATTTCAATTCAATACATAGTACTTTGAGTAATTTTTAAAAGTGGTATTATATATTTTTAAGGAGTGCAGTTAAATATATTTGGGTTATACGATAAAAACTTGTGGATAATATCAGAGACTGTTTTACTAAAGTAAACTTGTAATGTTAGATTTACTACTCGAAAAATTGCTTTTTTTACGATTTCGGTATTAAATTTGATTTTATTATTCATAATTTTCCAGATTTTCACTAGTAAAAGAACACCTGATTGAGTTCAATCAATTAGCGATGGCGAACAGTGAAGGTTCTGACAACATGTTGAATCGCGTCATGCCCAAAGACAATATCGGTTTGGCGGCGCTTCTCAAGACAAAGGAAGCGGCCTGGGAGAACGGTATGCCATACTTTTGTATTTCTCTTTGTTATTATGTTCTTGTTAAGTTTATTGTAGTTTTTAAGATGTGTTTTTCTAGTATTATCAATTAAGAAACGATCATAGTTTCTGTATTAGATAAGTACTTTTTGATTTTTTGCCATAATGTGGATAACGTTTAAAGATTTATGTGTTTGTATATTTTTTAAATTATTATTAAGTATAGGAAAATATTTTAAATATAAATATTACCCCAAGTGAGAATTAAACCTATAAAATCGTATGTAGGTTGTCTAATTTTGTATGTAGGTTGTCTAATTTTTTTGTTTATTTAATAAGTTTATCGAAGAAGTAAAATATTGTGAGGTCTTTACTTACAATCTAATGGTGTTACATACTGTTGCCTTTTATCTTATTAAATATTTGACTTGACTGAAAATTTTACAGTACAGTAGAAGTGAACTGTTAAAATGTTAAAACATTCATTAAATATTACGTATGTTATTCCGCAGTCGCAGGTTGTTCATTTTGACCGTGAATTAAATTTAGTTAATTTTTATCAAATATGAAAAATATTTGTATACTTCTTGTAACTTAATAAAAGATGAACTTTTATGTATTAAGATAGCGTATTTAATTTTCGAAAGAAATTGTGATACCTAATTATAAGTATAGAATTGCAATGCAATGCAATATAAATAGGACAATGAGTTAAGACCCATTAAATTAACTGGGACAAGAGACTCTTTTATTTATAAATTTTATTAGTATATTTTTTTTCTTAGCTTCACGCTGTATCCCGCACACATCAGAGTAAGCAGAGGGAACCTAGTGTCAAGACACTCCGCCCCACACTTTCCGCCGAAGTGGGAATGGAACCCACAACCAGTCGTTACACACGCTTGTGCCACTGCGCCACGACTGGCCACAATTATTAGTATATCTTTTTTAAAAATATGATTGAAAGTAACGAATGTAATATTATAAGATTATCTATCGTATTTCAATAATTAATACTCAAGTGCTTTAATTAATTTGGCGTATCGCATCCATTAATCAGGAAATCGTAAGGGTGCGTGTTACGTCCCACTATATTATCTGTTTTTGTATTGACATAATATAATTTGTTATACATTTATGTTGTACATATAGGAAGCCAGTCGTGGCTTAAAGTGTAAACGCAATTGGTTGCGGGTTCGATTCGCATTGGAGGAGTAAAAATATTTATTATTTCAATTTCCGTAGCTTTCATGTCGAGGCAAAGCGTGGCGTTTAGTTTCATCACTTTACACAGTGGTGGCCAGTCGTGGCCCAGTGGCACAAGCGTGTGAATGTAAACGACTGGTTGTGGGTTCGATTCCCGCTCGAGGAGTGGAAATATTTAATATTTCCATTTTCTTCGCTCTGGTGCCGAGGTAAAGCGCGGCGTTAAGTTCCGCCACTCAACACGCAATGCCTCCGAATCCGGCGGAAAGTGGGGAACGGAGTATCTTAATACTAGGTTCCTTCTGCCTACCCTGCTGTGTGCAGCGTGAAGCTAAAAAAAATGCTTTACAAAGGAGAGAAAACGAAGTGTTTGTTTTTTTCTGCCATTCTCTTTGGTGTTAGTTTTTATTTAATTCTGCTTTGATAAAGAATTTATCTTGATCTGTACATTTTTTTTAGATTTTTCTGGTTTAAAAACTTCGTTTTTCATATATTAATTATTCCATTTTTCCATTCCATGCCAAAATTGAAAAAATATTTTTTTTGAAAACAAAAAATATGTTTTGATGTCAAAATTCTAAAACATGTTATTTGACTTTTTTTATCTAAATAAATTAATACTATTTTATCCAATAGGTATTTAAAAAAACTGTCATCTCTTCTGTTTTGTTAGGTTTGAATTTATATGTTAAAAAAATGGAAGGTTTATATAAATAATTTAGCGTGTAGTTCTGCCACTCAACTCATTATATCTGATATTTCCGAGTAGAAATTGAAGAAGATATGTCTTGACACTAGGTTATCCCTGAGTCCACTGACATGTTGAAAAATATCGTGAACGTAAAAAAAAGTATAAATTATAATTTCACACTGGGTACAATAAATTTATTAATGTTTAATGTCTATAAAAAAATAAAAAAAAACTTTACTTGGTCAGTGATGGACATCGCCTCTAGAATATAAGATTAATAATAAGCCACAATGGTTTTGAATTCTAAACGCCCCAAACTACAAAGTAAAAATTATTGACAAATGATATGGGCACCTCTGAGCCTATAGACAGACAGTGTTAGTTATTAAAAAAATGTCTATAAATAATCGTATTTTTTTAAGTATATTCTACTCTACTATATTTCAATAGATTATTTAATTAATTTTTTTGCACAAACTATTTTAATTGCTGATTTTTTTTTACCTAAGCAAAGAGACGACTATTTATAACAGCGATGATACAACACGTTATTATGTCCCTACAAAAAATATTATATTTTCAATTAATTGATACCGATGGCTTAATGGAAAGCAGTACTTAAATTGCTTTTGAAACTCGTTCTCGAATTATGTAACGCTTTTTTGACTAGGATTGAGTTTTTGTAACCCCGTAATGGTATTCAAGGATTGGTTAAAAATTAGACGATAGTTTATTTTTGTAGCTTTTTTCCGCATAGCAGGGTAATCAGAGAGAAGCTAGTGTTAAGACACTCTGTTCTCCATTTTCTGAAGTTGTATTTTAAGTGGCGGAACTCAACGTTGCGCTTTGTCTTAGGTACCAGAGCGGTGGAATAAAAATTGAAATATAATCATTTTCCTGAGTGGGAATCGAAGCCACTACCATCGTGTTTACAGTCAGATGCTGTCATACTGCGCCACAACGAGTTCGTCGTAGTAGTTATATAGTATTAGTCGTATAGTATAGTTTGGGGGAAATTAACAAAAAAGTTATAATTTTAAAGTAAAAGTAGTAAGTTATTAATCAGTTATCTGCCAGTGAAAGTCCTGTCAAAAACGATGTAGTCGTTCCAGAGATTATTACATACATTTAATCGAATTTTATTTATTTATCGAAATAATAAATTAAATTGAATTGGTTAAAATTTAGCAAGCATCTCATAATGAACCTTTTCAATTAATCGTGATGTTATTAGAGATAAGTTGATTTTATTAACATTTATGGGTATATGTATAGAAATTTTAAGCGTACCGGGATTCGTACTTGCACCTCTTTGAAATTATAGTGCCTTAACCCAGAGGTAAACAACTACACTAAATAAATTACAGATATTCTCGAAAATTTTAAAATACTACTAAGCAATGTTATTTTAGCAGCGTCACGCTATTTGCCGTTTAGCATGGTAGTTAGACTTATCAGTAAAGAGTACTGTAAAGCTATTATTGTGGATTCGATTCTCACTCGGGGATTATTATATTTAAATTTTAATATCTTTGCTCTAATATCTACATACATTCATTGCGCGGCGTTGAGTTCCGCCACTCAACGAATGAAGAGGAAAGTGGAGGTCGGATTGTCTTAACACTAGACGCCCTCTGACTACCATTACGCGGGAAAAACCGTTAAGCTGCATTTTTTTCACTAATAAGACTATTGGAATGAAAATTCTCAGTACTAGTACTACTAAGATTATGGGAAATATATATCCAAAAATGTTAGAAATATATAACGTTATTAAATTAAGCTACTTTATATACATATGTATAATTACAATTACTTGAAATATTTTTTTCTCTTTCCCACGTGCTCTCCGGCTCAGGCCTTAATGGCGATGATAAGATTATAATCGGTGTGTATCGTTTAATTTTACTACAATATTACTGTATTTTTAAATAATTATTACTGGAAGAGGTGTTATTGTAGATATCTACATTTTTAATATATATGTTTGAAATAATATCAGATAATTTGAAGCATTTTTTTTCTAACTATAGTTATAGTACGCGCATTTTATCTTGAGCAGTCATATATACACTTTCCGGAAATATCACTCCGGTACAGTCAACCAACCAATGAGAGATGACGATTGACTAAGTACACAACACACCATGCGTAATGGAATCACTAGTATTTAATCTCGTTCATGGTCATGGTTTAGTGGGGGAGGAGGTAGTAAGAACCACCCCCACCCAATGGGGGACCACTAGAACTATGTCGCAAGTCGAGGTTCGAGTCTCAACTGAGACGCCCTTGCCACGCCGTCGTCGTCATTTGATGGATTCCTCACAAGCGAGGATTCCAAGCCAAGGTTAGAGCTCATACAGCTTGGCCTCCCCCAAAGCCCGGTGAAGCTGTCAAGGCCGCTCTGGCCAACAGCATACTACACATTCGAAAAAAAAATCTTACTACTAATCACTCCTTAAAATCGATTCTGCGACACCTATTGTAACTAGGTTCCGACCTTTCTAGTCAAAATGCGCGTACTTTAGATAGTATAAATAAAAAAGTGCTGTTATTTATTGATTTTTGAATATTGACATTTTTGAAAAATATCTCTTTCTGCAATAATATATTTTGGCATGCATAGTGCCCGTCTGTCGTAGTGGAAGTATTGTAGTATGTCAAAGAGTGATTGATTGCTGCTTATGGCAGTTCTTAATTATAATTTTTCTTTAATAGGCTTAAAGCTATTTTGAATCGCTTATTATGTTATATTAATATATTAGAATATTGTTTTTTTATTAGATTTTATAATGGTGTGTTCGTACGCTTGGCAAGTCTTGGCAAGCCGGCACAAGTCGTCAAAGTTAATAATAAAATAAGTTAAAATTAAATATTATGATAAAATAAGAAAAGTTTTAATCACGTTCTTTCGATTTGTGTTCTCGCAAGCTCTTACAAACAAAGCACTCTGTTTACACGCTGCTGCTTGCAAACGCTTGCCAAGTCTAGCCAAGCGTGTAGCACTATAACATGTTTAAATAACAAATAGTTTTGCACGAAAATAATACAAATTATAGCACGCGCATTTTATGTTGATCGGACACAGTTTAGGCGTGCCGAAAAATTCTCATAATTAAATCAGTAGAGTTTGTTTCTTACCGTCTCGATCTCCTCCTCTCACCACCAATCACTATCTAAAAATTGGTTTTGCAACTTCCATCCTAGCTAACTTCAGCCCGTTCAACTTAAAACACACGTGCTATAACGTTTTAACGTTTTCGTTTGCCGTTTTAGTCGATGTTCATATACTTTTAAAAGCTCAAATCTAACAATTTGCAGGTGTACCAACAGACAGTTCGATTCTCGCTCAGCCGATACTTGTCTGCACTGCACATATACACTGGGACCCTGAGTTTTGCGATGTTAAACTAATTCAGACCATGATGCTCAGTAATGAGTTGAGGACCATATTGGATGATTCGGCCAGAACGTTGCGTCTAACCGGGCAGAAGGATAACGTTCAGCTTTTGCTGTGTGGCGATTTTAATTCTTTGCCTGATAGTGGTAAGTGGGCTTTTGTTTTGGAAGTTATTTGGTTTTTATATTTGTTTAATCATTAATTATATTTTGTTCAGTGAGTGATCTTGTAGAAATACCTATTTTTTTATAGGAATATTTAATGTTGACTTGGTTTGTGTAATAACAAACGAATCAATTTAAAATGATTATTAAGATTGTAATAAAATAGTTTATAAATGCTTGATTTGAATATAAACAGTATTTTGCACATATATAATGTAAAGTACTTGTGGAGATAAGGTATCAAAAATATATATAAAAATATGTTATCGCCTTTGGTACATTTATAAACACATATAGGATTTGATTATATATTTGAATATATAGAATTAACTTAAAAGTATTAATTTAGCAATAACTATGAAAAGCATACATCATATAATACAGAAAAAGCCAATACACAATAATTAAAAAAATAACATAGACTGTGCAATGGCGGTCTTATTGCTATTAGCAATCTTTGCCAGGAAAAGTAGTTGTAACATAAAAAAAATATATATTTTCATCTTGTTTTGTCAAAAGTATTAATTATAAAGTATATTTTCCCCAGGTGTAGTAGAGTTTTTGTCGTCCGGTCGCGTTTCGTCGGAGCACAGAGATTTCAAGGAGTTGGGTTACGCGACGTCGTTGCGACGCATGCCCGGCTCCGAACACGAGTTCACGCATAACTTCAAACTGGCCTCCGCGTATAGCGAAGATATTATGCCGTATACTAATTATACGTGAGTGTTTTATATTGTATAAAAAATGAAATATATTTATGTGGCCATTCGTGGCCCAGTGGCACAAGCGTGTGACTGTAAACGATTGGTTGTGGGTTCGATTCCCACTCGAGGAGTGGAAATATTTAATATTTCCATTTTCTTCGCTCTGGTGCCGAGGTAAAGCGCGGCGTTAAGTTCCGCCACTTAACACGCAATGCCTCCGAATTTGGCGGAAAGTGGCGAACGGAGTGTCTTAACACTAGGTTCCCTCTGCCTACCCTGCTGTGTGCGGGATACAGCGTGAAGCTAAACAAAAATCGAATAAGCCATGGGCTTTACTAACGGTTGCATCGTAATTCATATACAATATCGAAGCGGGTTCGAATCCCGTTACGATCACATTTTTATAGTTATAGTGGACATTTTTTTCGTAATGCTAATATAATTCATTATCAACATTCCAGATTCGACTTCAAAGGCATCATCGACTACATATTCTACAGCAAGCAGTCGATGACGCCGTTGGGGCTGCTCGGGCCGCTCTCGCAGGAGTGGTTCAGGGAGCACAAGGTGGTCGGCTGTCCCCATCCGCATATACCTTCAGGTTAGTGGAAAACGGAGTGTTTAGACACTATGTCCTCTCTGTTTATTTGGATATGGTATGTTCTTGCAGATTATATTATAGAGAATTGATCGAATTAATAATTTCTACGCTTTTACGATAAGATCGCAGAAAACGTCCAAGGTGTTCTATATCATTATTTAAATAATGTCGTTCTTAAATTACTTGAGATATTTTTATTTATTAATAATAAAAACTTTTTGTTCAACTGGACCATGCACGTTTGGAAAACGTGCAAAACGTTGGGTTTTTTAAAAATTGTATTCTGTATTACATAAATTCACAAATATTTATCCGGCCAAAATAGTTTAATTTAACACATGTATTATATTTAACACATGTATGTATTTAAAAATTATTATTTTTTACGTTTTGCGAAAATGTTTTTCTATTTATTTTATTTATTTACTTTATTTGACAATAAATATATATTTATACATATTACATAACATATTATATATTACATAACGCTAAAAAACATTTTCTACCAGTTATTTTTATAGCTTGCCTAAAAATGTTATTTTTACATGTTTTTCATATGTTTTATAAGTTTCCTTTTATTATATTTTCCAGATCACTTCCCGTTGCTAGTGGAGTTAGAAATGTCGCCGACCACGAGCCCCAACAGTAACGGTCTGATCGGGCGCAGGTAGCACGCGTCACGCCACGCGCCGCGCCCGCGACACCGCCACCACCACCACGCCAAGCACGACGCCCAACACGGCCAACTCGACGGCCCGCACGGCCAAACTGGCCAAACTGGCCAAACTGACACACCGCGTGGCCAAACCGACGGTTGTCACGGTTGTCAGTCTAAAGATCAACATTATAGTAAACACACAAGCAAAACGTGAGGGCGGGTGCTACCAACTGTTAGAAGTTAGACTTAAGCTTATTTGGAATATGTTTGTTTATTTTTTTGTTCTTTTTTGTAAATGAAATTGTAGATTTTAAGTGATTGGAGTAATTTTCTGCTTTTAAAGTGTTTTTTTTTTAAAATGACATCAAAACAAACATGTTCCAATATTGCCTTGAAACTTCTAAAAGTTGGTAGTTTTGTATATTCAACGAGATGCGTCATTGTATTAAATGAACGGACGCGATAGTCCATACGGACGAAATAGATTGTAAGCTTACTATAATAGACAATGATGTGTCTCGTTCAAAAAACTGCCTTAGTAATATTTTAATTGAATGTGTTATTGTATAATTGTACTAGAATGTTCTCTCTCCACTGGCTTTATTGTTTAGTTATTGACAAAGTAGAATGAATGAATTATTATATAAATATGACCCGCCAGTGGTGAGACGACGCGTTAGTTTAGTGTGTACGGACATTGCTCATTTCATTCTGTTTCGAAATATTTCGAAGTTTTTTTTTTATTTTGTCTATGGTGTAGTGTTGCCAGGTGATTGTCTGTTTGTGGAAAAAAAAAAATTAATAAGTAAGTTTTTAATTCTTTTTTTTTTTTCAATTTTTGTCGTTTTTTGGTAGTTGGTAATAGTAGTTATTTCTGTAATTTTTTGTCGCCTGGCAACACTAGTAGCTTAGTTTAGTTCGTGACGTCATCTGTGCAATCTTAGTACTTTTGGAACACAATTCAATATATTAATTATATTCAATACGACTTTCTCGTCGTAATTTCGGACAGTGTTATTAAATACATACATATAAATTTGAGAGAAGAAAATATTTTTTCAATAGTAATAGTTTGTGGGCAAATTTTACGCTTAGTTTATTGATGCATTATACAGTTGAGGAATCATGTTTTTTATTCTATATCGTCGGAGCTTGATTCGGAAATATTTTTTTTTAATAAAAAAATATATTAAAAGATATGTATTATAATTTGACATTTTTTGTCTGTGGCCATTACAGTTTCGTTTTTTTTATCTCTTTATAATCTGTGAAAATTTGTAATCGAGTTCCGACATTTTGGAGTTATGTGTATACAAATGATTAAAAAAAAGCACAAATTAAATGTTGCGAGTCAAACGTCCATTTATGAATTAGTGAATATTCCTCCACTGTATATTATTTAGGTAATGGGCATGTTAGCAATGTTGGTAAGACTGGACGTGCAATTTTATAGTTCCGGGTGTCGAATCGGGGATATGTGGGACAATTTATTGGTGTTTTTTTCTTATATTTTTTTTTCTAATGCTACCAACCTAACAATTTAGTTTTAATTAATTTGCAATACAATTTTTATATGGTCTGTTTTTTTTATAGTCTGTTTATTCCAATACTGCCAACGTTATGGTTATTTGCTATAGTACCAACATGACAGTTTAATTTTTTTTTTGTTTAAATATTATAATAGTACCAACATAACAGTTCAATTTTCTTTTTAATATTATATTATAGTAGTACTTACATAACGGATTTATTTTTTTTATAAATTGTCTCACATATCAATGCGTGTTAAATGAACAATAGTTCTAATTTAGTGTTACGGTGTTAGGCTTGTATGGTTCAATCATTGAGTCGTGTTTAGATATGGTGGTTAGGCATTGTTCACATTGCTATATATTGCTTTATGATATTATTTTTTATATGTTGGTAACACTTGAATAAAAGTTAAATTCAACTTTTTTTTTATAGAACATTAAAATTTGACTTGTGTTCATATGTTGAATATGAATTACGATTGTGTTTGCTCTATAAATTTACCGCACTTATTGTTTTTTTCCATTTTTGATGTGTTATCTCGAATTGATTAACTACTTACTACATATAAATTAACAATTTATATAAGCAATATATTGCAATGTAAGCTTAGTGTTGTGGTCGATAAATGGCGGTTCGGTTAGAACAAAGTCGGGCGACGCTCCTAGTTTTAAATGAACGCGTGTGTCCAAACAAACTATTCAGCGAGACTAGAAACTTCTTTACTATGTACCTTTTGTATGGCTCTTCACTTATGACGTAATTGACAGTTGTAATTCGTTTACAATTTTTTTTGTATGATTTTTTTCTTGTTGTTTCAAGAAATATTTGATTAAAATAAAGGTATTTTTTTTATTACGTAATAAATGAACGGCCTGTTTCTAAAAATTTTTGATACATGGCAACACTGTCGGACATCTCTTTTCTAGTTAAGTAGGTTTTAACATGTGACTAGTGATGTTTTTCATTCGAATGTATCACAAATTCAATTAGATGTAGGGTTTAATTTGAATTGTTGTCGTTTTTTTTTATTATTTCAGTATTTTCGTCGACGTTGCATTTTCTAGATTAGTTTTTAAATTTCCTGAGAAATGCACGACAGTGGTGCCTTTTTGGGACAAAACACACGGACTGTGATTCACTTGGACGCGATTTTTTTTTTAATTTTTAATCTGTTTCACGTGGATTTTTTTTATTAATTTTAAGTAATAATTAATTAATTAATTAATTGATTGATTAATTGTATGGTGGTCCGTATGTTTAGTGCCTCTAGCGGGTAGCATACTGACTTAGTACAAATGTATGTATGTATGTGTGTGAATGAATGAATGTTTTGCCTGTCGGTACTTCGTCCCTGACCGAATGGAATGGAAGAATTGAATGGTAAATTTATCAAGTTTCGTACAATCATTCGTTCGTTCGTCGGATTTAAATAGTAGTGGGTATTTTTTTTCGTCGTATTTTTTTTCTTGTCGAGCGATTGTCGATCTTTTTTGTCTATCATAGACTAAGAGCGGTTCGAGCTATGTTGTTTTAACTAGTCATATGGGAAGTTGATACGGTTTTTGCCTGTTAAAATTAGATTTTTTGTAATTTTGTCGGTTTCTAATCAATTTAACAGTTTTTCTAATTTTATTATTAAATAATGAATTTTGAATTTTATGTTGATTTGACATTTTCATTTTTTCAATTTTTTTCGTCTTTTGTTTTTTTTTAATGGGCAAAAGCTGTATATTGATTTCCTGTTGTGTCCTCGTTGTGAAGCGTTAGTTGTCAAAACGGAATGTATAGTGATATTTACTGCAACTTTTTTATACAAAATACAAACAAAAATGGACCATTTGCATAGTAATCGTGTCTACGCTTAGTTTTTTGTCTCCATCATATTATTATATTGATTTTGAATATTTTTTTATTCTATATTTTATCTATTCTATTCTATATTACGTATATCAAACTTAGGTGCTGTTTAATTTAATGTAACTGCAATTTTGTGATAGACGTAAATTAATTATCGATATTGTAAGCCAAATCATGATTCTTAATGGAGGGTAATTTTAGTATACATGGTGGTTTTTTAATGAAAAAATCTTTTTTTTTTATATATATATACTGAAATGTATAATTTTTCTAAGTACAGATAGATATAAAGTCGTCGTCATATCAAGATGTTTGGAAATTTTTGTATTTGATGTTGTTTTTTTTTTTTTGATGCTACGTCTGATATCTGTCCGAGCACAAATGCTTAGTGCGATTAAAGCGACGGTTCCTATATAAATTTTCATATGTTTTGTTTTTTTTTTGGTTTTGTTGTATTGCGTGGTTTAACGCCGCGTTTTATTTGATTGTCCCCACATTCAATAAAAAAAAAATATTTTTTTTTTTTTTTGGAGTGATATTTGAACCTTTAACTATTGCATTTTGTCAGGATTATGTTAACTGTGCCGTTATAAATATAAAATCTTAGATCAATAGTGTGAGTTACTTGACTCACCATTATTTTTTTATATATGTTGCGTCTTAATATAGAGATGTATTCCAATTAAAGTTAAATTAATTTAAAACATTAAAATTACATACTTTTACGATGAGAAAGTTCTAAAAGACTTCTCCCTGTCAAATATTTAAAATGATTATGGATATATAACTTTTTTTTTACAAAAATCACTAAAAATCTCAAACATATCTATTTGGAACACCATATATAACGAATTAGTTAAATTTATATAATAAAGTCATTTTTAATTACTGTATATGAATATTTACTTTAGGAATCGTCGTTTTCCTACTTTATTCCACTCTATGGTTATCGCCAGTTCGCTATGTCGTTTTGTAATCAATTTTTAAGGCGTTAATCACGCACTTAAGAAATTAAAAACTTTTTTAGTAAACGTATAAAAAATTGAACGCAGCGGGATTCGAACCCGCCCCTCTTGAAAACTGAATGTAGAACGCATAGAACGCATGGCTTAGTGGTCAAATCGCTTTGACGGTTTCCAAAAAGAGCGGATTCGAATTCCGCTGCGTTCAAATTTTTATATATTTTCTAAAAATATTAGTTTTTTTAAACTTTTAATTGTCGTTTTTCAAGCATTTATCAGAAAAGTTTTGCAACTTAACGTAAAAGTCCGATTTAGAACAACGGCAGAGCAAATTTAAAGTCTGAATCTGAAACTGTAGATGCTATATTATATTAAATAATATGAATATATCGAAATTTTACTTCTTACTTAAGTACTTACATGCTGATGAGTTTCAAGTCGAAAAGGTTGAATTGTATGGAAAAAAATAAAGTTTTGTGTATATTTTTTATTTCAATTTTTTTTTGTATTTTTTGTGATGAAATAATCTAAATTAACTAAATTAAATTGCATTTTTTTTTAAATTTAAACGAATATTTTTTTCCAATTAGGTCCTTTAAAGTATGTATACGCAAAATTTTATTCTTTTTTTTCATTTTCGTATAAATTAAATGCGATATTTATAATAAATATTGTTGCTAATAATTTATTTACACTGCTAAGGCTGGCCGGCATTCTTTTTTTGTAGTTTCTACACAGATATCAGTGGGGTACATAATATTGGATATAACATATATTTTATTAATATAATTATATATAAAAAAATATTTTATTTAATGTCAAATGCAAATGAAATATACGCAGTATTTTATTTGCATTTGACATTAAACGTCACAAATCAGTAATTGCGTAGTGGAAAAACATCTGACTTAACGTGAACGGTTGTAGGTTCGATTCTCATTCAGGGGAGTTGATTATATTTAAATTATGTTTAATTTCTCTGCTCTGGTACTTAAGACAAAGCGCGGCCTTAAGTTCTGTCACTTTACATGCAATAATATAAATCCAAAAATTAACGAATTTTTAATTAATGTTTTTTTTTTATATTTAAATTGTTATAAAAAGCTGTATTTTTTAAATTATATGTTTTAAAATATTTATGTACCCCATTGTGAGCGATTTTGGTGTGTCTATCGAGTAAAGGGCGAAACGCATATAGTCGAATATATTCACAGTATTGAAAAAATACCAATATACGAAAAGCACAAGCATATTGAGACCGTTTTTAAAAAATATTTGTAAAAAAAATGTAATTTTTCTGATTATTTCGTCTTTAGTATTTTGGATATAAATTATCTCGTAAAAAAACTATCGTGTTCGTTAAGTGTAGTGTAAAATTAATGTACTTAGTTGTTGTATAAAAAATTATATTAGAAATTTTAGTTTTAAATTAAATATCTTTAAAATTACTTTTTTATTTACAATTTTTTTTATTAATGGTCTCAGTGAATACAAGCTTTGTGTGTATAGTGCGCGCATTTTATCTTGACCAGTCTATCTAGTACGCTTTACGAAGTTTCGCGAAGGTACAGTCAACCAACGATTGAGAATTGACGAGTGATTGAGACACTAGGCATTATGTGTAATCGAGTCACTAATATTTGTCTCCTTACTACCAATCACTCCCTTAAAATTGGTACTGCGACACCTATTGTAACTAGGTTTCGATGTTTCAACTTGAAATGCGCGTACTTTAACGATTTTATTCTATCTTTATTTGTAGTAGATGATCTCTTTTACTTATAATACAATTTTGATGGTCAATTTTACTTAATAGTTCTTATATGTTTGGAATTAATTATCGCACATTACATTTGTATATTTAAATATCGATTTTAATTTTTTGTTCTAATTTATACTCTGTGCATTATTGAAGGTCCTCAGATTTGGTTATATGTCATTATTGTCACTTTATTTGTATATACCTGTATTATATGTATTTTAGTTGTCATGTAAATAAAAAAAAAAAATTTTTTTTTTTTTAAATCTGACATTGACGATTGTGTTTGTTATTTGTCCTAAAAGGATATTTTATTATATTTGTAACTGGGAAGTTTCAATAATGCAATCTGTAATCACGGAAGTCTTTCAATTGCAAATTTGTATATTATTTTCTTTTTGTAAATACGACAATTAATGCTATACAACGAGCGAGCCGTCGCCTTATGTCAGCCGCGACTTCTGCGCTAACTGACTTTGACAGAAGTGAGCCGGATATTGCGTTTTTTTTAGTGTTTTATCATCCCGAAAAAACTATTCAAATTTTCGCATAAAATTCCAATTTTGCAAATAAAATTTCAAATTTTCGAATAAATATCTAATTTTTTTCCAAAAACATCAAATTTTTCAGTAAAAATCTCATTTTTTTCAAAAAATACAAAGAATATTAATTAATTAAGTTATATAATAGTTGTCAGTCTGTTTACTGCACACTAAAAAAACGTCAATGCACAACCGGCTCAGCCTCGAATAGTAAAGGTGTATCTCGACAGACATTCCACAGGCACTATCGAATTAGCTCAATACTAAAGACTGTTTGAGACTTTAAAAAAAGAAATATCATAAATACGAGTAAAAAAAATAATATTTTCTGAAGACAAAACGTTTTGAGGTGATTTAATAATAAATAAGATCGCGTTAACTCACCAGTGTTGGACAAAATTTAATTGCAATTAACAATTAAATATTAACAATTAATTATATGTTTGCACGAAGATTAGAATTAACATTAAATTCTCTGTTAATTGTAGTGTAAACGTTAATAACTAATTAATTTTCAACTAATTGTGATTATTATGTCATTTCCCCACATATAAATAATTAATCGTTAATATTTAATTGTTAATTGCAATTAACTTTTGGCCAACTCTGTAACTCACTAGTATGTAAGGACAAATGCTTTACGTCACTGTGATAGACAATATAAATTTACCTGAACATAACGCAAGAGCATTTCAGTGTTAAAATTCTTATGAAAGTTATATTATTGTGTGTATATAACATATACTGGGCTGTGTTGCTAGATTTTGTATTGACATATCTGTTTTTTTTTTAATTTTTTTAATCTGTAATAGCTTGTCTAGTTAAACTACTGTGGTTTTTTTTTTTAATTATTGGTAATGCTTTTGTGTTAATGCCTACATATTAATAATTGTCATTGTATATGTTATGTATATTTGAATTTTTATTATCTGTGTACGGGAACGAGATGGAACTTAGTAATTTTGCATTTTTTTTTTTCAAATATTGTCTACCATTTGTTTATGTCATTCTGTTTGTAATTTGTTTGCGACGATAGTTTGATCTCGTTTCCATTTTTCAACTATAAAAAAAATTTTTAATTTCCTTATATTTCTAATTAAAACAATTGTCTTTAATACAAAAAAATGTAAAACAAAATCTAACAACGCAAAGCAAGGCAAGTTATAAAAGTACAAATGTGCAGAAGTTCGGTCGCGCTGGGCGGGGTGTCGGTGTGTGCGTGTATGTGCGTGCGTGTGCATGCGTGTATGTGCGTGTGTGCGTGCGGCCCGCGTCTCGCGTCTCGCTGTTGTTTGTTGACACATTGTGTATGATATGCTGAATCAAATTATAAGAGAATATGAATTTTATGTGGGCTTTTATTTTTCTAATATGTTTTTTTTTTAATTTGTGGCCAGTCGTGGCCCAGTGGCACAAGAGTGTGACTGTAAACGACTGGTTGTGGGTTCGATTCCCACTCGAGGAGTGGAAATTATATTTCCATTTTCTTCGCTCTGGTGTCGAGGTAAAGCGCGGCGTTAAGTTCCGCCGCTTAACACGCAAGCCTCCGAATTCGGCGGAAAGTTCCCCACTTTCACGAGAGTGTCTTAACACTAGGTTCCCTCTGCCTACCCTGGTGTGTGCGGGATATAGCGTGTAGCTACTTTTTTTGTTATTTATGAAAAAAAAAATGGAGTAACTGAGCAGAAGAACCACCTTACAGTAAGGTGGTAAGAAATTAAGTGGTTACCTACGCCCATGGATTTATGCAATAGATTAGTTTAGTTGTGGATGGGTTGTCGGCCTTGAGAGTGAAGGAGGGAAAAGGATCAGTCGAAATAGGGAGAACTGGCTTACATGTCATCGAGATGGAACAAATTATCAGATATTTGGCGTTTCGTGGTCGCGAGCCAGTTGGTGAACGAAGTTTTTACGACTAAGTTACTGGGCTTTTTACAGGACGCTGCCCAGTAGCGGAGCGAAGTTGTATTCTTAATCCGTCCCCGCAAGGTTGGAACTTTTCAGACAGTGTTTAACGCAGTAGCTTAACGCTTGGTTCTCTCTGCTTACTCTCGATTGCTCCGTATAAGGCTAACCATTAAACAGTTAAATTTATTTTGTCTTATTTTGTCAATACTTGTGATAAAGGTTGTAGAATCCATACTTATAAAAATACATATTTAAAAAGCTGTAAATAATCAATTGTTAATGTCGAAAAGCTTGAGATTAAGTACTAGACTATGTACTATTTCAAAAAGACACTCGTAACTATGGTGAACGGCAATTTAAGGCAACGATTATTTCTATGTCACAATTTTATTTTTGGTAAATTAAATTATTTCTATAAGATTAGCTTAAAATAATGTAATATCTCGCTATTGAGTAGACTACATAGAGTAGACATTGAGGAACCAAATTTTAAATTATTTTCTATGGCCAGTAGTTGTTCATTGTCGCTTGAATTAACCTGTCTATATTTTTCATATAAATTTTCATCTTCTATTTCAGCCCCTCGGGGTTTATTTTTTGACAAAAAATTTCCTATATTTAACGGTTTAAATTTCCCTATTTCAACCTTTCAGTAGGTGCCTGATTTTTGAAAAAAAACTATTGGGCTCGAATATTTAATCCGTGAAAGTGTGACAAACAATCAGACCGACTTTTGCATTTGCTATATTAATAAAATATGTATATTTGTATAGATATAATGATCTTAAAAAAGAAAAGAAATAATTAAAACACAAAAACATTTACCTATTCTTTATTCTAAATCTATAATTACAATAATAATCTAAATATATTTGAAGACAACATCCTTGTGACTATCAACAGTTTGTAATTCTAATGTCACCGGACATTGAATCCAAGTAGATAGGAGTTCTTCCGTGTAACCTATGAGGAAGTAGATTTTAGTGGGTGACACTGCTCGTCTTATGATGGCAGCTATGCGGATATGATTGAATTGACGTTTTATTATGACCTGTGAGAAAAGAATATTTTTTAATTTTGTTTTTTATCTTCCACATTTGCTGTGTGGCAGAGGGAACCTAATGAACTAGAGGAATTTCGTGTCAAGTGACGGAACTCAACGCCGCGCTTTGTCCATAACCAGAGAGAAGAAAGCAACCCACAACCAGTTGCATTTACAGTCACACCTTTTGCCCCTACACCACAACTGGCCACATTTTTGAATCGGTTTAATTGTTATTATTTGAGTTAAATGGGAAATGGATGTCTTAATACTAGGATCCTTCTGCCTATCCTGTTGTGTGCGGGATACAGTGTGAAGCTATAAAAAGAAATAGTTAAATGCTGTTGTGGTATGTCGGCACAATGCAGTCGGGCTGTAAAGATCATGGCTGTGGCTTTGCTTCCCCAGTTTCTATAATGATCATATTTTTAATTATTTTCAGTTCTCTTCTCTATTCCCCTCAACAAAGAGTTCCGCCACTACTCCTGCAATGTCTCTATTTCCATTTTGAAGAATGGAGTGTCTTTGCACTAGATTTTCTCTGATTATCCAAGGCAAGGAAGGCAAAAAAATATTTTTTTTACCTATATTTAAGTTTGTATACAAAATAAAGTTTTCTTAAGTGTTTATTTTAGTAGTGAAAGAAAAAAGTGATCTTTAATATTAATAATTTTTATACAATTTACCTCACTACAAACAAGGCCATGCCAAGTTCCAGTCACAAATCTTCTTATAAACTCATCTTCAACAGCTGTTTCTGATTTACGGAGACCATCTTTTAAACTGGCTGAAAATAAAAAATACTATGAGTTTTATTCATTGTTCTAAGAAAAAGTATATTTAAATATTATTATTACATATTTCCATTACAATAATTCTGAATAAAACACAGACAAGAATTATTAAGACAACTCTGACTCTGCTGGTTTTTGTTGAAAGGGTTAGTATTCTGTTTACTAGAGGATGTTTATATTATTACAATTTCTATATTTACTCTATTTTACATATAAATCTGATAATACAGAAAAGTTGATAATACAAAATTCTCTCTGCATATTACAAAAACACTATTACTTACATGTATTCCAGGAATTCCAGGACTTTCGGTGAGCAATATAATGAGGCGGATTCGCCATTTCATAAGTCAGGGGTCTATCTCTCTTTTTCGTAATTCTGTATTTTCCTGAAACCACTCTGTTTAGAGCAGCCGATGTATGGAACTGAGACGCTAATATTGGAGTCCATTGTGAAAGTAAATTTGTGGACTGTAAAGTATAGTAAAAAAAAGTAAGTATTATCAAATAACTATAGTAGAATAAAAGTGAGGTTAGATATAACATGTTAGATTATATACCTGGGTTAGTTTATTAATAGATGAAGTTAACATATTTTATTATTTGCGGTGCTCAAGAATAATTAAAGATATAATTACAAATCTTATATAAAATATAGAGGAATTAAATTATAAATAAATATGTCAATTCCTCTTTGACATATTAGATCTTGACAGTTTCATCTGTCATCAAACGTAATGGAGATTACGTTCGGAAATTCTAAGTTATTAAAATTATCATAAATGTTAAAAGATGATTTTTACTATTTAGGCATTCTCATACATGGCAGAAATAGTCTTGAGGCGGTCTAAAACAGAACGAAGTGATGACATCAAGTTTTTCTATCATATCTTTTTTTGTATCGAGGCCGTCTTGCTACAGTGGGACAGCGTCTGACTATAACGCGAAAGTTGCGGAATCCATTCTCACTCGGGGGAAAGATTATATTTATATCCCTTCTTGGGTCTTGACCCAACGTGTTTTATCTTGGGTACTTGTACCAAAGATAAAACACGAAAAAGAAATAAGCGTGAAGCTGTAAAATTAACTCTTCTCCTCTTAGCTTATCCCCATAGAAGATTTTATTAGACTACTGTGAAAAGGACCCATTTTTTTTCTTTACAAGAAGTTCTAGATAAAAAGAACTAAAAAAAGATATAAATAAAAGTTTAGAATGCAAAATTGCTATCTATTCTACCCCACGATGTTATCACCCATTATATAAGAAATGAATTAATTTAAGTTACAACTTTTTTATCGTTATTATTAGTAGGTAATTAAAAGCAAGACCATTACTGTTAACTACTTATAAATTGTAATTGATTTATGAACATAGTAATGTTTTGCCTGATTTCTACAATTTTGCTTATTTTTGTGGTTTTTGAAATAAATGGTAAGATTTCTTTTAAGATATATTTTTCTTAGTATATATTTTATTATTCATATTCTATGGCACAATATTTGAATTCTTTAGGTCAATCTGAATATGCAGAATCTAAAGCCCAAAATAATTATAATATAACTAGCAAAGTTAATAAAATCGCAAAAGATATTATGTCTCATTCATCTGCAAATAATAGAGAATTTGTGATTAGATCTGTTGAAAAAAAGTTATTTAAAGCAGCAGAGCATTTAGGTGAAAACGGTAAGAAACATGTACGGTTGATAATGGAAGGAATCAAAGAGAAAATTTTAAACATCACGAAGCAAGGTAAAAAGTCCGTATCAAAAAATGAAAAAGAACCAGAAGGTGACAAAACTGCCGTCGATGGTAATGGTTCCGCAGAAGGTACACAAAAAGCAAATAATTTATCAAATACAATAGAAAATCTCATTAACACTGAGTTAAATAATTTAAAATCGGCAGAAAGTAAGCAAAAACTTTTAGGCAACATTAAACGTCGATTTTTAGATTCTATTAATGAAAAATTAAATGTAGTTCCTGAAATACAAGAAACAGATGATATCATACAAGTAGTTAATGTAGGAAATAATGATAAACAGGAAATTGAAAATTATTTTGAAAACGATAACAAAATGAGCAGCACTGATTTTAATGATAATTATTATGTTACTAAAAACACACTTAAAAGTTTTACAGTAGCTCATGAATGCAGTAATGCTTACGATCGGGTTTGTTCTGAAATAGAAGACATGAATAGCTTAAAATGTATTTATAGTGATGATTTTATTTCATTGGACAAGTTGTGTGATGATAACAACGACTGTCTCCATGGATCTGATGAAAAATACTGTGGTTCACAAGGTAAGGTCTTATAACAAATAATAATTATTAACTAAACAAAAGTTAAGAATGTCTTGTTGTCTGTAAGAAAATAGAGGTTGATATCTATAACATGTAATATAAATTATTTTTTTGCAGTCATGGAAAGAATGGATTTTTCATTAAAAGTCATAAATACAGTAGACAATTTGAACGAACATAATTGTTTCAACGTTGACAAATTAGCACAACACACTCATATTCTTCGAGATGCTTTAAAAACTCAGTTAGATTTTAAAGAACAATATCTCAATTTTTCTTTACACATGAATAAATTTGCTGAAAAGAAAGAAGTGGATAATGAAGGAATTATAAATAGGAAAGCAAATGAAATTGCCGTAATTATTAGTTCTCTTGCCCTAGCATTATATACAACTCTTTGCTCTGAAAGATTTGACGATGTGTCTGTTCCTCTAAGAAGAAGTTCAAGCGACCATCAAAAGGATGTTATTGATGAAATGTTAGAAAAAATAACGTGGCCTCCAAAATGTAGTTGCATTAGAGAGCATTGTCCAAATTGTGCAGATACATGCAAACGTATCTGTAGACACAAGCATCATCTACCTAACTGGAAATGCGAATCTATAAATGGGTCTAGCGTGATATCCTTAAATTCTCTTTGTGACGGCAGACTCGACTGTATGGATGAAAGCGATGAGCATGGTTGCGACACAGGTTCGTGTAAAAATGACAGTAATTTTATTATTTAGTTTCACGCTATAAAATTCGTATACCCACATACGTCTCTCTATCACTCAGAAACGGAAGTGAGTTAAGTATATATTTTTCTCAGCTACTCAGCTTCACTCTGTATCCCGCACACAGCAGGGTAGGCAGAGGGAACCTAGTGTTAAGACACTTCGTTCCCTACTTTCCGCTTGCATGCATGCATGCTTTGCGTGTTAAGTGGCGGAACTTAACGCCGCGCTTTACCTCGGCACCAGAGCGAAGAAAATGGAAATACGAAATATTTCCACTCCTCGAGTGGGAATCGAACCCACAACCAGTCGTTTACAGTCACACGCTTGTGCCACTGGGCCACGACTGGCCACTGATCATTTAATACGGTTATTTTTTTTTGTAAAATTAATAATATAATATAATAATTTAAATTTATAGCTTTAGGATATGCAAAATTTGATGCTTACGGAGTATACAGCACAGTTCTCAAAATGTTAAATTTGAAAGCTGCAAAAGAACGTTCTTCAACTAGAAAAAAGCTGCTACATTTACGAAATTTGGTCATAGAGTTACAAAAACTAACAACTGAATCTAAACCTGATAAAGTAGTAGTTAGGAAATTTAGAAACCAATGTTTTTCCTTACTACCTGTTATATACAATGATATTTTGGAACAGTCGTCAGATTCAGGTGAAATTGAGGAAGCTTATATGTTCTTGGCATCTATAAACAGGAACTTAGGTCTTGCATTGAAAAGATCCCATACAGGTAATAACAAAGAGACAAGCGATAGCTGCTTTTGTAGAAATGGCACATGTGCAGTGCCTTTTTGTTCAAAAGTGTGTAACAAAGCATGTGCGGCGGAACCCAAGTTAATGGCGTATGCGTGTAAAGTTTCCAATGCAAACGTTTCATTTGATAAAATTTGCAATGATAAAATTGATTGTGAGGATGGATACGATGAACATAACTGTAAGAAAGGTAAGACTAATAACGTACTCGTTTAGAATTGAATAAAGAGTTGAAAAAAATACTCGACTATAAAGCAAATCACGTCTTTGACCGAGTCATAGGACTCTATAGGAGTTATTGACACTAACATTAACTTGATTCATCGCATAATATTTTTGTTTGATTTATTTATTCACTTCGAACACGTGGTCTGTACATATTTTTTTAACAAATTCTTTTTATATCTTTACTTAACAAGGTATGTTTTTCAAGGAAAGTTATGATTCTCTAAGAAAATATATTTATATATTTTCATTAATCTAATAAAAATATGCACTTTACAATATTATACCAGCCTGTTTTATTCAAATATACGAGTAACTGTTAAAATGTTCTTTAAAACATACTATTGGTAGTGTATCGACATTTGTTGAATGGTTTAAAAGTCATTAGTAGTAATGGTAGAAGTACGGGGTCAGTTTAATGATACAATTCCTCTCGAAGGATACCAACCTATACTGGTTGGGCCTTTTATTGCGCCTTGGTGATAGGAGATTCGTTCTTCGACTATCTCGAGACCATTATTATGTAAAAACGAACCGCCAAATATCTGATGTTTTTTTTCGGTTCGTTGACGTGTAAAGCAGGTGTTCTTTCACCCTCATGGCCGCCAACGCATCAACAAGTCATCAAATCCTCTAATGTTGTAGATGTCAATGGGCGAAGGTAACTACTTGCCATTAAGTGGTCTTTTTGCTCTTTTGCCCCCTTTAATATATAACAAAAGACTTGCATCGGGACTCTGACTATAAACATAATGGCTGTAGTTGCGATCTCCACTTTTCGATTCTACAAAAAATAATATTACGGTCAAATATGGTTTTTCGAATTATTTCAGGAGAAATTTGTCGTCGTCACCATTTATTATTATTAAAGAGAGCCTTGTTTGATGCGGGACAGCATTTAAAAGGAACTTCCTTAGGCGAGTTGATAAATTCTTGGAAAACTAAGGTATATTACTAATTATATAAATAGAATTCTCATAATTCGATATATTCGTACAATATGTTGTCTGACTTGCTTTGATTAGATAATATATATCTACTAAATATTATGACTCATCGTATTAATATTTTACGATTTGACTAATATTGTCATTATTTATCTGTACCCCCCCACTTTCCGCTCGAAATCGAGATATTGTGTGTTGAGTGACGGAAGTCAAAACCGCGCTTTGTCTAAGGAACAACAAGTGCGAAGAAATGAAAATTTAAATATTATTATTCTCCGAGTGGCAATCTAACCCTCAACCATCGCTTTACAGTCAGACGCTGCCCACTGCCCCACTATGACCTCTTGGATAATGACTTGTTCTTTATAAATTTTGACTTTATTTTGTCGAAGTAGTGTTTAAAAAAAATAAGGCCTACCTGGCGTAATGGGACAGTGTCTGACGGTAAACACCGTAGATTATGGATTTCCACTCGGGACTAATATTATATTTAAAATATATTCATTTTTGCTTCTCTCGTACCTAAGACAAAGCGCGGGATTAAGTTCCGCTACTCAACATGCAATGTCTCGACTTCATTCGGAGAGTGTAGGATGAGGTGTCTTGACTCTAGGTTGTCTCTATAAGTCTTTGATAACCTTGCTATGGGAAAAGCATGTAGCTAAAAAAACTAACAGATTAAGTTTTCCATGTTAATAGGCAATTTCAATGATAAAAATAGCGGAAAACGACAGCAGACCGAAGCCGAAAATATTTAGAAACACAATAAAAGACATTCTCAGATCTTTAGTAGTAACTTACGGCTCCGTTGAGTACTACAGACGGAACAGCAAAGATTATGGTTTGACGGAATTTCAGAAAATTGCCCAAATTGTTATGGAAACTGTAAAAATGTGTGGGAAGTAAATAAAGATTAAATTTTAATGTATTTGTAATGTGTTTTTACTTAAAAAAAAGAGCACGTGCGTAAGTTATTATTGAGTTTAAATATTTTTATACCATCGTGGTGCATGGGGACGTCTAATTGTAATTATGAGATTTTCCCATTCCATGGAATGATCATAATTTTATCTTTCTGCCTTGGTGGATAATATAAAGCGTGGCGTTGAATTGCGTGGAGGACGGACTAACTTGACATTAGGTTTTTCAAACTGCCTTGTTATGCGATTAAACATCGTTAATAATGTTTATATTAAATGTAGAACATGTTGTTAGGTATCATTCCATATTATAGTTTATTCCGCAAACAGCAGGGTAGGCAGAGGGAAACTAGTATTAAGATACTCCGTTCCCCACTTTCCACCAAATTCGGAGGCATTGCGTGTTAAGTGGCGGAACTTAACGCCGCGCTCTGGTGTCGAGGTAAACTCGACACCAGAGCGAAGAAAATGGAAATATTAAATATTTCCACTCCTCGAGTGGGAATAGAACCCACAACCAGTCGTTTACAGTCACACACTTGTGCCACTGGGCCACGACTGGCCACTAGATTTTTTTTTTTTTTTTTTATGGAATAAAGGAGGCAAACGAGCAGAAGGCCCACCTGGTGTTAAGTCGTACCTTCGCCCATAGACATCCACAACATTAGAGTTGTAGATGGGTTGCCGGCCTTAGGGATGTAGGACAGAAGGAGAGAGGAAGGATGGGAATGTTGGGGATAGGGAAAGCTGGCTTACATGCCATCGAACCGGAACACATCTTCAGATATTTGGCGGTTCGTCTTTGACATGATAGTGGTCGAGAACCAGTCGGAGAACGAATCCCCTACCACCAAGCTACTGGGTTACCCGCCTTTTACGGGACGCTACCCAGCGGCGGAGGGGAATTGTATTCTTAACCCGTCCCCCCACGGGTTTTATAACCACCAGATTTTATAACTAAATTTTATGTATCAAAAACTTATAAGTAAGCTACATAAATATTTCAATATAATTCTAAACAAAAGGCTCTCCACAAAGTAAACATCATTTTTTTCTGTTTTGAGTAAAAGATATTTTAAAATATTCAGATTAAAATTACTAAAGAATGCATAATGGTTACAGATAGCAAAGCGACCGGCCATTAGTAATTATGCCTTTCTGGTTTTAAATTGAACACCCCTTGTGTTTAAGTAAGGCAATGGTAGGCGTTAGGTTCTGACATTCAATAAGCAGCGCTTTAAAATATATAATGTAAAAAAAAATCTCAACATCCTTGTAAAAAGGATCGGATAATCGGATGACATTTTAAACAATTATAATTGATTTGTTTGACCCCGAATTAATTGCCTATGTTTTTGTTATTTAAAATGTGTGAAAATCGCGAAAACGAAAGTTAAAAAAAAATTAAAATATCATTTACACATGCACATAGATTGCTTTCTCATATATAGATACTACCCTCCTATCTTATATCTAAGATTTTTATACGAAACGTCAAAATGCATTATAGCAATGTCATATTAACACGTTTTTGCTTTTTCCCAAAATATTTTTTTAATATTTTTTTTTAAAAATAAAACAAATTAAATAAAAACTTGGTACAACTATTATTATTTAATGTATTATCTGTTAATGAGTCGCATTCAGTATTTAAGGGTACGTGGCGTTTAGATTACATTAGTCGTTTGTGAGACACGGACGCGACATGGCAGGTGAGTGATAAGATAACTGATAACAACTGATAACAATTTCACCCATTCTCATTTTTAAAAGCAATGGCCCTCTCTATAAAATTGTTAACTTAAGAAATAATTATTGTGAATAGATTTTTTTAGTTATATTTTTTTGTATTTTATCTTTTATTATGTAGGTGAAGATATCAAAAAGATATTATATATATATACGAAAAAAGCATAAAATAGAAAGTAATTATAAGAAAATCAGGCTTTTAGTAAGTAAATGTAAATACTATCCAATGTCTATACAATAATTTTCAAATAACTAGCAAATATATATAACATAATAATAAACGTATTGTACCAGAAGATTTCAAAATTCTAAAGAATACTCGTGTACATTTGAACGTCATCAATTGTTATGTTGATTTGCTCTACATTAGTATCTATAAGATGGTAAATATACCGTAATCCACTTGCATTAGTTACTGCAATTCTCTAACAAATTAGTCATAGATATAAGTCATAAGTTTTATTTTATACTGATAAGATAAATTTTTTTATTATTGTACCAAGATTCGATTAAGGTGTAAATATTTTATATCAATTTCTTAAGGAAAATACATTAAAATTCGTACAAAAGCAATAAAAATTAAGTTTTTAACGTTTATCATTTACCAACACTCGTTCTTTATGTATCATTAAGTACATATAATTTCTCTTTAATTGAAACTGCAATCGAATAAGTAATTAGGAATTTGTGGTTGAAAATTTCAAATCATTAAGATAGCTATTAGAACCTTTTATAACACGAACAGACATATACATTGTATAGTAATTGTAATAGACTTTAAAAAGAAATAAAAATTTAAACGTAGCGGAACTCAAACCTGTGTTAAACCGTCGAAGCAAGATTTTTTGAATCGTGTTTATATCTAAAATATGTGATTAACACTTTAAACATATTAAAAATATAACAAATTTACTATTTTAAAATTATACAATCAACGTTATCACAATTCCTTAATATATAGAGTTTAGTGAACCTTCACGCTGTATCCCGCATATAGCAGGGTAGGCAGAGGGGACCTAGTGTTAAGACACACCGTTCCCTACTTTCCGCCAAATTCGGAGGCATTGCGTGTTAAGTGGCTAAACTTAACGCTGCGCTTTGCCTCGACACAAGAGTGAAGAAAATGGAGATAATATATATTTCCATTCCTCGAGTGGGAATCGAATCCACAACCAGGTATACTTTGTGCCTCTGCGCCACGACTGGCCCCTTAAGGAACCAAAAATGAAAAAAAGAAAATCTACTGAATCATGCGCAAGCGCATACGCAACCACACAGCTACGGGCAATTATTCACAGCTGATAAAATTAGTTTCGCGCGTTCTAGAAATTTAAAAAACCTATAACGCTTTTATTTATTTGTATAACTACAAAAAACAAATATTTTTAAATAATATTTAATTTTCAAATGAAATTGTGGATTCATTGCCTATTTGGCCTATATCGGATAGAATAAGATCTTTTTACTGACTTTCAATACCTATGATGATGTCTGTCTAAAATGACATTTTTTTAATAGTAACTGTATAAAAATAGCGGAATATGTATAAATAAGCTTGGCTTGCCCCGATCTCGAAAATTATTAAGCGGGCTTTAGGTTGCACACCCTTGGCTACTACGAAATGCATGATACGAAAGACATTAACTACCCTGCATAATACAAAAGGGAACATTAATTTCATTTTGGGGAAATTTTATTAAATTTTATTTAATTTTGTTCTACGAAACGTTTAACCAGTTTAATAGTAAATTAATAACTGTAATAACATAGTTGATAAAGTTTTTAAAATTTTAGAACTGGCACCAACATTAATATAGCAAGTAGTAAAGTGTAATTCTTTGGATTGGATTAAATATTCGACAAGTGGTTGCTAACTGATAACATACTTACAAGATACTTCAATAGCATTAGTAGATACCTATAAATATATATTGATAAACAAGCCTCGTGATAACTCATCGATGATAATTAATCAATGTTACAAATTTATTTGAACAATGATTCTGATGTAAAAACAATTTTAGAATAACCCACTTTCATGAGAATTTATTATCAGATTTTCTTTACATGACAGGTTTTTTTACATATATATTTTTGAAATTAAACTAGTTTTATTCGGATTATTCGCGTATATTTTTGATATTCAAAAATACATTTTAGAAAATCTGACGTTCCAAACACTTAACAGAAGTCCCTTGCCACAGATAGCCAATAATTCCGGTTAAAATAGTTTCATATCAAAAAGTCGAAAAAAATGCGAAAGCTAAATAACTTATCCATATATTTATATTTATTAAAAATTAACACATCTTAATTTGTGCCACGCAGACAAATATTACGGTCACGGTGGCATGCCCCCACCGCACGGCTATCCTCCCGGCCCGCCCGGATCAGGCCATCCTCCTCACATATATCCTTATGGCCCCGGTGTTGTATTCTACCCAGTTCATCCCGCATACTTCTATCCTCCCCACGGCTATCCCAACCCTGGCCCTCCCCCAGAGCCCGTACAAGTAGTCGATTCTGACCCAGAAGAGGCAGTGCCTGAATTACCTGGAGAGACAGTCGAGTTGCCTTGGAGTAAGTCTGAACGGTTGTTGGGAACGATCACGTAATCTTCTCTTTAATCCGGATAAAAAGAATTTTGTGAAATTTCACTATGATATATTTCTCTATGTTATTATTTCTGTGGTTTCAAGGTAAAGGCCGATAAGATATTAAACCCATGTTTTCACCAAGAATGGATAAATAAAATGTTTAAAGATGTAAGGGAAAAGATAATTTTAATACAAAATATGAGAAATACTTAGGATTAATCTTATTATTTTCGTATAACAATATCCCTATATTTTTTATTGTTATTCGACTTTAGACGCCGAATTTTATTTTCTTTAATAACAAAATTACTTATGACTTATCTCCCTTTACCTTAACCACAGATTTATTTTGCTAAAAGAAAGATTACGAAATCGTTATTTTGTTATAGTATGAAGAGATGACTCCTTAATAATATAAACCTTGCAATCAATTCTATGGCTTTTGCTCATTACGTTTTCATTTATAAATACATTTTTGTTTAACTATTTTAATCGCTTTTATCAATATTTACTAAGAATACTATCTGTTAGCGACGCTTATCAAGTCCGTTGTCTTGGATATAGATTACTTGACATAATAAAGCAATTGGACAAACAAGCCCTATCGCCCAATATCAATAATTGATCCTGATCCAAAAAATGCAACCTTAGATTGATCAAACAATCATTTGAGTAAATTAATTTTATTTCGATTGGTTATTTGGGGCCAGTCGTGGCCCAGTGGCACAAGCGTGTGACTGTAAACGGCTGGTTGTGGGTTCGATTCCCACTCGAAGGGTGGAAATATTTAATATTTCCAATTTCTTCGCTCTGGTGTCGAGGCAAAGCGCGGCGTTAAGTTCCACCACTCAACACGCAATACCTCCGAATTCAGCAGAAAGTGGGGAACGGAGTGTCTTAACACTAGGTTCCCTCTGTCTACCCTGCTGTGTGCGGGATACAGCGTGAAGCTAAAAAAAAATGGTTATTTGTCGAAGGATTGCATAATTCAAGCCTTGCTTTACCCAAAAATGATTTACTGAAAAAATAAAATGCTAGATCAATCTAAAGTTGCAGTTATTGGATTAGGATTGTTTATTGATATTGGGCGTATGCTTATACGTTCAGTTATTTGTTATCATAGATTTTTTTTCTCAAGTACTTTAAAGCAAGGTGTTATCTCTTCAGTATATTTAGGTGTCGTCTGCCGATGTTGGGCCAATCCTCTCTATGGTTCCTAAACTCCTTTCCTGTCCTTATTCTATTATTTTATTTTTTTCATAAGTATTTTCATAGTAATAAATTATGTTTCCAGGTTTATTAAATATAGTAACCATATAGAGATTTGGCCGTTGCTTTTTGTGTTGTTTTATTAATTTTATTGTAAATTTCAATTCTAACCTGTCATTAGCATAATTTTTCATAATGCCCGTATAGCCCGAGGTAGTCAGAAAGAACTTAGTGTTAAGACACTCCGTCCTTCACTTTCCTCTTGAAATCGAGACTAAGTGTTGAGTGGCGGAACTCAACACCGCGCTTTGTCTTTGGTACCAGAGCGAAGAAATGAAAATTTAGATATAATCATTCTATGACTGGGAATCGAACCCACAATCATCGCTTTACAGTCAGACGTTGTCCCACTGCGCCACGATGGCCCCAAATTGTTCACCAACATATTTTTTTCAACAAGTGACTAACATTATCTTTTGATAATAATAAAAAACTTTGAAACATTTGATAAAAAATGATAAATTCTACAATATCAATAAGTATTTTTGATAGCAGTGGAAAAATACATAAGTAACAGTGATTTTTGAACTATATTGTATTTTGGTATTTTTTTGTTTGCATTATAGCTGTTTAGTCATAATTGTACTTAGATAAAAAATGGGCCCCATTTTTTAGTTGTGGCGCTGTGGCACAAGCGTGTGATTGTAAACGACTGATTGTGGGTTCGATTCCCGCTCGAGGAGTGGACATATTTAATATTTCCATTTTCTTCGCTCTGCTGTTGAGGCAAAGCGCGGCGTTAAGTTCCGCCACTTAACACGCAATGCCCCTGAATTTGGTGGAAAGTGGGGAACGGACTGTCTTATCATTAGGTTCCCTCTGCCTACACTGCATTGTTAAAAAAAAAAGAAAATCTATTGCACATACATAAACTAGGTCAAACTACAAATACAGCCTTATGATTTTTCCTGTGCAACAATATAGGCGCAGAGAACCTGTTGAGATACTCTGTTTTTACAACATTCCACTATTCGTAATTCTTGAAAAAATATCCTTCCATCAAACGCTTAGTGGCATGACGTAGGGTCACAAGTGTGACTGTACACGACTGATTGTGGGTTCGATTTCCTCTCGAAGTATTAAAAAATTTAATATTTCATTTCCTTCGCCCTTATGTTGAGGTAAAGCGCTACGTTAAGTTCCGTTACTTAACATGCAATGCCTCCAGAATTCGGCGGATAATGAGGAACGCAGTGTCTTAACATTAGGTTCCCTCTGCCTACCCTGCTGTGTGCGGGATATAACGTGACGCAAAAAGAAAAAATAATCTAATTAATAATAAAAATATTCAGGTACATACCGTTGGGTCCCCGCTTGCTTGAGCCAGAGGAGCATTCCCATGGGTGCTCTTCGTGTGGGCTCTGATGCTGACGGTGAAGAGATCTACGCGGGCAGAGCTCACCACGAAGGCGATATCCTCCCAGCTAAAGTGATCCCTTCGAAAAATGCTTGCTATATCGCCTATGGTGGTGAAGAAATTCTGAAGGATCAGTTTGAAGTAAGTTAATTCTGTTAGGATTTGTTTTAACAGCTTTAAGCTTTTTTCCATATAACAGGGTATTAAGAAAGAACCTAGTGTTAAGACACTCCGTTTTCCGCTTTCCATCCGAATTCGAGACACTAGAGATTGTGTTATGGAACGCTCAGAACGTTTTGTCTTGTTTGCCGGAGCTAAGTTCAAAAAGGGTAGATAGGGAGAACCTGGTGTCAAAACACTTCGTTTTCCCCTTTCCAATTCAAATTGAAACATTGTTTTCTTGTCTTGGTTGATTAAAATTATATTTTACTAGCTCATACACTTCCCTTGCCATTGAGGAATGAATTTCGAATCATCGACTGTCAACGTCAAACTCAAGAAACACCAACCAGTATTACAATTATATAATAGGTACTATTAATGCCTATGTAAATTTTAATATAAGGTAGCAATAGAAAACTAGTAGGTATATTATAGTCATAAAGGCCACGCAAACGAAGTTGCGGGCAGTTGCTAGTGAATAATAAAGAGATTGTAACATTTTATTTACTTATTAACTCTCTTTCGTCTTCCAGGTTCTGGTCCCCGCCATGTTCTCATGGCAGTTCTCTTCAAACGGGGAGGTCCCGCCCGGCGCAGTCGAGGCCGGCGTCACCGCTGACGGTGAGAAGTTGTACTTCGGCAGAGTCACACACGACGGATGCGTCACTCCTGGAAAGGTGATTATGAATTTTATTTTATGATTAAGAATATAATTTTATTGCATAATTGACGTTAAAAAAAACAGTGATAGTTAAAAAAATCTTACGAAACGTATGAAAGCAACGTAACGAAAACGAAATTGAATGCAATGGGATGCGAACCCGCGTCTGTCGGAAACCGTTTGACTCTGACCGCTAAATCCAAATATTTTAAATGTTTTCTTAAAATGTTTTTCAACTTCCTAGGTATGTGAACAAAAAAAATGTTAAAAATAAAAATCAGTTAAATTAAAATAATATATTTTGTAAGTAATAGTGTCTTCATATTTTTTTATTAATTGGAGAAATATAAATCAGCTTAAAATTAAATTAATTAAAATTAAAAAGCTTCACGCTGTATCCCGCACACAGCAGGGTAGGCAGAGGGAACCTAGTGTTAAGACACTCCGTTCCCCACTTTCCGCCGAATTCGGAGGCTTGCGTGTTAAGTGGCGGAACTTAACGCCGCGCTTTACCTCGACACCAGAGCGAAGAAAATGGAAATATAATTTCCACTCCTCGAGTGGGAATCGAACCCACAACCAGTCGTTTACAGTCACACGCTTGTGCCACTGGGCCACGACTGGCCACTAAATCAGCTTAAGCAATAATATAATAAGTACATAACCTTACACTTGCTTACTAACGGAGAACGGAGTGTCTTAACACTAGTTTCTCTCTGCCCACAGCATTATGTGAGAAAAAGCTGCCATTTTTTACTATTTTATTAATTTTCAGATCCATCCAAGCCACGGCACTTGCTACTACCCATTCGACGGTGAAGAGAGATCGTCTGCGGAATACGAATGCCTTGTACTATTCTAAAATTTTGAAGAACATTTCAGGGATATTTTAGAAAATAATCATAAATAATGAGTATTAATTAAAGTTATTAACTTATTAATATGTAATTTGTAAGCATTTTTGAGTCACTTTTAGTTTTACTCTTCCTATATGTAGGCAAAGAGCAATGATTTTGAAAAATACGAACAATTTTGTATAATTATAATGGTTAATTTTATACAATGCTTTTGCAGAGCTGAACGATATTTAAAAATAATATAGAAATATATTTTGCATTTATTTGTTTTTATGATTTTTATTTTGTTTATTTCCTGTGTGTCCTTTTGGAGGCGTCGGTAAAGAATAGCTTTTTCATCAGAATTTCTTATTTCGATAGAGAAAATGTCTTGCTACTTAAAAATATAAAAAAGCTAAAGGGTAATAATATAAAAAAAGTACATGAGGATTTTCATTTTATATTTTAGCAGCTTTCTTTAAATATTCAATACAATCTAGATCAATAGGAACAAAAAATAAGAAAAGCCAAGTCAAGTCTAATTAACGCAAACCTAAAATGAAAAATTGTTATTGTGCATGAAAAGATACTTTTTATCGCTAAATTACATTAATATATACCAAAAAGATATATCAATTTTAATGTTTTTTTTTAAATATACAGAATGGAGGGCCTTGACACTACGTTACTCTATGTCAATCATAGGCATAGAGAACCTAGTGACAAAGTACTCCTCATTTGGCACACTAGATGTCCGTGTAAAAGAAAGCCCTTATTAAAAATTGTATCTTTATCTAACAATACAAATACAAACAAATAAATCATCATATAAATATACGATCAATAAATAATATTTAATAGTTCACATCGAAAGTTCAAAGCCATCGTGGCGAAGTGGACAACGATTGACTGAAAACAATTGGTTACGGGTTCGATTCCCACACGAGGAAATGAATACATTTAAGTTAATTTTATTTCTCAGATGTGATGAGGCAAAGCGCGGCGTTTAATTCTGCCACTTAACATATATCGAATTTGGACTGAAAATGGAGAAAAGAGTGTCTAGACTCTAAGAAGTTGAAAAAATACCTGATTTTTTTTAAAAGGCAACTACGCTTAACGCCTAAGGCATTACAATTGAAGTAGGCGTAAGTCAAACATTGCGTAGTAAGACGTCAGTCAAGTATCGACAGCCACTGTTCATTGCAAAGTAGTTTACTTATCTGATAACACGTACATAAAGTTAACTTATATTTAACATTTATCATAAAACAGTGAAAAATGATGAAGAATATTATGAAAACTACCATTTCTTTAGTTGTATTCTGTAAGTATTGTTTTGAATAATTTTTTTCGTAATTTTAACTTCGAAATTAATATAAAAGGGCTTTCTTTTGGATTTATTTTTTGTGAATTTTCAGAAAGTTAGGATCAAAACATTGTTCAAAAAAGGTTAAGCATTATTAGTAATGCAATGTTTTGAAAATTTAATAAACTAGCTATAATAATATTCTATCTTAACTATATTTTAGATTACAGTGTAAATAAAATGAATTTTATCGTTTCTATTAAATCGTTTATTACCATTTAATGGTTCTTATGTTCATTAATTTTGTAATTAGATTTCAAATTATGATAATACAAATATATGGTTTATGCACTTTTACTCAATTTATGATATATTAATTAGGAACTAGATTTTTACTGCAGTTTTGTCTGTATTTGCCAGTATTTGTTAATATTTTGATATTATACGCATGTTAATATTTTGATATTGATATTATGATTTTCTTCTAATTTTATTAATTAAAAATACAGAAGACAGCCTCACGCTTTTCTTGCAAAGCAATGTACTCAGAGAAAATCTAGAGTCTCTCAAGAGTCATAATTCTCGAATAACAATCGAAATATTGCATGTTAAGTGGCACAACTCCACGCATACGCTTTTGCTTACCATAGCGGAAATATATATTTTTTTAACTTCACGCTTTACCCCGCACACAGTAGGGTAGACAGAGGGAACCTAGTGTTAAGACACTCCGTTTCTCATTTTCCACCGAATTGCACATTGTGTGTTTAGTTGCGGAACTCAACGCCGCGCTTTGCTTCGACACCAATGGAAATCTCATATATATCCACTCCTCAAGTGGGAATCGAACCCACAACCAGATCATTTATAGTCCAACACTGTCCCACTGTGTCACAATGGCCGCTGGTTTTGATTGAGTAATCAAATGTGTTATAGAAAGTTACATATACTAATAATATATACTAATAAACCATGAAAACAATATCATTATACTTTACCCCGTTGTGGTATTTTATTTGAAATTAGATGAGCGTATTGCGTTTGATTTTCACTTGTATTTTTATCTTATTTCCATTTCTTAAACTCATTATATACAAAATGTGGAGTTGAGTTCCACCGGATATTTTAAAAGTATAAGTCATTATTTTTTGTATTTATAAATTTCTTTTATTTGGCTTTTAGTAGTAGTATTCTTAAATTATTTAATAAATCTTATTATATAATCATTTATTTTGTTAAATTTGCACAATAGGCATGTTGGGAACACTGTTTTTTTATAACGTCTGACCACGTATCCCATATATAGCCGATAAGCAGAGAGAACATAGTGTTAAGATACTATCCATATCCATACTTATATTATAAATGCGAATGTCTGTGTGTTTGTCTGTCACGCTTTCACGGCTAATCTACCGGTCCGATATGGATGAAATTTAGAATGAAAGTAGTAAAAATTACTGAGTCTAACATAGGCTACTTATTATTTCAAAAATCAATCTCTAAAGGGTGGAAATAGGGGATGAAAGTTTGAAAAATCTACACCGCTTGACCGATTTTAATGAATTTTGGCATAAATATAGTTGATAATCTAAGATTAAGCATAGGCTGCTTTATTTCTCAAAAATCCATCCCCAAGGGTTCCAATATACCGACACAGCCACGTAGTTCATACGACGAAGCCACGAACGGTCCGCTAGTAGAACATACTCGTATATTCAAACACAGTCACAATGTTAAAAGACAGGTGTCAACGTAATTAAATAAAGTAGGGCATAAAACTTGGGCCTCGAGCAGTGAAATTGTCATAATTGCATAAAACTAATTGAATAAAAAAAACATGTATTATCCATGTAAGTAAATGTTGTAAACAGATAACGGTAGTGTTAAATAATATTAATTGTTAAATAAAAAGGATGACTATTTTGGTACTTTATATACATACGAGTATTATAGAAAATTTAAACGCAGCGGGATTCGAACCCACGCGTCTTGGAAACTGTTCAAACGCTCATCACTAAATCATTTGTTCTACTACAGGTTGCGTAAAAATCTTATATGCTTATTACAACTAAATTTTATTGTTAGCAAATGTTTCCTTTCCTTTTGTCGATCATAAACAGTTTTCAATGAGCAAATAACACTTTAAAAATAGTAAAAATACCTTGTATATACATAATTATGACCTGAATTCATTTTCGGTCTCACGTTTTCATAATCTATTTATTATATAAATAAATTAAATATTATTGGAGGCATTTACCAATGAATAGAGCGCAAAAGTATGATTTCACGATACGCTAGAGACAGTCGTGATGCAGTGGGATATCGTCTGACTGTAAACCCGATAGTTGTGGATTCGATTCCCAGAGGAACGATTATGTATTATTTTCATTTTTCCGCTCCGGTACACGACGGTTTAACACGCGGCGGAAAGTAGAGAACGGTATATCTTGAGACTAGGTTCTATGCTATCTTGCTGTATATCTTTACAGTTTATCCCATAAGAGAAAAACCGCGAAGCAAAAAAAGAGAAAAAAGTTAATAGAAGGTACGGACCACGTGTCAAAACACAAGGACAAAACGTTGATCAAAGAAAACCAAACAAAAGATTTATTATATTATTATACAGACCGTTACTTCCTTTTTTGTTTTTATTGAGTAATATTATGACTGCGCCTGAGAATGACGTTTGCACCACGTAGCTTCACGCTTCACGCTTTTGCCCTCATAGCTGGATAGTCAGAGAGAATTGAAACTCAGTGTTATGACACTCCGTTCCCTATTTCCGCCCAAAATGGAGACATTGCGTGTTGAATGGAAGAACTCAACGCTGCACATTGTCTTAAGTACCAAAATCATAAAATGAAAACAATTTAAATACAGTCATTTCTTCGAGCGTAGTATAGTGGTTTTAAAGAAAGTTTCAGGAGGTTAACCTCCTTTAATTGTTAACAATTTGCCTCTAAAATTTCAAGAGTACACTGTACGTTAAAGATAAGTGTTACGAAGTTTACCATACTTGCTTTGTCGCTAATTAGCAGCTGAAAGCATCTGTTTTACATAATTAGTGAAGAAATCGATGTTTTTTTCACTATTGGGAAGAGTATTTTGTTAGATCAACTTAGAAAACTTAACGATTTATATTTACTAGGGATGATATCGAAAGTTATTATTTCGTTTCCGGTTGTAAATATTAGTTTTTTTTCAGACTATCTCTTATACGTAATTCAGGTTACAGATATTGAAAACATTTTTTTATTTTTAAATAGTAATCAAATTTTGGCTACTAATTAAACATTTTTTTTTTTTGTTTTTATACATTATTCACTCCAGGTGGCTTTATTTTTTCTAAATTCTTGATAATCTTCATATAGATTTTGTCCAAAGCAGAAAAAATCTGATTTATTAATATAAGATATCTAATAATTTCGGTTAAAAATCTTCATAACATTTCAGCGGAGTACAAAGAAACTAAATTTAATTTAATTAAAATTTTTAAAATGAATTAAATGGTCGTGGGCTTGCCTTTCAGCCGAAGTAAGCTTATATTTATTAAATAATTAAAAAAAGAAATAGATACAACTTATTACTTTCTGGTTGTCCTGATTTACTTGACAAGTTACGTTTGGTTATCGAAGACACAATATTTCGATTTTAAATGGGTGGAAGGTAGAAGAATGTAACCTAACACAAAGCTCATGGACGCCTAATTAAAAAATTAATTAAATTAAATTAAATTAAATAGCTTCACGCTATATCCCGCACACAGCAGGGTAGGCAGAGGGAACCTAGTGTTAAGACACTCCGTTCCCCACTTTCCGCCGAATTCGGAGGCTTGTGTGTTAAGTGGCGGAACTTAACGCCGCGCTTTACCTCGACACCAGAGCGAAGAAAATGGAAATATCATTTCCACTCCTCAAGTGGGAATCGAACCCACAACCAGTCGTTAAACTGACACACTTTTGTACCTCTTAATGGCCACTTAAAAAATGAATACATATAATAATTACATACATGTGAAAAATATGTACATTCATAACACAATACACCGGGTCAGGGATATGAAACACCAGAATCTCGTATTTCTTCATGTCTCAAGCAAAATGAATAATTTGCTCAAGCAATATCAAGTGACTGTGTAATTTGAATATGTTATTTACAATTTTGCTCAGTATTTAAATATTTCATCAAATATAATGATACTGTTACAACATTTTTTTAATAATTTGCGGTCTACTAGCGGCTTCGCCTACGTGAACTAACGTAGTTTTGTTCCATTGCAATCCTTCGGGGTGAATTTTTGTATAATAAAGTAGCCTTTTGCATTTGAAGCTATCGTAACGCATCGTATCGTAGCGATTGGCTGTAAGCATGGATGGATATGAATTCGATTCCCAGTCAGTGGAATGATTATTAACTTTTTCATTTCTTCGCTCTGGTACTTAAAGCGAAGCGCGACGTTGAGTTCCACCGTTTAACACGCAATGTCTCGATTTCGGGCAGAAAGTGGAGGACGGAATGTATTGACTGGCCCTCTTTACCTTGATATGCGAAAAACAGTTGGTTTATATGATTGACATATTATAGGAATCTCTATGTCCAGTAGTTGATGTGTCGTTTTTCTCATCTCTCGCAGTGCAGAAAGTTCATAGAACTTATGTGTATAGCGTTAACATATAATTTATCGTTTCATTTTGTATTGCAACCTCTATATAACTATTTTATGTCTTACAGTGTTTAGTGCATCTTGGGCGGACATACCCGGAGAATGCAACATGTACAGCTTCTACGCGGAACTTGGCTGTAAGGCGCTGCCTAAAGTGGATAATAGCACAAATTGCCCTGATGCCTTCCAGTGTCCAGATCTTCATCCAAATCCAGAGAAATGCTTCTACAAGTAAGGTGACTTTACGATAAATTGGCTTTTTTCAGCTTCACTTTGTCGTATAGCAGGATAGGCAGAAAGAACCTAGTGTCTAAATACTCCGTTTTCCACTTTCCTCCCGAATTCAAGATAAGTCAGTTTATTGAGTGGCGGACACCAGAGCGAAGAAAATGGAAATATTCAATATTACCACTCCTCGAGTGGGAATCGAACCCACAACCAATCGTTTACAGTCACACGCTTGTGCCACTGGGCCACGACTGGCCGACACGACATATACTGGTATATTTTGTTCTATATAATATTAAAAGCTAAGATATAAATTTCACTGTTTCTGAAATAAGTTTAGATATGTTTTTCATATTTCAGCCCGGTTTTTTTTGTTAGTAAGTAAATAAAATATTTATTTTATTAGATATGTTTTTTTATAGTACCTACTACATATTAAAAACATTGTGCACGTTAGGTAAGCAAACACATTGATACAACATACCTAGAATTTACAACCGAAGCGCGACGACGACGATTATTCCTTCATTTTTTTTCATCTTCAAGTTTCTTCACTCCGCCAGAGCGAAGAAATGAAAGTGATATATAATAATTCCCCCGAGTGGGAATCGAACTCACAATCAAGCGTGTTCACCACTGTGCCACGATGACCTCAGCCGAACTTGAAACTCGATTCTAATTTCGAATCTATACAGTAGAATAGATTTTATTGCACACAACATAATTCAAAATATATAAGAGATATTTTTACAAATTATGCAAAGACGATCTTATTGCTTCAAGCCATCTCTTAGAGACAGTCTTTGGAAAGGGTTAATTATACACAGAAGATTGACAATAGCGCGAAATAAGTGCATATATACAATATTTATAGTACAAATACGTTTTTCCCGTGGGGGGACGGGTTAAGAATACAACTCCCCCCCGCCGCTGGGTAGCGTCCCGTAAAAGGCGGGTAACCCAGTAGTTTGGTGGTAGGAGATTCGTTCTCCGACTGGCTCGCGACCACTATCGTGTCAAAGACGAACCGCCAAATATCTGATGATGTGTTCCGGTTCGATGGCACGTAAGCCAGCTCTCCCTATTCCCATCATTCCCATCCTTCCTCCTTACTTTTTGTCCTACGTCCCCGAGGCTGGCAACGCATCCATAACTCTAATGTTGTGGATGTCTATGGGCGAAGGTAACCACTTAACACCAGGTGGGCCTGGGCTCGTTTGTCTCCCTATTCCATAAAAAAAAAAAAAACTTATCAATGCCATAATAAATTAAAATAAATATTTCAAATACATACTGATAAATAAATTCATTTTTCGAATCTATTTTAATTGTTTTTCATAAATATAGAAAAAATATTTTAAAACTAGGTTTCTTCATAATGTTTCAGTTAAAATACAGTTATTTACCTTCTACCAAGTAAAAAGACACAATATATATAAAGAATCCTTGCTACTTGACCTTAAATCTTAAGAAGTTGACATGTTTTTGCACTTATTTATCATCTGTCAAACAAAAGCCTCCAGGTGACCTCATGACCGGTCGTTCGGAAATACCGCAACCTTCGACTGCGCTCAGTGTTCATACTAACTCAAATATCCATTTTAAACGCTTTTTATGTATATTTATAATACTTTTTGCCCTTTTTTAGGTGTATAATTTTATAATAAAATATATTTTTGTTGTAAATATTGATGAGTTATAAGTTTTATTGGATTTAAGGCCTTTTTGGCGCAGTGATGTAGCGATTGTACACGCGATGGTTATAGCTTCGATTTGAATTGGGAGAATGATTATGTTATACATTGTTTTGAAAGACAAAGCACGGCGTTAGGTTCCGCCATTTAATAACGATATTTGGAAATAAGACAAGAAACAGCTTCTTGATCATACGCAAATATCTAAAAATCTAAGCTATAAAAAGCAATACTATTTAAGTAATACAATTATTATTTATAACAGTATTTTATATATAAAAGTATATTTATAATTTAATTGAATAGTATATCAAGCGTATACTATGTCGAAGGTGTAGCTTGCCTTGACTACTGCATACTAGCATTATAAATATGATAGATAGTATTACTTGCTGTAAAATGCAGTATAGCTAAACAAATTTCTGTAAATAATAATATTACCACAAAATACATAACTTTATAATGTAAGTAGTAGAACTCTACTCCACTATCAACTACCCTTTTTTGGTTTTGATAAATGTATATAAAGAATATACCTAACATAAAATGTAATATTAAATATAACGTAGGTAATGTAACTGGTCTCCCCCCCTTCAATGAACTCATCCCTTCATCGATCTGAAATGTTTGAAAATATATTAATCAAATCATGCCTTGGCTCATGATACGTCTTGTGGTTAGGACCTTTATTGTTATGTATGTGAGTAACTCAAGTTCTTTTTGAGATTCAGAGGTAACAGTGTTAGGAAATTCTACGTGTAATATATTAAATACATATAATAAGCCATCAGAAGGTAATCTTTTTTAATTATAATTGCCATCAGAAAGGTATTGACTCTTTTATATATAAATTAGCCATCAGAAGGTTTTCCTTCTTTATTATTAGTTTGCCATCAGAAGGTATAGACTCATTTATATATTAATTAGCCATCAGAAGGGATCTAGACATGCAAGTATCTAACACAAACTATCCGTTGCAATCACCCAGAGCTCGTCCGAGGAAAAGCCCTAGGATCGTCTCATTTATCCCTCACTTACAACTATGCAAGATAGCTATATTAAGAGAAAAATGGCCGTGTGGCTCCGCCCCGCCACTTGCCGTGAGTTCCGTCCGATCGCAGACCTGACCGATCATATTGAACCCTCCGAGACACAACGAAACAGTTCACGTATATGATACTTACGATGCCTTAGCAAACGATCAATTATTAGTTAGCTGTCACGTCATGTTTGTTAAGTTTGTGTGTGATCTTTCTCAAAGGTACTTGTTACGCTTATTATATATATTTAATTAGTTGTACATTGGTTTGTGAGGCCAATGTAATTCGTCGGGTTGTGAAGCCGATATACGTCACTGGTTTGTGAGACCAATGAATTCGTCGGGTTGTGAAGCCGATATACGTTACTGGTTTGTGAGACCAATATAATTCGTCGGGTTGTTAAGCCGATATACGCCACTGGTTTGTGAGGCCAATGGATTCGTCGGGTTGTTAAGCCGATATACATTAATGGTTTGTGAGACCAATGTCACTGGTTAAGCTATAAGCTATAAGCTACCTGAACCCACGACAGTCGCATGTCACACGTTATACCACAATCCGACTTTGTACAAGCATCGCTTACGCAACACAAGACAGCATCAGAAAGGATACAACAAACCAACGTCGCTATAGCGGATCACTTTACCAAACATGTCGGTCTCGGTGCTGCAAAGCTACTATGGTTGTGTCACCGACATCGCTTATCAGTAAGCTATGAGCTACCTGAACCCACGACAGTCGCATGTCACACGTTTTACCACAATCCGACTTTGTACAAGCATCGCTTACGCAACGCAAGACAGCATCAGAAAGGATACAACAAACCAACTTCGCTATAGCGGATCACTTTACCAAACATGTCGGCCTCGGTGCTGCAAAGCTACATTGATTGTGTTATTGACATCGCTTATCAGTAAGCTATAAGCTATAACCGAACCCTGACAGTCGAGAGACAGTACATGCATCGCCCCTGTACATAGTTTATATTTGTTTTTTTAAGATTTACACATTCGTATGAGATCGTGCCAATTATTGCCATAAAATATCCAGCTATCAAACGCATTATATATTAATATCTTATTATTATTATTTGTACTACATGCATCGCCCCTATACATGTAGTACATATTTATATTATTTTAAATTTCATACATTCGTATGAGAATATTTGCCATAAAATATTTAATCATCCAAAGCCTCATTTATTTTTATTTAATAAATATTATTTACACTCGCAACTTTCAATTAATTTATAAATTTATAATATTTAGGAAAATGTAAACTATAGTGTTCATACAACACTATTTTAAGATGGCGCCGCCATACGCCAAATATTTTAATTAATTTGTACTGCAAATTATACGTTTTCTTTTTCATAGAACTAATATTTAAAATATTTATTGCCTTTAATACTATTATATTATTTAGTTATTATTATTTAAATACTCATTTCAATATTCGCTTTTGTTATTTTTATATTATTAATGTAATAAGAACTCACCAAGCAATTCTTCATAATTAACAAATATGCATCTTACCAAACTTGATTATTATAAAATTATTATATTTCGATCACTTTGCATTTAATATGTTAAATATATTTATTAAATATCCATTTCCTTGTATTCAATTTATAATATTTGCAATTTAATATCAATAATTTCCTAAGCGTCACTTTTTCCGACGCCACGCTCCCGCCATGCTCCCTTTTCTCTTTCTATTCCATTTTTAAAAATCATAAACTATAATATGCCAGCAACTCATACAGCCAACGTTGCTTTTTTCTGAAAATATTAATTAAATATTTTTTTATTATTTGTTTAACCTATTCCATAAAATTGTATATATTTTTTTATTATTATTAAATTATATTATTTAATATTTTTTTATATTCCTACGTTTATTTATACAAAGTATGTATCGTTACAGTAAGAGAAAATAATTTAAATAAATATAACTTGTCATGTGGTGTCACAATGCCGTCATATCTCTCTTTGAATACCATAATACTACGAGTCAAAATTACACTTATTAAAGAAGAACTAATCAAAGAAAAGACAAATATTTTTTTGTCTAACACTTCTATATTTAATATTAAATATATGGATTTTACATATCATATCATTTTAAGACATTTATGTGTATATTATTATACACATACGCTTCCCGTGGGGGGACGGGTTAAGAATACAATTCCCCCCCGCCGCTGGATAGCGTCCCGTAAAAGGCGGGTAACCCAGTAGTTTGGTGGTAGGAGATTCATTCTCCGACTGGCTCGCGACCACTATCATGTCAAAGACGAACCGCCAAATATCTTATGATGTGTTCCGGTTCGATGGCATGTAAGCCAGCTCTCCCTATTCCCACCATTCCCATCCTTCCTCCCTCCTTCTGTCCTACATCCCCAAGGCTGGCAACGCATCCATAACTTGAATGTTATGGATGTCTATGGGCGAAGGTAACCACTTAACACCAGGTGGGCCTTCAGCTCGTTTGCCTCCTTTATTCCATAAAAAAAAAACACATTCAGCAGCAGCATTCTTATCACATTTCGCCCTTTCTGAACGAAAATTCAATAGAAAAGATACTCCTTTAAAATCTAAAATCAATGAGCATACTTATTTAAAAATAAAAAGTTAAAAATATAACCAATTAAATTTGTATTTCCGTTTATTAAAAACGTTTTAACATTTCATTTGCCATACTTTTTTAATTCAAGAAGGTATATGTTTATAATATAAACATTTTTATTTTTATCTTCCAGAGGCCTACCATACGACGATCGTACAATGCTACCACAGAGTTTGATAGACGATCCCTGCACACAGGCGTGTTCGTGCAACGTGGCCGATGGTCCCAGGTTCGACTGCGCAGCCGTCGATTGCGTAGAATCATTCGATAATGATGAACTTAACGAATGCATCAACACTTTTGAATTGGACGCCTGTTGTAGTACTGGGACTGTGTGTGGTGAGATTTTTTTAATATTTTATATACATCCAAAATAAAGAAAGAAAAAGTGTAACTTATTTATCGATATTATTTGACATTTGGTTTGGTATTTAGGTACATATATTTTCGTAAAATTATTTTAAAGCCAACGTCTTTCGTCATGCAAAGATTTTTTTCTTTTTATATTTCAGATATAGAAAGGAACTATTCTATTATATACATAAACAAACTGTTTCTTGCTATTTTTTCCGCGTTGTAATATACCCATTTTTGTCTTTCCATTGAATTTCAAGAATTTTTTACTAATAATTGAAAGGAACGGAAACGGAACTGGCGAGAGTCCTTTAACCTCCTTAAGGTGGTCTTGTCACAAAATCCATTCTTACTAACTAATTATAAACCTACCTGCAAAACATCATCTTTGTATGGCAAGCGGTATTTCATTATTTATTTCGATATTTATATACATATATGGACATACATGTGAATATATATATATATATATATATATATATTTATTTCGATATTTATATACATATATGGACATACATGTGAATATAATATGTTTAAGAGTTTTCAACCAAATGACCGTAAAAATACATACGGTAATAAGTACAATAAATATATATACATATGATGCAAGCCATGAGTAAATATTTTGAAATATAAGCCTCCCAAATGACGAATCATGATGAATGCGTAACAGTTAAGCTGTACCAGAATGATATTAATGACCTATTGTTAGTTCCTGTTTATAATCAATGAAAAAATAATATTATTGTCATTATGCATCAATAACTCAATAAATACGTCTTTAAATGGCTTAAATGGCTTCAAAATTAGACTAAACTTTTATTACAGCTTTATATCTTTTTCCTTATAGCAGATTAGTCAGAGTGATCCTAATGTTAAGACACTCTGTTCTCCACTTTTCATCTGAAATAGAGATTTTGCATGCCAGAATTATAAAGTCGCCTTTTATCCAGCGAAGAAATGAAAATATTTTAATTATTATTTATCCTTAAAATATCTTAAAAACATTTTAAATATTAATTCCTGGGCCCTAAAATATTTTAAATATTAATTCCTGCGTAGGGATCAAACCCACAAGAAATCAAATTCGGAAGCATTGCGTGTTAAGTGGCGGAACTTAACACCGCGCTTTACCTCGACACCAGAGCGAAGAAAATGGAAATATGAAATATTTCCATCCCTCGAGTGGGAATCGAACCCATAACCGACTGGTTCACAGTCACACTTTGTGCCTCTGCGCCACGACTGGCCCCTGGGTTCATGACTTTTACTTTTTTTACCAATTTCTTTTATTTTTAACACACAGTTGATTTCACTATAAATACTATATTTATAACATACATAGTCTGACTTAATATGTTTAATAATTTTTTATATTTTTTTCAACAGGAAAAGACGCCATAGCCAACTTAAAAATATGTGAATTCGATGGCCAAACGTACAAAGAAGGTCAAACATTCGAACCTCCGAACACCCGCAAGTCATGCATATGCACTGCAAACTGGAACGGTTCCTTCGACGATCCTACCTCATGCAAAGATGTTACCTGCGGATTAGAAATACACTATCAAAATCAAATATTGGGCAACTGTGCGCCAGTTTTCTTTGGTAACATGAAAAGTTGTCCGATTACCTTTGAATGTCGTAAGTTTCGTTTATTAATTCTTTTTTTTTTAGCTTTACGCCTTTTTTCATATAGCGAGGTAGGTAGAGGGGACCTAGTGTTGAGACACTCCGTCCTCCACTTTCCATGCGAAATCGGGATCTTAAGTGTTAAGTGGCGGAACTTAACGCTGCGCTTTGTCTTAAGTACCAGAGAAAAGATTTTTTTTTTTTAACTTCACGCTATATCCCGCACATAGCGGGGTAGGCAGACGGAACCTAGTGTTAAGCCACTCCGTTCTTCACTTTCCGCTGAATTCGGAGGCATTGTGTGTTAAGCGGCGGCACTTAACGCCACGCTTTACCTCGACACCAGAGCGAAGAAAATGGAAATTACAAATATTTCCACTCCTCGAGTGGGAATCGAACCCACGACCAGTCGCTTTACAGTCAGACACTGTCCCATTGCGTCAAAACAGCGTTCCTTAATACTTCTAAACTAGAAATATAAATGATCTCACAGACGTTAATTAACCTTTTAAGAACTAAGCTAACTTGAAGTTAATACTTTGAACTTGACCTAAACTGACATTTAATGGGTATAAATTGATATAATTCAATATAATAATTTAATCTCAGTCAGAAAGTTATTAAGGTCTCTTAGGAAGATTATAAATTGTCATATAGACATTACATTATAATGTTATTGTAACGATTCAGTTTATAGCAATATAAAATTTGATTGTATCATAACGACCGTAGTTAATTTACATATTATATCACAAAATATAGGATTTTGGCGTATACATAAATAATATAAACTACACTGTAAAAGATATGTTGGAATTTAAAATTCTAAGGTCACTTATATGAAATAAAGACTATCTAATACTATATAATCAAAGACTATCTAATACCCGTGGGGTTCGGGTTGAGAATACAATTCCCTCCTCTGCTGGGTAGCGTTAGGACGCTACCCAGCAGCGCCTCTTATAGGTAAGAGGCGGGTAGCCCAGTAATTTAGTGGTAAGAGATTCGTTCTCCGACTGGCTCGTGACGGTTCTGTCAAGAACCGCCAAATTTCTGGTAAAGATGACGCTGATATCTGATCCCCATAATTTTTCCCTTATTCTCTCTTTCACCCCTAAGGCCGGCAACGCATCCACAACTCTAATGTTGTGGATGTCCATGAGCGAAGATAAACACTTACCTTCAGAGCAGAAGCTATATTCTTTATTAAATAAAAAAAATAATAAATCTTTATATTAAAAGTTTCTAAAGGCAAAATGTTCTATTAATGCTTCGAATGCTTCGAATGAGACTTGAACCCGTAGCCAACGTGATTAAATGTGCATTTGAATCACCCAATTACTTTAATATAACGTCAGTTAATACCTACATATACAATATTATTTATTTTATAATGTTACATTAACATAAGTTTATTCTAGAATAAGTATATTTTTGTTATTTCTTTAGCAAAAAAGAGCTAGACTTCTTAATCACAAGTAATTTATAATTTTATTATGTATTTTTCCTTTACAGCGTCAAATGCATCTAAAATCATCCGAGGCTTGAACCTTCGAAGCGTTCCGGAACAATGCACTTTTGGCAATTTCACACTCAGTGTCGGAGACAGCATTACTGTTGATGATAAATGTACTAAATGCAAATGTGAGGTGCCACCATTAATTTCTTGTATCAAGAAGAATTCTTGCGATGAACAAGAATAATAAAAATCTAAATGAAATTGTACAATTAATTAAATTAATTTAAAAATACTGAAAATTGATACAAATTATAATAATTTATTAAAGATTTTATATGTTGTCGATTTAGTGTTGTAATATAAAATTAAGAAAAAAATGTTCGTACGTATTTAAAATACTTATAAGATGTCGAATACAATATACAAGCTGTGTCCCCAACTTTATTCGCGAGGAATTCAACAAAAAAATAATAATTCTAAAATAAAAGTAGACTAAGTCACTCCTTATTTCATTAGCAACCAGTGAAATCATATCATAATCGGTCCAGTCGTTTCAAGGATTAGCCAGAACGAACAGACTTGCAAATGTTAAAAATATATGTTTTTTGTATAAAACGGTTATTTTACAGACAGATATTCAAATTTTATTTATTTGTATAAATATATTACTTATTACGTTTAAAATCCAGACTATTGGGTTAATATCTTACTAGAGTCGTAGTAAATAAGTGATTGCGTAAGTGATTTGCCCTTAGACTGATTGTGTAATTAGATTTTATGTTTAACTTTGATTTGTTTATGTTTTTTTGTTTATGTTTAGAGGACATTTATAAGGCAAAATGTTTATACAAATGCATATGAACAAAATCGTCACTTTAAAGATTAATTAAAAATTTTAATTTAGTATAAAATTGGTATTTTTTTGTACGATAATTTGTATTTATTAATTTAATATACTTCACTTCACTTGAGGCCATCGTGGTTCAGTAGCACAACGTCTATGCTACTATACCACGTAGTGGATTTGATTCTCACTCGGGAAATGATTATATTTAAATTATTTGAATTTTACCCATCTGGTGATCAAAACGCGGCGACCACTCCACGTTCAATATTTTAACACATAATTTTCTCTGCCTACCTTACTCGTTACTCTCTACTAAGGAAATCAGAGAAAAAGCAAGAAACTATAAAAAAATGAATAAAACACTTCAATTAATAACCAAATGTTTATTTATACATTATAAAAAAAATAATAAAACGATTATACAAATCTCTATACTATATAATAAAAAAATCAGCGAGGTCCGTCTATCTGTCTAACTTATACCTACATTATGTACAACACAGCCTTATAGGATCTTTGTAATTATTCTAAATTGTTGCGACGACTTACTTATACAATATATAAAAATTTAAAATACCATTCTTAAGTACTCGATAAGTATAAAATTAATCTAAATATGTATATTATAATATATATGAAATATGATTATTTAAAATTACGTACACGTGTTTTATTCTTAATTCTTATACATTTATTACTAAAAATTCAACTTTATTTCTAGTTGAAAAAGACATTTAGAAAACGTATAAAAATTTGAACGCAGCGGGATTCGAACCTGCGCCTCCTGAATACCGTCCAGGCGCTCTCACCACTGAGCAATTGAATTGAAAAAAAATTTATACGTTTTCTAAATGTCTTTTTCGATTTTCCTAAGTGTGGAATAACACTTTAAAAATATTTAAAAAATCTATTTCGAGTTATTAGGAATATCGTTTTAATATATAAAGAAATATATTTTTCTAAAGTATTTACTAATTGAGTATAATATAAAAACATTGCACCCTTTCCACCAGGAGATCTGCGGAGTAATTTTAACTAAAGCAAGCTAGGCCAAGTTCGATTCTGAATTTCTGTAGCGGTCTGCCCACGTCTCGTACAGCGACGTCAGTGAGTGGTAGACGATTTGGTTTGTCGGTTTCGTATTCCACTATAGTCTTCGCCCAATCCAGTTTTTTGTGCTAAATAACAAAAAAAAAATGTTTAAGTATTAAGAGTTGTCGATTTTTTGTACCTTATTAGGTATAAAGAATAAATTAATTAAATCTATTATTTTTTTATTTTTAGCTTCACGCTGTATCCCCCGCACACAGCAGGGTAGGCAGAGGCAACTTAGTGTTAAGACACTCCGTTTCCCACTTTCTTCCGAATTCGGAGGTATTGCGTGTTATGTGGCGGAACTTAACGCCGCGCTTTACCTCGACACCAGAGCGAAGAAAGTGGAAATATTCAATATTTCCACTCCTCGAGTGGGAATCGAACTCATAACCAGTCTTTTACAGTGACACGCTTGCGCCACTGGGCCACGACTATTGAATACAATATTATGTGTATGAATATAACATGCAATGTCCATCCAGATTTCAGGCGGAAAGTAGGGAACGGAGTGTCTTGACACTAGGTTCTCTCTGACTACCATGCAATGCAGTAACAAGCATGAAAGTTTTTTCATAAATATAGATACTGTAGCCATCGTTTCAGAGTTGAACAGCGTTTGACTGTAAATGCGATTGACTATGGGCTCGATCCTTATTCAAGGGAATGATAAAATATTAATTTGTTACATTTTTTCGTTATGGTATCTGGTGAAAAAAATTACAATATAAGACGCAATGAAAGAACGAAAGATAATACTGACGTCCCATAAAAACATTTTAATTAGCTAAAGTGGCTGAATGACTACAGACTGACAGCGTAAACAGCTAAAAATTTGATATCCGATTGTGTCATGTGTATATTTGAGCTATAAATAATTAACTTGTCTGGTTAAATAAACTACGGCTTAAATTTCGTCAATTTAACAAATATGCTTAAGTAAAATATTGTAAATTGAAGTTGTCGAGTTCTCGACTTCTCATAGTCCTCGAATTTTCGAATAGGAATTCTAGCAGAAAGTGGAAAACGGAGTTTTTGTACACTAGGATTTGACCTGTGACTACCCTGCAAACGGACACGGAAAAAAATATGAATATCAAAAATGTGGTGGGGCCAGTCGTGGCGCAGTGGCACGAACGTGTGACTGTAAACGACTGGTTGTGGGTTCGCATCCCACTCGAGGAGTGAAAATATTTAATATTTCCATTTCCTTCGCTCTGGTATCAGAGTTAAAGCGCGGCGTTAATTTCCGCCACTTAACACGCAATGCCTCCCAACTCGGCGGAAAGTGGGGAACGGAGTGTCTTAACACTAGGGTCCCTCTGCCTACCCTGCTGTGCGCGGGATACAGCGTGAAACTATAAAAAAATATAGTTTTAAAAATAATAGCTTTCTCACCTGACACTCATCAAGAATTGCTTTATATCTAAGCCTGTTGTTAGCTTTAGGTAGAATCTCAGCATCGTTAAAAGCCAGCAATTTGAGTCCATGTTTGTAATTTCTCGTCGCAGGATCGTAATATCCCACTGTGTTGCTACAGTGGAGGGTAACATTTTGTACCGCTTTGACGGATAGAAGCTGCAGATATGTGATCTGACTGTGGTCTGCTTTGTAAGAAATCTGCAAAATAAAAATATTTTGTTAGAGTATATATATTTCTTTTTTTTTATTATAATTGTGCCGCAGTGATATTTTTCCCTAAACTACTGTTGGGCTCCAATACAATCTCAGGAGTAAAGAAAAAAAAGCTTTGATTTACTAAATTGAAGTATACCTCACCGTTAATGCAATAAATTGTAAAATTAATTCAATTAAAAATAAACATAAATTCTCAAATAAAAAAATAAGAGACCTGACGTATGAAATGCATAAATATAAAAGAAAAATCATTATAAATCTTTCTATTGACATATTTCTGATTAGTAGGTATAAACAAATCCTATCCTAGCACAGTTTATAATATGTATAAAAACGTATAATATATATTAATAAACTTGATTAATAAAATAAAAAAATATGATTTTAAATATTTAAAAGAAAGTTTATCGGGCTAGTTAACTGGAAACCGTATATTTATAATACTTGTGGTAGGAAATGTTACGTCATTTCTCAATATGAGGCACATCTCCAGATAAGGTATGATTGATGTGACCTACATTTTTTCCTTAAAGTCTAACTTGCTGACCTTGTTGGTTTGACAGCGTGAACCTATACGAAACGTTAAAAATTGGAAAAATCTACAAAGAAATATTTATGTGATTGGGAAAACACATGGTCATTGCATTTGAAACATAATTTGACCCTAATATTATGGTAATCGGATAAATTAATTTAGTTTGAATGTATTTTTGTCAGTATCAGTTTGTCATTCAGTTTCACCCTTCTTTCTAATCAGGGTAAGCCGAGAGAATGTAATGTAATTACATTAAGTTCACTACATAAGCCTGAATTCAAGACATTGCTTTTTGAATGATGGAACTCTACATTGCGCTTTGTCTGAGGTACCAGAACGGGGAAATAAAAATTATGTAATCATGCTCATTTTTAGAGTGGGAATCGAACCCATTTCCAATAGATTTTACGTGCGAATGTCACGATGACCACAATTATGATTTAAAAATATTTTTTAATTACGAGTAAATTTTATAAGTTTATATTAACATTTTATAAGTTTAGTTTAGCATTTAGGGGCCCTACCATAATAAAAGACTTTCATTTTATTCCCAAATTTATATACCTAAGTATTAATAGGCTAAATTAATAATTTATAAGAATAGAAGATATATGCTAATCTCTAGCATAGCAAGTAAATAAATAATGTAAATGGTACTTCTAATAAAATTACCGTAAATCCGTTGTCCATTTCGCTGAGCCAAGCTTCATTTTTGTCAGAGTGCGTCAGATCTTCTGACATCAAAGGTTTGGGGAATAAACAACTTGCTCCCGTTGGCATCTCGCAGTGGACGAGTATCGCGTCATTTATGTCACCTCCGTTAGGATCTATCCAGTACTGACCTATAAATTAATAAGCAATATAATAAGTATAATATAGATAATTTCAAAGTGATTTTTCGACTAGTTCCAAAAAGACTTTCAATTTCAAAAATAAGGGTCCAATTTATGTCAATCCATAGAATTTGATTAGAAAAAAATACTATTTTTGGCAGCTTCACGCATTTCCTCGCTAACTGGGTAGCCAGAAAGCCATTTAAAGAAAAAATATACAATATCATATATATAGTATTTACTTACCACTTTCAAAATCTGGATGATGATAATTGATATCACCGCAAGTTTTTGCCGGAGCCTCCTTAGTCCCGTCAGGTTTCAAAAATTTATCTAAAGATACTTTAAGTCGTTCGTAAGCTTTCATTACGATTTTCTTTCTCTCTTCAGGTGACATATCTTCTTTGAAGAAACGTGGTGGCATTATGTTCGGGTCGTCACCCATTGGGTCAGGGCCTTTGACAGAACCTATGAGAAAAAAAACAAAAAATAATTAAATAAAAATCATAACAATAATTTAATATAAAGAAGAATGATATATCATTCTTATTTAATTTATAAATTGCAAATAAGAACCTTGTTGAAGCATCGCTGCTATTGCAGCAGCATCGTACGCTAAACCTTCGCCTGGCGGACCAGGTGGCCCGGGTGGTCCAACTGTCCCAGGGTTGCCGTGACGGCCTGGTTCGCCTGGAGAGCCACGACCACCCTGTGGTCCTATGGGACCTTGCAAGCCAGGGCTTCCATCACGACCAGGTGAACCTATGTTACATAATATTTATCGTTTGTAAGTAAATCAAGACATTTGCAATATAATGAATACTTTTAATGTTATATATTACCTCTTGGACCTGCATCACCATCTTTTCCAGGAGGTCCCATGGGCCCTGGCAAACCTCTATCGCCAGCTCTACCTGGAGCTCCTGCCAAACCAGGCATACCAGGTAATCCTGCGTGGCCCTTGGCTCCATCGGCTCCGGCATCGCCTCTTTCACCCTTTAAACCATCCAAGCCTGGTGGTCCTTGTTTACCAGTTAGGCCTTGAGGTCCATCAACTCCTGGAGGTCCCGATTCACCTCTAGGCCCTCTTTCACCTGTTGGACCCGAAGATCCTGACGGTCCAACGGGACCCTAAAAATATTTTTGTATGTTAAGTAAAAAGTTTTTAAAATGATATTCCACACATTTTCTACTTTATATACCTGTAAACCAGGAGGTCCCGGTGGTCCAGATTGCCCTGGTTGTCCTATAGGCCCTTTGTCGCCCGGTCTGCCTGGAATACCTGGTTGCCCAAGCTTACCCGGTCGACCTTCTGGTCCTGGTTCACCCATAGGCCCTGGAAGTCCCTGAGGACCCGGAGCTCCAATAGGCCCTGGAGCACCATCTGCTCCAGGCTTACCAGACATACCACTTTCGCCCTGTGCAAAGAGAAACACATTAATAGCGCCTAAACAAATATAAAAATAATAAGTACACAAATAATAAACACATAAAATACATATTATTAAGAAAAAATAATAATATGTAAGTATAGTTACCTGAGAACCTCTTAACCCTTGTGGTCCTGGCGCTCCAACTAACCCTGGTAAACCACTTGGGCCTCTTTCACCAGCCGGACCAGGTGTACCGGGTGGGCCCTGTGGTCCAATATCTCCTTCGCTTCCTCTTTCTCCTTTAGAACCTTCGGGCCCTTGAGGTCCAGTCATGCCTTGTGGACCAGGAAGACCTGGTCTACCTGAATCACCTGTTGCTCCTTTAGCACCCGGAATACCTGGGGCACCAGCTGGCCCAGGACTGCCTTGAGGTCCCTTTAAAAAAAATTAAGAAAACATTGTGTCTTATATATTAAAAGATATAGATATGAATTAGTGTTTAAATAACATTATCATGTGGACTAAAATAGATTTTAGTTGAATTTACATAATTACAATAAAAAAAATACTTTGACTCTATGGTTTTATTGGCTCGAGCGCAAGGATGATGATTTTTAAATTCGAGTTCTACGTTCAATTTCCCATACATTTTTTAAACATTTTAATATCATGTGACCCTATAGCTCACTTGTGGACCGATATCTCCGGGTCTTCCTTGTAAACCAGCATGACCAATATCTCCTTTGGCTCCTTGCTCTCCTCGTGCACCTTTAGATCCAACTAATCCTGGAAGTCCCCTTTGACCAGGTTCCCCAGTTATTCCTATCAAAAAAAATATTTAAATTCTATAAAATTTAAGATATTTTACAAATATATAAATTAAGAGTCCTTTCTTATGGCCTTTCCCGGAGATTCATTTTAATATTTGCAAAACAAATGAAAAGTTGTTGAAAAGTGTTTTAACGTAACATTTTCAGGCCTAAATAATGTAATGATATCAAATTTTTTTAAAGACTCAAAAATAATGAATGCTTTTACTTTTATTTCAATATTAATAACCCATACAAAACTTGTTAGAAACAAGGTGTACTACTGATGTAAGCAAACTGCAGCATGAGGACTGCCTCATGTTTCTGCTGTTTCCCCATTAAGTGTATCAAATATTGACAAGCAAGCAAAATAACCTTCTAGTCTACTTTAGACTGTGGTACAGAGTTCATAATTAAAATAAGTTCGTTGTTTTGTAAAAACATTTAACATATAATGGAGGTAACTTAGTAAAGTATAAAATGATCTAATTCATTTCGTTATAAATTGTTATTAGATTTAGATCTATTTTTTTGAAAACAAGAGTATTAAGTAAGAATAGCATTTTAAAGTATTTTGTCATAAATATACTGTGATGATTATGGTGTAGTTATTGTTTTTACCTGGACTTCCAGTTGCTCCTTGTTGACCTTTGGCTCCAGCATATCCTCTGTCACCTTTGAGGCCAGGCATGCCAGTTAAACCTGGTGGTCCAGGTAAACCAGGTGTTCCTTGCATTCCTGGTTGACCACGCTCGCCAGTGGATCCAGGTGCTCCAGCCTCTCCAGGAATTCCAGGAGTACCAGGCTCACCACGTTCAGCCGGTTCTCCTGGTGGTCCACTTGGACCAATAGGTCCTTGTGGCCCTTGTTCACCCTGTCGTCCTAACAAGAAATAAAGTCAGAGTCCTTTCCTTATTACAGAAACTATATAAATTTCGATATGTCAAAACTTGTAAATTGTTCTTATGTTGTTATTCTGAAGGATCATAGCAATTATCAATTAAATCTCAGACTTAGGTATAACTCAAAATTTCTTTAACATACCTGGAGGTCCCTCCGGACCTTGTGGTCCGGTAGATCCTCGTTCTCCTTTTTCACCGGTCATACCCATCAAACCACGAGGACCAGGTAAACCCATAGCACCAATTGATCCTGGATGACCTTTGCTTCCTGTTGGACCTTCTGGACCCTGTGATAGATTTTTAATATTAATTATGTCTAATAAATAAATTGTCTAATATGTTAAAACTTATATATTAGACATAATTTATTTTAAATATTTTTTAGATTTCAACCCGTAATAATAATATACAAATAATAGTTACCGGCGGACCATCTAGACCCTGAGCACCAGCTTCTCCTTTTTCACCTGGTGCTCCAGTTAATCCAGGCATACCTCTTTCACCAGGAAAGCCTCGTTCACCTCGTGGTCCCGCAGACCCAGGCGGACCAGCAGGACCAGATACACCCGGTTCTCCATCTTTTCCTTGTGATCCAGGTAAACCAGCTGCTCCTGGCATACCCTTAATTTTTAAAAAATATATAAATTAATTAGTACATACAGACTACTAATATACTATTGTCTGTATAAACAACTTTCTTTATGCTTACAGGAAAACCAACTGGGCCCGTTGGACCAGGGGGACCTCTTTCACCAGTGGGACCGACCACTCCTTGTGGACCTTGAATGCCAGGGCTACCATCACGGCCTGCATCGCCTTTAGGCCCTGAAAGTCCTGGTTGACCTACGTCACCATCTTTTCCTGGTTCACCCTAAAGACATAGCAGAATATCTCACTCTTAAGCACAAAAAATATGATTACATTTGTAAATTCTTATGCCATTTCACAATTACAAATAATATATTTTTACCTGTAAGCCTCTTTCACCGGGGCTACCTATTAACCCAGGTGGTCCTTGTAATCCTTGTGACCCTTGTTCTCCTGGTCTACCATCTGCTCCAGGAATTCCCCTTTCGCCAGGTGGCCCAGATTTTCCTGTTATACCTGGTCTTCCCATTAAGCCTCTCTGTCCGGGAAGTCCTTGTGGACCCGGTCTGCCTGCATCGCCAGTACTGCCTTTTGATCCAGGTAAGCCAACGCCACCTCTTTCACCAGATTGACCTTTTGCACCCATAGGTCCATCTAAGCCGGGTGATCCTCGTATTCCCTGCAGACCTCTTTCTCCTTGTGGACCTACATTACCTGCTGGCCCCCGCAGTCCCCGTTTTCCTCGTTTACCCTCCGGTCCCATAGTTCCTGGTAAGCCTCGTGGTCCTGGCCCACCTGATTCACCCCTTATACCAGCTTCTCCTTTTAACCCTCTCTCTCCTGGTTGTCCCTAATAACATTAATATTCCTTATAACAATTTACAGGGACAAATATTTTAATTTTACTTGTTTTCACTTATTAAATGTGTATAATAATGCCTATGTAAGAAATATATACTTACCGGCATTCCTTTGGCTCCAGGTAATCCAGGATCTCCTGATAGACCAGGAACACCTCGAGGTCCGGGGAAACCTTGTGGACCAGCAGCTCCTGCTTGACCTTGTACTCCTTTTTCGCCAGGTATACCATCGCGTCCAGCTAAGCCTGCAGGACCCACTTCACCAGGCTGTCCTGGCCGTCCAGGTTCACCACGTGGTCCTTGCATACCTTGACTACCCTTAGGGCCAACAGCACCTTGTTCCCCTTTTAAGCCAGGTGATCCAGGAAAACCAGGTGAACCCGGTTTGCCCACATTGCCCTATTAGTAGGAGGAATAATAAAAGAATTAACATTTAACTGAAGTTGATATGTTTTTTAAAAGTATATTGTTAATAAACAAAGAACATAGCAAAAAGTTGCAATTACCATAAGACCTGGCGGTCCAGAAGCGCCATCAATTCCACGCATACCGGGTGGACCAGGCGGCCCCTCACGTCCTCTTTCGCCTCGTGGTCCAAGGGGACCCTATGAACACATTTAAACAAAGTTGATTCAAAGTTACAGTAAAATTAAATACTTTATGTCATATGAGAAAACACCAGGTTTAAATTACTTACTATAGGTCCTGGGGGTCCCATTAGCCCTGGTAAACCTGAAGGTCCTTTTTCTCCTGGTAAGCCCTGTTCACCTTTTGCTCCATCTTTACCATCAAATCCTCGATGACCTTTTAGACCTTGGATGCCTGTCACACCAGGAAGGCCTCGTGGACCTGGTTGACCCGCTGCGCCATGTGGACCGGGTTCACCGTCTTCACCTGGTGTACCCTACACAAAAGAATATTGATAATGTCGTACGTATGATATTACTGTGTATTCATATTAAAATAACATAATCATAGTGATAATACCTTGAATATATTATATCAATATTATATTATACAAAAATATGAAATATGTCATAGAGTCAGTTCGTCTTCTTAACAAGTAATAGCTAAACAGAAACAGTATTTACGTCTTTTCCTGGCAATCCTTGTGGTCCTCTTTCACCCGGGAGTCCTAGAGGTCCAGGGAGACCCGGTTCACCTGGTTCACCACGAGGTCCTTGGAAACCTTGAGGACCTGGGGGCCCCTGTGGACCTATTTAGGATGAGAAATATGGTTTATTTTTAAATTATAATACATACGAGTAAGCTACTTTTCATTGGATGATTACCTATTACATTATTGATATACTGTTTGGTATTATGGAATATTATAGCCACCTGGAATTCCTCTAACTCCCGGAGTGCCCACAGAAGCTTGCATATAATGGTATGGATCAAATGCAGGTCCCTTGTCGCCGCCAGATGCAGCGGCTAATTGAGCTAAGTACGCGTTCACCTAAAAAAATATTAATTTTAACATACAACTGATTTTTATTTATTTTATTATATTTTGAAAACAGAAAGATAACAACTTACGACTTCAATATAAAACTCCTTCTTTACTAACAATATAAAATATTATACTTAGATAATTCTTAATCATTTAGATGAAATATTTTTTAAACCTGCTAAAAATAGTTATGAAAGAGGATCAAAAAATTAATTCAAGATAAACGGATTCTAGTGAAGGATTGTCAATGTATTAATATTCATGCAAAATCAACAGTAATATAAAACATATCTTTGAGTTCAGTGTAACTGGTGCTAAGTAAATAAATCCTTTCATTAAGTACAAAATGATTCAAATGATCAAAATGATTCAAATGTATACCATAGCTTAGCTTTCAATTTACTTTATGTTCTAGAACTTCTATTTGAATTTTTTTCAGGATTGTTATAATGATAAAAATGTATTTTTTTATTTATTTTTTTTGCCTAGAGGGAACTAGAGGAAAGAAAATTAAAATACTAACTATTTCCACTCCTCGAGTGGGAATCGAACCCACAACCAGTCGCTTTACAGTCACATTTTGTGCTTCTGCACCACGACTGATCATTTTTTATTTACAAACCAAATAATTTATAGTTACCAAAGCGGCATTCGTTTTTTTCTAGTCACTTTAATGTTTTAAAGTGACTAAGAAAACATATAATTATACTTCCTTACAACAAATTTTCAAAACTAAAATTTCATATACTTACATCAGGCATAGGACCAATAGGTCCAGGTATACCCGGTGCCCCAGGTACACCATTCACACCGGGGATCCCCGGCGGGCCGGGCGGGCCGTCTATGCCGGGCTCCCCCGACACACCTCGTATGGGTGTGATTGGTTGAGCTGCGATTGATGATGTTGGAGGACGGCTGGTGATGGGCGCTGGTGTAGGAATATTTATTTATAATAATAATTTAGTTTTTTTGTTAATATCCTAAGGAGATATTGGCAAGTATATAAAAATTAATCCATAGATACAAAAAAAATTACAGAACATAATATTAAATTATTTTTTTATTCTATTGTAGCTTAAATGTTTTTTTTTGGTTAATTTCAATTGTAATTATAGACACACTTATGAAACCTAAGCAGTCTAAGTGTCGAGAAGCCAAAATGAAGGAATAAGTAAGCACTTTTTGTTTACTTTATTTTATAGTAAGATTTTGAAAAATCTTTGAAAAAAAATCTTTGAAAAAAATTTGATAACAGCAAAAAATTTTGACTTCCGTCATTTAATGTGCAATATCTTGAATTCGGGCGGAAAGTAGAGAAGGGCGTGTCTTGACGCTAGTTCCTCTCTGAATTAGTTACACGGGGAAAACTGTAAGTAATGCCATGCTCTAACGCAAAAAACTATCTATAAAACTTAAATAAAAACATATCTTACATGAAAGACAAGAAGGCAGCACAGAACAATTGACTCGGTTATTGGAGCACTGGCAAATGGTACAGTTGTCTCGTTTCCACGTTTCTCCATCGCCGAACGTACGCCCCATATCCGCGCATCGGCTTAAAGCGGCTTTAACAGATAAAAACTTAAATTGTTATTCAAATAACCAAATGATTAATACCTTAGTGGCGCAGTGGAATACATAGTGTCTAAATGTAATTGATTGTGGGTTCGATCCCAGTTTGGAGAAATAATTATTTAATTATTATATTACTTTTCTAAATGTCTTATTCAATTTTCCTAAGTGTAGTACATCACTTTAAAATACTTAAAACAATTTAATAAATAGCATTCTCTCTTGTCAAAATGATTATTCTTAGAATAATCTGTGGGTAGCAGAAAGTTGTAAAAATCTCTCTACGGAGATGCTAACAACAAAAATAACTTGTAGTAAAGCGTATAAGAATTTCGACGCAGCTAGTAGTAGAACGCATGGTTCAGCGGTGAGAGCGCCTGAACGGTACGGTATTCAGGAGGCGCGGGTTCGAATCCCGTTGCGTTCAAATTTTTATACGTTTTCTAAATGTCTTTTTCAATGTTTGAATTATTTCCATTTTCTTTTCCGATTAGAGATAATGGAGATGCGGCTCATTATTATAGCTATAACCATGGTTCACTAAAAAGTCTTATACGACATAACAAGTAATCTTGTACTACTAACGGCTTAAATATTATACACACCATATAAATTATTAATCTTACCTCTATTTATTACCGGTACAGAAGGTCTTCTAAAGCCGGGAGTTGCTAAAACATTTAAATCAGTAATTAGACAACTTTTATTATTGTTAGTGGAGAACGGAATATGTAGACACTAGGTTCTCTCTTACTAAACTATTATACGAGGAAGGAATATATTCACTTAACTATTTTAATGACTTGTATTATTTTAATTACATTTTTAAATATATATGTATTTGTAAAAGTACGTATGAAATAATGAAACTAATTAATAGAAATAAGAAAACGTTAACTTACGTGTACTAGAACCCGTGAAGTCACGTTCTGCAGCTATCGCTAGAAATAAAAGAAAAAACGTTAATTTAGAAAATATCATTTCAAAAATGTGTATAATGTATACAAACGTGTAAGAGACTCTTAAAATAAACAAATACGATGGAAGCTTCAAGATTGGAAACAAGTTATACAAGTTTTATATAAATTTGACAATCTACAAAAAAAATGGATGTTGAAAAGAAATGATTAGGGCCAGTCGTGGCGCAGTGGCAAAAGCGTGTGACTGCAAACGACTGGTTGAGGATTCGATTCCCACTCGAGGAGTGGAAATATTTAATATTTCTATTTTCTGCCCTCTTATGTCGATGCAAAGCGCGACAATAAGTTTCGCCACTTAACACGTAATGCCTCCGAATTCGGCGGAAAGTAGGGAACGGCGTGTCTTAACACTAGGTTCCCTCTGCCTACCCTGCTGTGTGCGGGATACAGCGTGAAGCTAAAAAAAATCTGATTTACATCATGTCACTAAATGTTTAAATTATTATTGTTTAATGAATAAGAATTCATTTCCTCATAATATTTTATAAATTTGTTCAATAGACTATTTGGTTTTCGTTAATTATTATACTCCTTTGAACTGTTAAAAAATAGTAATTCAAATTAGTATTCATTTGACTTTCCTAGGTTTTTTTTATCAGTATTTTTAACAAATTCCCTGTAAATCATTTATGAAATAATACTCCAATTAGGACAGGCATTTTAGTAGAGGGGCAGAACACTGCGCTTCTTCCTGTTCATCAAAATGGAGAGATAATAATAATAAGATTATGATCTGTCTATCGAGAGGGAATTGACCCCATACGCTACTCGTACTCAAGTTTTCAAATTAACCATTTTACACAGAATATCAACAATACATAAAGTAACAAAAAAAGATATACATATGTATCTTACCATTTTCATCTTCTCCAAATGGATTGTAATCATCATAATTGAGATCAGGTTCTTGTTCTTGAGGCAGTTCCTCTCTAGGCTCGAGGTCTTTGCCCGTCACTGGTAGCACCAGCAACGCTAGACAAGCTACTCCTGCTTGCCACATTCTGCCTGTTCAATTAAATCTTAAAAGTTATATTTTTTTCTTAATTTATAAAAGAGGATAATGTCTGAATTCAATGTGTTATATATTTAATTGTAAAGCTCAACGAAAAACCTGTTCTACCGAAGGAGGGACATAAAAATATTTGAAATTTAAAAAAATATAATAATTCCCTAAGTGGGATATGTAACCTATACCTATGTATATCCACCGTGCTAATATCCAATGTCAGCCGCTGTTCCTCTATGTAAAAATGGTAAAATTATGTTTATCTAGACAATCACATGACAGATTCACATTAAACATGATTAATTTTGAGTTTTGTTCTCAAGCGCAGGAATGAAAATAACTTAAAAAATAATCAAATCAAATACTTAAAATACTTTCATTCTCTCTCGTTCGTAGGTACAGATAGATAAGGAATGAATTAATTAGGTCTATGCTTTCCACGGTAATAGACCTGCAGTACCAAAGAAGGAAACTAAAATTATTTTTAGTTTACGCAAAGTAGTAATAATAAAAACATCTCTTTATTTCTCAGGACAGTGTTAATAAGTAGTTACATTTATATTTGGACATATAGCTTATAATTTACAAATATATGAGACTAACGCTTGTACTGAGCTCTAAGCTTGCGTTACTCGTCGCCAGGTTTCTACTCGCGGAAAGGGCTTTAATAACTATACAAGGGGTGCACAATGGGAACAAAGTTGGATTAGATTAAACTTATAATCATCATATGGAGTTAGGTATTAGTAGTAACTGAGACGCTACATCATACAATTAGAAGTAACTTTTCGTTGTCAATATCTCAGGGGATTGGTAAGCAGTGTTTTATTTAGAAAATTATTAGCTTCACGTTTTCCTCGTATAGCCGAGTAGTCCAGAGAGAACCTAGTGTCAAGATACTCTGTTACCCACTTTATGTCGTATGTCATGACAATATTTGTTGAGAATGATTAGTTGTTTAGTTGAATGATGAGGGCCAGTCGTAGCGCAGAGGCACAAAGTGTGAGTGTAAAGCGACTGGTTGTGGTTCGATTCCCAGCGAAGAGTGGAAATATTTAATATTTCCATTTTCTTCGCTCTGGTCGCGCGGCAAATCGCGGCGTTAAGTTCCGACACTTAACACGCAATGCCTCCAAAAGTTCGGGAAAGTGGGGAACGTAGTATGTTAACACTAGGTTCCCTTTGCCTACCCTGCTGTATGCGGGATACAGCGTGAAGCCAAAAAAAAGAAAAAAGAAGAAAAAGAAATAACATTTATTTAGATTAAATTTTTTATTCGTCATCACGACGAGTTAGTAAAAGCATATTTGAAATAGCAATATATTTGAAATAACAATACACAAGAATGCTAAGAACAATTAAAATAATTAAAAGCTATCTCAATCACGACTATTTCAGGCATTCAGCAGATCAAATTAGGACAGGACGGGCTAAGATGGGAATTGTTACATTCAATTAAAGTGCATTAACGTGTCTGCTATAGTGACGCTACTCGCGCTCTTTACTCGAAACAATCGAATAAATTGTCAAGCTCGTACTCGATTTAAAAAAATATATTCCTCGATCCTCTATGCACTCGAGTTCCAAGTTGATTAAGTTGATTCTAGTGGCGGTAAATTTTACTTCACTACTCAATTTTTAAGTGACTTCAAAAAGGATAAGGCTATTACTTATCAACAATAGTAAAAGGCAAAACCAAAATTGACAAGCTTAAATATGTTTTTTTTACTTCGTGATTACTAATACTTAAATAAATAATGTGTAAAATTCTTGTAATGTGTATTTTGTTTCACATCAGCATTTTATCATTGCTCAAAATTGCTCAAAAGCTTTAGTTCCATGCAAGATTACATTGGTGAAGTGATTTATGTACGTTGGAAGCGTCATAATTAAACAACTGAACTGAAAAATCGATCATGACTCGAGTGAAGTACTAAAATTACTATTCGAATCGCATCACTAGTTACATCCTATGAACATGTCCTACTAACCCTTTTAAAATATACAAACATCTGTCTAAATAAAGATGACAGTGACAATTGGCGCCTCAATAATTAATTTTGGCAGAGACCATTTTGTTTATGATCAATTGGTATGGAATCCTCGCTTACTTTTCATTTAGTTTTGGGCAGTTAACCTTTAAATTAATGTGACTTTTACTATTGATATATAGTTGTCGTCAAGGCTGGTGACGCGATTTGACTAGAGGCAAAATTTTCTTGACTAAATCTATACTCCATACTAATATTATAAATGTGAAAGTCTGTATGTGTCGTGGCCCAGTAGCACAAGTAGCACAAACTGTAAACGACTGGTTGTGGGTTCGATTCTCACTCGAGGAGGGGAAATATTTAATATTTCCATTTTCTTCGCTCTGGTGCCGAGGTAAAGCGCGGCGTTACGTTCCGCCACTTAACACACAATGCCTCCGAATTCGGCGGAAAATGGGGAACGGAGTATCTTAACACTAGGCTGTGTGCGGGATACAGCGTGAAGCTAAAAAAAAAAAAGAAAGTCTGTATGTTTGTCTGTTACCCTTTCACGGCTGGCATTGGCCTGATTTGGATAAATAATAAAATATTACATAAATAGCACTTTCTATATAAGGCGCTACTCTATACTCCGACAGACATAGGTGAAACAGTTAAAGGCGCAAGGTGGCAATTCTGAAGTGTTGAAATAACCCTATTTCAATTCAGGTTTGAATAAAAAATCTATACCGCTTTACCGATTTAGACGAATTTTCTCAGGAAATTCAAATTAGATCAAAAAAAGTTCAAATATAGGCTAACCTTCTTTTTTGAAAATCAACTCATAAGGCGGCTGAAGTAAGAGACGAAAATTTGTTGAAAAATATAAACTGTTAACCTTTAGTTAAGTAGTACGCGCGGGTAACGTCGCGAAGGCTAGTAACAAAAATAATTTGTAGCAAGAATATAAGAATTTTGAATAGAACCTATAGTCAGCGCGTTTGGATGGTTTCCAAGAAAACTTTTGTACGTCTTCAATAAATGTTATTCTTATTCTAAATGTGTGAATAACACTTTAAAGCAGTCATATTAGTCCTTAACAAAAGTTTCCGTTTTAGTGAAAAAAAAGCTTTGAAAATGAAAAAAAAGACATTTTTGGTTTATTTCATTTAACAAAAGTGAAGAGTCACTTTTGTTAAATGAAATAAAACAAAAATGTCTTTAAAAAGTGCTTTAAAATTAAATTTAAAATCATGAAATAAATAAATTTCATACAAGCTCTATATGTTTGACCACTATTTAAAGTTTTGATAAACAAAATATTCATTGTAACATTCTTATAAGTCACTCACTAAGTGTGTTTTAAAAAAAATAACGAAATTATAATATTATCACTGCTTAAAAAAGACATTTAGAAAACGTATAAAAATTTGAGCGCAACGGGATTCGAACCCGCGCCTCCTGAATACCGTTCAGGCACTCTCACCACTGAGCAGGGAGGCGCGAGTTCGAATCCTGCTGCGTTCAAATTTTTATACGTTTTCTAAATGTCTTTTCCAATTTTTTTAAGTGTGGAATAACACTTTTAAAATGTGTTTAAAAGTATTTATCACTGCTTACTTCGTAAAAATGATTTGAATACATTTCAAAGTTCCAGTTTTTCAACGCATGGACCTAGACAGAGAGAACTTAATGTCAAGACACTCTGTTCTCCATTCAAAGGAATTTAAGACATTACGTGTTAAGTGGTGCGACTCAACGACGCGTTTTATTTTGTTACCAGAGCGGAGAAATTATATAAAAACATGGAAATAGAAACCACATCCAATCGCGTTAGCAATCAGATGCTATCCTACAGGTTTGCATAATTATTAAAAATATGTCTGTAAAAATTTAACTTAAAGTATTATTCTCACATTTAGGAACTTGTAAACGATATTTTTAGAAAATGTATAAGCGTAGTCGGACGTATCCCAGATACGCAAGTTCGAATTTGAATGCGTTCATATTTCTCTACGTTTGCCAAATATCGTTTCTACACATCTTTTTCTCTTTTATTTTTCTGCCTTTATATGTTTTTCGTAAAGGGCAGAATAGGCAGAAATATTAAGAGTTAGTTATTAAATTATATAAATTGCGTAAATTATATGTAAAAATAAAACCTCCTTACCTGAATAACGTAAGCTGTCGCGTTAGGGTAGCGCGGCCCGCCCGCGCCGCGACAATTGCAACTCCCGTTGTCTGGATACCAATAAATATGCGCGCACGCAACTATCATACGCACAGAGATCTAGGATTGTCATAGATGGCCAACATTTTCTTTCATATAAAACTAAATTTTGTTTTCCATTTCAAGTATATGTGGGCCATTCGTGGCCCAGTGGCACAAGCGTGTGACTGTAAACGACTGGTTGTGGGTTCGATTACCACTCGAGGAGTGGAAATTATATTTCCATTTTCTTCGCTCTGGTGCCAAGGTAAAGCGCGGCATTAAGTTCCTCCACTTAACACGCAAGCCTCCGTATTCGGCGGAAAGTGGGGAACGGAGTGTCTTAACACTAGGTTCCCGCTGCCTACCCTGCTGTGTGCGGGATACAGCGTGAAGCTATTTTTTTTGTTTTCCAGTATATAAGTTGTTATTTATGTTCTCTTCATATATTCCATTTTACAGTTTACTTGCGCGGGAAAGAACGTAGACACTCAGTTCTTCATTTTTCGTTAATTTTAGTGATTTTGTGTGTTGGGTAATGGAACCTAATAATAAACAAATAATATTTTTAAATTACTCCAACTGGTCATCAAAGCCGTAGTAAATAGGTAAGCCGACACGTTCCAGCATCGCCACATCCCATTTTCGTATATTACATAAATGTAATATACACAGAAAGACAGAATATAATAAGGATACTACGTAAACGTTAAATTTTATTATATTTCTCTTTAAACTTTTCCTTATCATTATCCTACTGTACTGTTACTGTAGTGTTTATTTTATACATCTTTTTTAAGCTTCATGCTGCATTCCGCACACGGAAGGGTAGGCAGAGGGAACGTAGTGCTAAGACCCTCCGTTACTCATTTTCCGCCGAATTTTGAAGGCTTTGCGTGTTATGTGGCAGAACTTGACGCCGCGCTTTGCCTCTATACCAGAGCGAAGAGGACGGAAATATTTAACATTTCCTCTCCTCGAGTGGGAATCGAACCGACAACCACTCGTTGACAGTCTCACGTTTGTTCCATTGCGCCGCGACTTGCCTTACATACATACGTCTTCTTGTATATAAAATAATCGATAAACTATTATTTCAGAATAATGGAACTTGGACGAGACACACTCACCCGAAAAATTAAGTAATTTCCGGGGAAACAAAAATAATATGTAATGATTGTTAACATTTATTTCATGACTATAATATACCTAAATGTACGGTCAGCAATAGACGATGTATCAATTATATACATTCTTTTTTTAGCTTCACGCTGTATCAGAGGCAGAGAGAACCTGGTGTTAAGACACTCCGTTCCCCACTTTCCGCCAAATTCGGAGGCATAGCGTGTTAAGTGGCGGAACTTAATGCCTCGACACCATCGCTTTACAGGCACACTCTGTGACCCAATCATTAACTCTTATGTTTAATCAATCGACTTAACAATGTTTGGTGCATCGTGGTGATGTCTGCTCACATGATGTTTGTATGTTTGATATTCGCTAAGAGTAATTAATAATCATATTTAAATTATTGTCCATTTTCTCTTCAAGTAATACAAAAATCCAGCAATATCTAGAAACTGGTGGGAAAGTGAAGGACAGAGTGTCTTAACTCTCTGCTTAGCTAATGCGGGAAAAAACGAGAAGCTATGAATTTTAAACCCAAATGGTTGTTTACCCCTGACACCGGTATATAGGCCGCGAAGCAATGTCGGTGGCACAGCAATCGCGATCCCTGGCGGACCAATTCTTACGAACGACACTTTTTAATGCAGGGGTCAACATCGCACGCGCTTGTCTATTAGATATTCATAGACTAAGCGTGGTCTAGAGAAAATATTTAGAGCATTCACCAAAATAATATTGTTGGGCTGAAATGTATTGGCCAAATCTTGTGAGATTTAAATGTTAGTAAACGTATTATGAATTTCTCTTACTATGATAGAAAGAATTAGAAAGAATTTCTTACAACTTAACAATTTTTCTAGTGTAGCACGGAGAAGCTTATTTTCGACAGTCGATTCTCCATTTTATTACGGGTTGAAAGGCGGAACTTAACGCAGCGGCGTTTTAACCCGTCTTACTAAAGAAGAGAAATGAAAACCCATGTATGAATTCAAAAATCTATCAATCTACGCTTACTATCAGACGTTGTCTTACTGTGGCCTGGTGGCCTTACTTGTAATTACCTATAATTAGCTCAAATAATTATAGTACCCGGCAATAAATAATGCACATCGATGCTTAGAGTGAAACAGTCGGTTAGCTTCGACTTCGTAGAGCGTTGTCTCGGTCGCTTAAAATAATAACAATGAGAAACGTCAAATATCAACTGAGTGACAAAGACAGCGCTCTACGAAACCGAAACTGACCGACTGTTTCATTCTAAGCACGATGTGCATTATTTATTGCCGGGTACTACATATACAATATTAGTTCAAATAATTATATAACATAATTAATTCCAAATTTATGTAACAAGGTTTAGAAGATTTATTATTTTTAAATTGCAGTTGAGATGCAAAAGTATAATTGATCTGTACTATAAGATTAAATTAGTAAAAATATTCACATACCTATAACAGGTCCGAGTCATTGCATGTTAAGTGGAGAAACTCGACGCTGCAGCTTTGTTTTGTCATCAGAGTGAAAAAATGAATAAGATTTAAATATAATCATTCTCCTTAGTGGAAATCGATCACACAATCGTCCCGTTTACAGTCACACGGTGTCCAACACCACTGACATCTAAATAAAATTAAATTATAATTTACAATAATAATAAAAAAGACTCTATATCTAATTACTCTATGAATATTCGCATAAAACTCAAACGGAATATTGAGAGAAATGTCCCTTCTGACAGATTTGTATTTATCGTGGGTCGTATCACTTCGTTAAACAAAATATACATATATTTTGCGTTCGTTCTACATATTCAAATTTAGTATTATTATTTAATGCCATATTTATTAGGACAGCGGCTGACTGCATAGCGATTGGTTGTGAGCTCGAGAACCACTTGTACTGGCATACATGTCAAGACTTGGCGTTGAATTCCGGCGAAAAGTGGAGAACGGAGGGTCTTGACACTAGGTTCTCCCTAACTAGCTTTTTATGTAGAAAAGAAGGTAAAGTATATTATTATTAGGAAGCTAAAAAACATTAGGGAAGATGTACCGTAGATTATATTATAAAGGCTTTAAGCTAAGTAGACTTTTTTCTTTCTGTCGTCGCTTAATTTTTTTTATTTTGTAAATATACTCTTATAAGTAAATAAAATAGTAAGTTTCTGTGTATGTATTAAGTTTAACAGTTTGTTATGTCTGAAGAGACGCTCGGAGTGAAAGTTGAAATAAGTGAAATGAGGGTTGGAAATTTGCATGGATGGATAATAATAGTTTAAACTTTACTACTCCGCTCTCTACAATGTTTCAAACTAGACTGACTAACAACTTTAAATACCTCTTAATAAAAATGTTTAAAGTAACAAATGGTAGATACTAGGTAACAAAAATATATATACGAAACTATTACTCAGTACCTACCTGTGCCCACGGACGACTGTTCGTGTGTGTTGTGTGTGTGTGTGTGTGTGCGAGAGTTCGAAACGTAGAATGTTCTAAAAATATATTTTTGTATACCAAAAAATATACGCGATTAATCCGGTTAAAAAAGTAACATTTCAAAATGTATTAAGCATTAAATAACTTTATAATTAACTTACTTAAATTATTTAATCATCTAAGCCAAAAAAGCTATAATGGCACGGTAAGAAAGCGTGTGACTGTAAACGTGATTTGTTGAATTTACTCTGTTCTAGTAAGAAGTCTCAATTTCGGACAGAGGACTGGAGTGTCTTAACACTAGGTTCTCTCTGCCTACAATGCTACACGTCATAAAACGGAAACCTAAAAACACATATTTTTGCTAAAGCTGAAGCAAACGACGATAAACTTTTACATTTATTGTTTTCCCATTTTCCGCATGTCGCAGGCAATAAGAAAAGAAAACATGACGCATGACATCCTTCTTCAATGAATCGTTCTTTAAACACATCATGTGACAAAGTTGAACCAGATGGCGCGTTTTTACGCGCTATAGGCATTATAAACTAAATAAAAACATGTTAATAGATTTTAATAGCACTTCATTTACTCGTATAGAATATACTATTTTTCAGGCGGTTGTTAAGCAATTAGATATCTTCTATTTTCGAACCGATAAATATTATTTCTGCCTCTTCAATATCATTTTTTTAATATTTAATCGATTAATAAATATATAAATCGATTAATTTAGATCGAGTTTTTTCCATTCTACCAAGAAATAATGAAAATATATATGTATATTTGATAATTAAGGCAAAATTACACTTGAACGACTTTGTTTATAGTGTTAATTTTCCCACTAAACCATTTTATAAAAGTGGACCGTTCAGCTGATATTCAAACTTGATGCTGGTTTGTTTTAAAGCTATATATACACTTAAATTACATTATTTGTTAAAATTTTATTCAGCTTCTTTTAGTTTATTTATTTTTTTTAGCTTCACGCTGTATCCCACACACAGCAGGGTAGGCAGAGGAAACCTAGTGTTAAGACACTCCGTTCCCCACTTTCCGTTGAATTCGGAGGCATTGCGTGTTAAGTGGCGGAACTTAACACCGCGCTTTGCCTCTGATACCAGAGGTACGATTAAATATTTTCACTCCTCGAGTGGGAATCGAACCCACAACCAGTCGTTTACAGTCACACGTTCATGCCACTGCGCCGGGACTGGCCCCAAGGCTTTCTTCTAGTATTTATTAATGTTCTGAAAGACCGAGACTAATGATAAACTTAGTTTTAGACACAGAGGCATTCATTGTAATGCCGAGTAACATATCATTATATATATATTTTTTTCTTTAATGGCCTGATTTTGCGATGACAGGCGCAAAATAATCTGCCAGTGTCACGTATAGTAGGGAAAACACGAGTGCGATGAAGCAGAAAATTTTGTAGGATTGTGTAAACTGATAATATGAAAACAACGGATGATAAAGTGGTTTGGTACAAACCTAAAACAAATTAAAAGCTAATGTAATATATAAATGTACAAAGATAATAAAATAACTAATGAGAGCAAGTAAGTGATGAGAAAATATCAACTATAACTTAATGTCATTATTTACAATAAACTTAGCAAACTTTCTAATAAAAGGACTAAAAACTAGAGATAACAAACATTTGACATTAACAGGACGCTGTATATTAGAGGGAAGAATATCATATAAGGAGTATTTAAGTTTAGGGCAATTAAACAGGATGTGATCAGTAAAGCCTTCATCCAAACCACATTCACAAATAGAGTTGTCTTTAATCCTTAATTTAGCTAAATGTAAAGGCATACACGCGTGTCCAATGCGGAGTCTACAAATAGTAGACGTTACGGATCTTTTTGCGCGCATATCATTATAGTAAAAAGAAATGAACATGAATGTCAATTTGAAATAGTTAAATTAATTGCGACGTTCAGTGCAATCAGACTAAAGAAACGACAATACTTAAAAAAAGCCGATATCTACGACTCCGTTTGCATGAATTTTATGACATACTTCTTCTATGTTGACAGTTCGTATTTTAAAAAATATATATTTAACGTACGTTAATATTTTTATTGAATATTAATATTGAATATTTTTATTGAATAATTTAAATTAATTTCTTTTATTATGCGTTATTCTTTATTTGATATGTTTACACTAAAATAATTAATATTTTTATAAAATGTTATATTGGCTGAATGACATATTGGCGGGTTACATTACAGGAGTTTATCAAATTAAAAAAAAAAAACAAAGGACGCATGGCGGGAGCGTGGTGTGGAAAAAGTGACGCAAAGAATATTGTTGATATTAAACTATAAATATACATTTATTTTGTGAATTAAATATATATTTAGTAAGTAAAATTTACATTTAAAAAACACGTGATCTTAATATGTTATGTTCTAGTTGTATTCGCGGTTGATAAGATTCATTTTTGTTAAATATGAAGGATTTGTTGGTAAGTTATTTTGTATAATTATTGAAATGAATATGAAAATATGAAAGCATTACTATAATTAAATAAAATAACAAAATATTATAAGGCCAAATAGATAATAATATTAAGGGTGATGAATTCTTCGTATGAGATTTGTAAAATTTACAATACATATGAGTTGAACTGTCCGGCGCTATAAATCGCCATCTTTGAATAGTGTTATATAGACATTTTTGTCTACATATTTTTGAATATGACGAAATATATAAAATATTGGTTTATTGAAAGTTCACTAAAAAGTATTATTATAAATATGAGCGTTAAAATATTAAAGGTTTTAAGACGAACATTGTAAGATCTTATAAGATTGGCTGAATGTTAAAAGAATCCAAATAAATGTATAGAGCGATGCGTCATATATTGCTCCACGACCGTCAGTCAGGGTTCAGTGAGCTAATAATTTATTAATAATATATGTACACGCATTCTGACTTGAAAGATCGGAACGTAGCTACAATAGTCATCGCAGAACCCACACTTAGTAATACTAGTGATTCCATTACGCACGGAGTCTTGTATCTCAATCACTCGTCAACTCTTTTAGCTGGTTTACTGTAGCTGCGCGAAATTTCGGAAAGTATAACTATGACTTGTTTAATATAATATGCGCGTGCTATAACCGACGTCAGTGACACAACCTAATGTTGCTCAAGTCTGAAACTTTTCAATTTGTTAACTATGTGAAAAAGACTTTAAAATGTTAAAAGTGTTAGGGCTCGGCATATAACTAGCTAACTATATAAATAATGCCCATAACTTTCTTAACCAGTCCAGTATTTTATCTAGAAGATAAAAGAAGAAGAAAAACTACTAGAGACACTCCCTCTCTTAACTCAACGCCACTCAATACTCAACGTCTCGACTTTGCGTGGACACTAATAGAAAAAACGAATAAGAAAAACAAAACATTAAAATAATTGAAAATAATTGAAATTTAACTTATAAGGTACCAACCACAATTTGTACTTCATAATAACCCTGTAAATTACTCATATACCCAAGATTATACCTTATAGTTACACCATACTCTTGTTTATACTTAATAATAATTTGTACCTTATCTCATCGTTTGTACCTTAAAATAATTTTAACTTTTAACAGAATAGCGTAGATACAATCAAATACTTGTCCATTGATTTAACTTAACACCATTTGTAAGCTTTAAGCATAGCTTTGAAAGGACGTGTAACTTATAATTGCAAAAATGCCACTATACGTAGCGTTGACACGATCGAAGAGGAGCAGGAAATTTATATGAAAAGTTTGTTTCCGACGTAGACGAATATGTGCGGAATACTTTCTATCTTCTATCGTGCGTCGGCACTTTGTTGATAGTTTGTTATATTGTTGTTTTTTTATTAATGTATTGTATTGGCTGTACTCTTGTGAATTATTTTCAATTGTTGTACCAACAACATATTCCTTAAAAGGAAAGTCACAAGTTCGATTTCTGTGCAAGTAAAATATAAGAAATATGCGTTTATGAAGTAGACCCATCAAATATTGTTTTTGTTTTTAGGTCCACGCTGTTCCCGCATACGGCAAGGTAGGCAAAGGCGTTTCACACTTTCCGCCAAATTTTTGAGGCGTTACGTATTAAGCGGGGGAACTTAACACCGTGCTTTGCCTCGACACCAGAGCGAAAAAAATGAAATGTTAAATGTTTCCATTCCTCGATCGGGAATCGAACCCACGCCGAAAAATGATCATAATTTGATTATTTTTAATTCTCGTCGAAGTCCGCCATTTAACATGCTATGTCTCGAATCAAGCAGAAAGTAGAGAACGGAATGTTTGAACACTAGGTCTCTGTGACTGCTATATGGTAAAAATACATCTACAGTTAATAAATTGGCGGTCTTACAGTAATTGCTTTCACTTGATTAAATGAAACTATTAATTAGCTCCCCACTGATAGATTTATTGGTTTGGCGCTTGCTGTATGTACCCAATACCAATTAAAACCGATTCTATAAGATAACAGCAACTGTTTTTTTTTTTAAATTGCTTTTAAAAAATGGTTAATCTGAAAATTGAATTAACTTTTTTGTTCTTTTAATATTTTATTCTTTTTAAAACATTAATCACATACTTAGTATAAAAAAAAAGTAAAGAGCTTGGACGGTTTCCAAAAAGCTCCGTTTTGAGGCCGCCTATGTTTAAATTTTTATACGTTTTTTGAATTTTTTTTTTCACTGTGAGTTAAATACTTCAATCGTATTTAAACATTCTTTTCCCCAAAGTATCTTAAAATTTTATTCCTGTTAAGGTATATTGTGAACATACCAATAGGATTCGTATCTACATTTTTTTAGTGTGAAATAAAGAGTTTTTATGTTTTGTTTTACGTACTTTAATAAACATTTATAACGACGCTATTTACCGGAAGGGATACAGCCTATTCAATTGCATATTTTTTATGAAAATCGAATCAGAAAAAGTAAAGACATTTTAACTTTTTAAATATATTATTATACAATTTACAAATAGACCGTTTTAACTACACATATCTGACATTAACCCAAATAGACAGCCGCGTCCTTCGAAGGGCAACAATTGTTTGAACCAATTCAGCTACTTGCACTCGATTGATATGTACATGACATCATTCTCTAATGATTTCGATGCGATTCTTCAAATCGTATCAACAAAAACGAATTTGTGTTTTATACTTTTGACCTACTTTCAAATTGGAGTTTTGATTTTGATTTATTTACGACTAATATCTACATATCTAGGCACTTATATTTGTCAGGCTATTGTGAAACAGTGAAGACAGCTTCTGATTGTTTGCAATGGTTCTAAGTTAGATTTCAATGGGGGGAATGTACAAAACTATTTTAGGTAAGGTAAATATATGCAATATTTCAAATTAAGGCGAAAAGCGGAAAGCGGAATGTCTTGGCTCTAAGCTCTCTGCCTGCTTTTCGTAGAGGAAAGGGCTTTGAAAGGCTAAATTGGGTTAAACTTTGGATACATATTGTACACTTTTTGTGAAAGAGCCTTAACTCAAAAAATGTAATATGTGAGAAATCAGAATAAATTGTTACAATAGCAATAAAATTGTTACAATAAATACTGGATTGAAATAATCCAGTCATAGTTTTCAGAAGGTCAGAACTTTTTACGTCTTTTAATTCTGACGATTTGGTATGCACAATTTCCCATTTCATACTTATATTACTTTTTAATATATTGTGATTTCTAGTGTAGTCGACCTGTCAATACCTGTAAATAAAAGAAACACAAGGACATAAATAATATATGGATAGATTTTCATTGTTTTACGCCTATTTTGCGAGATATAAGAGAAGCGCTGAAACTATAAAAAAACATCTATATTTTTTTAGCTTCACGCTGTAACGCTGTACGGGAGCACACAGCAGGGTAGGCAGAGGGAACCTAGTGTTAAGACACTCCGTTCCCGACTTTCCGCTGAATTCGGAGGCATTGCGTGTTAAGTGGCGGAACTTAACGCCGCGCTTTGCCTCTGATAGCAGAGCGAAGGAAATGGAAATATTAAATATTTCCACTCCTCGAGTGTGAATCCAAACCCAGTCGTTTACAGTCATACGTCCGTGCCACTGCGTCACGAAAAACCATATTTTTTTTTTATTTTGCACAATAATATATGTGTACATTATGTATATTACATCTATATTTTAATTATCTAGGTTTAAAACATTCTTTGATTGTTCCCTCTAGAACAGGTCAGTCTACCCGCAATGTCTCGGATATGGACGGAAGGGGAATGACACTAGGTTCTGTCCTCTGCCTTCTGGTTATGCAAGAAGCTAATAAAAATATACATAAAACTATGAAACGCAACACCTATGGATAAACGTTTCAAACGTCCTAAAGAGCGTCTTAAGCGTACACGTAACACAAATAAAAGGTAATCTAATTTTAATAAAGATTAAAAGATTTTTAATTTTCTAAGCCAACCTTTATTAAAGAAGATTTAAGTTAATATTTGTTAAAGACATTAAAAGAAGACATTTAAAGAAGAAAATGTTTAAAAGCATTTAATACTTGTTATTCAACAGAGTAGGACATAAGTTGACATTGAGTAGACTTACAGTAAGCTTCGAGTATATTCTTGCTTTATATATGAAACCCTTTTTTATTAGATAAAGGGCGAATACCTAATCCTCACGTCCTGACTTCTGAGTTCCTTTGGAAGGTCGACTTCATATGTTTTTTATTTGTTGCCTGCCTCTTTTTATTGTTTCTACTTTAGTCAAATATTGTCAAGACCAAGAAATCGTTACAACCGGCGTAAATAATACATATTACGTGTATGATTTATAAAACGTTATACTATACGTGAAGGAATAGCTTTGGGCTCTTTTTTACAAAAAAATATGAGGATAGAGGAATATGAAATTTGGTAAAACTTTATTTTAGAAGTTCTTATAGAAATATCTCTTCTCTTCTCTTCTATAGAAGGACAATATTTGTTTACAACAAAGCTTGATAAAATAAGTGTTTATTACACACACTGATGTCTTTGACATACACTTTTGTGTATTGACTGACATGCACAGTAACAGTTACAGGTTAATGAAACCATAAATGATGTATAAAATATGTCACAAAAATAATTATAATCTTTTTAATATATGAGTAAATTGTAAGTTTCTTTTTCGTTTTATGTGGATACTAGCGGTCCGCTTCCGATTTTGCCACCTGAACTACACAACTATAGTTGTTTCTTTACCTTACAACCCTTTGAGGTGGACTTTGGTTATCAAATATATTTATGTCAAAATTCATTAAAATGGTGTGTGGTTCCGATTTTTCATACAAACTATCAACCCTTACTTCGTCCTATTAGATATTCGTTTTGAAAAAGTAGTCTATGTTTGACCCTGGATCTTCAGTTATTTACATTCCAAATTTACCGTAAAAGCGTAACAGACAGACAAATTTCTTTATTTCCAATATTAGTATCGATTGATACTTAACAAATTGACAAGGCTCAATAAAATCAAATCGCCAAGTTACTTTTCTTATTAAAAAAAATAAGCCATTGGATCTTACACTTAGCCTATTAGATTCTCTATAAATTTCTAGCAATAAGAAAATATATTTGAATATTTACAAAAATAATAATGGTAAACAAGAACGGCTTACAGGTAAACACTTAGCTTATAATGGAATAAACGTGTACAAGGCACAAATAAACATAAAATGTTCCCTTACTTAATCTAACCATGATGGATAGGCGCAATAATAATTTTATATGTATATTTTAGTAATATTTTCTATATAAATTACAGATTCGCACTTTGTCCCGCATACCAGGGTAGTTAGAGAGAACTCAGTGTCAAGACACTCTGTTCCCCACTTTTCGCCCTTAGTGGAGACATTGCTGAGTGACGGAACTCAAAATCATTTCAATCAATCGCTTTATTTTGTTCACATAGGCAGTAAAAAAAATAATTAAATTCCACTGAGTGGATATTGAACCCACAACTAGTCACCATTACACTCAGATGGTCTTCTACTACGCTACGATGGTTTTACTATTAGTTTCTACTAATCATTCTTTTTAATATTTCCTAAATTTTATGAATTAGTTAACTTGACCTTTATTTTTTTTACTTATTATTATATACATACGTGCTATGTATATATTTCCATTCCTTGGTAGAGTAATGATTTGTCCCTTTGCTATCAATATCTTGCCTAAGGTACATTGGAATTATTGAGCCAACAAGCTTTGTACGCCAAAGTTATACAAAAGTAGCATTTGAAAAAATATTTCAGCAAACACAATAATACTTTTTTAAATATATATTTTACTTTTACATTTGGCTGAATTTATTTATTTTCGTTATAAAAAATATTCCCTTGAATTTTCTGGATATCTTATTACCTTGGAAGACGAAGCTTAAGTTACATAAGTTACAGAAGTAATACTAGCAATAGATCGTAATCTCTTTATTCTGAACGTAAAATGGCTTTATTAAACCGACTAAACGTCGTCGAGCTGTATGAAAAGAATTTATACATATTATTTACTTTGACAACTTGAACTCACCTTTATAAAGTAATAAACGTTTATAAGTGGTAAGTTATTTGACGTTCAAAAAAATAGGCATGTGAGCTATATGCTTATTTTGAATAAAATATTTGTTTTTTTCTTTGACTTTGACTTCATACTAATAAAGGCAAATAAAAAACATTTTTTCGCTTTTTCCATATAGCAGAATAGTCAGAGAGAACCAAATGTCAAGACACTTTGTTTTCCACTTTTGATCCGAAATCGAGACACTGTAAGTGCCGGAACTTAACACTGCGTAGTAGTTAAGTGCGTAGTTTTGTCTTAGGAAAAACAATAAAACGAAAAAATTTACTAAATATACAATAATTTTAATTAAACTATTAGTTTACGATATTTACATGTACGTAAACGCTACCTAAATATGTATGGCAACGTACTACCTACTATATTGCACCGACACACTGAACGGTATGACGCAGATAGTTTATTCAAGTTTAAATAGGTAGCAAATCTAAATAAGACTCCAATAGAGTTCTATGTATTATGTCGGTTTTTAAACCTTATAACCTAAAATTGATTGATGTTTATTAGTAACCCTAGCATTTCGATTACATAGATTAAAAAAATTACTGTTAAACGTATAATCCTGTTGTTTCTCGTTTATGACGGGATTTTGGGAAACCCTTTCTTAGTGCTTTATCAGTGACTTGTCAAGGAATTAAGTAACACTACAAGTTTGAGCTCTCCACAGTATTTTTTCTTATTTGGTTTTGCGTTCTGTCGTTGCGTCCGTCATGTACTGAATAATTACCAGAAAAGAGTCGTAATATAATATTTTAATGTATAGCTTCACTTTCACACTGTTTTACAGCATAGTAGGGGGTAGTCAGAGAAAACTTAGTGTCAAGTGTATAGTGTTCTCTATATAGGATGACCAAAATATCAAATACTAAAAAAATGTTAATAATTTGAGAAACAAAAAATTACAATTCATTTTGGGCACACAATGTGTTGTAAAGCCCATTACATGGATTGTATATGGAATACAATAGCTAACACTGTCAGAATATTAACTAGGGACCGTCAGTTATCTGTATATTTTTAGTCGAACAATGACATAATGACGTTTTTGCTAAACGAAAGTTTAATATGAATTTATTTGAGCTGAATATGAATAGCTAAAGTTATATAACAGTAAAAACATTTTTAGAAACAGTATAAAAAATTAAAGGCACAGGATTAGAACCCGCGCCTGTTGGAGTCCGTCCAAGCGTTCTGATCGCTAAGCCACTGCATCATTTGTAAAGCGCATGGCTTTGGTCCGAGTACTTGGACATTTTAAATAAGCGCGAGTTCTAAAAAAAAATAATGTTTTCTAAAAATGTTTTCAATTTGGCTTTAAAAGAAGTTTGGCTATTCGCACCTATAAAAAATTTACACGTTTTCTAAAATATTTTTTAGTTTCTTTAGTGTGTGAATGACGTTTTAAAGTTATACTTATTTTTTCGCACAATTTTTTTGTGTCTTTGCAATACTGTAAAAAGTATAACAGTGACTTCGACCTTTAAGCCTCAAGTTAAATATTTACAAATGAAATCATTTACAAAATAGTACACGAAGCAAGAAGTATCAGTCTTAGAGACAGCGTGCATTGAGACAGCGTGTTATTTACACGCTGTCTCAATTCATCACGATGCCCTCCCGAAGATTGTGGGTTCGATTTCCAGTCGGAGGAATGATTACATTTAAATTAATTTCATTTCTCTGGTTTGGTAAGATAAGGCGCGTGGTTATCGGCCATTCAACGTATTGTATTGATATCGTGATCAAAATGGAGAACGGAGTGTCTTGACACTAGCTTCTCTTTAACTACCCTGTTATGTGGAATTAAGCGTGAAGCGCCTTTACACGAATACCAACCCCTTACAAGTAGCAGTCAGTAGCAGCGCGAAAGCCTTACAGAAAAGTCGTCTAACGTGAAGTGGAAAATTTAGGGAAAATTATATTAAATATTAAGGTTTCTAAGGTGAAGTGTTTTTGTTATAATGTACGGGTGGTTGCTTGAAAGTGTGCAGCACTTTATTGTTGTAAGTTTTTTTTATTAATTTAATTTATATGACTATGGACCTTTCTTAAAATAATCTTTTTTTTTTTTTTATTTTTTTTTCTTCCACAATATCAGTGTTTAAAACTAAGTAAGCTTTAACTGACTAGTTTTTTTTTAATTATAGTAGTGATTTATTTTTATATACTTTTTTTTCATAAGAACGATGTAATTTGGCTTTATATTATATTTTAAGGCATAAAATAAGTTTTAAGAAGTATTTTTGTTATTGTCGGTGATTTTGAATTATATTTTTGTCTCCATTTAAGTTGCTATAAGATCGTTGCTATCGTATAGTAATAACTTTACAGTGTTCATTTATTTTAATTAACACATTCACTTAAAAAATAATGGAAAATAGCTTATTTTTTAATCAAGAGTAAAAAGTTCGGCTGCATTAAGGTTTTTAGCAAAAATTGAATATATAGCAGATATAGCAGAAAATATCCTTCGTCGAAACTGGCTGATACTGAAACCAAATCTCGAACTCAGTTGGTCATTCAAGAAAACCCTCAAAACTAATGAAGTATTTTATATTTGTCACTCATTTTTCTTTGTTGTTCTTACTATGTCAATTCCATTTTTTTACAATTTTCATTCAATTCTTTTTTTATAATTGTATTATATTGAAATTTAAGGCCAACATGGCGCAGTGATTGTAAACACCGTTGTTGTGTGTTCGGTTCCCATTCGGTTGTATGAAAATATTTAAAATATGTTATATTTATGTTTTTTTTAAATAATTTCATTTACCTACATTTACATTTCTCCGCTTTAGTAAGGCGAGGCGCTAAGTTTCGTAACTCAACACGTAATGTCTAAATTTGAGATGAAAAGAGGACATCAAAGTGTCTTGACACTGAGACCTCTCTGACTGAATTTTAAATTATTGTTGCTTATTCTTATCGTGAAACTTGAAGTTTAGTAGTTTAAACGTAAACAGCTTTAGTATTCAGTTAAGATCGAATAGTTCGTGCCATTGAATAATTCCTCAATATTTTCTAATATTAGAAATTGTTCGAAATGTTATTTTTGTTATAAATTTATAATATTCTATATAAATGTTAATTTTTCTAGACCCTAGAAATATTTTAAATTTGTAACAGAATTCATATATTTTAGCAAATTTATTTAATTTATTTCATACACTTTAACTAAAATACAATAGTTATTACTTTAACTAAAAGATGGAACAAACTACTTCAGTTTTAAAAAGCGATTATATTCATAATATATACTGGAATAAATATTGTAAGATATTAAAACAAAGATAAGATATTTATAGCAAATAATAAAAAAAAATATAGATGCATAAATATATCCTCCTATGAATTTGAACTTACAATCATTCTAATTAATAAAGTGTGACATAGCTCGATCAAATACCAAATTTCTTTAAAGATTATTATTTGTTGTTGTTGGTGTTGGTGCCAGTTGGTGCGCCACGCGCAGAGGCAAAAAGTGTGACTGTAAACCGACTGGTTATGGGTTCGATTCCCACACGAGGAGTGGAAATATTTCCATTTTTTTCGCTCTGGTATCAAGGCAAAGCGCGGCGTTAAGTTCCGCCACTTACCACGCATGCCTCCAAATTCGGCGGAAAGTTGGAAACGGAGTGTCTTAACACTAGATTCCCTATATCTACCCTGCTGTGTGCGGGATACAGCGTGAAGCTAAAAAAAGAAATTATTTGAGTCTTACAAAAATACAAGCCTTACTATTATTGTTAGACTCTCAACATGATTGATTATGGGTTCGATTCCCAATTATATTTAAAAAAATATTTTCATTTGGTATTTCCGCTATGGTACCTAATACAAAGCGAGGTGTGTTCTGCCATTCAATACTTGTAAACAATGTTCCGATTTCGGGTGGAAACTGGTTCTCTCTGATTACACCTACTACCTGCTAGATAAGTATGCAGTGCAGTTTCAGATGGTAATCGCAATTAAACTATTTTAATATTCTCGCTCCAGAATGATAAAATTAAAGCGTAAGTGCCGCTACTTTACTCTATACCTCAGATTTAGATGTATATCGAAAAACGGAGTGTTTGACACTACGTTCTATCTGCCTACAATGTTATACAGAAAAAAGGCTCATTTTTGTTTTTATGTTTTGTCCGAGAGTAGTAGATGTATGTATGTATGTGACAAGAGTTGAAATGATTGATGACATGCTTATCTGTGCGTTGTAATATGAAGTGATTTCACAATTTACGTTTAATTAGCTTGTATTTTAGAATTTCATTATATATATTTACATAATATTGTTTTGATTATATTTAGTAACTTATTTTATTACGTGTAATTTGAAAAGAAAAAGATTAAATTGGCCTCTGCGTTTTAATTCATAATTACTTATAACCTACAAAAGTAATTAATAATTGTTTAGGTACATGGTATTGACTAAGAAACTTTGTTAAGGTATTTAAAATAATTTCCGTAAATTATATTACAAATAAAAAATATCTCGCAAAGCAGGGTAATCCATAAAACCCAGTGACAATACACTCCGTTCGTCATTACTATTCTGATTAGTCGGTACAATGTGTTTAGTCGGAGACATCACGTGGTTAGAGGATTTCGACTGCGTATTTTGTTCACTAGAACCGAAAATTGGAAAAGAAAAAGAAAATAGTTAAATTATTCCAGAAGGTGGGAATCGAACCCACAACCAATCGCTATACAGTCAGATGCCATCACACTTCGTCATGTTGAACTCAATGACATTATTAATACATTATATAATAAAAGTTGTTTTTCAGCAAGAATGTGGAGAAGAAATATGGGAAACTATATTACGAGAGGCAGGCGCAAGGAACACCGTATTTATTACGCGGCAGGTAATAATCGATAATGTTTTATGTATGAAATCACAATATTTTTTTGTGTGAGTAAAACGTATTTTACCTATAAGTAACACAAATATTTTCTTCCAGCAATATCCAGATACACTTATGCCCAGATTAGCATGTGCTTTGGCGCGATTACTAACAAAGGATCCTTTAAGCCCGACTAATTCTATTCCCGGAAGTCCGGCTCCAAGGAAGCTGTCTTTAAAATCCAAACCTACATGGCGCAGTGCTTCAGTTCATGGTGACAATAGAAGTCAAACATTCAAATGCCCATTTACAGCAACAAACGCACTAACAGCTGTGACGAAGAAAGAAATAGATGCTTATACTTCGTCAGAAGAAATTCGGTCTCCGTCTCATAGTGCGTTGTCTACAGATAAAATAAATGAGAGTCAAAAATTAAGTTTGGTACCTTGTGGGAAAATAAGTGATAGACGCAGTCTTGGTATATATTTAGAACATTCTATTTATAAAGAGGAAGAAAAAGAATCCTCTGATGAAGATAATACACTTGAGGCCGTGAATAAAGAAAAATTGGACACCCCAGAAGACACGCCAAGCACAAGTTCGGCACCTCCAAGCAAAAGCAACTTGAAACCAACTCTAAGAAAGTCTAGCTGTACTGTAGCCTTAGATATATATCGTCGACGTGGTTCAGGTGCCCCTGTGCGGTCGAGATTGAATAGCTTAAACTTAGTACAACCAGATAAGCTGAATGAGTTAAGAGAAAAATTTGGTACTTCTGAAAAAGTTATGCATTTTTTTGGAAGATGTTTTGTTAAATTCTTCTCTAATTATGGGTACGTATGTAATTGGCAACTTATCTTTACTATCACATAATATACGTATGTATATTATGTGATAGTAAAGATTAGTTGCCAATTTACTGAGTATTTTAATTTATGCGTGTATTTTTAACCCGTGGGGGGACGGGTTAAGAATACAATTCCCCCCCACCGCTGCGTAGCGTCCCGTAAAAGGCGGGTAACCCAGTAGTTTGGTGGTAGGAGATTCATTCTCCGACTGGCTCGCGACCACTATCATGTCAAAGACGAACCGCCAAATATCTTATGATGTGTTCCGGTTCGATGGCATGTAAGCCAGCTCTCCCTATTCCCTCCATTCCCATCCTTCCTCCCTCCTTCTATCCTACATTCCCAAGGCTGGCAACGCATCCATAATTTTAATGTTGTGGATGTCTATGGGCGAAGGTAACCGTTTAACACCAGATGGGCCTTCAGCTCTTTTGCCATTTTATTCCATAATATATATATATATATATTATAATAAAAGTGAGATTTGACTCAATGTAGACGAAATATAATATGATCACGAATACAAATTTGTTAATACAAAAAAATAGTCGAATAGCCCAAATTTATAAACGTACCTACATTGTTGCTTTATCATAATTTTAACTAGCTATTCGCATTATTTTAACTAGCTATTCGTATTTTCAGTATAACTGTCCAAGTTCTTATTAATATTTTAAAACATGCACCTAAAACGCCACTATATTTAAAGATAAAACTGAAATTAAATTATTAATCTTAATTTAATTGATATTTAGCTACTTCAATACGTCAATACTCAATTAGTAATTACAGTAATTTTAGCCCAAAACATTTTTCTTTTTTTTTCAGCTACGACACAATGATAAGGGCAACAGGTAGGTATTTCTGCACATTTCTGCAGTCCGTGGACAATATTCATCAGCGCATGCGTTTCACTTTCCCACGAATGCGTTCGCCTTGCATGCAGCTGACGAGGGCGCATATACACGGGGCAGAACTTGTATATAGTAGTGGGAGAGCTGGATACACGTACTATCTTATGGGTAAATTTTATTTTAATAAAATATTTTTTTTCCAAAAATGAAACCGATTTCAAATAAAATGCAGTAAAAAGTAAAAAAAAATTAAGCACTCTTGTGTCTACTTTCTATTAGTTCGACTACGACCTTCTATCAATTTACTTTAGTTAAATTCTTTAAATTTCTAAAAATCTATTACACCTAATTACTTTAGCTGTAATCAGTTAATATAAAAATTATTATTACAGGTCAACTATACGAAATCGCCGAAGATATATTTTCGTTAAAATTAAAAGTATCCATATTGAAGGAGAGTATAGAGGGAAGCTATTATGTAGCTGTGCTCAGACTCGAATTTGATAACAGCGATTACGTGAGTACTATTTGTAACTGTGTCTTATATTTCTAAAATAAAAGTCGCGTCAAAATCAATCCACCCGATGTTCCAGAAATTTTTTTTTTTTTTTATTTAATGAGTTTTCGTTCTCCACGGACACAGCTCCGTGCCTTTGTTGTTCTTAATTGATGATTGTATTCCTTTTCCTTATTTTGTTTTCTTATTTACTTTTTTACTCGGTCAGCCACATGAATCTTTTAACTTGGTTGCGAGTTTGGTGATAGCCTCGCTGGCTCGTCCGTTTACTAAAATTGAGGCGATAGTCCGCACTTTGTTTTTGGCATCGTTTTCACAACTAAAAGTAATTTTGTTCCTGAGGTCCGCGGCCGCCTCAGTTGTCGTAGTTGCGATAACGTCACTGTCGGGGCTGAAGTTCCTTATCACCCAGGTGGATTTCCCGCAGCCAGGGACGCCATTGATCCAGTGAATATCCTGTGCGTCCCAATCCTCCCAAAAGTTTCTTGGTCTGCTGGAATCTACAATAGCTTGTGCCATACGAAGTATTTTATGCTCCAGCGCGACCTCCGTGCATCGGGCTACCACTAATATAGGGTCGTCTTTAGATGTTTTGTATGTGGGTGGGCCCGGTTCTGCCTTTGGCTGATTTTGCTTGAAAACGAAGCCCTGTGACTTGCTGTAGGCCGCCATGTGGGGGGATTTAGGTGGTTTCCCCCGCAGGTATTGTGATGTATTGTCAGCTCTGGTAGGTCTATCCTTTCTTATCAGCTTCTGTAAAGGTTTAAGCAGGCTGAGGGGTAAAATTGAGGTTTCTTTTGGTACCTTAGGTTGATTTAAATTCTTGCGTAGGTTGTCTTCTGAGGCGAATTTCTCTTCTAGGCGTTTTGCACCACTTTTGTTTGAAGCCGCTGGAGCTCCTTCTGCTATTTTTCTTCCTCTCAAGAAGGCCAGGGTCCTGTCCCCTAGTGTATCTTCGTACACTATTACGCTGTGTCTGGCTGATGCTTGGATACTACCCAGCAGATCTATGATGGATCCTCTTTCGAATCCAATACTCATTGCATCCACGCTTAGCGTTTTTGGACCAGTAGTTCTGGCATTTTGGGTGCTCAGATATTTAAGCACCTTGCATACCTTGGTGAATGGGGACACTCCTCCTAGTTCGTCGAATAGTGCTATGGTCTTGTTTTTAGTGCGCACAATCCGACACTCCATGTCCCCTATCCGGGTGATGGGCATGCTGTCGTATTCCGATCGTCTCATTGCGGCCTTGTTGGTACTGCCTCTAGTGAGGGCAGCTAGGCCAGGTGAGACGTAGACCCATTTTTTCGGACCTACGAAACAGAAGCTCAATCCCAGTTTTTCTTCATCTTCGTCCATGCACAGGGCTACAGGTCGAAGTCTTAGCCCTGGAAGACCGGGATGTCCCTGTTGCAGAAAGCGTTGGATGTTTGATTGTAGCGTTGCTGTCATTTCTGGTCTTGATCTTTCTGTGGTCAGTGTGATCTTGGGTATGAGATGCTTTTCTTTCTGGGCAATCCTCTTAGTTGCTATTTTGCTGCCATTCCTTAACATCGCAGTTTGGAAGATATCTTCGAGGTATTCAAGGAAGACTGAACGTGTCTGATCGTCTGTTATTAAGGTTTCTAAACCTGACCTTTCAAGTTTCGTGTTTATGATGGTTTCCAGATTAAGACGAGCTAAGGAAAACCGTGGGCTGTCTAGGATTATGTGCCAAACGGTTTCCTCGGCGTCGGGGTCGCACTCACATTGCGGGGAGTCCTTGAGTTTATATTGGTATAGATAGCTAGCTATTCCTCCATGTCCGGTGAAGATTTGCACTTGGATAGGGCTCAACCTGGTATTCCTGGTGATGTGAAATGCAGTGGTGACATTTGGAAAGAATTCTTTGGTGGTTGACCCTGTGCTGGAGGTAGTGTACCTATCCTGCCATCTTTGGACGGATTCCTCCCGAATCTTTGCCTTGACGTGAGCCAGTGGTGTCTTGGCATAATCATAGGGCTTTGTGGATGCTGCCGCGCCTTTAGCGAGCTCGTCTGCTCTCTCATTTCCAGCCGTTCCTACATAAGCTCTAAGCCATACTAGTTTGACTTCCCTCCCCTGTTCTCTTATGTACTGAATACTTTGCTGTATAGCACCAGCTAAGGGGTTTGTGGATCTTGGAGTCCTTAGAAGATCGAGTGAAGAACTTGAATCACTTAAGATCGTTACTAGGGTATCATTGGTGTTAATGATCTCTTGGGTTGCTCTGTAGATAGCATACAGTTCTGCTTGGAATACAGTACACGCAGGATGAAGTGTGAAGGTCAAATTTCTCTTTTCCTTCCCTTCTTCCCACCACGTCAGGGCAGCTCCTACTTTCTCGTCAATCTTGCTACCGTCTGTGTAGATGTTGGGACCGGAACTCTGGTGGATGCTCAAGGGATTTGGGCCGGAATCCTCTAGGAGTTCGTAATCAATGGCTTCTGATAGGGCTGGGTGTGATAGGGTGGTTGGATCACTTTTTACCTCCAAGCAGGTGTTTAGAGGTAGGTAGCTTGTAATTAAGCCTCTTTTTGTACGATGAATAAGAGCCGCCTCTTGTATTCTGATGTCGAGAGGGAGCAGGCCCGACAGGAGGAGGGCCGAGGTGAGTGATACTGTGCGGTAAGATCTACAGATCTTTTGTGCAAAGCCTCTCTGTAGCATGTTTAGTAGTTTTTGAATCATAAGTAGCTTTGTTGCTGGATACCAGGCGCTCGCTCCGTAGGTCATAATAGGTTCTATTACCGCAACGTATATGGTCTTGATAATATCCGAATTCAGTCCCCAGGAGACTTTTGCGGCACAAGCCAGCTGCTTGTAGATGTTAGCGGCTTTTCTGCATTGTACCATGACATGTGATTTGAAAGTCAAGTTTCTATCGATTATTACCCCTAAAATCTTGATTTCTTGGACTAAATTGATTTTTTTTAGCTTCACGCTGTATCCCGCGCACAGCAGGGTAGGCAAAGGAAATCTAGTGTTAAGACACTCCATTCCCCACTTTCCGCCAAATTCGGAGGCATCGCGTGTTAAGTGGCGGAACTTAACGCCGCGCTTTTACCTCAACACCAGAGCGAAGAAAATGTAAATATTAATTATTTCCACCCCTCGAGTGGGAATCGAACCCACAACCAGTCGTTTACAGTCATACAATTGTGCCACTGGGCCACGACTGGCCACAATGAAACAAGCATGAAACTGTTTTTTTTATTATTAATATATACAAATAGAGTAAACGATAATAAAAACGCGTAAAGAAGTTTACAATTTCTGTTATACTTTGATCTAAAAAAGGTAGCAACCTTTTCTTATAAACAGTAAGTAAAATGTAATACTAATAATAAAAAAAGACATTTCTTTCTCGGAATATCGGTATTTGCTACGAAATAGCTTTACAGTATCAACGACATTGCTGTTATCATAAAATACTTTCACTCTACGTTTACTGCCCAAATTGGATTCGCAGAAAATTTATTTAAATTGGCTAAGTTGGTAGTGAAAATTACTTTATTCGGTTCTTTAGAGAATTTTTGGCTTGTTGCCAAATGAAAATTTGTTTTTGTATATCCATACTTATCCAAATTATAAATGCGAATGTGTTTCTGTTTGTCTGTTACGCTTTCACGTCTAATCTACCGGTCCAATTTAGATGAAATTTAGAATGAATGTAGTAAAAATTACTGGGTCTAACATAGGCTACTTATTTTTTCAAAAGTCAACCTCTAAAGGGTTGAAATAAGGGATGAAAGTTTGTATGAAACATCTACACCGCTTAACTGATTTTAATGAATTTTGGCATAAATATAGTTAATAATCCAAGATTAAACAAGGGCTACTTTACTTTTCAAAAATTCTCCTCCGAGGCCTGCAAATTAACGAAACAGCCACGTAGTTAACGCGGGGAAGCCGCGAGCGGATATTTTTAAATAAAGCTATATTTGAGTGTGATGTTGTTTGAGGCCGTCGTTGTGGCGAAACGATATAAGCTAGAGATGGATATAGATTCGATTACCATTCGTAGAAATGATCAATGTCTGATTATATCATGGTACCTAAGATGTAGCGCAACGTTGAGATTCGCTGAATAACATACACTGTTTCGATTTTGTTTTATGACTTGTTAACATTATAAAATATGATATTATATTTATTATATCACACAAACCTAAAAAAATGAAAAAGGCATTTTTTAGAAAAAGTATAATATAAAAATATGAACGCAGCGGTATTCGAACCTGTGCCTCTTGGAAATTGTCCAATCATTCTGACCACTAAACCTAGTCCTATTCTAAAATTTAAAATTATCTTTTCCTCTCTGACTACCCTATGATAGTCAGCAAGAAAAATAAAACAAAAAAATGCAAAGAAAAAGTAATCAGCTTCACGTTATCATCCTAAATAGGCTAATTTTCCTGAAATTAATACGGCAAAATTATATATGGGGCCAGTCGTGGCGCAGTGGCACGTGGAACGTGTGACTGTAAACGACTGGTTGTGGGTTCGATCCCCACTCGAGTTGTGGAAATATTTAATATTTCCATTTCCTTCGCTCTGGTGTCGAGGCAAAGCGCGGCGTTAAGTTCCGTCACTTAACACGCAAGGCCTCCGAATTCGGCGGAAAATGAGGAACGGAGTATCTTAACACTAGGTTCTCTTTGCCTAACCTGCTGTGTGCGGGATATAGCGTGAAGCTATAAAAAAAAATTGTATGTACCTCGTTTGCTAAGTATAATTGTTTACCTTTTAGACACAAGCTTCCGAGCTCTATTGTACTCGAATTATGATTGGCGGCCTTGCTCACCGCTATTATAATTTTATTGTTCGCAGTCCCTTGAAAGTTATTATGATCAATAAACCACACAGCGAACGTTTAATATTATATTCATAGATCTTATTATTATGCTTGTGAGGTGCTCTTAATAAAGAGAGGAAGAAAGGTTATTGTAACAAAAGAAAAAAATATATGATATTATCAGATTTTTTTTTTAAATTTCTACTCCTTTCATAAGCAGCTTTACGCTTTTTCCATATGGACCTAGTGTCAAGACACTCTGACTTCCACTATCAGGTTAAAATTAAGACATTGCGTGTTAAGCTGCGAAACTCAACGCCGCGCTTTGTCTTTGTTAAAAAACAACAGTTTCCATTATTTAACACTTTTGAAATTTTAAAGTGTTAAAAAACACATTTTTAGAAAAGTATAAAATTTGAACTAAGAGCACGTAAAATGCAGAAACGCGTTTTACAATTTAACATTTCAAGTAGTATTAAAGCGTATTAAAATGTTACGTATTCAAAGATGTCTTTGCCCATTATTTAATTTATTAAATCTATTATTTTAAAATATTTAAGGTACAATCACTCATGGCTCGCAAGAGTCAGCCATGTCTTTTGCCGCAAGTGCCGGCTTCACTGTTACTTCAGTTATTTCCTTTCGGAGTCCTTCTGGATAGGAAAATGAAGATCCTAAAGGCCGGTGACAAAGTGAGTCCTTTTATACTTAATTTTTTTTTAATTTGAAATTTTATCTATATTGTTTTTTTGGCGTTAATACTTCATAGCATATATGAATTTTCTCTTTTTACGAGCAAATGTATACCTTTTAGATTTTAAGGATTTATTTAAAATATATTATTTCAATACTATATTTTACTTCCCGCAAAGCAAAGTAGCCCGTGGGAACCTCAAGACACTCCATTTCTTGCTTGCTATATGGTAAATTGAAAGACGAATAATATAAAAATATAACCATTCCCCCGAGTGGGAATCGAACCCTCAATCATCCCGGTAAAGTCAAACGTTGACCCACTGTGCTACGTACTTCAAAAAAATTATTAAATTTTGTCCCATTTTTTACTGTGAAATCTTTTTTCAGCTGATGGAAGCATGGGGCGGTCCGCTTAATCGTATGGAAAAATCGTCAATTAATGAGATTCTGCGCTTACGAAAACCTAAAGTATCTTTTACGTGGGACAGGGTAATTTATCTATTCTTTTTTTATTATTGTCTAAGTTTGTGTGGAATTTAACAAAAAGTTATAATTCTAAAATTAAAGTGACCATACCTTATTACATGAGCTATTTGATAGTGAAAATGTGGTTAAAATCGTTTCAGCCATTCCAGCGATTGACCGGACAAACAGACAGACAGACAGGCAAAAAATTGTAAAAAATATTTTCTTTGTGGTAAATGTACCGTGTATAGGTACTTAAGAAGCGGTTATTTTAATATTACAAACCAGACACCCCATACTTATTTATTTATATAAATGTACATATCTTTGCCTTGCAAGCAATTACTGGACTTTACCTAAATAAAAAATATTTATTTTAGTAATTAAATGCATTTCCAATGCAATAAATTGCATTAGCAGCAAAAAGTAATATTCTTTACAATATTGTAAAAGATATATTACTTTTCTGCACTTCTTCATATAAACTACATACTAACATATTTTAGCAAATTCGCTCGCTCTGTAGATTTTAGAATCGAGTTCCAATTGATGAAGTATAATAGTACCAGCCTATTACAGTCGTTACATCCTATTATGTGTGTCCTATGTTAATTCAGGGTAATCAAATTTACATTTATATCCGAAACTTCAAATGAACATAATAAAATGGCTCTTCTATATTTAATTTGCTTGATGTTCTTATCAACTTTTTCAGTTCTAAGTAAATCTTACTTTTCGCCCAAAGACAAGACATTATGTGCTAAGTGGCGGAGCTCTACATTGCCAAGAGCAAAGACTAAGAGTCTTAGGTACTAGAGTGGAGAAATGAAAATAATTTTAATGTAATGCTTTTTAATTTTCATTCCCTATTGTAGTCACTTAAGGGATGGTTGTTGAAGAAATTGGTAGCCTATATTGGGCCATGCGTTATCAGCTATCTTCCTTAGACTGTTTATTCAAATTCAAATTCAAAATATCTTTATTCAAATAGACATTTGTAAGCACTTTTGAATCGTCAAATTTACATAAAGCTACCACCGACTCGGAAGGCAGTTCTGCTGAGAAGAGCCGGGGAGCCAGGTTTATCGATATCGGTCCACAGCTTAAGTTTTTCTTGTAGATCTCAACCCTTTAGAGGTTAATTATTGTTAATTTCAGGTAGTGTGCATGCAAACAATGTTATTTGAATTGGAATTAATGAGATGGCGAGCGCGATGTGTGAACGACTCGAGAAGAGGTTCTCAGGGCGCGCGAGCTGTATTACTGAAAGGACCCATGTATTTGCTGGAGGAAATCGATGCACTCATATTTTTGTGTAGTCCTATGTAAGTTGCATACATATTTTTTGTAAGGTTTCATCATGATTTACTTTACATTGCACACTTTAAACGGTCTCCTTAAAAAAGGCTACAACGTAATGCGTCATTGTTGCATTGAATGAACGATATATTATTAACACGCAATTTCCCCAGAAAGAAATTTAGGCTCACAATGATTGCTTTCAGATAGGTTTTTAGTCTTATTCACACACTTAAGAAATAGCAAAATAACATTTTTTAGAGAACGTATAAAAATTATAATGAAGCGGAGTTCGAATCCGCACTCCATGAAAACAGTCCAAGGTCTTTAACCGCTAAGCCACGCTTTGAACGCATTGCTTAGAGCTTACGCTCAAATTTTTATACGTTTTTTAAAAATGTTTACAGATATTAAAACTTTTAGAAATCTTTTTTAAAAAAACGAAGTGTGTCTCAAAAATTCTTTAATTAGAAGCTGGCAGACAGAAAAAACCTAATATCAAGACACTGCGTTCTCTACTTTAAGAATAATAATAATAATAATAAGCTTTACACTTTATAATATTGCAAATTTTTATTTTCAGTTTCAACGATTTAGAAGAACTTAAGCAAGCTGGTCTATACCTAGCGGATATGAATGGCCATGGACTATCAAAGGAAATGCTTTTACAAGGCTGGCAACATTTATCCCGTTTAGAGTTATTATTTGAAAAGGCAGAAACTAGAAGTCTTTCTTTAGAGAAATCTTGTAGACTTGTAGAGCAGTGGAAGAAGAGAGGGGATCAACTTTTGTATTCGATGATACCTAAAAGTATTGCCGATCAACTTCGTGTTGGCAACTCGTCGATGCCTCCTATGGTATAGTTAATTATTTATAAGCATTTAATGTTAATGTTTTCTTTTGGTGATTTTTTAAGACCTGTTGAAAGTACCTTCATATATACAGCTTCGCCCTCTTCCCTGTATAGTCAGAGATAATCTATTGACGAGACACTCCGCCCTCCACTTTTCGTCCGAAATTAAGACGTGGCGTATTAATCGGCGGAACTTAACGCTGCGTTTTTTCACAGGTTCCATCCCAGAGAAGTGTAAATTTTAAATATTCAGTGCCTCGAGAAATCGAACCCACAATTGTAACTATTTACTACTTTAACTTTTTTTTCTTTTTGCTTTTTTTTAGCTTCACGCTGACTTACGCTCAGGTCAGGGTAGCCAAAGGGAACCTAAAGTTAAGACACTCCGTTCCTCACTTTCCGCCGAATTTGGAGGCATTGCGTGTTAAGTGGCGGAACTCCGCGTCGAGCTTTGCTTTGACACCAGAGCGAAGAGAATGGAAATAATAAATATTTCCACTCCTCGAGCGAGAATCGAACCCACAACTAGTCGCTGTACTACTTTACTAATTTTCTTTTTGAATATTTTAAAGCATTTTATATTTGTGTATGTATTTTGTTTCCAGTGTATTTTTTGTTTTGTATTGTGTGTCATAAATTATATTTATTTGATTTTCATTATATATCCTGGGCAATAATATTATAATCCTGGGCGCGTACTGTAAAAAGACTTCAATTTATACAACTCACAAATAGTTATCTATACTATTATTTAAAGAGGTAAAATTCGTAACTTTGTTTGTAAGGGGTAATCTTCGGAAATAGGTACTACACCGAAAATTCAGAAAGGTGTACTATTCTGGAGTACTGGCCATTCGATTCGATGAATTTTCTTGGATAGATATTTAATGAGACAAGGTCAAACATAGGCTAACTTTTATTTAAAAAAACAATCCTTAAGGAGTCAAAATAGAGAATGAAAACTTGTTTGAAAAATATAAAAATTTTGAAAATACCCACGACGGTTTAATTGTAATTGAAAAAGGATAAAATAACTAGAAATCCCCCGCCTAAAAGAATATATGTAACGAGATGATGGGGACGACTTCGTCGGAGCTGCCATTACTTTAAGTTTGCTAACTTCTCCTAGGTTTTCATGCTGTTAAAACAGGTTTAGGAAAAAATTAAAATATTAATATGAATTTACAGTTTTGATAACTGGTATTCCTTTTAAAAACTTTAAGAACGAAATCTATACTGTTAGCTACTATATTTAAAATAGAGGTTGCAACTGGCAGCCCCCGACGAAGTTGTCCCCATCATCTCGTTACATATATTCTTTTAGGCGGGGGATTTCTAGTTATTTTATCCTTTTTCAATTACAATTAAACCGTCGTGGGTATTTTCAAAATTTTTAATTTTGTTTTTTATTTTAAACTTTTTAAAGTGAATAGATATACATTATATATTATTACATAATTTCGAAATACTTTATATTAATCTTCATGCAAATCCAAAAAAAATTATAAGCCCAATGCTTTCTGGTTATCAAATGCCTATTGCATATTGCCTATTGCTTGCCTAATGCCTGGCAGATTGTCACCGCAACATTTTTAGGAAACTTAAGTTTAACCAAATCAGTGAAAATCACAAAACCCACTAGTAGTTTTGATTTGGAACAAATTAATTTATACTGGAGCGCCCCGTGGTAGTTTGTGATATGGCATATAAAACACGCAACAATTAAACCTGAACATATCACAGAAAACCGCATCTAAATAGGTTTCACACAAAAATACAAGCAAATGCTTACTACAGCGCCCCCTGGTGAGGTGTCACCACGACACATATACGAGAACACGCGCTAATTGAGCCTGATCCTATCGTTGAAAACTGCATCAAATTCAGACTCGTAGTTTTAACTTTGCACCATCAAATGTTTAATGAAGCGCCCCCTGGTGAGTTCTTAACGTAAAAAAAAACTAAAAACATACACCAAGTAAAGGTAAATCTAATACTGAAAACTCTGTCCAATCGGACTAGTAGTTGTGGTTTTACATTAAATATTACAAACAAATGTTTACTGCAGCGCCCCCTGGTGAGTTAACACGATAAAGCATATCCAAGAACATGCACTAATTAAACTTGAGCTTATCACTGAAACTGCATACAAATCGAATTCGTCATTTTAGCTTTGCACAAACAATATTTTACTGCAGCGCCCCCTGGTGACTTGTCACCGTAATATAAATTTAAAAACATGTACTAAACAAAGCGGAATCTAATACTGAAAACTCTTTCCAATCGTACTAGTCGTTTTTGTTATACACAAAAAATGGAAGCAGCTACTTACTGCAGCGCCCCCTAGAGAGTTGACACATACTTGAAAATATGCACTAAGTAAACATACATGACACATATATGAAAATATGCACTAAGTAAACTTGAATCTATCATTGAAAACTGCATTCAAATCGAACTCGTAGTTTTAGTTTTGCACAAACAAATGTACTTACTGCAGCGCCCCCTGGTGAGTCATCACCGTAACACATATATGAAAAGATGCACCAATTAAACCTGAACCTATCGTTGAAAGTTTCATCTAAATCGGACTAGTAGTTTTTACTCTACATAAACAAATGTTTACTGCAGCGCCCCCTGGTGAATTTTCACCGTAACGTAAAAACAAAAATTTTAAAATATGTACGAAGTAAAGCCTAATCTAGTTCTGAAAACTCTAGCCAATCGGATAAGTAATTTCGGTTTTAGACAAATAAATATAAGAAAAATTTTGGTTTTACACAAAAAAACTCAAACAAATGCTTATTACAGCGCCCCCTGATGAGTGGTCACCATAACACATATATGGAAAGACGCACCAATTAAGCCTGAACCCATCCTTGAAAGTTTCATCTAAATTGGACTAGTAGTTTTTGCTCTGCATAAACAAATGTTTAGTGCAGCGCCCCCCTGGTGAGTTTCCCCGTAACAAAAAAAGAAAAATCTTAAAATATGCACCAAGCAAAGATAAATCTTTTTATGAAATCTCTTTTTAATCGGAGCAGTAGTTTCGGTTTTAGACAAATAAATACAAAAAAAGTACAAACAAATGCTTACTGCAGCGCCCCCTGGTGGTTTGGCACGATAAAACATATCCAAGAACATCCACCAATTAAACCTGAATCTACCACTGAAAATCTATTGAAATCAGACTATTATTTTTTGAGATAATTGAAAACATTTGTTTTCACGTAAAATGCTTACTGCAGCGCCCCCTGGTGAGTTAAGGCAATAAGACATACATAAGAACATACGCCAATTGAACCTTAACCTATCATAGAAAACCGTATCAAAATCGGACTTATAGTTTTGGAAATAATTGACATAGTAATTTGCACAAACACACAAACAAACAAACAAACAAACAAACAAACAACCTCTCACCCCAAACACATATACAGTCGCCGTTCCGTCGCGGGTAAAAACATAATAACTTAACCAAGAAAGCGGGTCGTTGTAAATACAAAGTAGCTATACTTGTGTAGTTTACGCGGGCGAAGTCGCGGGCGGGTCGCTAGTGTATACTATATTATTATTACTTTTTTTTTACCTTCACGCTGTATCCCGCACACAGCAGGGTAGGCAGAGGGAACGTACTGTTAAGACACTCCGTTCCCCACGCACCGCCGAATTCGGAGGCATTGCGTGTTAAGTGGCGGAACTTAACGCCGCGCTTTACCTCGACACCAGAGCGAAGAAAATGGAAATATTAAATATTGCACTCCTCGAGTGGGAATCGACCCACAAGCAGTCGTTTACAGTCACACGCTTGTGCCACTGTGCCACGACTGGCCACACTACATTATGATATCTAATTTGTATATCTATATGGATTTTTGTAAATTAAAACGATTTTTTCCAGAAATTTGACTCCGTGACCATTATGTTTTGCGGTCTACAACTGACAGAAGCGTTAACACGAGCTGATGTAATGCAAACTGTGGCTTATATGAACGACGTTTATTCCAGGATTGATCGATTATTGGACACACATAGAGTTTATAAAGTAATTACCTTAATATTTTGCTTACCTCTTTAATTAAATAGTTATTAAGAAAATAACATTATTAGGTAAAATTTAAGTAAGGATTCTAAAGTCTATGCACATTTTATTATTAAAATAACTAGTTTTTCAAATAAAAAACTATTTTTAACCCGAAAAGATTACCTGTAGGTATTCTTGATATTCACAAATACATTCTTAGAAAACCCTACGTTTCTAAAGAAGTATTCCGTGGCTATATATATACGATTAGTCTGGTTCAAAATAGTTTTAATTCAGAAATGTGTAATAATCGTGAAAACAAAAGATCCTATTTTTATATGTTTTTTAAAAAAGTAGTTTTTCTTTCAATAACTTTTAAGTTAAATCGTAGATATTTATTATTTAAATGAGTGGGAATCAAACAAAAATAAATTTTAAAAGTGCATAAATACATAAAAATTTATAATAATAATATGACTTCCTTTAAAACATTTTTTAAGTGTTATTCCACACTGAGGAAAATTGGAAAAGACATTTAGAAAACGTATAAAAATTTGAACACAGCGGGATTCGAACCCGCGCCTCCTGAATACCGTCCAGGTGATCTCACCACTGAGCCATGCGTTCATCTACCGGTAATAGATGTCTTATTACTAAATGTTTTTTTTTAATAATATGATTTTTTATCCATTTAAGGTAGAAACAGTAGGTACGGTGTACATGGTAGTATCGGGAGCTCCAAAGAAAAACCGCGCGCACGCACAAGCCACTGCGAGCGCCGCACTCGCTGTGTCACAAGCCTTACCCATGCTTACTATTGGTAAGTCTAAGTCTATTTATTTATATATCTAGATAATAAAATGTGGGGCCAGTCGTGACGCAGAGGCACAAAGTGTGACTGTAACGTGACTTGTTGTGGGTTCGATTCCCACTCGAGAAGGAAATATTTAATATTTCCGTTTACTTCTTTTTTTAGCTTCACGCTGTATCCCGCACACAGCAGGGTAGGCAGAGGGAACCTTGTGTTAAGACACTCCGTTCCCCTCTCTCCGCCGAATTCGAAGGCATTGCGTGTTAAGTGGCGGAACTTAACGCCGCGCTTTACCTCGACACCAAAGCGAAGAAAATGGAAATAATAAATATTTCCACTCCAACAGTGGGAATCGAACCCACAACCAGTCGTTTAGAGTCACACGCTTGTACCACTGCGCCACGACTGGCCACTATTTACTTCCTTGGTTTCATATACAAATTAGCTTTACACTTTCCTTAGAATAAAAGAGCATAATGCCAAGACAATCATTTCTTCTATTTTCGCACGTTTTATTAAAGTAGAGTTATCATGACGCAGTGGTACAACCTCTGACTGTAACGTGATGGTCGTGGATTCGATTCTCACTGTAGGGTATGTTTATATTCAAATTTACATATCTTCACACTAGTAAGACAAAGTGCAGCATTAAGTTACGCCACTTAATATACAATATCTTGATATTGAGCGGAAAGTGGAGGGCGGAGTGTCTTGACACTAGGTCCTGTCTGACTATCCCGCTATGCTGGAAAAAGCGTGAAATTGATTTTTACTTGACTATATTGCTTTACCTTTAATGCTTAACCTATTTTGGTGATATCTTTGTATAGGACCCTGGACAGTTTTTTTTATTATATTTGTTTAATTTGTTTATATGAATGATCAGGTCTTCATTCTGGACTCTGCTACGCCGCTGTACTAGGATTTCGACAACCACGATATTGTTTAGTTGGCGATACCGTCAACACTGCAAGTCGGATGCAGACCACAAGTGAAGTATGTATCTACATTATATTTAAAAATAATAAAAATGCTACTTGTAAAAATATTGGATATAAAATTGGTATTGATATTTAAAATCTGTCTTATTTGTCCTTCTCGAGGCAGTCGTGTTGCAGTGGGACAGCGTCTGAGTGTAAAGCTATGATTGTGGGTTCGATTCCAACTTAGAGTGATTAAATTTCTTGTCTCTGGTACTTAAGACAAAGCGCGAAATTGGGTTCCGTCACTCAAAACGTAATGTAGCGATTTCGGACGGAGAGTAGAGGACACTAAGTCCTCTCTGAATACTGCGCTACGTGAGAAAAAGCGTAAAGCTGCACTTATTATAAATATAAGAAAATTTTTGTTGTTATTACCTCGTATGAGGATCGAATCCACGACTCGTCGTGTCACGATGCATTCCACACACAGTAGAGTAGGCAGAGCGAACCTAATGTTAATCTAAAAAAAAACTATCTGTTTAAACTTTGCTATTATTCGAGCTACAGTTGAAATCAGTAATAATTATAATCGTGACAGTGCTTATATTAAGGTTCATATAAATAGCTTTTATTTAAAAAAAGGTTTAAATAATATCCCATAACAGAATCTGCAACTGGTCGCTTTTACAATTATACCTACTATTTGCTCTATCATTTCAGCCCGGTCGGATACAGATATCATCACAAACAGCTACGGAACTGCCAGCTGGGAAGTTTAGACTCCGACGAAGAGGTCTGATTAAAGTCAAAGTGAGTTATTTAAAGCATACACTTTTGACATATTTATATAAATTATGATTAATCAAATAATGATTAAACTGAAGTACAAAAATATGTATATTTTTTTAAAAATATAATACTTTTTATTGTATATTTTTGCGTAGGTTTGGTAAGAGATTAAACGAGATGACGATATGTCGATTTTCTGTATTTTTGCAGTTCTATAGAACTGTAAAATAATTCAACTAAAATATTCATATGTTAGATGTTTTAATCATTATAACTTTATAAAAAATCGTCTTTTTTTGCAAAATCGTAGCGAATTTATTATTTTTCTAAAAAATTTTAATAGTTTCTTTCTTAAACAAATAGAAGTTAACAAAATTTCGGTACGAAAAAATAAAGCGCCTAAAATATTTCACAATAATTAAATTTCACTTTAACAGGCTAAAGTATTTTAACACGTATCTTTGGATTTAATATTTGAAAAATCAGAACTTGGCGACTTACCTCCTACATCCAATAAATGTCTTCAAATATTTATCAGTTAAATATTATTTTTTGCTGTACCCATTCAATTTATTTGTATGGAATTTACCATATATCTTTATTTTGTTTGTAATTGACATATGTATTACTATTATTTCAGGGAAAAGGCATGATGGAGACATTCTGGCTTGAAGGAGAAATCGAAGAGGAAGCACAAGACGACGCTTTGCAATTACTATCTGAGCTTTGTGGCGACGATTAATTGTTAAAATAATGTAATTAAACTAAAACACTATTTTAAATGCCAAATGGCATATTTTCTAGTTATTATACACTGAAGGCCATCATGGTACAATGGAGCAGCGTCTGACTGTAAACGCGATGGTTATGGATTCGATTCCCAATCGGGGAAATGAACTTATTAAAATTTTAATTTTCTTCGTTCCGGTATCTAAGACAAAGCGTAGCCTTAAATTCCGACACTCAATACTCAATGTCTCTATTTCGGACGGAGTGTCTTGACACTAGGTTCTCTCTGACAACCCGCGTGAAGCTTATAATAGTGTTTACAATATTATTGAAAATTACTTAATAAGATGTTGGTAGATTAACAAAAACCATGTTATGTAATACTAAATAATAGTTTAATATTAACAAGCGAATTAAATTCGAATTTAGATTATAACTGGATTTAATAATACATTTAAAATATTATATTAAGCATATATATTATTTACATTAAAATATAACAACAAAAATGTAACGTGAACAATTTGAAAGCATTTAAAACCATATAAGATTAAATGAAACTATTTTAACTGTATTAAATGTAATACATTTAAAATCATTTCATTTAATATATGTAATAATCGTGAATAAGCACTAACCATAAGAAATAACTTTTTTTTTATATAATAAATATATATATTAAAGTATAGTTTAACATATATACATGTCTGTTTGTTGTTTTTGAATGTTGTAAAGATAACTTCGGCATTTTTAATAAAACAATTGATATAATTGTTTTTCTATCAACCGATTTATTCGGTATAGAAACTTATTTTAAGACATGATTTTATTAACTTTAAACTTAACTTAAAAACAAGTTAATCGAAAAAAACCTTTTAAAGCAAGCGATTATTCGGCTTCAAACGTAAGTTAGTTTTTTTTGACATATTTATTCCGCCATTTTGTTTATTTTTACATATATGCCTAAATGCATTGTCATTGGAACTGACAGCAGCAGAAGAGATGAACAATCTGTGGACTGCGTGCGATTTATTTATATTACAGATATTCTCTCGTTACTTTTTAAGTATGAATAGAAGTGATCTTAATATCCTTTTTTAATTTTGAAAAGTTTGACCACCTCTTGATTTACAATATTTGGTTACAGATAAACAAACAAACAATATTTAAATAAATAAAATATTGCTATCAGAAAAACTCGCTTAAAAGTATAATATACTATATCGTAATAGATTATATTAATAATTATAATTACAAAAAAACTTTTTAAACTGTTAAAATTTCATAACGCTACTTAAACAAACGTGCAATATATTTATAAACTAGACGTTACGTTGTCATAAATGTGTCCTATATATGACAATAAATATAGAGTAAAGTACGCGCATTTCAACTTGAACAGTCGGAACCTAGCTACAATAGGTGTCGCAGAATCAACTTTTAGTGAGTGATTGGTGGTAAGAGACCGGAGAGATAAATACTAGTGACTCCATATATGTATTACATTTATGTATTTATTTGTTATGAATGTGTATTGTATGTATTTTATGAGTTAATGTATATATATGTGTAGGTTTATTATGTGTTATTACACTATACCCTTGTTCTTGTTTTTATATCTTAATAAGTCGGTTGCCTGAAGAGATCACTATTAGTGATAAGGCCGCCTCTTTTTTCATTATATGTTTAGTTTTAAGTTTTTACAAAATGCATGTAATATTTAGTGTAGTAGTATCTTTCTATCCATTACCCATAGTGTCTAGTGTCTCAGTCACTCGTCAACTCCCATTGGCTGGTTGTCTGTACCGGAGCGAAATTTCGGAACGCGTAGATACGACTGGTCAAGATAAAATGCTCGTACTATACTGAACGGGAACTATGTACAAGGAACACTAATATCTATAGTTGAGCCATTTTTTAAAGTTACATTTAATTTTTTGTGTGAATCAAAATAATCTTGTACTTATTTATAAATCAAAAGAAAAGTTTATATATAATTTTAAAAAAATGAATGACAATAGTGTTAAACTAAACAGTTACTAAACATTTTAATATATAGTTAAGTTATATATCTGTGACATTATGAATCGTAACCGCCATTTTTAAAACCACTTTTTATTAAGTAAAGTATTACTTTTATTAAGAAAAACAGTTTCTAATATATCGCTCATTCAATAGAACAACGACACAATTTCAAACAATTTGATTATTTGTAATAGTTTTCTAAAGATTTTTTACAAATTTTCTAAACAAAAATGCATTATAAGATTTCCTGACAATGATTGGAAATAATATTTTCAACTTTAATCTTTAAAAGTTCTCTTTAAAAACAGTTAAAACGTAATTTTATTATTCAAATATAACTATTGTATTGTATAGCTTCACGCTGTATCCCGCGCACAGCAGGGTAGGCAGAGGGAACCTAGTGTTAAGACACTCCGTTCCCCACTTTCCGCCGAATTCGGAGGCTTGCGTGTTAAGTGGTGGAACTTAACGCCGCGCTTTACCTCAACACTATCTCATCAACTATAACTATTAACAAAAATTTTATTCTTAATTTTTTAAACCAAGTCCACTAATTCCCGTTCATTAGAAATATTTAATAGAAAATACATTGTGCAAATATTCTACTTTGCCTAAGTATTAAATTTATAATAATTATCTAATTAATAATATACAATTTTAATAACATTATTCATATATTAAATATTAAACGAATACTGTTGTTATTGGCACTATCGTACTAGGACGGGACCTGAGCTCGATTTCCAAACAACATTCTATTTGCGCATAACATAAATAAAAATCTAAATATTTAATATTATGAAAAAGATATTTTAAGAAAATATATAAAAAATTTAACATAGCAGGATTCGAACCCGCGCTTCTTGGAAACCGTCCAAGCGCTAACCGCTAAGACTTGACGTTGTATCCCACACACAGCAGGGTAGGCAGAGGGAACCTAGTGTTAAGACACTCCGTTCCCCACGCACCGCCGAATTCGGTGGCTTGCGTGTTAAGTGGCGGAACGTAACGCCGCGCTTTACCTCGACACAAGAGCGAAGAAAATGGAAATATAATTTCCACTCCTCGAGTGGGAATCGAACTCACAACCAGTCGCTTACAGTCACACGCTTGTGCCACTGGGCCACGACTGGCCACAGCTAAGACATGCGTTCAAATTTTTATACGTTTTCAAAAAATATCTTTTTCAATTTGCCAAGTGTGTGTATAACACTTTAAAATGTTAAAAATATTTAATATCATGATTGGTAATTAAGTGGGTATAAAAAGCAAGGATAAGGCACTGTGAAACATTAACGTAAATTATAAATATTGTATTTACAAGGAAAAATAATAATAAAAAAGGTTATATATCGAGTTAATTATTAGTTTTCTTTGTGGAAAGTTCTCGAAATATTATATTAGAAATAGTTTTGGGACTTTAAAACATAATTATAATTAAATAATACTTATTAAATTATAATATACGAAATAGAAAAGTGTATAAAGTAGAAAAATAAATAAATTGGTCCCCAAACCATTAAATATAATAATAATATAACAAAAATGAAGTAATGTTATGTAAAGAACACATTAAAGTTTAAGCAATACGTATAACTTATCACATACAAGACTATTAGTGGAAAAAGTAGTCTAATTATGGTATATTTAATGATTACAAGTATAAAAAATATTTATAATTTAAAACTGCATTTAACTCCATACATATTTTTTTTACTTTACATTTAAATGATATATTAAAATAAATAATACGAGAAACAAATTTAAAAAAGCAGAAAAACACACATCCATAAGTCCGTAGTGTGTTTAAATTGTAATAAAAAATATCTACATACAATGGTAACAACATCGATATAAGTCGGAAGTCAAAAATATTCTCATGTTTATTTAATAAATAGTAATGAAGGGATGCTCACACAAAATATTTGAAGATTTTCTTCAAATATTTGCTTAAGTTTTATTATAATTTTTAAATTGATTTTAATAGTAGTCGACCATCTTTTCCACTAATAACCTTGTATATTTAGAATATAAAGTAAAAACAATACAACCCTATTTTAATAGTTGCGTTTATAGTAATAAGTACATCATTAGTTTACAATAACATTTTAACGTACGTTGTGTCAGTCTTCCTAATAATCGGAAATCGTTGAACGGCGATTTCACAGAATAAATACAATATAGTACCCGGCAATAAATAATGCACATCGATGCTTAGAATGAAACAGTCGGTTAGCTTCGACTTCGTAGAGCGTTGTCTCGGTCGCTTAAAATAATAACAATGAGAAACGTCACATATCAACTGAGTGACAAAGACAGCGCTCTACGAAACCGAAACTGACCGACTGTTTCATTCTAAGCACGATGTGCATTATTTATTGCCGGATACTATACATGTCTCATTAAAATACCTCTCAAAGGGATATAATTAAACGAACAAGTTAATATATTATAGTAACTATCACAATTTTAGTGTTCTCTTATTGCATAATATGGATAGATGTCTAAGGAATGTAGCTAAAGTCTAACCGTTCGTAAATTATTTCTTAAATAACGCTGTAACTTCTTCGATCGTTCTGTTCTTCGTTTCGGGTAACTTGAATTTTGTGTATGCGAAAAATATGATTAACAATACCGTGTAAGGTATGAATACGAAGTTGCCCAATAATTTGGATAAATGTATGAAAGTTAGTCCCACAATAAAGTTTGCGAACCAATTAACTAAAGCTCCCACACTAACGGCTGCACTTCTCGCGCCTTGGCCAAATAATTCGGACAAAATCATCCAAGGAATAGAACTAGGTCCCACTCCAAAGAACGCTACGTACAATAGAGTAAACAAAACAGCGAAAATACTCATTGTAGTGTTATTTTCGTATGTGAAAAAAGCTATTGTCATTAATATTGAGAACAATGTCATGCCTCCGAGACCACACAATTGTAAAGTGCGTCTTCCAAGACGGTCCATTAGAGGAATGGACACTAAAGCCATGATAAACAACATGCTGCCAACACCGATTGATGCCAATCTTGCATCTCTTTCCGTCAAACCGGCACTGATAAAGATAGTTGATGAATAGTAAAGGACGGCGTTGATGCCGCCTAATTGCTGTGACAGATGCATGACAATGCCAATAACTAATGGTGTACGTAAATGTGGAATGCGGAACAGATCAGGTATTGTGAACTTCTCTTCCTGCTTCTCAGCGTGGTCTTCATCGTGCATATCTTTAATTTCTTCATCGATTTCTGAGGTTCCTCTGATTTTAGCAAGCGCACTTCTTGCTTGTTCCTCGTCTCGTTGAACGAGTAACAGATACCTAGGAGACTCGGGTGCAAACGGTAGCATGAGAAATTGTACTGCTGATGGCACTATAGCGAGTCCAAGCAACCACGGCCAGCCTTCATTACTTCCCAATATCACATCAATACCCAAAATTTGTCCGCCCACCAAACCAAAAGAGACAGCTAGTTGATTAACAGTTCCAAAAGCTCCACGAAGCCTTGTTGGCGCAATCTCAGATACATAAGTTGGAGATGCAGTCGTCGCAAATCCGCAGTTGATTCCAATTAAAAATCTACCGATTATTAGCATGGCTAACGACGTGGACATCTTACTGAAACCCATAAAGGCCGCACCTATGACACCGAAGGCAGCGTTAACTATTAACGCAAATTTTCTTCCCTTTCTATCTGCCACCCAACTGGCCAGAGGGCAACCAATCATACCTCCCACAGCGAATATACTGACAATAACGCTGAATATAGTGTCAGAGTTAACATTATAGTTTTCATTGATGAAGTTTTCTATGAATTCCCTCGGTGCGTTGATTACTCCGGTGTTGAAGCCAAACTGAAGCATGCCGAGTACAGCGGCGAACACCGCGTACAGCAGCGGCCCCGTCGTGCCTCCGCCAGCCATCTTCCTAATGGTTGACTCTGAAATGAGAATAAAACGAATTTCAATGGAGTTCGAAAAATAGCTATTGTTTACTTAGTATTAAGCAATATTTTATTATTTTTTCTTTTTTTAGCTTCACGCTGTTTCCCGTACGCTTCAGGGTAGGCAGAGAGAACCTAGTGTTAAGACTAGTTACTAACTCCGTTCCCCACCTTCCGCCAAATTGTGAGGCATTGCGTACTAAGTGGCGGAACTTAACGCCGCGCTTTGTCTCGACACCGGAGCGATTAAATGATTAACCAGTCGCTTTACAGTCACACTTTGTACCTCTGCGTCACAACTGGCCCAAAATTTCATATAATATTACTTTAAATGCAATTACAAAATAATAGCACACCAAAATAATACATTAATAATTTTAAAGATCATGTCTATTAACCAACCAGATCAAGTTATCAATACATTTATTTAAGAAATAATTACAAGAGGTTTTTCCTCTTTACGTTCATTCAAGACTTTTTATCAGTCGCCTTTTCACCACAGAGCAGAACTATCAGAAAATCAACTTATCAGAAAAAAACTGGACCGATACAAAATGATGCGATAAGTTATGTAACTATAACTAGCTTATAAGAAACATAATAAAGTTGTTAGTGGTAAGAATAGGTAAATGATACAGTCTAAACAATTATATAAGACGGTACATGTTTACGTGATAAATAGTTTTTGTAATCGCAGATGGTAGATAGTGTAGATTATACTTATTTATAAATATATGCGGCAAAAAGGTAACTAAATCGAAATCATTATAGCACAATAAATGTTATCCACTAGCACTAAAAGATTGATCGTTTTATCTAATTTTATATCTGAATATTAAGGCTAGTGATGAGAATATGGCGACGATTTGATAATTAACTAAATTCGAACTAAAAGTAATTTTATTTAAATTATGATTATTTTTATTAGCTTCACGCTGTATCCCGCACACAGCAGGGTATAGGCAGAGGGAACCTAGTATTAAGATACTTCGTTCCCTACTTTCCTTCGAATTCGGAGGCATTGCGTGTTAAGTGGCCGAACTTAACGCCGCGCTTTACCTCGTCACAAGAGCGAAGAAAATGGAAATATATAAATTATTTTAATTAAATTTTTAATAAAATCATTTTCATGTCCCCAATCTGGTAACATAAAGCGCGGTGTTAACTTCCACAATTCATCACGCATGTATGCATTGCGAACATCACTAGATTCTCTCCGACTATCCTGTTATAAGGAAAACAGTGTAAAACAAAAGAATCGTTACATAAATAGGTAAGTACAAGTAGAATTAGTTTGACCGCACGCGATTTATGTATTCAAATACTAATTAATCTACACAAATAAATAAAATTGGAAGTGTCTGTTTGTAATATTAAAAAAAAAACGCTTTTTACCATACCAAAATAACAATTTTTACAATTTTTGTCTGTCTATCTCTCTGACTGTCTGTTTTTTCTGGCTAAACTCTAGACCGGCTGGACTGATTTTGATAAGACTTTCACTGGCAGATAGCTGATGTAGTAAGAAGTAACTTATGCTACATTTATTTTAGAATTAAACTTTTTTTTTTAACTTCACGCTGTATCCCGCACACAGCAGTGTAGGCAGAGTTCCCCACTTTCCGCCGAATTCAGAGGCTTACATTTTAAGTGGCGGAACTTAAGGCCGTGCTTTACCTCGACACCAGAGCGAAAAAAATGGAAATATAATTTCCACTCCTCGAGTGGGAATCGAACCCACAACCAGTCGTTTTACAGTCACACGCTTGTGCCACTGGGTCACGACTGGCCACTATTAAACTTTTTTTAATTCTAATGCCACGGGAAAGAAGTCGCGAGCGACGCTAGTATTAAACAATATTAATATTCCTCTTGTGTCCTTGGTCATTACTTGACTATTATGTACAAATAATATGTCACAAGTTGAAAAGAAAATCAAACGAGACCATAATTTAGCACGGTGATTAATTGCGTCACCGTTAGCGCATATCGAATTTCGTATTTTTGAATTACTGTTTACATACAGACATACATATTGATACATATTAATATAGTCTTTTTTTAGCTTCACGCTGTATCCCTCACACAGCAGGGTAGGCAGAGAGAACCTAGTGTTAAGACACTCCGTTCCCCACTTTCCGCCAAAATCGGAGGCACTGCGTGTTGAGTGACGGAACTTAACGACGCTATTTGCGTCGACACCAGAGCGAAGAAAATGGAAATAATAAATATATTGAAAAAAGTGTGTTACATTTTGAGGTGTTATATTTTGAAAAAAAAAAAATTGCTCAAGCCTCTATAGACCTATCATAATTTGATTAAGATTAATTAAAAAGAATTTAACACAATCCGAACAGTAATAAGGTAAACGATATCGCGGTATTTAAAAGATACTACCCATTAGTTAAAGAATACTAGACAAATTTCTCTTTATTATTTATCGTACTCATCTACGTAAAGATTTTTTTAAACATATATAAAATATCTGTTGCATAACACTTTGTATATAAAATTAGCTTATTGACTATATTAATAGTCGTAATTATTAAGTAATTTGGGGCCAGTCGTGGCGCAGTGGCACAAGTGTGTGACTTATACGACTGGTTGTGGGTTCGATTCCCACTCGAGGAGTGGAAAGTGGGTAACGGAGTATCTTAACACTGGTTCCCGCTTCCTACCCAGCTGTGTGCGGGATACAGCGTGAAGTTAAAAAAGTCATTATAAAACAAAGTCTCGATTCTCTCTTAAGTTAAAACAGTGACTAATCGACTGATTTGCATTCGCAACATAACATAAAAATAATCATATTTCTGTTATAAAATAGATTTTCCTATCGCATTTTCCTAGAGTAAATAAATACAATTCATTGTTTAATAATCACTTGTCGAGCGAATACGATTATTTTCATATAAAATTTATTCTTTGGTATTTAGTACTTAGTGGCCAATCATGGCCCAGTGGCACAAGTATGTGACTGTAAACGGCTGGTTGTGGGTTCGATTCCCACTCGAGGAGTGGAAATATTTAATATTACCATTGTCTTCGCTCTGGTGTCGAGGTAAAGCGCGGTGTTAAGTTCCGCCACTTAACACGCAATGCCCCCTAATTCGGCGGAAAGTGGGGAACGGAGTGTCTCAACACTAGCTTCCCGATTCAGCTTGAAGCTAAAAAATAACAAAATTTAGTACTTATACTTAAAACTAGTGAACTAATCCACGATTATTTCACGTAGTGGGAATAGAATCCAAAACGCACTACGATGGGGCTACGATGATCTCTAGAAGTAAATATTGAAGAAGCATTTATACAAAAAGTTATTTAAATTCATAGCATATTAGCTTTATCATTGATACGTAAAAAATCGTCTTAACTTTTATAAAAAAATTATATAGGTACATCTATTTTAAGACGATGTATGTACATGCCTGGAATATCCACCATTACATTCACGTTACCTCGAAACCGGTTAAGCGGTTGAGTCTAAAAACATGCTTACTTAAAGATAGAACAATCTAGAAACAAAAATCATTATGAAATTTATAAACACGTGAACAATGAAAAACAAAACGACTATCGGCGTAAGTATTTAATATTTAATTACGATAATTACACTTAGTGAGGACTCTATATTGTTTGTGTTTATTTACCTTACATCGTTTTAAATTGAGTTGAAATAAGTTTAAATTAATAATTGCGAGATGTTGTTTTCTTCTACCCCTTTAAAAAGGTTGGTAAATAAATATTAATCTTTATAAAATTCATATAGTGTTTACGTTATGTTAACGTAGTGGGAGAACGCCTGACTGTCAACGTGTTTGGTAGTGGGTTCAATTTCCACTTGCGAAAATATATATATATATTTTAATTACTTTAATTTTTTTCGATCTGGTAAACCGACAAAAGGCGTTTACCAAAGGCGTATATCAATCCTTTCCATAAGCAATATCTTGAATTTGAGGTGAAGAATGAGCGGAGTATCCTGACACTAGGTTCCTTCTCCCTACCCCGCTAAGTATAATAAAGGTTTTTACCTTATACGTAAATACATGTTATATGAAAAAGGCATCTAGAAATGTCACTAACATCTTGATAGGTAAACTCGTGTTAATGCAAATCGTGCAAGTTGCACTTAATCAGAACCAGTTTCCGATAACGAGCGTACTATATAACCGGCAAGCTTTACATGTGTGTATGTAGTAAATAAAATATGTATCCATACTTATATTATAAATGCGAAAGTCTGTCTGTTTGTCTCTCCCACTGTTTTAAACGTAAAATTTGTGAATTCGAGGCTCTAGACTTGTTCTCTTGTTTGTGTGACTTGTCATTATTTTGTGTCGTGGTTATTATTGTACTTTTTTTACTTAACGTTTTATATGTGTTATTGTAAAAGGTTTTTTAAATTCTATTATCATTTTTTCCGTGTTATAATTTATGCTTTAGATTAATTTGTATATCATAACGTAATTTTTAATTTCTATAATTATCTACCCTATGTTTTTTGAAAATTATATTAATGTAATAACACCCTCCAATATTCGTATTTGTTTGTGTATATTATTCATGTCATGTTTTATGTTATTATGTTGTGCAGACCTTGTAAATAAATAATTTTCACATATATAAAAAAATCAAAATATTTATTGCTAAACAAAATTAAATGATACACAAACAAAATATACGCTGACATCTGCTAAAGCAATAGAACTGCAGCGCAGCGTCTACGCCCACTTATTCGGGGTACACTGTTACTTTAATTATAATGATAAAGTTACTTAACTAATTATCTTATAATATGAGTTATATAATTTATCAATGTAAGAAAATTACAATGAATGAATTTTTAAGAGGTGAATGAATGAATATCGCTGCGTACAAATTTTTATACGTTTTCTAAAATTATCATTTTTAATTTACTTAGTGTAAATAAAATATTACCTAATAGAATTTTAATAATCAGTCGAGATTTTTATGAAAATTTGGACATGTGTACGGATTCTATAGGAATATTGGACTAAACAAAACGATTAGAATAACGATAAAATTGATTATTGAAATTTGTTATATAAGTACCATTCATGTCTATTCATACTATTGTTGTCGCTGATGCAGAATTGAATCACTTAATAGTTGTTAGTACGAATATCAGAGAAATGTTTAAATTTATAAAATGAATATTGCCTTTGGCTATTTACATATTTCACATAGTATATAATATAATTTATCCAGTATACTACCTAGTTCTGGTATAAATTACCACGGTCTTGCCAGGCCGTTTTACTCTTCTGTTCTCGTTATTAGTTGTAACTAAAACCTTACTTATTATTGGGCTGAGCGAAGCGAAACTCTTACTAGTCAAAAGTGTTTTGTTGTGGTTTAACTCTTCCTGGGCTATTTGTAGTAGACCTCTGAAATTTGTTTGGGGTATCGAGCACAGTGTCTTGTGTGCTGTGAAGTTATTTGGTGACAATTGTAATTGTAGTTTTTGAATAAATGGTAATTAGATGGTCAAAAAAATGCCCATAGACTTAGGCTGTTGAACGTTAAGTGTTATGTTAGTGTTAAGTGTTTGCTTCTCAAACTCTTTTAACATGTAATGCCATTAAATATGTACTTCGCTCAGCTCCGACCGCCATGCATAGCAAAGAGGCGGTTCCTAGTATGTATATTATTCATAATTTTATTCAGTATATTTCATTCATAAAGTACAATTTACCTAAATGCATACACGTCCTCAATCATATATGTTATACATAATAAGCAATTTAATATCCAATTTAAGTTAATATTATAATTATGTCAGAAAATATAAATGATAAATAAATTATGTATGGTATTTTATTTTAATTAATATACGTATGAATGAAATATACTAAATACACAATAATTATAAATAAGTGGGGAACGGAGTATCTTAACACTAGGTTCCCTCTGCCTACCCTGCTGTGTGCCGGATACAGCGTGAAGCTGAAAAAATTATAAATAATATTTCATTGGAATTTGGACTTTCCATTCATCAAATAAAAAAATGTAGCTAATTTAATATTATCAAATACATAAACACATTGAAAAATATATCAAACTACGATTAAATCAATTGCTAGATTAGCTTCGTTTTTATCGCACGTCGTGATTTAATTACTTTGTTAATCCTATTATTATTGGCAATATTTGTGAGTAGAATTGAACTACAAAAGCCAAAAGGCGAAACAAAATACAACTTTTCCGTATTAATGGATGATTAATATGAATCTATCATAGTATTATAAATGCGAAAGTCTGTCTGTCTGCTAAGCTTTCACAGCTAACCTACCAGCCCGATTTACGTGAAATTTGGAATGAATATTGTTGAAAACTCAGGATCAACCATAGGCGATTTTTTTTTTTTAAAAAAAGTAACCCCTAAAAGGGTAAACAAACCCCTAAAAGGGTAAAAGGTTAAAATACAGGATGAAAGTTTGTGTGAAAGCGAAGGCGCTGGCAGTCGCTCTAGTACACTACAAAAATGAACATTTATGATTTTGGAAATATTTCTAACGAGAATTACATTTTCCAATCTCTTTGATTACCAAGATATCTATCATTTTTTAATTATGTAATAAGTAATAATACTGTATTTTTATATCATTTTGATAAAAAACTTATTACTTTCTTTTATATATTTGTTCAGTATTTTTTGTATAAAAGGATAAGGGGAGTATCCATTCGTCCTGGTTATTATATCATAGCTACGTGCAAAAATTAATATAAAAATAGTGAAATTTCGGTCAAAGCACGACTTTGATTTCTGCCACTTAACACGCAATGTTGCAGGCACCCAAATGTCTCAATTTTGGGCAAAAAGTAGAGAACGGAGTATTAGGTCATACGGGTAAGAAAGAAGCGTTAAGTAACTTTTTTGTTAATTAATAAAAATATTATAATTTTTTAGGTTACTTTTTGTAACACAACTGACTAAAATTGAGGCCTCTACATATCCTATTTAACTTATGTGAATACTTATTTTAAATAACAAAAAGTTGTACCTATCTTTATTATATAATATCGCAGATTTAAATCATTCAACCTATCAGCTACCATTTCGCATTGTTGAAAAAAATGTATTATTTTATCTGGATATGTCAAGATTAACAGTGCGCCGAGTCTGTTTCCAATGTTTAACCTTGAAAACCGCAAACCTGATATGTGTCTTAGAGTGCAAATAAGATGATATTATTACTCAATGTAATTTCAAATTGTTTTTGTATACTGTATTTTAAAACTTCAAAATGTTTCTTTTTGTTTTTATTTCAATAATTTATTGATATATTTACTTATGTGGTATTAGTAATGTATGGGGCCAGTCGTGGCGCAGTGGCACAAACGTGTGGCTGTAAAAACGACCGGTTGTGGGTTCGATTCACACTCGAGGAGAGGAAATATTTAATATTTCCATTTTTTTCACTCTGGTGTCGAGGCAATGCGCGGCGTTAAGTTCCGCCACTTAACACGCAATGCCTTCGAATTCGGCGGTGCGTGGGGAACGGAGTGTCTTAACATTAGGTTCCCTTTGCCTTCCCTGCTGTGTGCGGAATACAGCGTGGAGATAAAAAAAAATATATATATTTAGTTATATTATAAATATTTTTTTAAGTAAATTTTATTTTTAATTAAGTAAATAATAATATTTACTTATATTTATATTTTTATATAGGCGCAAGTCTTGTGACGTTGGAAGATATGTTCAAAATTATTCAAATACTACCTATCAACATCAGTTTAAAGCGATAAGATAAGCGACTACTTGACTATGTCAAACGAAATGCTTAAATGTTATAACTAAAAATGTTTATCTTACGGATTGCGGTTAAATAAAAAATGACTATTAAAATATTTAAAAAAAAATAGTTATTTGCTACCATCAATGTGAGGTGTTGGTTTAAAAATCTCAAAGACCACTTTTAAGAATTAAATAGACTTTCACGTTTTTTCTGGCATAGCGGCATAGTCAAAGAGGACCTATTGTTAAGACCACTCCGTTCTCCACTTTCCACCCAAATCGAATCTATTAGCGTTACGGAACTCAACGCCACGTTATGTCTTAAGCAACAGAGCGAAGAAATAAAATTTTTAATATAACCAATCCTCCGAGTGAATTGAACGTGTTTCAAGTACTGAATATAAACTTTGTTGTGTTTAGTTGTAAAAAATAGTAGTAGTTATACACTAATAATAAATTAAGTTAGGTTAGTGTAATTACATTTAATATTTATATCATAAGTTGTATAAAATGGAAACAGGCAACTTAAATTTTATATTAACTCTTAGGTTATATTCTTTAAGTCTTAGTTTTAAGTACTGAATTTGTTAACAGAAAAAAATATATTGCAAATGATAAAACGAATCATAATAAAAAAGGTACAGACCTTATGTCCGTAGAGTGATAAAATAGAACTATAACAAAAAAAATTAAAAAATCCTCCGAGTGGGAATTAAACGCATAACCTTCGAGTTTACATTCAGATTGCCACTGGTTGACACTCGGCTTCTCTCCGACTTCCCTACTATGAGAAAAAAGCATAAAGCTTTAAAAACACCCTCGAAATTTGAATCTACACATTTCTTCAAATATTAAAACCACAAAAATGGAGTTTCCAGTTTCATTAAAAACATACTACAAGTACAGGTCTAAGTAATTATACTATTATGCATAAGCATGAAGCGACCGGACTCTCAAGAAAATATAAGTACATATAAAATTTTATTATTTTTCACAATCATTGTACAGAATATCATAAGAATGACTCTTTTATTATTAAATACCAACGAAACAATTACCTTATACATAAAGTGTTCATATGTATGTCTTAAGCTACTGTTTAAAATAATATTATTATAGTCTAACTATTATTTACGTTTAGTCACAAATGTAATACAATTCATAATTAAAAGTTTTTTGTTTCATGTATTCTCGTATTTACGAATGAAGTATATAGGACCTAATGTTAAGACCACTTCACTAGTGTTGTAAATAAGCATCGGTTTTTTGTTTTACAAGAAAAAAATAAATCAATATATCTCAAAATATAAATAAAAATACGTTGTGTGTCGACTTCACAAACATTTTTTTTATGGAATAAGGGAGGCAAACGAGCAGCAGGCCCAGGCCCTGGTGTTAAGTGGTTACCTTCGCCCATAGACATCCACAACATTAGAGTTATGGATGCGTTGCCAGCCTCGGGGATGTAGGACAGAAAGAGGGAGGAAGGATGGGAATGGTGGGAATAGGGAGAGCTGGCTTACATGCCATCGAACCGGAACACATCATAAGATATTTGGCGGTTCGTCTTTGACATGATAGTGGTCGCGAGCCAGTCGGAGAACGAATCTCCTACCACCAAGCTACTGGGTTACCCGCCTTTTACAGGACGCTACCCAGCAGCTGGGGAGAATTGTATACTTAACCGGTCCCCCCACGGGTCCAAACCAATGGTTAAGTGAAATATTTTCTAAGTATGTTATGTTGACACCAGGGTTAAGTCACTTCGCTCTTCACTTTCCAGTTGTTAATAGGCACTATGCTTATATGAGGTAGGTACGTGGCGGAACCTAACACCGCGCTTTATTTTGAATGGAATCTGTATATTTTAATTACCTTAAGTACGTATCGGACCTACAAGTATTATATGAATGATTTAGGGACCAGGCAGATAAGGGGGATATTAAACGCTATTGTGGTGTCTCAGTTTTCGAGTTTCGATGGAACGATTATAATTTAAATATATTCATTTCTCAGCTCTAGTGAACAAGACAAAGCGCAGTATAAAATCTAGGAGGAAAGTGGACAACGAAGCATCTTAACACTAGGTTCTCCCCGACCCTATGCGACAACAAAAAACATTACACTAAGAACAAAAATGACACAATTGCAATGACGTCAATATTAATATATTTTTTTAGCTTCACGCTGTATCCCACACACAGCAAGGTATTCAGAGGGAACCTAGTGTAAGACATTCCGTTCCCCACTTTAACGCCGCGCTTTGCCTCGACACCAGAGCGAACAAAATGGAAATATTATATATTTCCTCTCCTCGAGTAGCAATCGAACCTACAACTAGTCGCTTTACAGTCACATTTTGTGCCTCTGCGCCACGACTGGCCCCAATTTTTACAACAATATAATGTACATAATTAATAATATTATTTATTATTTAAAAGCTACAAAATCTAAAACATCTTAAGTATTTTATGAAACTGTTTTCACTTTGATTGCCAAAGGACAAGGCTGGTGCAATACTTGTGTTGTCATTTCTAGGTCGACTTCTCAGTCAATAAAAACAAGCTAAGTCTTACAATATAATTTCAACGGTGATATACAATTTAATATAAACTTGTGTTTGAAAATGTTACACGAATGTTTTAAAAATAGAGAAGTATGTACTTGAAGCCAGTCGTGACGCAGGGGCACAAAATGTGACTGTAAACGTGACTGGTTGTGAGTTCGATTCCCACTCGAGGAATTGAAATATTTAATATTTTATTTTCTTCGCTCTGGTGTCGAGGCAAAGAACGACGTTGAGTTTTGCCACTTATCACGTAGTGTCTCCAGAATTCGGCGAAAAGTGAGGAACGAAGTGCCTTAACATTAGGTTTCCTCTGCCTACCCTGCTGTGTGCAGGATACAGCGTAAAGCTAATAAAAAAATAATAAAGTATATAATAGTGAAATACCGAAGCTGGTAAGTTATATCGCTCATTTAATAGAACAGCGAAATTAATTGAAAAAAACTGTGTTTGTTTTCGTTGGTTTTTTTAAAGATTTCTAGAGTTTTACCGGGAATTTATTATACATTTTTTTTGAATAGTAAGCATACCCACTTAGTATAATATTCCATAAAAATTATTGAAAGTATATTAATAAGCATATTTTAACATCAAACAAACATTTAAACAGTTCTCCTTAAAAACAGCTAAAACGGAATTACGTCGTTCTTTTGGATGTGCGATATTACCTATTGAAATTAAGCTATCACGCTGTATCCCACACACGGCAGGGTAGACAGAGGGAACCTAGTGTTATGACACTCCGCTCCCCATTTTCCACCGATTTTTGGAGGCATTGCATGTTAAGTGACGAAACTTAACGCCGCGCTTTGTGCCTCGATACGAGAGCGAAGAAAATAGAAATATTAAATATTTCCACTCCAAGTGGGATTCGAACCTACAACCAGTCGCTTGTGCCACTGCGCCACGACTGGCCCCAAATTGAAATTAATATATAGGTCAAAAATATGTATGAATTGTTAATAATATAGCTTAAAGCAAAGATGATCGTGGTGCAGTGGGATAGCGTCTGAATGTACACGCGATGGATGTGGGTTCTCCATTCTGGTGCTTAAGACAAAGCAAGGTGTTGACTTCCGCTACTCAAAATGCAATATCTGGATTTCCGGCGAAAAGTGTAGAACGGAGTGTTTAACTACTAGGTTCTCTCTAACTACCCCTATACATAGAAAACAGCGTGAAAATAAAACATTTTTGGATGTCCATACATAAATTTTCAACGAATTAGTTTCTATAACGTCATTAAATATAATAAATAGAACCTTATGTATGGCCTATGCGTGTACATAAATTAAAGTACATAGATATACGTGAATTATATAGTATTAATGATCATATTATATGTTTACTATAAACATACCTAAATAATTTTATAATTACTTTAATAATTTGCCACACGTTCCTCTTGAGTTCAGTTTAATTTTGTTGTCGGAGCACACCTTCTTGTAAGTACGTACTCAGTCTACACTTCAACCCCTTAAGCGGTAAAATTAATGCTTTATATTTCAAGATTCCTGTATACTTTTTATGTCAAATTTTGATTGCAAAGAAATTTCTAGTATTCTATGTTTTGCTCAGAACGCACTTTGCACGCTCTTGGGCTCTGACTCTCTCCAATAAGTAGGTTGCCTGGAAGAGATCACTGTTAGTGACAAGGCCGCCTTTTCATACAATGATTTATCTAAGATCTTCATATTGTGTAAAATTATATGTTTTACACATAAAGAGATTTTACGTTATGTTTGTTATGTTATGTTAAATTCCTGAGTTTTGTCTTTGAGGTCCATCCCTCAACATGAAATATCTCGATTTCGAGCGGACAGTGGAGGACGGAGTGTCCTCACACTATTTTCTCCTGACTACCCTGCCAGGAAAAAAAACGTCAAGCCAAGGAAATATGGTTACAGAGCCAATTACTTAAGTACCAAGTATTTAGCACGTAGTTGGCCAATAAGGGTTTTTTAAATATATTTTTTGTTATTAATTAACTATAATAAATAGTCGACATGTACCAAAAAAAAAAATATTTTCTCAAAACAGTTTTACGTGACTATTGCGTATCAATAATAACATTTTTCATGACTTGAGCGTGACCCATACTAATATTTACGCTTTAAATACTCATTAACAATTTTATTAAAGTTTCTAACGGTTCTAACACAATACTTTTGTAAATATTGATACCTAAAAGTTATACTTATATATAGATTTAATTCTAGTAACCTAAATTTGTTTTTAAAGTAACCATACATCTATACATATAACTTTTGAGTTAACATACTCAACACGCAATGTCTCAATTTCAGGCGGAAAGTAACGAATGATATGGTATAAGATACTTAATTTTTAGCTTTAGCATGAAGTTACAGATGTACACACAACATGGCAGGCAGGGGGGACCTAGCGTTAAGACTTCGGTTCCCCACTTTCCGCCGAATTTTAGAGGCAGTGCGTATTAAGTGGCAGAACTCAACGTCGCGTTTTGCCTCGACACCAGAGCGAAGAAAATGTAAATATGAAATATTATATATTCGATTCCTTTCTATATTCTATATAAGTGAGAATCGAATCCACAACCAGTCGCGTTTTCAGACAAACTTCGTATCCATGCACCATGACTGAACTATAAGATACTAGCTACTAAAAAGTAGCTTCACGCATTTTCCGTATAGTATAATAGCTGAAGAAACTGGTGGAACTCAAAGCTACAGTTTCTCTTAATCTATACTTATATTGTAAATGCTTAAGTTTGTCTGTCACGCTTTCACGGCTAATCTACTGATCCGATTTAAATGAAATTTGGAATGAAAGTAGTAAAATATCCAGGGTTTAACATAGGATACTCATTTTTTCAAAAATCAACCTCTAAAGGGTTGAAATAGGGGATAAAACGCGGCAAAGCCGTGAGCGGGCCGCTAGTAATTATAATAAATTACTAAAATACTACTACAGTCGACATGAAATTTATAAAACAAGGTTTCAGTATAAGGTGCATAAATTGATTAGTTAATTATCTGTAACTATATATATGTGCATATAAAATTAGGTTCTTATTATCATATTCAAAAATAAATTGCTAAGTGATAAGCAAAAGGTAGAACTTATGAATTAAGAACGAATAACAAAATAAATTGAATGGATTAATTATTATGTGTTAATGACAAAATGTTATCACAAAATAAATCAGAATCGAAAAGATATTTGTAGAAAACGTATAATCTTTTTGTTTTGTCTTTTTCAATTTCTTAAGTTTGTGAATAACACTTTGAAATTTTAAAAATAATTAATAATCTTTTAAAACCACCGAAATATAACGAAAATTGAAAAAATAACTGCGATATGTCACTTTCACTCCGTAAACTACAACACATACTTTTATAAGATAATTGATCTTAAGGTTATAGAAAAAGGTAACCTTAGAATTTTTTGCATATTAAGAACTTATTATTATAGAATTGCAAAATTTGATCCAGAATTATCCATTTACATTTTGATGAAAAAACCTCAATTACTAGAATTTTTCAATAACAACTACAATTTAAAATATTAACAAAATTCTAGTACAGAGACGATAACACGAATATCTATTAAAAACCAAATAAAACTACATCCATAGAAAGTTGTCTAAACATACTCAACCAAAAAGAAATCCATATGTTTCACATAATTCTCCGAATTTATAATTAATATTAAAACTACAATTTTTACAGAAACACAGGCTACTTACTGTAATTCCGTAAATATATGTTAATAAACACTTAGCACAGCACGATTTTACGTAATTATAAGTTAAACATAGTTTTGCTTGTTAATCGGAGACGTAACTGCGGCGCGATCAACGATGCGAGACCGACTGACTTGCCACAGAGCCACATTGGTAGGGATAAAGTGTTGATGTTTTGAAGAACTTACGTCTGCACGCTCGAATCTCGTGATTAAGTTAGGTATTTTAAAAAAAAATGTACTCCTTTTCTTGGAATTTATCTAAAATTATAATTTCAATATATAAATATTTTAAACGTAATGTTAGTTTAAAGAAACAATGAAAACTAAAGACTATACTAAAATTTAGTTTAATTTAGCAGAATTTTATAACTTAGACTAAATTTTATAAGAAATATAATTATAAATAATGATTTTTACAGATACATTTTTTTTGGTCTAGGGATAACTACTTAGTTACTAATTACTTATTTTAAATGTATTTTAATCTTAAATAAATTAATAATTGAACTCGATGGTTTACAACCTCTTAACCACTACCTCCGACCACGTACAGTAGTACCTAATGTACGAATTGTTGGGTTTTCCAAAATGTGTTGTCGAATACTAAAATATATTAACGTTTACATACCAAAAACGCTTCGCTTAAAATGATGACTATGATTGTTTTACAAGCTGCAAATATTTTTTCAGCTATCTGCATTTTCGCGTATAGCAGAGTAATCAGAGAAAACCTATTTCCAAAACGCTCAATTCTTCAATTTCCGGCCCAAAGTCAATTTCAGCCGAAAATGTTGTCTGCTGTGTGGCGGAACTTAAACGCCACCCTTACTCTTATGTACCAGATTTAATAGTACCAAAACAAAAAGAAAACCATCATTTACTATATGTTTTATATAAAAAGCAAAATAAAACATCTTCTACAGGCAGATTTAAATAGATATCTAGACAGGAGAATAATGTAAACTGATTGCAAATTACATGGCTCGCGTCTCGTCAGCTAAGTTACAGGGAGCCTGAGCAAAGCGTAGCCGCAATATCATTAGGCTTGTTGTCATACGCCGCTGTTAGAAAACAGATGCGCTCTATAATAATGTTAGAAAAATTGCGATACATTCTTGGTTTCGTGCCAATTCAAATTTTTCACACAAGAATAGGTTTTTTTAATAAAATATATATATATATATATATATATATATAATATAGCTTCACGCTATATCCCGCACACAGCAGGGTAGGCAGAGGGAACCTAGTGTTAAGACACTCCGTTCCCCACTTTCCGCCAAATTCGGAGGCATTGCGTGTTAAGTGGCGGAACTTAACGCCGCGTTTTTACCTCGATACCAGAGCGAAGAAAATTTTTTATTCGTATATTTATTTATGGAACTTTGTATATTGCAACATTAGGTATCATATTTATATTGCATTTTTATTTTTTACATGTGGCAACCATAATGTAAGCATTATTTACATTATTTTTCTTGCAGATTCACACCTTTTACCACATCTGATACTATTCTCTACTTTCCGTCTGAACTCTTATTTTTTTCAGTAATAAAATACAATTATTTATTTTTTTACTTTACGGACATACGGTCTGTACCTTTTTTTACATTATTCTTCCTTTTTCATATACAATACATTTTTTTACAATTTCTGTACTTAACATTAAGACTTAAAAGAATATACCCTAAGAGTGTTCAGTTATTTAAATTGTAAACTGCCAGTTTTCATGTTAACACAACTCTCCGTCCGAATTCAACACATTACGTGTTGAATGACGGATCTCAACGCCGCTTTTTGTCTTGTCCCCATAATTATTAATAGCAGCAGCACACAGCAGGGTAGGCAGAGCGAATCTAGTGTTAAGACACTCCGTTCCCCACTTTCCGCCGAATTCGAAGGCATTGCGTGTTAAGTGGCGGAATTTAACGCCGCGCTTTGCCTCGACACCAGAGCGAAGAAAATGGACATATTAAGTATTTCCACTCCATCGAGTGGGAATCGAACCTACAACCAGTCGCTTGGTGTCACACGCTTGTGCCACTGCGCCACGACTGGCCCCTGGACTGGACTGGACTGGCCATATTAATAAATCAACTGTTTTACATTAAAAAACATATTTAAAAAAATGAATGGAGCAATATCGTACATTGATAAACGCAGCTAAAAAAATATAAGGCGTTATCGATGTAGAGTCTTAACAACACACAAAGTACTCGTATCTTAATGACTCATTATAACGGCATTTATTTTGTCTTTAAAAATATGTTAATTGTGTTTATTTTACTTAGCCATAATGTTTAATATTGTATCAGATGAAAACAGACGTTAATAAGCTAAAATGCAATATTATTAAAAAAGTCTTGAGTTATTTTGATTGCGCTCTCCAATCTAAAATCGATTGTTAAAATTTGATATATTAATTAATTTTATAAGTGGAAAGGAATATAAATTTTAATTTCACTTTTTTAGGAAAGATTGAAAGTTTGCATAACTTTAGCTATTTTTTTAATTCGTAATGTTATATTTTTTGTTTGTGTCCAGTGGCCAGTCGTGGCGCAGATGCACAAAGTGTGACTGAAAAGCACTTGTGGGTTCGATTCCCACTCGAGGGGTGGAAATATTTATTATTTCCATTTTTTCGCTCTGGTGCCGAAGTAAAGTTGGCGTTAAGTTCCGCCACTTAGCACGGAATGCCTCCAAATTCGGCGGAAAGTAGGGAACGGCGTGTCTTTACACTAGGTTCCCTCTGCCTACCCTGCTGTGTGCGGGAGGAATACAGCGTGATGCTAAAAAAAAATTAAAAAAATAAGTTTTATAAATATCGGTCATTATTATTTTCTTCTGTGATTAATGACACAGTATAACAGAATTGATTTTTAATAGTTTTAACATCGCAGATAATGGATTGCAGTTGTTTTTGTTACAACTTTTTAACTTGAGACCTAGATTGAAATAAACTTACGCAATATCAGAAATTTTAAGAAGTTCTTTAGAATTACAACATTAATTACTAATACATTAGTTTGACTGCAATCGTGATTAACTTTGACTTCGATTCCCATTTGGTAGAATGACCATAATTTATTTATTTTCATTTCTCTGCTTTAGTGAACTAGACAAATTGCGGCGTTAAGATCTGCCACGTAACACACAATATGTGTAATTCGGACAGAAAGTGTATAACATTTTTTTTTAGCTTCACGCTGTATCCCGCACACAGCAGGGTAGGAACCTAGTGTTAAGACACTCCGTTCCCCACTTTCCGCCGAATTCGGAGGCTTGCGTGTTAAGTGGCGGAACTTTACCTCGACACCAGAGCGAAGAAAATGGAAATATAATTTCCACTCCTCGAGTGGGAATCGAACCCACAACCAGTCGTTTACAGTCACACGCTTGTGCCACTGGGCCACGACTGGCCACCTGGTGTATAACATCTTGCAGCTTCACACCGTTTACCATACCATCTGATCAGAAAGAACTAGTGTCAAGACATTCTATTCTATACTTTCCGTCCGAATTCTTATTTTTTTTATAATTCTATTTTATTACTTTACGGACATAAGGTCTATACCTTTTATAACATTATCCTTCCTTTTTCCATGTACATTTTTTTACAATCTCGGTACTTAACATTAAGGCTTAAAGAATATACCCTAAGAGTGTTCAGTTATTTAAATTGTAAATTGCCAGTTTTCATGTTAATACAACTCTCCGTCCGAAATCAACACATTACGTATAGAATGACGGAACTCAACGCCGCTCTTTATCTTGTCCCCATAATTATTTAAACATAATATGCTTAAAAAAATATTATGGGACAGATAATTGAAAAATCACGTGAAATATAAAAATAAAGTCAATATTTTAGTCGCTAATTTATTTTGAACGCGCTCTTTAAACAACATTTTTTAATAACTTTAAATAACATTTGTATTTTAATTTTAGCATATTTTGCGGGGATAAAAAATAGATTTCCACACCTACCGAGGGATATCTCGGTTTGTATGAACGCGTTGGAGGACATGATGCTTGACATGATGACAAATCAGGACAGAAAAAGTCGCCCGTCTGGCGCCCAACGAAACAAGATACTTAGGATGTATTTTCACGAATAAAATTTTATGGTAGCAATATATAAATATTTGTGTTAGTAGATCATACTAAAATTTATTTTAGTTTTATTTTTTATGTAAGAAAAAACTATCGTAACAAGTCATGAAACTATAAAAAAAATTGTTTTAACTAACTTTTGTAGCTTTCATTTAGATATTGCTACCTGGTGTATTTAAAACGACATGGATTATTTAAACAAAAAAAGATATAAAATCGGTGCTTAAAATAGGTATAGATTGGCAAAATAATATTGAAAAATTACTTTGTTCTGAATTTATTAATTTAAAATGACTACTAACCCATTAGACGCCTATAATAAGCGTTGACTCAGCAAGACCTAGGTCATTTTATACAATTATTTATGTCAAACACAATATATAATACTTATATTACGAATTTAATATATTTTTGATGCATCACTATGAAAAATATTGACCTTGTGCACTTTTTCCTTCATAATCAGTACATACTCGTACATAAACTTTATATATTCTTTATTGTATAAGGAGTGGCCAGTCGTGGCGCAGTGGCACAAGTGTGTGACTGTAAACGACTGGTTGTGGGTTCGATTCGAGTGGAAATAGTCAACATTTCTATTTTCTTCGCTCTGGTGCCGAGGCAAAGCGCGGTGTTAAGTTCCGCCACTTAATACGCAACGCCTCCGAATTCGGCGGAAAGTGGGCAACGGAGTGAAGCTAAAAAAAAAATTAAAAAAAAAGAACGAATTTAATATATTTTGAATGTATTACTATGAAAAATATTGACCTTGTGCACTTTTTCCTTCATAATCAGTACATACTCGTACATAAACTTTATATGTTCTTTATTGTATAAGCAAAATAAATAAAATTACAAAGTAAAGCAAAAACATATGTTATTCAACAAAGGTGGAACAAACATTATCCCTAAGAGGTCTCTACCTGTCAACCTGTGGAAGTGAATAAGAGTAATCATTTGCGGGATTAAAAAAAAACTTTAACAACTTTAACCGCATTTAGTGAGCATGGAACCTAAAGATTTCTGTTTACCCTTTAATATAAAGATAAAAATAGAGAAAATAAGAAAGTTAATTAATACCAGCTTCACGCTGTATCCCGCACACAGCAGGGTAGGCAGAGGGAACCTAGTGTTAAGACACTCCGTTCCCCACTTTCCGCAAATTCGGAGGCATTGCGTGTTAAGTGGCGGAACTTAACGCCGCGCTTTACCTCGACACCAGAGCGAAGAAAATGAAAATATTAAATATTTCCACTCCTCGAGTGGGAATCGAACCCACAACCAGTCGTTTACAGTCACGCGCTTGTGCCACTGGGCCACGACTGGCCACTCGAACACGAAGTTAATTAATTATAATATTATTAACATATTTTTAGCAAATAAATTAGTAATGTATACGTAGCTTAAATGTTTTATTTGACCTATCACATAAAGTGATATCTGGGTCAGTTTCATGATTTGGGCATGATAATATAAACATGATAATACAGAAAGACATTACGTCAGAAGTGTAATTGAAACAAGAAGAGGGGAGATTTTCTTTATAATATATTCTCACATTTAAAAAAGTTTTTATATCAGCTACTTTTAATCAAAAATACTTTAACAAATGTTATGTATGTTACAAATATTTTAACATTAATTTAAAAAAAAAAAGCTTTTTTTTTTGAGGCTGTCATGGCACAGTTGTCATGGCGTCATTTGACTGTAAACGCACTGGTCGTGGATTCGACTTACACCAGGGGGAATGATTAATGTTATTTTTATTTCTCCGCTGTCATACCCTTAGGTCACCTTTGGTCACAAAGCACGACGTTAAGTTCTGCCACCTACCACGCTATGTCACTCAATGGAGAAATGGAGAACGGAGTATTTTGACACTAGGTTCTGCCTAAGCTGGTATGCGAGAAAAGACGTGAAACTGAGAGATTGCTAAAAGAATTAAATATTTTATTTATTTAAAAAACCTTTTGACTTGACATTTCAGTCAGATTCCAGTAAATATATTAAATACCTCAGCACCTACGTCTCCAATACAGCTGGCATATTAAATGCCGCACAATGAAAATGCTCATTATTTATTCAATAACAAGAAAAAAACCTGACGTTATTCATTGAATGACTTTGCATGGAAGTCACATATGAATGGCATGAAATCATCATCTCAAAGTCACTATATACTAGGAACCGCCTCTTTGCTTTGCATGGCGGGAGGAGCTGAGCAAAGTACATATTTAATGTTATTACATGTTAAAAAATTTGAAAAGCAAACTATTACAATTAATGGAATAAGAATAAAATTTATTCGCTCAGTCAGCTAGGTGAAGTGATTTCAAAACGTTTCACAGCCTAAGTCTATGGGCACTTTTTGACCATTTAATTACCATTTATTCAAACCAACTACAATTACAATGGTCACTAAAAAACTTCACAGCACACAAGACACTGTGATATCCCTGCCAAATTTCAGAGGTCTACTACAAATAGCCCAGGAAGAATTAAACCACAATGAAATACACTTTTGACCAGAAGGACTATAATAATATATTTTTTCTCTTAATATAACTAGATTTCTGACAATATATTTAAATATTAAAACCACCTAACATTTATACAAAAATCAGAAATATTAATTAATCAGAGTTCCGTAACCGTAGTGAAATTCAAATTGTTACATCCAAATCATCCTTAACAATTTAAAAGTTTACAAAAATTTTGAAAATTTGACAACGATCTTAATCTCAAATATAAAGTAAAATAACTAATAAATAATGTATACATTAACTGAGCAAACGCACCATAAATAATAATCTTGTATCAAATCTACTGTTCACCTATATTCTGTTACTAAGTTTAACGAGAAGAAACAAATGTTCAAAATAGTTAGTTTAATACTGATGATTTTCTAGACTAATTTAGGTTTTTTGAAAATAACGTTTCTATTATTATCGTATTCTTTTTTTTAGCTTCACGCTGTATCCCGCCCACAGCAGGTTAGGTAAAGGGAGGGTAGGAAAGCCTAGTGTTAAGACACTCCGTTCCCCACTTTCCGTCAAATTCGGAGGCATTGCGTGTTAAGTGGCGGAACTTAACGCCGCGCTTTGCCTCGACACCAGAGCGAAGAAAATGGAAATATTAAATATTGGCCCCTATCGTATTCAAATTCAAAATATCCTTTATTCAAATAGACTTTGGAAAACACTTTTAAATCATTGAATGAACATAAAGTTACCACCAGCTCAGAGATAGTTCTGCTAAGAAGAGCAGCCGAGAAATTCAACAGTTGCTCTTTTGCCTGCTGAACTCAAGTCACATAGCGATGTGAATTTTATATTACAATTTTTTTCCTTTAAATATTGTTCTAAAGGGTAACAAACATTATATATTGTTTTTATAGTCTTTTTAAATTTCTGCAATGTCAAGCCTATAACAGACAAACAGTCTCAGGATTACCTACATATATGCAAATGGTTAATTATATAAAAATCGAATGATCGATCGTTAGAAAAAAAATATAATGAATTATTGAACTTATTTTTTTCTCAGCTTCACGTTTTGTCCCTCGTAGTCAAAGAGCACATAGTGTCAAGGATACGGGCGAAATCAAGTTTTTATATTGAATGACGGAATTCACTTGATACTGCCAAACCAGGGATATAAAAATGTCGAAAATATATTATTGCCCCAATTGAGAATGAAACGTGCAACCAATCCCGTTTATAATAATCAGACGCTTTCCCATTGCGCTACAATGGCCTCTAACATATTTTAGTTTAATTAATTTGTACTTAAGCTTATTGATACATCTAATATTAATTAAAACTTGTAACAGTGAGCCCAAAAGGTAATTAAAATACTTAATCATTTTATTAATTAATTAGGGAATAGGCCTATTTGTAAAGGTCTAGTAAACATGTCGAATTTGATCAAATACACACGGTTCCTACAAATTAAAGTTGGATAATATTAATTACTTAGCTTCACACTGTATCCTGCATACAGCAGGGTAGGCAGAGGGAATCTAGTGTTAAAACACTCCGTTCCCCACTTTCCGCCGAATTCGGTGGCGTGTTAAGTGGCGAAACTTAACGCCGCGCTTTGCCTTAACACCAGAGTGAAGAAAATGGAAATAATAAATATTGCCACTCCTCGAGCGGGAATCGAACCCACAGCCAGTCGCTTTGCAGTCACACTCTGTGCCTCTGCATCACGATTGGCCCCTAATTGGCCAATAATTACTTATTGTTAAAATATATACCTATAAAAAACGATCATGCTAATATTTTTCAGCTTAACGAATCTATCTTACTACCTTTTCTTTATTAGACACTATCTAAAGATCTTTAGTTTGCCATTTTCCACCGCTAACCTTCCTACATTGCCTGTTTAGTAATTTTCTCTCTGCAACTTCACGCCTTTTCCTGCATAGTGAGGTAGTCAGGGAAGAGCTAGTGTCAAGATGCTGCGAATTCTACTTTGCACCTGAAATGGAGACATTGCGTGTTGAGGAGCTCTACGCCGCGCTTTGTCTTAGTTACCAGAGCGAAGGAATAAAAATTAAATTATAAAAATGTAAATACGGAGTAAACGCTTAAATTCAAGTTTTATATGAATGGTTGAAAAGCATTATTCACTCAAGGGTTCAAATTCCGCATTATAGAACATTTGTCATCTTTCTATACATAATACTCGTATATCTTGTAGAATTCAACGAAAATGGCTTATAAATAAACTATAATATATATTACACTACCGTCATCAACCACATAAAATTCACGTTATCCTCAGAACTCATTCTAATTGTATTGTATTTTTTTTCAGTCATATTCGTACATACAAAAAATAGTCACTTATTAATCACTACAGGATATAAAATAAAATGTATGTATTAGACCGTCGTGGCACAGCGGGTCAGCATATAACTTTAAATGCTTGTTATAGATTCGATTCAAATTCGGAGAATAAATATTTAAAATTTACATTTCTTTGCTCTGGTACGTATGAAAAAGCTCGGCGTTCAGTTCCGCCACTGAACACACAAATCACAACACAAATGTCTCTATTTCGAGCGGAAAGTGGAGAACGGAGTGTCTTGACACTGCAAGGCGAGAAAAAGACTTGCGTTATAACTGAAATTATTTTAAGACAGAAATGAAACGGTCACGCCCTCGTCCATAGCGGTCATGCCCTTTTAAAAAACCTAGACTTACATATTTTATGATATAACTAATTTTGTAAAACTAATACAAATACGTATCCAGCTGTAAAAAAAATACAAAAAATCATATGTTTAAAGTTTTATATCGTCTTAATTAAGAGTTAATTTAAATGTAGAAATAAGTATAGCAAATGTAATACTCGCTTAGGTAATTTAAAACGTCATTTTAGTTTTTGAGTACCATGTCAATGTAATTGTAATCAAAGAATTAAGGAAAAAAAGGATACGAGACCGGGTGTCTGTAGAGTTTGAGTATTAAATTTAAAAAAACTGAGTATTTAAATTTATATCGTGAATTCTTGATTTTAACGCGGCACTTAGTAAATAAGGAAAAAAAGAGCAAAGATTTGCAATCATGTCATGTCCCTGTATAATCTGTAAACAAGGTGAGGGAATATACTATCAAATACAATTTTAAAAGCAGTTTTATTTAACCTTTTCCCCCTATACTTATACTATGCATACTTCGTCCTAGCCAGACTATGTCAGGAAAGATGGTTCTTCACTAACCGACTGCAATCGAGACATTGCTTGAAGAGTGGCGGAACACAACTTTGTTTTACCAGATCGGGGAATACAATATACATGCCGTGGTCATATCGTTAAATTTGTGATTAGCGAATTTGCAGTTCATAAAATGACCAACTCAATTTGACAATATCGTTGATTCGTCAACGTTTAACGATTTCATTGTCGACATAAGGTGTCTTTGTAATATATTTAATATACATAAATAATATATATACCTTCCGTATATGAAACAAAAATATCGGGGCTAAATATTTATCAATGTAGTAGAATCTAAAATAATGTTGTTTAATTATTTTTTTGCTTGTTTATCTAACAAGCGTTAGCGTTTTAGCGTGCACAAGCAAACAGACATATTGTTTGTTTGTGTACGCTAATCTCAGAAACGGTTTTAAGTGCTAATTTAAGTGACAAAATTAACCAATTTAAGTGCAGTTTTGACATTTATATTTTGGTAAGCGAACAGGGCGCTAGCTATATTTGATATAATCCTCGCCTCCCCTCGCCGTGTTTTCGTAAATGCGTAAACGTTTCTTTTAATATTATATTTGTATTTAGTCATGTTAACATTTCATTAGTTATAATCTTAAAATCAAGCAATAAATATTATCTTAGAGCGCACATGATTTACAACCTAGATTGATTAATAACGTAGCTTGCAGTTAATTTTGCCAGACAATGAAGCCGCATCTAGACCGTTTGAATTAAACCCATTGTGCTTGCCTATTAAGAACGCGGCTGTATGTGGTAGGCAGTACTTATAAGATTAGAAAATAGTTTTTTTCAATTGTTTACTACACTCATGTTTATTTTAGAATTAGAGAACCTAATTATAATTTGATTGCTTGCTTGTTTTATGCCGCATAACGTGATTATCAGAGAGGAAGACCTAGTGTCAAGACACTCCACTTTCCACCTGAAATTAAGACATTGCTTGTAGACTTGTGAAACTAGTTTAGTGGCCTAACTACTTTAAGCGTTTGATAGCTTAACAGGAGTTTTTTTAAATATAAGCACATAGATTTAAGTTATTTCATTAAATATACTACGACAATTAATTGGGGACAGTCGTGGCGCAGTGGCACAGGCGTGTGACTTCAAACGACGGTTGTGGGTTCGATTCCCACTCAAGGAGTGGAAATATTAATATTTTCATTTTCTTCGCTCTGGTGCCGAGGCATAGCGCGGCGTTAAGTTCCGCCACTTAAAACGCAATGCCTACAAAATTCGGGGGAAAGTGGGGAACGGAGTATCTTAGCAGTAGATTCCCTCTGCCTACCCTGCTGTGCGAGAAACAGCGTGAAGGCTAAAAAAAGAAAAGAAAAGAATAAAATTAATTATAATTCATGTAAGTTACTTTAGAATGAAATTTGTAAATAAGAGTTATTTAAAAAAATATTATAAACATTATGGATGAATAAATGTGAAAAAATTAGTAAAAAAAGGATTTTTTATGAAAAATAATATAACATTTCATAATACACGGATATATCAAGAACTTTAAGGATTATATTTTTAGCGCTTGTCAATCATCGTTCACCTAATAATAACAATTAATTAAATCGTTACATTAATGATACATTTATCGTTCACAATAGCCCTTACTTAGACATTTATTAATAATGACTGTGCTAAATGACTAAAAATGCATTTGCTTAACGTAAAAGTGAAATTCTTATAAAAAAAATTTTTTTTTAACTTCACGCTGTATCCTGGACACAGCACAGGCAGGCAAGGCAGGCTTGGCAAAGGGAACCAAGGGCTGAAGTATTTCCACACCTCGAGTGGGAATCGAACTCATAACCTGTTGGGTTGCGACTCTCTCTTTTTTATCTTATAAGCATTTTGGGTCAACATAGAGTATCTAATACACGCTTCTATTATTCCTTCTACTGGAAAATTTCTAACAATAACATATGTGATTACAATTTACTATGCAAAATACAGCAATTTATTGATTAATATGTATTTAAATGGTAGCACGTTCTTAGTTTCTCACGCTTGTGTTGTTTATTTTTTATACTTCTTGAATATTATACAATGGAAATATCAAGGTTTATGATAATTTAATACATTCAAGATGTCTAACCAATATTTTTTAAGCTATCATACTCTCTCGTTGTTATAAATAAGGACTACTAACATAATAAAACAAAAACCATACTAAAAACTTTAATGACTTTTTCTTTCTTTATTTTGTTTCCAATATCTCTAATGCCATTAGTTTTTAAGATACAAAATCTCACCCTCATAATTAAACTGATCTAACTAAAAATTTGGGCCAGTCGTGGCGCAATGGCACGAACGTGTGACTGTAAACGACTGGTTGTGGGTTCGATTCCTACTTGAAGAGTGGAAATATTTAATATATCCATTTCCTTCGCTCTCGTATCAGAAGTAAGGCGCGGCGTTAAGTTCCGCCACTTAACACAATGCCTCCGAATGCGGCGGAAGGGGGGAACGGAGTGTCTTAGCACGAGGTTCCCTCTGCCTACCCTGCTATTGTATGTATGTATTGTAATTTACACTAAAATGCATGTATTTAAGTTACGCTACTTGAATTCTGGTGGTGCAATATATTTCAAAATTTATTCGTTGTAGCCGGTAACAATGTGTGGACAAAAAAGCAGTTCACGTTTTTTTCCCGCAAAGCAAGGTCAGAGAGAACCTAGTGTCAAGACACTCCGTTCTCCATCTTACATCTGTGATCAATACATTATGTTAAGGGGTGCAACCTCGCGTTGCTCTGTCTTAAGTACCATAGCCGGATAGTAAAATGGAGGATTGATTTTTTTTCTTTCCGTCAAAATTTCGGGAAATTCTAGTTTGTGTTTTAGGGAAGGGGAAGTGAAGGAAGACTGCCCAAAGAGCTTACGTGCTAAAGTTAAGCTTTCAGAAGTTTCGTATATGCGTTGCCTCTCAGTCTCAGTACCGCTATCATTTTATACTTCTACATACTAGGGAGTCGCTTGCGGCTTCGTCTCGTAAACTATACAACTATGGCTGTTTTGTTATATTACAACCATTTAACATGTGTTATGAAAAATAACGTAGCTTATATATCTAAACTTAGGTTACCAATTAAATTTATGCCAATATTTATTACAATAGATCAAGTGGACCCTGGACGGACAAGTATTCTACTTTCTGAATTTCATTAAAATCAGACTGGTAGGTAAGCCATGAATGCGTAACAAATAGAAAGGCATAGTAACTTTCGCATATATAATATTAGTATGGATAGATATTAGATATATAACACTTAATAATATCAGTATAAAATTACTGCATATACAGACATGTACCTGTATCTTCCTACAGTTGAAATTATTTAAAATGGGGCTGAAAAACCCATTGTCGTAAAGAGTAGTTACAGCATTTTTGTAATTTGTACTGTCATTGTAATTGTCGTGTGGTCGTCACATAATTGGCCCACATATCCGCTCACCTTGTAGCAGGTACCCTAGGTATAATAGGTAATTTAAATGTAAAAATTGAATCCTATGATTTACACAAAAATAGAATATCATTCGTTAAGTAGCTAAAATGATGAGATGAAAACATAATATTTAATAAGCATATGTATGTATATTGAGAACGCGGAAATTAATTCGAACAAGCATTGTCTCGATTCAACTCAACAATCAATGTCTCGAACTCGGGCACAAAGTAGAAAATGAAATGTACATGAAAATAAAAAAAAATGTAGCGCCTTTAACGAAAATAAAACAAAATGTATGTATAAATATTTTCGAACACATGTCTTGATATTGTGAAAAGAATATGGAACTGTATGTAGGCCTATTTTATTGCCGCCCGATTGCTTGAAAGCCCACGTGCCCGAATCAATTAAATAGCTTCACGCTATATCCCGCACACAGCAGGGTAGACAGAGGGAACCTAGTGTTAAGACACTCCGTTCCCCACTTTCCGCCGAATTCGGAGGCTTGCATGTTAAGTGGCGGAACTTAACGCCGCGCTTTACTTCGACACCAGAGCGAAGAAAATGGAAATATAATTTCCACTCCTCGAGTGGGAATTGAACCCACAACCAGTCGTTTACAGTCACACTCTTGTGCCACTGGGCCACGACTGGCCCGAAACAATTAACAATACAATAATTGCAGCATAGACTTAATCTCCCTGCGAGAAAGATCAAGATAACGATCTTATCGTTACTATAGCAATCATGGCCGTTTTAGTTTCTTTTTAATTTATAAGTTGTCTTTATTAACAGTCTATCTAATGTCTTAAAAACATTTTTAGAAAAAATTGAATGCAGCGTGATTCGAACCCGCGCCTCCTGGAAACCGTCCAAGTGCTCTACTCGCCTGGCGTTCAGTACCAGGCGTACCAGTTTCGTAGAAATTCTTATACGCTTTTTATAAGTATAAGTTATGTTTGTTGTTAGCTGTGCCATTTTTACAAACGTAAATAAATTGTTTCGTTTTTCAAAAATATCTTTACCAATTTTCTAAGTGTGTGTTATTCACACACTCTAAAATGTTAAAAATAATACAAGTTTGATATTAATAAAGAAAAAGAATTATGCCCTAAAATATAAGGCGCATCCCACACGACCCGGTAAATCGTAAAATTTGATGACTCTATTGTCAAACAGTGAGCAAAGTAATATCATCTAAAATTAAACCGAATGTCTTTATTGCTGTGATTTATATGACTAAAACATATCTGTATATATGTCGCTAGTAGGTATATAGTGTTACGAATATGTTTGACAGTATCTGTTAAGCGTATGGGCTGTTGTTTTTAACTATTATTTGAACGGAATGTCTTCACACTAGATTTTCTTTGGCTACTCTGCTATGTAAGTAAAGAAAAAGTATGACACTGAAACCTTCGTAATATGATTCTGAAAATTTCATTTATGGTATTAAAAATGACAATAAAAGAATCTATGCATTAATAAATCTTTTACGTTGCCAATTGACTAACAGACAACGTACGGACAAAATCACTTTGTGAAAATCGTCTAGTTCCCCGATGGAAAAAAAGATTTTTCAGTATTAGATTTTACATTTTAGAAGTCCACGTAGTCTTTCAGTTACAGTCTTCTCTAATGTTAACTATTGGTTTGATTATTCAATATATTGTATCAAATTTGTGCCCAGTCGTGGCCCAGTGGCACAAGAGTGTGACTGTAAACGACTGGTTGTGGGTTCGATTCCCACTCGAGGAGTGGAAATTATATTTCCATTTTCTTCGCTCTGGTGTCGAGGTAAAGCGCGGCGTTAAGTTCCGCCACTTAACACGCAAGCCTCCGAATTCGGCGGAAAGTGGGGAACGGAGTGTCTTAACACTAGGTTCCCTCTGCCTACCCTGCTGTGTGCGGGATATAGCGTGAAGCTATTTATTTATTTTTATTTGTATCAAATTTTAAATAAAAATTGTAAGAGAATAAAATAATTAATAAAACGGAAGAAAGAAAAGAAGAAACGAAATTGTATAGAATGAAATAACAAAATGTTTTATTCTTTTGATTGAAATATTTAGGGATGGGTTTTTACTTTCAGTAACTAGCACAAAAATGGGTTTTTACTTTCAGTAAAAACCCATTTTTATTTTATTATAAAATGAACATGAATATTTACAAGAGACATTCTTAAATTTTCATATTGTGGCCAGTCGCGGCGCAGTGGCACAAACGTGTGACTGTAAACGCGGCTAGTCGTGGGTTTATTCCCACTCGAAGAGTGAAAATATTTATTATTTCCATTTCTTTCGCTCAGATATCAAAGCAAAGCTCTGGTATCAGAGCAAAGCGCGGCGTTAAATTCCGCCCCTTAATGCCTCCAAAATCCGCGGAGAGTGGGGAACGGAGTGTCTTAACACTAGGTTCGGATTCGGAACACAGATACAGCGTAAAACCAAAAAAAAGTATATTGTACACATTAGTATAAAATTGTTAAATTAATTCAATTGATAAACATATTTTTACACAACGGAAACGATACGGAGCTTGTGTGTATATCATTTCGAATAAAAATGTTGTATTTCTATTTAAAGACTGTTAATTGAATGTCAGGATAATCAGCCGCAACGTCGTAAATATTATAAAATACTTATTTATGAAAAAAAATATTTTTCTTATACAATATTTTTATATAAATATATATTTATTTTTATATAAATATACAAAAAAAATATTACAATATAAATTAGGGTACGTATAACTCATGACCTACTTTATTTTTATTACTCTTTATTAAATTACACCCCTCAAAACAATAGAATAATCTAGTATATTCTTCTAGACTTTAAACAGGTATAAAATGTCTGGGCTACGTGTTACCTTGACTCTTTGACTTTTGAATAGTAATTTACATATGATGGAACGTTACTTTCTGACGTTATAATGTTTTAAACGAACAATATAAACACTTTAAATTCAATGTATAATTAATTTTAAAATTCTATTAAATATATTTAAAAATAATTTTAGTTTATTTAACTTACGGCTGACTAAAATTTGTCAGTAACTTGATCTACTTAAAAAAAAACTAAAAAACAACATCAAAAATAAGGACAACTTTTTGAAATTAAATAGAGAATATTTTAAGCATTTAAATTATGAATTTTCGCGTAAAAAAAATATTACCTTTTTTGTGAAGAAGCGACGTGTTGACAGTAGGCATGTCTATATCTGATTCCTTATTCATAATTACTATTTACTGCTAACTACACTGTAAACCGTCCACTTCTTACGCGTCTTAATACAAAAATGATTTACAAAGCATGCATACGAAATCAATTTAATTTTCAAGCTAAATAAACAACGAAACGCGTGTTAATAGACGTGAATAAACGGCTAATTAAAAATGGCTAGCACGCAACGCCGCTTCAAACTAAAAATCAGAAAAAAAATTACCTAACAAGTTATTGACATTCCCCACCAAGGAATCCACTACGGAATGTACGAATCACATGGTCAATGGAAATGATTTTCGAACGAGTGTTTTCTCGCTCACTCCTTTGGACCCAAAGCCCGTAAAAGAAAGAAGAGCTAGCAAATATATTGCCGTATTGTCGAGCTTATAAAACAAATTACTATTTAATTCAAATCGATCTATCTGTCATTTGATAAATTAATTGAAGTTTAACTTAGTATTCCATTCAAATCTTGTATCATTAGAGAAGTAATTAAAAATATAATGTAAACATACCTCAATTGGCGCACATTTAATCGAAGCAGCTCTTCATGTTTATCACTATAATGAGATATTTAACTTCATTTCTTGTAAAGAATACGTTAAATTGTGTAAGTGAAATAAAAAGTTTAAATTATACACATATTTCGATGTAACCGGTAACATAGATTATTAGTATTTTAGAATAGCCAGTCCCTGACCGATTGATAGGCGACTCCACAGATTTCCTTTCCATTTCACAGTAGTTGACACAGATTATATAGAGAAAAAAGTAATTTGTATTGTCGTGTATGGCCGCCCGTTAGTCGCTAACTAAAATAGAACCAAAAGAAAAACACGATTAATAATATAAATTTGTTTTTATTAATATGTAAAATGAAAAAGTGTATTATTTTTCAATTTTTCTTTCATTAATCAAGATTTTATTAATATTAATAGATACTTCCAATATAAAGTTCGAAATACAATACGATACAAACCGTCACGACAAAAGTAAACGTTAAATTATTCGAAAAATAATATGTGAAAAACAAGGATCATATTTCACATGAATAACATTTTTTGTTACCTGACTAAAATAATAGATGTCGCTTTATTTTCTAGATTTTTCGGTGTTGTATTATTATCTGTGCTTTCATCAATATTGAAGTATTGACATAGGGCAAAATATTGTTGTTGCGCAATACAAAAAGTCAATAACCAAGTAAATAGCCCAAAAAAATTGTTAATACTTAACTAGCTTAAATTTTATCGCCGAGTGTGTTTTACAATGTCCTCCAACAGCTTCATGGACCGCATGCGATCATTTTTAGGACTTCCAACCGAACCACCTAGAAATGATTTTCGCAACCCAATCTGGGGATCGGATGACGACGATGATGGGGATGAGTTGTATACAAGACAACAAGTAGAAGCTTATACCGACCCGATTGAATTACACCGAGAACTGACCAAACATATGCAAGATATATTCAATAACTTTGGCAGCTTATTCGGTGACATGAAAGCTTTCTTCGGGCAAGCTGATCCTGAAACTTTCGGTGCCATGACTCAATTCCCTGAACAAGAACCCGAGACCTTTGATAGTAATCGTATTCGGGATTATTATCTCAAACCTGGCTATCATGAAAGTTACAATGGACCGAAACAAGATATGGATTTGGATGGAAAAATATCTTCTGAAGATATATCTGGTCTGTTGAAGAAAAGAGATGGCCCTCAATTTTTCCCACCACCTTCTTCTTTTAATGGTAATGTGGTTCCTGGAAAATCTTTTTGTCAAACTATCATTACAACAAGTGTAACTAAGCCTGATGGCACAGTGGAGACACGGAGGATTGTCAAAAATGGAGATGAGGTTACAGAAGAGACAACAACCTCAACACGATCAGGTCCTATACTGCCTTACCTCCCTGGCCCTAGCTCAATTGGTAGTACTCACATGATGCTCTCACAACTATCATCATTCTTGAGAAATTTTTATTAATGTCATATTCATTGTAATTAGGATTTAAGATTATAATTTATTTCCAATTGATGTGATAGTTAGTTATAAATTAACAATTAACATGTTTTTCAAAGCAAAATGTGACTTTCAAAAATCATCAACAAATTTAAATATGGAAATAATATTTTCTATTTACATAATATTCAAATACTTCATAGCATATTACATATCATGCTCATCTTTTTCTATATATTGACTGTATAAAAGACTTCCGATAAAATGTCTCTGAGTGTTATAATAACAACAATCAAGCTTCATTTGTAAATACCACAGTGTGCTGTTTATTCGAGCTAAATTATTCCATATTTATTTCCATAATATTAACAAAATACATAGTCAGATATCTAAAATGATGTTTATGATAATATGTTTTTCAGGATAATACAGCCATAAGTGTCAAAACACATATTACTAATGCTTACGGAAAAGGAAGTGAAAATTTTCAGTAGAAATAGAAACTTAAGAATTGAAATCTTATTTAATTGTGAATTATGTACCAGTGTTACCAACATAGCTAAATAATTTTTAAACATTAAAGTAGTGTTTTTATGATAAAATCTTCAACATGTAATCTAAAATAGTGTAAACTTATCTCTTTTTACTGATCAATATCATTGGTGAATTGTCTTTAAGATATGATATTGGCAAAGTAGTAGCTGCTCAACTTGTACATCTGAATTGCCATAACTAAAGAACTGAAATCTTCATATTTAACCTAACAAATAGTATTTGTGATGTAATTTCATAATAATTGATGTAAGAAGTAGATTTTTTTGAATTTAATTCTGTGTGTATGTGTATTATTCATATTAAAATTTTAAAATAAGCTATTTCACTTAGTAGATTAATACAAATATCCGTAATGTAAACCTACATATTATAGCCACTCTACTGCTGCTTGAAATGTCTATAAAATTTTAAGTAAGATATTTCTTAATCTTGTATATTTAAACAAAGCTTGTAGAAATAAATATTGTGGAATCAAGGCTAGAGTTTTATTTGTTATAAATGCAATCTTAAAAGACATTAAGTTATTTTTTTCTATGTCCCATTTTGAATTGCTTATTGCTTTAATTTTTCATAATTTGATGAACTTTTTTATAACCACCAAGGACCATATTAAATAATTAAGATTTAGATTTGAAACATGAAAAGAGTTACTATAACTTTAAAAATATATAATAATAACTTATCAAATATATGATAATAACTTATCAAGCCATCTAAATGCAATATTAAATTATTATTTTCTAATTATTTGTTGAATAGCATCTTATGACCATAATTTAATTTTTTTATATTGATAATGTCATAAAATATGAATGGAAAAAGATATTTTCAGATGTGAATGCCAAAAAACACATGGCTGTGTTTGAAAAGTGTATAATACTTATTGTTTTTTAATTTAATAAATTTCTATTGCATTTTTTTTAAATATTAGCTTTCCTCCATTGGCATTATAATAAAAAAGGGTTTTCCTTCAGCTTCACGCTATATCCCGCATACAGCAGGGTAGGCAGAGGGAACCTAGTGTTAAGACACTCCGTTCCCCACTTCAATGTACATGTATATTGTACATAAGTATATAACATTTAATGAAACATTATTATTACCAAAAAAATAAAACAATTAAATTTAAAAGTATATCATATATTTTCACATACAAATTATAATTAGAGAGCAATAAATTATTAAATAGTAATAAATAATAATATTTTTAATCTATTGGCAGTAGCAGGCGTCGCGGGTGTTGGTCTTTATCCACGTGAGGTAACGGTTGACACGCGAATACACGCCGGGCCTATTGGGTCGAGCACATCCCTCGCCCCAGGAGACGACACCTAAAAGTTGATAGGAGATAAAATTGCAGCTTCACATGTTTCCACGTTTAGTGTGATAGTCAGGGAGGGCCCAGTGTCAAGACACTCCGTCAAGACTTCACTTACTGCCACAGACATTGGGTGTTCATTGACAGAATTCAACGTTAGCTTTGTCTCAGTTACTATAGCGAAGAAATGAAAATTTTAAATATAGTTCCGTCGAATGGAAATCGAACCTACAACCACCGCTTTACAGTCAGACTGTGTATAAGATATTTTCCAACAAATTCAAGATATTTTCTATTGAGTGGCGCAACTCAACCCCACGCTTTGTATCTAGTACCTACCTACTACAGCGAAGAAATGAAAATTTAAATATAACAATTCTTCCAAGTTGGAATCGTAGCCAGTCAGTCTGTCCCACTGTGCCACGACCGCTCATCATAGGATATCATAATTATTTTTCGCTTCACGCTTTTTGAGGCTTAGTAAGGTAAACAGAGAGACCTAGTGTCAATACACTCCTTTCTCTATTTTTCAACTGATTTCAGGACAATGTCTGTTGAATGTCGCAACTCTATGCAGGCAATGCGTGTCTATGGAAATATATATATTTTTTATATTCATGCTGTATCCCGCACACAGCAGGGTTGGCAGAGGGAACCTAGTGTTATGGCACTTGGTTCCCCACTTTCCGTCGAAATCGGAGGCAGAACTTAACGCCGCGCTTTGCCTCGACACCAGAGTGAAGAAAATGGAAATATTAAATATTTCCATATTAAATATTTCCACTTCTCGAGTGGGAATCGACCCCACAACCAACCAACCAATCAACCGTTTACAGTCACACGCTTGTGCCACTGCGCCACGACTCAATCGTTTAATCTTAATAACTTTTGTATTTTTTTAAACAACTTACCAACAACTTGATATTTTTCAGTTGTAGTATTCAGTACATGTAGAGGTCCGCCGGAGTCGCCTTGGCACGCGTCGTGCCCGCCTTGCTCTTCTCCCGCACAAAGCATGTTCTCTGTGATACGCTGTTTGTACGCTGTCTCACGGCATTCAGCGTTTGATATTATGGGTACGCTTACCTTCGAAAGTGTAAGCAATTCTTAATATATGTAAATGAATTAAATAATGAGTTATTACTTTTAACATTTTAAAGTGTGATTTACACACTTGGGAATTGAAAAAGTCATTTTTTACAAAAACATATTATAAAAACTTGCACCTACGCCTCTTAGAAACTGGGTTCGAATCCCGCTCTGTTCAAATTTCTGAATGTTTTGTAAAATTGTCTAATGCATTATTTTCAATTTATTTCAGATAAAGACAAGTAATGTAAACAATTTTCGTTGTCATACTTTATTATAACTGTTTAACTATTATTAAACAACAACAACGAAAAATAAACAAATTGGTCTTATATGATTATTTTGCCAATATTCATATATACTTTTTTCTTTTCATATCACCCTTACATTGAAAGGTAGCAAGTGAGAATGTAGTAACATAAAGTGTCATTTATTAGCACAAGAGCGATTTATTAAAAAAACTAATATTTTAGATTTATATAAAATCTCATAAAATAAAAAAGTCCTTTACAATTTGTTTAATAAAAATACTAACATACTTACACAAAAAACAGAACATAGGCATTTATCAGATAACCTTATAGCAATAAATTAACATATTAAAAAATAATAAATACCTCGCGCAATGTATTCGAGACGCTGCCACCCTCTTCAGTAGTGCCCCAGCCGGCGACCAACGCTGTGTAATTATTATATGAAAGACCAGCCGAGGGTAAACATACTGGTCGAAGACCAACATCCTTGTCTTCTTCACCTTCATCACCTCGAGCTCTCTTCAGAGCTGTGCTGAGATCAACCTGAAAGTCATAAAAAATATAAAGAATATAATAATAATAAATAATAGCTTCACGCTATATCCCGCACACAGCAGGGTAGGCAGAGGGAACCTAGTGTTAAGACACTCCGTTCCCCACTTTCCGCCGAATTCGGAGGCTTGCGTGTTAAGTGGCGAAACTTAACGCCGCGCTTTACCTCGACACCAGAGCGAAGAAAATGGAAATATAATTTCCACTCCTCGAGTGGGAATCGAACCCACAACCAGTCGTTTACAGTCACACTCTTGTGCCACTGGGCCACGACTGGCCACAAATATAATAAAAAAAATATATTAATAAGTAAAATAATTGAATTATTATTTATATATGTTTAATTATTATATATGACGTATAATTTAATAGCGCTAAATAATAATAAAATTTTAAATATTTTTTTGATTTTTCCACTTCGTTTAAGTATCTATGTAATCACATACAAAACAACCGGAACATGGCTTTTTTTATGAGTATAAAAAATATATTTTAAACTTTCTATGTTTTTTCTCAGCTTGACGCAATTTCCCGCTGCAGAGTAGGAACAGAGAACCTAAAGCATGTTAAGTTAGGGACATCAACGCCGTATTTTCTGTTCACCAGAACGAATATACTCGTATAAAAATAATAAAATTATGATAATTCCATCGAGTGTAAATCGAACCCAGAATCGATAGTGTCTGTAGTCAAACGCTGTGCCACTGCGCCACGATGACCACTAATGAACAATGGTTGTCCTAACCTAACTACTTTAAAATAACACTACTTGAAAATAACTGTGGTCATGACGTACCCTTTCATTTAACTTAAGCATAGCTATATCGTTATCATAGTTGCCCGGATTATAGCGTTGATGACGAATGATACTCGATACTTTTCTGTCAATTGTCTTAGTTTCATTGTCTGTGGAACGGTCGTGCTCTAAGAAGCGAACCGTTATTTTTTCTTTTCGGAATCTGTAAGGAAACAAAATTTAAAACTTAAATTTAAATTTAAAATTATATTAATTTGTTAACTGCAGAAGTTTACACTAAAGCAATCTGAATGCTTATCAAATATTATATGTCCCTATACGGACATTTTTGTATATAAGTTGCTGTTGGCAATATTTGTATATAAATTTATACTAAGCCGAGTATTTCTGGTCGCAAGCTCTCAACTCTCATTAATGATCACTGCTTTTTGATCTACTTAGATTTTTAACCGACTGGTATTTACTTAATAGTAAAATAATATAGAGACGGTCGTGGCGCAATTGGACAACGTTGTACTATAAGGGCGACGGTTAAGGTTTCGTTTCCCACTTGAGGGATGGAGGATTATATTTACATTTATTTCTTCGCTCTGGAACCAAAGACAGTCCGTCCGTCCGTCAAGGTCCGCCAGTCAAAGAAAAGTGGTTGACAGTAGGTCTTCTCGGACTACCCCGATATAAGGGAAAAAGCGTGAAGCTGAAAAAAAATCTAATAAATATAATTTGAACTTACCCTGAAGTGCAATGCGCTGCAGTCAACACATATAGATCATTAATTAGAGAACCTCCGCAGTAGAACCTGCCGTTGTACAACAGTACTACGATCCATGGTATCTCGAGTTTCTTAGTCTCATATCCTCCTACAATTCGCCTGCGTGTTCTGGCGATACCGCATTCTATAAAAAAGTATGTGTGAAATGTGTAAATAATCGAGATAGCATGTAACTGAGACATGAAACGTGGTAAATTTGATTCCTACTCGTTACGATTATCTTTGCATTATTTACATTTTTCTTGTTAGGTAAGGCAGCGTTATTTTTAGAAAACATATAAAAATTTAATTGCCGGATTCGAACCCGCGCTTCTAGGTAACTGTCCAAGCGATCTGACCGCATGCAATTTATTGCGTCTCAATTATGTAGTAATTAACTTAACTTATTTAGAACTTTTCATATTTAATTCTTGTAAGAAATATAAATGTATGTAATATGGTACAGAGACATATTATAATTACAGTTAGTCTTATTAGAAAGCAGTTACTAAGTATAAGTGTTTCTTATAAGAAAGTATATTTAAATATAGACCTACTCGGCTTCTGTTTTTAGCCTCACGCTGTATCCCACACACAGCATAGTAGACAGAAGGAACCTTATGTTAACACTCGGTCCCGACTTAGCGCCGAATTCTGGAGGAATAACCAGAGTGGCGGAACTCAACGCCGTGCTTTGCCTCGACCCCAGAGTCGCGTTTACAGTCACACTTTGTGCCCCGGCTTCTCTCTACATTAAAATAAAATATACTCACGACATGTGGGACATTCCTCAGGAGGATCATTTGATGGTCTACTGGTAGTTGAAGTAGTAGTCAGCCACGTGTTTATCCATTCCAGAATACCTTTCTCCTGACCGCCGGGTCCAGCTCTTGCGTTCACGGAGTAGCAACTAGCTACCCCCACAAGGCAAAGCAATGCTAGTAAACGCATTATTTCTGAAATATTTCAAACAAAATGGTAAACGTTCTATAATAATTATTTTTTTAGCGTCACCTAGGATCTCCACTTTCCACCTGAAATGGCGGAACTCAGCGCCGCGCTTCGTGTGCCGCGCCAGAGCGAAGTAATGAAAATATATATACATGTATATTTAATATGCTTATAATAGTTAGATGTATAAAGTTTGAGTATGAGCATTTAATACATTAATATTTAAATTATTCATAGCACTTTTCCGCTGTCGACCAGAGCACTCAGTCTCCTGTTCGAATCCAGACATTTGATCCATGTACTTTTTTATTTAATTTATATAACTTTTTTATGCAATTATAATTTCAAAAAAACACTGCTTATTAAAACGAAATGCCGAGCGGCGCTCGGTCATTCTGATATTATATCTATGTATATACCTAACACATCAGCTAAAGTTAATACTTTAGGTTTGTGTAATCACAAAAAACAAAAAATCTAAATACTCCATACAGGGCAACAGTAGCAAAGTACTTACAAACGAATATGGCACAATTATCAAGTGTTTAATTCGCGAATTAAGGACACTTAACCGGTTGAAGCCGGTCGATGGCTACGATATTGGAGTACCGTTAATCAATTATTCATCTCATTTTAATCAAACACGTTTTTGCATATTTGAAGCGCCAATGAATATTCTTGCGAAGGTTTTTGCTCATTATGCCTTCTCTAACAAGATCGTGTACTTTCTCGTTCATTATATGATGATTCTTAATAAATATTTAATATTATATTAAGTATTTTTCGTTTTAAGGTCTAAAGTGGAGAACGGAGTGTCTTAACACTAGGTTCTCATTGACTACTGTGCTATAAGGGAAATGCGTAACGTTTTCTATATTAAAATAAGTAATAACATTTTTATTGCGTGATAAAAATAAATTAATGAGTAAAAAAAAAGTATTTTAATATTTAAATATTATATAAACAAGACAATTAAATTAAATTAAGCTATCATAGCTTGAATAATAAATTAAATGAAAATTGAGGTAGCATCCTATTATTATAGCGCAATGTTATAGCGTCTGACTGTACTGTACGAGGTGGTTGTGTTGAAAATCGAATCATTCTCAGCAGAGAATTAAATAATTTAAAATTTAATCACTTATGTACATTTAAAATATTGAAATTATTAAATTTAAAATATCATACATTTCTCATCTCTGCTACGTAAAACAAAACTCAGTGTTAAGTTCCGCCATTCTACATGCAACGTATCGGATTTAGGCCGAAAGTAGAGAACGGAGTGTCTTGACATTAAGCTCTCTAAACCGATGCGAAAAAAGCGTAAAGCTTTTTTTCTTTTGCTTTTTCCTTAGTATATACCAATTAATTATAATAAATGAATGAATGATTAAAAACTTGTCTAATGTATTCAAATATATTAAAAACAAGACAATTAAATCAAATTAAGCTATCACAGATTGCATAATAAAAATTGACATCAAACTTAATATCTTTTGATGAAAGCCAAGACGTCTAATACGAGGAAAGGATTTCAACGCGTTTGTACCTTTCATTATAAGTAATTTGAAATAAATACCTTAGTAACCTTAGCTTCAAACTGTTTTCCACAAAACAGAAGAGAGAGAGAGTAAAGGAACTGCCGAGACACTCCGTTCTCCAGTTTTCGCCCGAAATTGAGATTGAATGATGAATGGCGGAACTCAATGCCTCGGTTTTTGTCTTCGTTATAAGAGTAAAGGAAATGACTTTTTTTTACCTTCACACTGTATCCCGCACACAGCCGGGTAGCCTGTAGACAGACAGGGAACTTAGTGTTAAAACATTTCATTCCCCAATTCTCGCCAAATTAGGAGGTATTGCGTGTTAAGTGGCGGAACTTAACGCCGCGCTTTGCCTCGACACCAGAGCGAAGAAAATGGAAATATTAAATATTTCCACTCCTCGAGTGGGAATCGAACCCACAACCAGTCGTTTCAAGTCACACGTCTGTGCCACTGCGCCACGACTGGCCCCTAATGATATGAAAATAATTTAAATACAACCATTCCCTCTAGTAGGAATCGAATCGTCGCGTTTTCAGTCAGACGCTGTCCACATCAGCCATTTATAAACCTAGTTTTAAATTAAAATTCAATTGACATGTGACTTGTTAAATCTGTAAAGGCTATAAATCTAAAGTCACGTTTTTGTACTTAAAGTATTCTAAGAAATCTACTTTGGATAACTGCCAGAGCTTAAATAGAAGGGAAGAAGCAATACTGTTCGTGCCATGACTACAATGTAGAACTTTAACAATTTGATGCTAATATTTTTTTAATTTTCCCCTAAACTTTATTCCAACTAACTCAATTTTTGTTAAGCTGCTTATCTCAGAGAAATTTTAAATACATCTAGTATTAAGACTCGTTTCTATTCTTTCTATGCTTAAAAACGTGTAATTATCAGAATTCAATTCATTTTACATCTATATATGTTGGTGTTTACTTCTATAGTAGTTGCCTTTTTTTCACATTATTAATTATGTATAATATAAGTTAAAATAAGAGAATAATAAGAAGAATGAAAATCAAATAATCAAAAATACACAAAAATAACTAGAAATCAAGTGAAACAATTCGCTAGTAGATTTTAACTTTAGTCACAACATGATGTCACGCAATATTTTACCTAATACCTTCACTCTTCCCGCATAACGTATTAGTCAGCAAGAAACTAGTATCAAGACACTTCGTCCTCCACTTTCAGCCCAAAATGGATACCTTACATTGACAGGCGAAACTCAATGCCACGTTTTGTCTTTGGTACCAGAGCGAAGAAACAAAAATTTGAATATAATCCTCTATTAGGAATAGATCCCACAACCATCGCTTTACAGCCAAACGCAGTCCCACTTTACCACGACGACCTTTTCCCTAATAAATGGCAACAAATGTTTTTGTTTGTGTTATCAGTGTACACGTGAGTTTTATAAAAATATATCACGTTACGATTTATATGCCGCTCACATCCAGCGACTCGTTCTAGGAGAGAGCTGGTTTTCCTGTTCCATAATACGTTAGAAAGTAATCTTGTATATTGGAAATAATCTTTATTCTTCATATATTTACTAATAAATGATTAAATTTATATTTAAAATTTGCGGCGTTAGGTTCCGTCATTTAACACGCGATGTTTCGTTTTTCAGCGGAAAGTAGGCGATGGAGTGTCTTGACACTAGGTCCTCTCTGACTAACCTGGTATGCGGGAAAAAAGAGTGAAGCTGATTATTTTTTTTCTTTTGAAGCTTCACGCTGTATCCCGCACACAGCAGGATAGGCAGAGGGAACCTAGTATTAAGATACTCCGTTCCCCGCTTTCTGCCGAATCCGGAGACATTGTGTTTTAAGTGGTGGAACTTAACGCCGCGCTTTACCTCGATACCAGAGCGAAGAAAATTGAAATATTTAATATTTCCACTCCTCGAGTGGGAATCGAACCAACAACCAGTCGTTTCACAGTCACACTTTGTGCCTCTACGCCACGACTGGCTCCTGATTTATTTTTGATTAAGTTTCTTTAAAAAATGTTCATATTCATTCGAATAAGTTACAAACCTTACAGAAAATATAAAAGACAGGACAAATTTGTATATAAAACGAATATATTCAAAATTATGATTTTATAAATATTATTAATTTGCATGTTAATTTAGTCACTTAGCCTTATTTATGAGACGTCATGTTATATGTATATTTTTAAATATATAACGGTGTAATCAAGTTATGATTTATAGTTTCGTCGCGACAGTTGAGTGTAAAAAACGAAATAAAATTTCAAATATAAAAAGTAGCTGGTCGGAAATCCTTATTATTTTATCCTTAAAATAATTAAAAGTATACTTTAAATAATAATGAATTATAATTAATCCTAAAAAGATCAATATTTAAATCACGTAATTAAAATATGTTGCGAAATTAAAATAAATTCATTTTAATTCCCAAAACCAATTCAACAAACAGAATAAAATAATTATAAAATCAATTTAACAAATAATTAATTAATATTATTAATTAATAATAATAAATAAATATATATTAAAAAATATACTTACAAAAGAAATAAACGTTGTCAGAAGTAACCACGAGTGGCCACTCGCGTATCCAAACGGCACCTACGGACGACAGAGAAAATTATAATTTTGTTTACTTTCACTTGCCCACTTCGTCCTGACACTGGCAATGCTATATAAAACACGCAGCATTTTATCCTATGAAAAGACATAAATACCTTACAGTTATTTGCACAAGGTAATTTCAGTGGAATCCATTATCTGCTTAATTCTGTTATTATCATTTATTTTTTCCTTTCATGTGGGACGATAATCTCGGGCATGCGATGCGCTATGCGTTTTTATTTAGGTACTTGTTAGATTTAATTTGTTTATTTTTTATCTGTTGTTTAAAAGTTTAGGGTAAGAGTTATGATTTTGAAGGTTATAATAGGTTTATTAATTTACATACTTATATTATGTTATATTATATTATACATCGCCAATCGTGACGCAAAGAGGGGGGCACAAAGAGTAACTGTAAACGCGACTGGTCGTGGGTTCGATTAGATGTTAACATTTCATTTTTTTCACTCTGGTGTTGAGGCAAAGCACAGCGTTGAGTTCCGCCACTTCGGCCACATAACATGTAATACCTCCAGAATTAAGCGGAATATGAGGAGTGGATGGGGAGTGGATCTTAACGTTATCTTTCCTCTCCCTAACCTGGTGTTTTTTTTTTAATAAAGGAGGTTATTCTATCTATCTATGTGTCTATTACGCTTTCAAGGCAAATCTTTCGGTCTGATTTGAATGAAATTCGAAATTAAAATAGTTAAAGAGCCAGGGTCAAACATAGGCTAGTTTTTTTCCAAATATCGGCCATTAACCGGTTAAAATAGGAAATATGTTTTTTTTGAAAAGTTGTTTAGGCAAAGCCGCGAGCCGTCATTACTATAAAAATGAAGCATGTAACTTCTTACTTTGAATAAAATTATTTGACTTTGACTTTGACTTTGACTTTGACTATGACTGCTTGCGGCTTTAAATGAATTGATATTTATATAAAGAATTTACTACAGTTCAAACTTTTTGATACTGCCTGTTGTGATTTGATTACCACTTGGTATAGTTTTACTTATTGAGGATTATATTAATATTATTATCATTTCTCTGCACTAGTAGCTCATACAAAGCGCGGTGTTAAGTTCCGCCACTCAAAGCACTGTTATACGGAAAAAAGATAGGGCTTTTAAGTTAAGTCATTTAAAAAAAAAGCAAATAATTTTGACTCTGATTGGCTGTTAATGTATAACAAATCAATAAGGAAAACGTATGTACGTATCACTTTACGACATTGACCTAAACAATAATTTTTGCATCTGAAACGTTATAATTGTAATAGGTACTTTTTCTCGTTAAAATGAAAAAGTGGAATTTTAATTACTAATGAATGTATTTAATACTAGCAATCCGCTGGCGGCTTCGCTTGCGTAAATTTAAATGTCAGCTAATTTAATAAAATAGTAAGTTTATAACAATTTTGTCTATCAAAAAGTAAATTGTTGTAACTTTTTATTAATGAAATATAATGAACACTAAAATTTAAGAGTAGGTTACCTAAATACAAGAATGAAAAGTACATTTTAATGCAATCAGTTAAGTCGTTTAAGAGATTAGCGTGCACAAACAAACAGATAAACAGACAAACGGAAATACAATTTAAAAATCACAATTCCAAGTCTATATTATCTACACTTATCAATAGACCTGGTATACTTAATAGTATTTTTTCTCTATCTATTTTCCATTACGGACAGCGGTCACATTTTTATTATATGTATAGATGAACATCTATACATATAATTTATTATATAAAGTGAACACTTAACAATAAAAGAACAGAGGTATTAAAGGTAGTACGTATTAGAGAGTGTATAGGTAATTAAATATATATTTAAATATATATATATATATATATATATATATATATATATATATATATATATATATATATATATATATATATATATATATATATATATATATATATATATATATATAGGTAATTAAATATATATTTAAATATTATTGAAACCCTTATGCTCCCTATCGTTGTATTATGTCAATTCTATTAAGTTATTCGTGAATTCCGGCAATTCTTTTTACATAAATTAATTGTAATTTACTACTTGTACTTTTTAATTTGTAATTTTAAATAAATAAATAGAAATTGATTTACAGCAGATTTTGAGAGTACATGAAAAAATATTTTTGAGACCGTTTATTATTTTTTTAAACTTAACAATGATTCACGATATGAAATATTTAAAAAGACATTTAAAGAAAACGTATAAAAATTTGAACGTAGCGGGAATTTTTATACGTTTTCTTTAAATGTCTTATTTAATGTTCCTAAGTGTGGAATAACACTTTAAAAATGATTTACGCTATGAAAATATTGTCTGCCAAAATATTACACTGTAAGATTATTGCCTGTTAAGTGGCATTTACCTTGAGACCAAAGCGAAGAATATGGAACTCCTCGAGCTGAAATCGAACCCACAACCAGTCACGTGTACACTTTTTACCACTGCGCCACAACACATTTGGTAGCGCCTGATAATAAAAATACGCAACAGTTATATCGACAAAACTGCTCTGAATTATTTTACTATTATAACAAATCTGAAAAACTTCAAGAGTTTAATATGTATTTATACTTCATATCAATAATGTATCTTGATTGAGTACGGAAAGTAGGGAATACAGTGTTTCTATAATAGGATCTTACAGAATGTTGTTCGTGAAGATGCTTTCTTTCATTATTTATTTGTCCTTTTTTTGTATTTAGACCGAATAGGTGCTTAGATAATATTTATTAGGTGGCTAACTCAAAATAAAATAGCCTATTTATAATTAGCCTTCAGAATATTAAAAAATTAGTCTACTTATATTAGCCTATAGAATGTTAAAGAACAGTAAAGTCATTTCTATATATTACATTGATCTTTATTATATAACGCCATGAAAATAATTTACCTGAAACTGAAAAAAAAATAGTTGTAATTTACATTTCATTGTTTTTGCTTGATGTGATAAATTATGATATCAAAAAGCGCCTGTTTAAAAATATTTAGTAAAACAAACATCTGCACAAAGGTATAAATTGAAAGGCTCTTTAAAAAACCTTTTTTTTTATATATATATAAAAAATACGTACGTTATGTTAAATTTTACTTTGCTAACATTTGTGTTGTATGAGAGACATCGATACAACCGAAATCGAATTGCATTTTTTTTTTAATCCCGGGATTCTATTCACACGATCCTAGGATCGGAACAGTCTAAGTTATATTACAGTTGTTTAAAATAACCAAAGTGCATTATGTGAACCAATGTCGTTTTTTTCTTTATCTATAGCAAATTTAGTAAATATCCTTAATATAACTCTTCTTCGGAAGTTTAAATTTACAAAAAAAAAATTGCATTAAAAAATAAACGCCAGCTTCTGTTGAAATTTAAAAATAAAAATGACCTTATACCGTGTGCCCCAATTAACAAGTAATATCTTTGACATAGCGAAATGTAAAAAACAATTGAAAGACCCTTAAAACAGGAGTCTCTACCAACGTGTTATATATGCGAGATGCGTAGTTCTAACAAAAATTAAGTTACTTTTAATCACTTGTTAAATATGTGTTAAGAGTTCAGTATTGATTAAGATCAGACTCATTACCAAAGTCCCAGTTCAAAAGAAAAAGCTTCATTTATTTTTTTTTGTTTTTATCAGTCTCGAGTTTCTCAGGCAATAGATAATAAAACCATAACAATTCAAAAATAAAATGTAATTTCGAAATTATTAGTACCGAAAAACGAGGGATCACAAATCTCGGGATCGAGTGCCCTATTTGTCTATCTAATTGAGAATTCAGATTTACTTGCAAAAAACCTTTTATTATACAAATAATCTTGCAAAATATGCATACACATAAATATATATCACCGCGCCCATGTGTGTTTATTTTAAAACGCTTTTTATTATTTTTATTTGTTAAAAGAAGTTGTCAGAGTCAAAATATGGGCAAATAAAGATCTCCACACGAGATAAGAACACTTTTCACAAACAAAAACTACATGCATTTGCAATTGTCAGTTGCATTCGCACAAGATCAAATTTCAAGTTATGTATTTAATGTACTTAAGAGAAATCCTTTCAAACTTAAAACAGGTCACACTATATTAACTCTACGAATAAATTAAATTAAATGTATATAGAATATAGTGAAGATTAGTTGTATTTTTTAATATGGTGGGGGCAGTCGTGGCGACTATAAAACAACTGGTTGTGGTGGATTCGATTCCCACTCGAAAAGTGGAAATAATTGAATATTTTCATTCAGTTCACTATGGTGTCGAGGCAAAAACGCCGCGTTAAGTTCCGCCACTTAACACGTAATGCCTACGAATTCGACGAAAAGTGGAGAACGGAGTGTCTTAACACTAGGTTCTCCCTGTCTACCCTGCTGTGTGCGGGATACAGCATGAAGGTAGTAAGTATGATATTGATATTTGAGACATAGGGTCCGTCGTGGCGCAGTGGGAAAGCCTGTATGGAACGCGATGATTGTGGGTTTGATTCCCACTCGAAGAATGATTATATAAAAATTTTTAGTACTTCGCTCTGGTACCAAGAATATGAACGGCGTTGAGTTCGGCCAGTCAATACAATGACAAAAAATTTAGGGGCAATTTTAGGGGATGGAGTGTCTTGACACTAGGATCTCTTTGACTACCCCGTTATCCGGGTATAATCGTAAACCTGAAATAAGTAAAGTTTAACACTCGTAGTGGCGCAGTACAGCACCATCTGACCATAATGACGAAAGTTGTGGTTTCGATTTCCACACAGAAGATCCCTTTTATTCCCCGCTCAATTTGCCGTATCCATATTAAATATATTTAGATCTAGTACATAGTTTACTTTCAGATTAAAGTTTATTTTTAAAGTATGGAATAATTTAACACTTTAATTTTCTTCGCCTATAGTTAAAATAAACATTAGTGCAATAATAATAGCAAATGCAAGCGAAGTTACTTGTGCTCTCAAAAACCACAAGGTCATCACAGGGCGTAAATAGGCGTAGCCTTAGCTATATAACATTTTTTTCTTTTTTTTTTTAGCTTCACGCCGTATCCCGCACACAGCAGGGTAGGCAGAGGGAACCTAGTGTTAAGATACTCCGTTCCCCACTTTCCGCCAAATTCGGAGGCATTGCGTGTTAAGTGGCAGAACTTAACGGCGCGCTTTACCTCGACACCAGAGCGAAGGAAATGGAAATATTAAATATTTCCACTCCTCGAGTGGGAATCGAACCCACAACCAGTCGCATTTACAGTCACACTTACGGGCCCCTGCGCCACGACTGGCCCCTATATAATATTATATTTATTATATAAGGTAATATTTATTATATTAATTTAATATATAGTCAACTAGTGGCAAGTCGCGGGTTTACCGCGTGAACTACGCAACTAAACTGTTTTGTTATACTGTAATGTTTTGAGGTGGATTTTTGAAAAATAAAGTAGATTCATTTTCCGCCGAATTTTAGAGGCATTGAGTGTTAAAGCGTTAATTATATTATATTTTCACCTATTCCTTCTTCATATAATTAATTACTTTATATTTTAAGCTACTTCTGCCATATAACCTATGTAAAAAGGACGACACAATATTTCATTTATGTATATCAAATATGTATTCCTAAAATCATTAAGCCGCAAGGTACAGGTCGTTTAAATATTAGAAACAGAGCAGATACTATTACCTTAGTTATACCTTATATATACTTGTGTGTCATCTACCTAAAAATATATTAAACAAAGTATATATAGAACGCAGTTCTCAAAGTTTCAATCAAATTAAAAGGTAAAATCGATCAAAACAAAGAAATATTAATTATTCTTATAATTTCTGTACGTAATAAGGAAAGGTACATAAAAATGTCAGATATTTTTTACAAGATTATAATATAATAAACGTCTTTATTGAAGCATATTTATTTGACCTCTTAACTTAGCAAATTGGATATGCATAAAAATCGAATGTACTGGACTTTTACGATTATAACACAATCGATACAAATATTTAATGTTCGGTTATTGTAGTGGTTAAGCGGTTATTTATTCATAATTATTCATTCATCATTAAGAAGGGCTGGACTGAAAAAGCTAGCTGAGAATTCTATATTTGAGACGTCTAGAAACAAGTAGGTACAGCATAAATTCAGTAGATTTACAAATTACTTTTTCATTTATAAAAAGGGACAAACGAGCAGAAGGATCACCTGATGGTAAGTATTTACCTTCACCAGTGGACATCTACACCAAAAGAGGAGTTACGGATGTGTTGCCAGAAGGGAAAAGAACGAGGGGAGGGAATAGGGAGAGTAGGGAGGCTGCCTTACATGTCATCGAACCGAAACACATCATCAGTTATTTGGCGGTTCGTTTATGACATGATAGTGGAGAGAGAACAAACTCCTCCCACCAAGTTACTAGGTTATCCGCCTTTTACGGGACGCTACCCTTCATCGACAGGGAATTGTATTCTTAAGCTGTCCCCCAGAGATAGTAATTTTATTCATCGTTTAAAAATTTCTATTATTTACAATTTTGGTATGCGGTTGTGTATAATCAATTTCATTCTAAAATTTACCACTATGTGTTTATTTCTGTTGAATAACATAAGATGCTGACTCATTACAAAATTTACATAGACTTAAATTACGATTTTTTATCATAAACGAATACATCAAATTATAAAAAAAATATCTGCTAGAGACTGCTATACTGCTAGAGGGCAGTTATGTGTTATTTTGTACTAAAGACTCATGAGATTGTAAATTTTGTTTAATTTATTCGCTTAAATTGATATTTTTTTTATAATTTGATGTATTCGTTTATGATAAAAAATCGTAATTTAAGAATATTTCTCTATTCTATATTTATACCTATATTTCTCAATTATATTTCTGAGGATCCTGGTCAGCATCAGAGTTTCTACCCAGAGTGTCTCTTACCACCACATTGAATTTGGTAGAGGACGATTCCTCTACCATCATTACGGTGAAAGAGCGCGCGATCTTGTCGATACAAATATTTAACATTATTTTCTTGCGTACTTTTTCCCTATTTTTAAAGTATAGGCAAAAAACTAATAACCTTTCCCACATAACTCCGTTACTCTCTTTCCTTTCTGCCATATGACTTTGTAACCTTAATTCGGACACTGATCAGAAAATTCAATTCAATTCAGAAAAGGAATAAATATGCCAAAAATATTAATATTTCGAAGAATATAATTCATAAACAGTACTAATGATTCAATATGACGTTATTGGAAACGGAAAGACGTATTAAAGCACCATCACTAGTTTTAAGTATATAATATGAAAATAAATAATAGCCTATTCTTGGTAAGAAGTATAGAGCTTATGCTTATATATTTATATATAAAAAGAAGAGGTCATTGTGGCGCAGTGGAACAGCATGTGACTGTAAAACGATGCTTATGGAATCGATTCTCAATTGGGGAATGATTATATTTGAATTTTAATTTCTTCGTCTAAGCGAAAGCGCGGTGTCCTGCCACTCAATACGTAATGACTCGATTTTGCGCAGAAAGTGGAGGATAGTGTCCTGGTATTAGTACCAAGTCCTCCCTGACTAACCCGCTGTGCGAGTAGAAGCGTGAAGCTGAAAAAAATCACAAAACAGTTTTGATTATTTTTAAATATTTAATTATTTCTTAATACTACATTTAGAATACGATCTAATCCAGGAAAACCACAAATAGGTAAATTTATTCACATGACCAAATAACCCTAGACGAAAAACAAGAGCTCCTAATCAGCCAATCGCTAAAAAATTCCAACAATTTTGTGACACATAATACACAGAAAGAAAACATAAAATAGTGTTTATTGACATGGTTTTGTAACACAAGTATGCCAGCAATAGACGAACTGGGACGACGCACATGGTCAAACGTTGCATGCAGGCAGGTTATCACATCGTGATGCATTCCATTATGTGTACATAAATTATGAATTTGCATAACACCTTGTGTTGTAAGCTTACCAACGAATGTCATGTTGAATAGAATAGAAGAATATGGGTAGAGTTTAGATTATCTAGATCGATAGATGTTGGGTTATTAATCAATACTAGTATTATAAATACAAAAGTCTGTCTATCTCCTTGTCTGTCTGTCTGTATGATATATTTTCACGTCTGGTCCAATTTACCTGAAATTCAGCATCAAATTAGTTTGATTTAGGTGTCAAACATAGGCAGTTTTTTTTTAATATCATGGCTGATACCTTAATTATTGAAATAGAGGATAAAGTTTGTATGAAATATAGCACTATACGAGAAGAAGCGTGAAAGCTGAATTATATATGTATGTATTTAAAACAAATTACAGGACGTTCTTTAACGCTAAATATACTCCTGTTTTACAAACTAAATTAAAAAGCACATCTTTTATTTCACTTAAGTTTGAAGACTATTTCAAAGCTAGTGGAACACATATAGTTTTAACAATGGTGCTCCATTGTTGACTTTTGGCAATTTGCTATGAGAAATTAAAAATATTTTACTTTAAAAAAAAAAAAATTAAATATAACATTGTATATTAATTCCACATCTATTCAAACAAACAGATAAGCACACCTTGAAATCATAATAAAAAACAATAATAAAAGAAAATCTTCCATTTCGACCCCATAAACAAATAAGTCCAACAAAGGATTAGCAAAGTAAAACAGAAGGCTGCATCGTTATCAACATACGGGCCTGCCTTGGCCCACATATATATATGAGAGCTGGTCGGCTCTTTCCAACGCCAACACACCCACTAACCGCTGCAAGGCCAGCATTGTTTGTCTACGTATTTTACCTTAATCACGTAAACTCTTGGAAACCCTTGGCATAGTACGTTTTATCTGTACCACGATTATACAAGCCATATCAACTGGGTTAGGCAAATAATGATAAACTTGAACTTAAAAATTCAATTTTAAGAAGAGACCTTCACAGCGGTGTTGCAATGTTTGACTGTAAACTTGTTTATTGTGGGTTCGATTCCTATTTCTGTATATTATATTTATTTCTCCAATATAAGTTAGGCTTTGAGTACGAGTTGTATCGATTTTTCGAAAACTGGAAAACGGAGTGTCTTAACACTATTTTCTCTCTGACTACCCTGCTATGCAGTAAAAAGCGTGGAGCTAAAATTTCTCCCACAGCATTTTTGTGGTGACTCAGAAATCCATAGCCAAGAACTAATTAAGAAAGTATGACGGCGCCTGCGATCGGATAAAAATTTGTGATCTCATTACTTTTAATACAAACTTTCGAGACGCAAGTTTAAAAACAGATGTCACGGTTAAAAATTGATTGTTGTGTAATAGGAAATAAAGTGTCGCATCCAACTCTCACTAATAATGCTTACAAGCTTTCTCCATAATTATACACTTGTAGAGTTATTTCAAGTAATGCTACACTTAAGCTAACTGTATGAGAGCATAACAAAATAACATTGTATCTGTAAATAGCTTGTATATGTAGATAAATTATATTTTTATGTGTTTTTTTGAGTTTCAAGCTTTTTCCCCCATAACGCGGTAGTCAGAGAAGATCTAGTGTCAAGACACTCCGTCCTGCAGATTTCGACTAAAATCGGAAATGATGGCGTACTGTGACTTTAGTACCAGAGTAATTTTTTTTAGCTTCACGCTGTATCTCGCACACAGTAGGGTAGGCAGAGGGAACCTAGTGTTAAGACACTTCGTTCCCCACTTTCCGCCGAATTCTGGGAGATTTACGTGTATAATATATCAGTAGTCCTTTTGACAATGTGTATGTAATTTTGTACAAAAGAAGCAATTTTATATGTACATATATAGACTTATGTCAAACGCTATTTATACATACATACATATGTATGTTGATAATATTCAGTGGATTTTTTATTAAAAAATACTTTCATGCACTTATTCTCTATAGAAACTTAAACTATATCATATTTCAAACTTAACTGTCCGCATAATTGACATTTTTAAAGTGAAAGAAAAAGTTTCGACCCCTTTTTTTTATTTTGTAATAGCAAAAAAAACTTTCACCCAAACAATCACAGCATTGCAACCTTATTAAAAAGCCTATAAGCTATTACTTTCGCTGTAAAACGATGTAAAAGATATTCAATTTCCATATTTGGCTTCTTAATTGAAACGAAGACATAATGCGAACACTCTCTCGTGTGCCCAGTGCGAGTAAAACGCGTGGCTCGCAACGTGTTCATATTACATCCGAGATATATATATACGAAAGCGACTCTTTTTAAACGTTTTATGGTAGGTCAGTGCAACTGCGCAAAAGACTGTGTAACCGAATATCGAAAATTGCAAAACATTCGTCGTTTTAGTCCTGGAATTACGTAAGAAGTTGGGCAAGATTGTCCAAATGTATAAGAAATAAAGCGAACCGCGCGTCCATCCGGCAGCCGGTGAAATTATGCTCTTATTGCGTAATACACTCACGAGGATAATTAAATGTTATGAATATTTGTAATTATCCTAGTCACTATTGCGCGTTGCAAGCTACTTACATATTATGGTATTTAAATTATAATATCACAAAAAAATATATAACTGTATTCACGTTTTTCTTTTGGAAGTAAGTATTTATTATTTTTCTTTGCTTGAATATATTTTATTATATTTTTAAAAGTTATATCTAGATGAAGCATATTTAATTTTGTTTAAGCATAACAAACAACTCCACCTTTCATCTTTCCTCTTCAAAAATCGCATTTATTTTGACGCAGTAGTTTTTATTTGACATATGCATAATATGCATAGATATATGCAGAAAAAAGCCATTGTTATAGCTTCAATTGTTATTTGAATCTCTTATTATTAGAATGTACTTATTATTATTATTTTTTTAATATAATATACAATTTAATTATATTACATACGTATAAACAATTTATCAATCGTGAATATATTAATACTCCGTGTGCTACTTTTCATAAAAAAAACAACTGGTTGGTGACACATTTGTCAAAACCGATAAACAAGTTATCAGTCTATATTTACACAATAAATTAAAAAAAATATATGTATATTTACATTTTTATTTTTTTTCTTCAGAATATAAAATAGTGAATTATAGGTAATAAATAAATTAAAAGATACTATTTTAACCGGATTAATCGCGTATCGATCGATTATTTTAATTTTTAATCGATTAATGGAATTCGTTGAAAAACCGTTTCATTTTATTATGAGTAATAATCGTGAAGATCAAAATTTAAAAAAAAACATTTTAAAATGGTTTTCTCCTTTGCCTTAAACATATTTACATTAAATATTTATGTAAATGATTTTTTTAAATATCAGTATTAAATAAAAATTATATTTAAACCATGTTCTTGATCATTAATTTCAATTACCTACAATTAAATATTAAACCAAACCAAATCGTGTAATATAGTTTAATAAATTGTAGTAATTATAAAGAACATTAAAATACTAATGAAACTAAGAAAATTTAAATTTTATTGAAAAAAAGTAGATCGACATAAATAATAAGATAAGATAAGATAAATAAAGCTCACTATCTCCCACAGATGTAACGGAGCGTAACTGATACCGACATTGACAAGTTTTTCGAAAAGCGCGCGAGTTTATTACGACAAAGCACAAAGAGTGTCAAAAGTATTAAATTTCCCAAAATACGAATAATATTTGCATAATATTATATTTTAACTTACAAATTTTAAACCTTATGAGGTAGAGGCGTGGTGTCTGACCGTTTTTCACGGTTACTCTGCAGACGTGCCGTAAACTTTATCCTAAAACTAAATAAACAAATGGACATAACTTAAATTTCAATTATTCCATCATTAAAAAATTGAATTATAATATAAGCTTTAATTAAGTAAATACTAGAATGAATCTAGGTCACAGATTTCGCATCAGCTGCAACAAAATTTTACGTAATACATCTTTTACTACTGCGCCACAACGCACAAGTTACACACTAATATGACATGATGCAAGCCATATCCTGCAATAAAAGATGATAATTTAGATAATGAAAAGAATTATTTAATCAATTAACACATCGGTCACGTCCAATATTTTTTTCCTGTACAAAATAAGGTGAATAAGCCGATATTTAATTATGCCAAATAAGTAACAGTGTGAAGAATCGTACAAAACTTGTCGCAAGGTGTGTTGATTCCGTTACTTTAGTATATATTACCCGTGTCGCCCATGAATGGCCATCATTTTACAATTTTTATATTTTTACAACGCCTCAAGCTTCAAACGGACCTATAACGGCGGTTTCAACAATCAATAGCGCGTAATAAATGTAGATGACTAACAAAAGGCTCGACACATTGATTATAGCCCGAACATAATGCACCAGTTAGCACATAAAAGGAAAGTTGCTAAATCAAATTTGACCCAATGACTCGGCAAGTGAACTATTGGATAGATATGAAGGTCACTATCTAATCCTTCCACGGGCGACCCCGCGAGTGGGGTAGGCCGCGAGCGCGCGGTCCGTCGCTCAGTCGTCGCGTATCCGTGAACTTGGCCTGGTCCGATCACCCTGGCCCCAAAGCCTTATCAGAGGCGCCGCCCGCGGCCTATAATAGCTGGGCCGGCGTCTCCCTTCAACTCCAGATTGGACCGCCACTCAAGCAGACATGTTCCGTGCTTTGTACCTCCTCGCTGTGCTTTCTACGGCCAGCGCCTGCAAGCCCTGCAGTGAGTCATCTATATTTAATTAGGGTCGAATTTACTCATTTGTGTCAGTGTTCTTTTAGTTTTATGAATGTTTTGTGTGTGTGTGTTCGTCTTTGGTAAGTGGTGTGTTTCTTTGAAAAAAATGGATGTTAATTATATATTTATGTGTCAATTATAAATTCATTTTAATAGTTAGCAATAATATGCATAATTAATATAAATCTAATCCAATAGTGGTGATAAATCTAGTGTTGTTTACGTATCGATGTTCCGGACACTCGATCGGAACAACACATACTTCCTTATTCCACCTCCAATATTATAATGTTATTTAAATATTGAATAAGATGCTCATTAATCGTAAAAAAACGCGAGTTACGTGCACTTTGCGGTTTTTGATTTCTAATAACACTTAAAGATTTCGGTTCCAAGTTTTATGTCATGGTGTGCTGATACTCTGAAGTGCTTATAGAGAAAGATAGTTCGATTTCTCATAAAAAAAAGCAAAAATATATTATAATATAAACGAGTGTATTCTCATAATAATCTTGTACTTAGGTATAAAAGTGAAAAGGCCGATCGGCAGTGACGTAAAAGCTATTAACATATTTTACAAGCTTTATCATGTATTGACCAAATTCACGGTTTTGAGTACAATAAAATAATAAAGTGATTTAATTTCTTTTTATCGAAAGTTGTGGTTGAACATGTCTTCAATTCTGTATGATTGATCCAGACTTAGGAAAATAGAACCTAAATACTATATTATAATAGTTGAGCCCGCGATTTCGTCCCCGTTGAATTTTAAAAAAAAGTTATAATTTGATTAAATAGCCTGAGTGACATCAACTAACTGCTAGTGAAAATCGTGTCAAAATCGGTCCAGCTATTCCAGAGATTAACCAGAACAAACAGACATACAGTCAGACAAAAAATCTAAGAAAAGTTGTTTTGGTATATGTATCGTATGTACATAGTACATAGGCATATTATAAAAAGGCGGTTATTTTAATATTACCAACAGATACTCTAATTTTATTAATTTGTATAGATAGTTACTTTAGTTGTACGAAATCGTTTATTTTACGAAATAATTAAAAAAAGTAATATTATTGTGACGACATTAAATTATGCTAAATAAGCATTAGTGTGAATAAAATAAATATCAGCAATTAACTATAAATAAATATATATCCGATTGGCATATAGACTTGTACCATATAATTACATACATTAATATTCGAGCTTAATTAAGCATTGCCCATGAAAGTATTGAAAATTAAAACGCAGCACATAAGACAAGTAATGACAGTTAAATTTTATTTGATTACTTCTTAGTAGGTCAGCGGCGTGAATGTTTTTATTCAGAAATTTTATCAAACGGGTCACTGGGGCATGGGAGTTAGTATGAATTATGAACCATACTTTGGTGTCCGCCCACATGTTTTGTATTTTGTATCTTGTGTAGTGGAGAACGGAGTGTTTTGACACTAGGTCCTTTCTGACTACCCCGTAATGCGATAAATAGCGGGAAGCTAAAAATAATTTGCTGTAAGTTGATTTTGTTTTTGATATTTATCTATATGTTTTACAATTTAATAGAAAATTTTTTAATAATATAGGTTAACTATAATAAAAAGCAAAAACTAATACATATATTTAGTGTTTTTAAAAATCATTTCTCGTATGATATAAAAAAACGTAATGCTTACTCACTTTGTTCTTCTCCTTTTATAAATTTAAAAATATTAGGTCAGTGGCAGTGGTCAGTTATAATCCAAATAACAAGTAACATTGAAATTGAAAGTGAAAATAAAACGATGGAAAAATAAATATTTTAAATACCTTACCTTATATATTAATAAGATATTTTTTCCCGTGGGGGGACGGGTTAAGAATACAATTCCCCCCCGCCGCTGGGTAGCGTCCCGTAAAAGGCGGGTAACCCAGTAGCTTGGTGGTAGGAGATTCGCTCTCCGACTGGCTCGCGACCACTATCATGTCAAAGACGAACCGCCAAATATCTTATGATGTGTTTCGGTTCGATGGCATGTAAGCCAGCTCTCCCTATTCCCACCATTCCCATCCTTCCTCCCTCCTTCTATCCTACATTCCCAAGGCTGGCAACGCATTCATAACTTAAATGTTGTGGATGTCTATGGGCGAAGGTAACCACTTAACACCAGGTGGGCCTTCTGCTCGTTTGCCTCCTTTATTCCATAAAAAAAAAATATCGAACCCACAATCACGACAGTGACAGCGTCACGATAGTGTAAATTATTTTTTATGTTACGCCAAGATTGAAAATGTAATAGAATTCGAAATATGCCATTGATGCGGGTGTGAATATGTGGAGATGCTGACTCTACGTTCGATCTTTTTTAACGTCCGAGAATACTGTTTTCCAGTGTTCCAATATAATTATACATCACTACATAGTATAAAGTAAAATCGTTTTACCTCTGTCTGTCCTTATGTATGCTCAGATCTTTAAAACTACGCGACGAATTTTGATGTGGTTTTTTAAATAGATAGAGTGAATCAAGAGGAAGGTTTATATGTATAATACGTGCATAATATAGTAGAGAAATACGACCGGTGGTCGGCCCGGTGTCTATAAATAGCGAAATAGTTACAGTCGTGTAAGTTTAATTATTCTATATATCCAATAAGCATTCTACTCAAAAGTTAAGTCTACTGATACGGTTGAAAGTTTGCAAGAGACAATTGTTATTAGTATGGCGACGAAAGGTGTTGAGTTCCTACACCAGACTAAAGATTAAAAATACTTCATTATTTTATATCTAAAATATAGTACATTATAGATTATTTACTTATCTCAAGAATTAAATATTTGAATAAAGAAAAAAATATTTAGCAAATAGTAGTAGTTTGATGCATGCAAATTTTTATTTATATTCTATATCATTTATAAAAAAAAAAGTATTTGTGATTAACGAGTTACTATGGTCAGTGAATAAAGGCTATTGTATTGTATTGTATAGTAGTTTGATAATCGTATGTCGTGACTCAACGCTAGTTTCATTCAGAAGTATTCGCTTTTAATTGTATGATATTATTAATCCACTAGATGTTCTCGCGACCTCGTCCGCGTGGAATTTAACAAAAATAGTTTTAATTTTAAAATAATAGTAAAGTATCTCTTTATGTTTTGTAAAAGCTGATTGTTTTCCCAATACTAATAATAATGAATAAATATATGTATATATATATATATATATATATATATATATATATATATATATATATATATATATATATATATATATATATCTATATATATATATATATATATATATATCTATCTCTCTCTATCTCTCTCTCTCTCTCTCTCTCTCTATCTCTCTCTCTCTCTCTCTCTCTCTCTCTCTCTCTCTCTCTCTCTCTATATATATATATATATAAATATATGTAATATAATTAGTTTTTAACGTGATGGATATTTTGCTAGGAAAAGTAGTAAGGTTCACGCAAATAAAGTTAGTCAGTAATATACTAAATGGGTACAAGAAATATTGCATACACTTTCAAGTCTTTTCTCACACTTTATTATAAAGGGTAAAGGAAACTTTTGATGGCAATTTACACGTTGCCATGACAACTCATATTTTATGCGACAACAGATATATACATGAAAGCGGCAGCATCAATTTAACGCTTTTTCCCGCAGAGCTCAGAGAGGGCCACTTTTCACAAAAATTAAGACATTACGTTTTGATTTACGAAACTCAACACCGCGCTTTGTATTCGGTACCAGAGGGAATAAGTGAATTTAATAATGAATGAATAAATTTAATAACGAACGAATGAATTTAACAATCAATGAATGAATTTAATAATCAATGAATCAATTTAATAATGAATGAATGAATTTAATAATGACGCGGGTTTCACCCATGGGGGGACGGGTTAAGACTATAATTCCCTCCCGCCGCTGGGTAGCGTCCCGTAAAAGACGGGTAACACAGTAGCTTGGTGGTAGGAGATTCGTTCTCCGACTGGCTCGCGACCACTATTGTGTCAAAGACAAACCGCCAAACATCTGATGATGTGATCCGGTTCGATGGCATGTAAGGCAGCTCTCCCTATTCCCACCATTCTCGTCCTTCCTCCCTCCTTCTGTCCTACACCCCCGAGGCGGGCAACGCATCCATAACTCTAATGTTGTGGATGTCTATGGGGGCAGGTAACCACTTAACACCAGGTGGACCTTCTGCTCGTTTGTCTCCTTTATTCCATAAAAAAACGAAATGAATGAATTTAAAAATGAATAAATGAATTTAATAATGAAAAAATGATTTTAATAACGAATGAATGCATTTAATAATAAATTATTGAATAATCATGGGACGCTGTCCCACTGCGTCACAACGGCCTCTCTACATATATTTCTTAACCCATAACATGTCAATTGCAACATAATGTCAACAAGATATCAAACGTCATATTAACATTACATAAATACAATATTTTTCTGTTACACGTTAAGTGCAAGAACAACATCGATCGGTCAGACGGTACAGAACTTATGAAATAGTTCTCAATAGCGTGTTAAGAGCCCCGGATGTGGTAAACCGTACTTTGTTAATTTTAACATTTTAAAGATTTTCTTTGTATGGTATCGTCGTATAAAGTATCTTTGTTATTTGTTCATATATATTAAAATTAAAAAAAATATTCTTCACTATTTCAACATCTGTAATATTTTTGTTAAATTTGTTAGTTAATACGTTTTTTGGTGAATATATAAGACGTTTTTATTTTTTTTATATATTTTTTTCCATAGTGATTTATACAAAAGCTAAGTTTACGAAGTAATAAAAGATATGTTATGGAGTAACTACTGAACTAATAAAATATTTAATATAATTTAAATTATGCTAATATATAATTAATTAGAAAATAAAATCACTTAAATTAAAAGTAGAAGCTTCCTTCACAGTCTTTATTTACCCTAACCGTAAAATTGAATTATGTGAATATAATTTACATTAATAAATAAAAAGTGTTCCGTTACTTACTAAAGCACAGACAGACGGCGCGTAACCGAAATTGAAAAAGTTTGAATGTAGGGTCCTTGGGAAGTGTAGCACTAAAAGACACTAAAAATTCCTGAGGGAACAGAAATAAAGCTAATTAGACATTTTAAAATCGTAAGTTTAAAACGAAAGTAGTATAGCAAAGCTCATAAGATCCGTGCAAGTGGAGTGGCGGGCTACAACTTATATTTTATATAGTTTTTTATAGTCCCGCATAACAAAATTACAAACGCAGAAAACAATTCGTTCTTCATTTTCCGCGTAGAATAGAGACATCGTGTGTGTAACGGAACTCAACGCCGCACTTTTTTTTACCATTTTATTTAACAACTTCACGCTATATCCCGCACACAGCAGGGTAGACAGAGGGAACCTAGTGTTAAGACACTCCGTTCCCCACTTTCCGCCGAATTCGGAGGCTTGCGTGTTAAGTGGCGGAACTTAACGCCGCGCTTTACCTCGACACTAGAGCGAAGAAAATGGAAATATAATTTCCACTCCTCGAGTGGGAGTCGAACCCACAACCAGTCGTTTACAGTCACACTCTTGTGCCACTGGGCCACGACTGGCCACTAAAATATAAAAGAAAATTCAATTATGATCATCCCTATGAGTGAAAACCCCACATCACTACTCAGACCCTGTTCCACTGCGCTGCAATGGCTTCAACGGGCAACAACTTGTTTATAATAAAATTTTATTATACGCTTATTAATTTCCAACGTTTAATTAGCTTTCGCTACTTTTGATCTTATATTCTTAACATATTATAATCGTTAAATATTGGTCTCGTAATTTTTTTAATTCGATAATTCGATTCATGTTTTTGATACGGTAAGTGATATCGACACAGAATGTCTTTAAATGAGCCATATGTGGTAGAAAGAAAAAGTTCATGAGCTTTAAACTTTTTCTCGCATAACAGGATAGGCAAAGAGAATCTAAAGTCATAAGACTAATTCCTAAAACCTTCTGCTCGATATGGAGATATTTTGTGTTGAGTTGCGGAACTCAACGGAACGGAAAAAACAATCACTATAGTCATTGCTTCGTGTGAAAGTTAAACCCACAACCAATAGCGTTTACAGTTAAACTCTCTCCCACTGCGCCACGAGGAGCTCATAAATAGGTAGGAGACAAAAAGTATATAAAAATCTAGTGTCAAACACCTATCAGACCGAACGTTTATAAATCACGACATGAAAGAAGTTAAGACATTTTTTTACAAAATATATTTAATCATTATTAAATATTTACTGATTTAAGGTGTTTATTTAATTACGGAGCATTAGACCCTTGGGTGCGTTATGTACGAGTTGCTTTAACAACGTGCAGATCGTAACGTCTCTCTGCCCTCTCTTTCTACGTGATTTTTGGCTATGGCAAACTTCATACAACCTCCGTCCGCATTATTTTACCCTTTTGCACCTCTTGTTATCACTCATAGCAGGGTAGTTAGTAAGAACCTAACGTCAAGGCACTCCGTTTTTCGTTCCACTGCCCGAAACTTTGTTTCGTTCCAAACTTTGTTAAGTGGCGCAACTTAACATCGCACTTGTTGTCTTTTTGTCTTTTTTACCAGAGCGGAGAAATGAATAGAAAAAAAATTATATAATTCCTATAAGAGGAAATCGAACGTACAACCAATTGCTACGCCACTGAAGTCCGACGCTATCCCACTGTGCCACGATGGTCACGTATTTAAATAGCGATAATTACAGGAATAGTTGATTTGTAACTATATGTATACAACTTTCGCTTGTCCGCAATTGCCTACGCGTTCAGAATTTAGATTGAAAGCTAAGGAAGGACGCTTAAATATCTTTATCTTTATAATTAAAATGTATACTGCTGGAGTCAAATTTTAGTATTGTTTAAAGAAAACAGCTTAACACTTCTCCAAATTGCCGGAATATTTTGATATTAGAGAGAACCTAGTGTCAAGACACTCCTTCGAAGGAAATATATAATAGAAATCGAGACATTGTGTCAATTCAACAATTTTATTTTAGCTTCACGTACGTTGTATCTCGCACACAGCAGGATAGGCAGAGGGAACCTAGTGTTAAGGCACTCCGTTCCCCACTTTCGTTGCGTGTTAAGTGGCGGGACTTAACGCCGCTTTTACTCCTGATACCTGAGCCAAAAAATGGAAATATTAATTATTCCACTAAAAAGAGAGAGAATCGAACCCACAAACAGTCGTTTACAGTCACACGTTCGTGCCACTGCACCACGACTGGCCTAAATGTTATTTTAGTGTTGTGCAAATTTATTTTGTAAATTAATAAGTCAACTAACATAAATCTTTCTATATCTGCCTATTTAAATGGAAATTAAGTTACTATGTTACACTATACTATTTTATATGTAAATCTTAAAAATATCCATATCGTATATGTGAATAACTTGACAAGTCGAATTATATATACATTTCTATTCAATATTTATAGCTATTTTTAAAGTTTTGAAGTGTTATTCACACACTTTAAAAAATAAAAAAAGGCATTTTTAACAATTTATAAAAATGTAGTTATATATTCAGGTAAAACATATTTTATTTTCAAGAGACGCGGGTTCTAATCCCTCTTTATTATTTTTTTTATATTTTATCTAAAAATATTATATTTATGTATGTGAGTGAAATAAATTGACATATCAAAAATTAAGCAAATGAAACAATATTAGACAAAAAAATTAAATAGCAGCGACAAATTTGCGAATAAAAATTAAAAGATGCCTGCACTGAGGCATTTATTTTCAATTCATCGATTAATACTACGTATGGCGATATAACGAAACTTAAAGGTGATATTTAAAGATATTGAATAACAATGACAACATACGCTTACCATTGTTTAACTATGTTGCATTTCCGCGCTTATAGTAGAGTAATCAGCCGCGTGGACTAACTGATTGTTTCGTTATATTGCAAGACTCGGTGGTAGATTTTTGAAAAATAAAGTAGCCTATGTTTAACCTTGGATTATCAACTATATCTATTCCAAAATTATAACAATCGATCTAGCGGTTTAGATTTTTCATATAAACCTTCATCCCCTATTTCAACCCTTTAGAGGTTAATTTTTGAAAAAATAAGTAGCCTATTTAGACCTAGGGTTATTTACTATTTTCATTCTAAATTTCATCCAAATCGGTCGGGTAGATTAGACGTGAAAGCGTGACAGACAAACACACAGACTTTCGCATTTATAATATAAGTAAAGGATGGATGTAATTACATTTATATTAATATATAGATAATACGTATGACCCTTAACTTTGCATAAAACTTCTTAAAAGTAGCGCCACAATTTTTTCCGCATAGTTAGAGACAACCTAGTCCAAGACACTCCGTTCTCTATTTCCCACCCGGAATAGAGACATTTCGTGCGGTGCGGAATTTAACGCTGCACTTTGCCTTAGCTACCAGAGCGAAGGAATAGTAATATAAAACATCTACAGTATATTTTAATATATTCAATATCCTGCTGTACTAATGTAAATAAGTGAAAATGTATTTAAATGTAAAATTATTAAGTAACAAAACATCCTACGCTTTTCAAGCAGACGTCCTTGCGAATAGTATCCATAATTATGCAGATAGCTCAGTTCTTCATTTTCGTTATCGCCGAGAATTAACCCAGTTAAATGCAGTAAAAGTTAAATTTTGTAACGTTCACAGTCACAGGAGCTCCGTTATGATTGTCTGCAAACAAAAGAACTGTTCGTTACTTAACGGCGTAGATAAATATTTATTTTAAGTAAAATTTGCGTGTTAAATAGTATTTTGTAGTTTTTTAAGAAATTGAGTTGAATACTTTTTTTGAGATATTTTAGAGAGTTGAAAAAGGCATTTAGAAAACGTATAAAAATTTGAACGCAGCGGGATTCGAACCCGCGCCTCCTGAGTACCGTCCAGGCGCTCTGACCAGTGAGCCATGCGTTCTACTACACGCATGGCTTAGTGGCGCGGGTTCGAATACCGCTGCGTTCAAATTTTTATACGTTTTCTAAATGCCTTTTTCAATTTTCTTAAGTGTGGAATAACACTTTAAAAATGTTTAAAAAGTTTTAGAGAGTTGTTCATATACTCAGGAAATTGAAAAGACATTTTGATTGGAAAACGTCCGAGTTGTTGCCTTAGGTACGGTTTCCGAGAGGTGCTTGTTCGAATCCAAAAACGTCTCTTTGTAATTGAGTTTTTTTTAAAAAAGCTTTTTAAACAACTTATAAAAGATTTAATATAAATATTTACGCATTTTTTATCGTTTTCCATATAAGAATATTTTTCTTAATAATTATTTACGTCAAATTGAAGCTATACGAAAGCGAAGCACGATAATTAGCTTTATAGAATTTTTGAATCTTATATTATTCAAATATTGCATTATCTTTTCATACATCATGTTATTAGTTTTAAAATGTAAATATATTTACTAGAAGACAACACGATTTAACAAATCACCGTAACGAACAAGTAGTAAATCAACCGCGCGTGGCACTGCGCTGAATATTACCCACACATTATTTACTTCGATTATCACTGGCTGTCTGTCTCGCCGCCGCAGGAAATTATAATAAGTTACATTGTGAAATCCAAATTTTATTTATTTATGTGTTAATAAATATTAACACTAACAGTTTTTTGTTATTTCGAATTTCTATTTCATGTAAAACTTAATTAATTTTAATTTAATAAACACACTTAGTGATTCTGGGTGCAAAGATGGAGTAAGAAAATATATAATAAGCAATCTGAATTTCCTGTATTAATTCACACTTAAGCTTCCCACGGACTAGATAAAAAAAGTTATTAAATTGTGGCATTTGTCTCTCATCATTATTACTACCCCTCTTTTTTATAAATTAATATACCTACCAAATATTATAGTTATTACATAACTAAAAACTTCATCTATATAGTATAGTTTAGGTAGAGTATATATTTTTATACACGCGTTTTCGTATTCTTAATTTTACACACCCTTTGACATGTGGCCAGTCGTGGCCCAGTGGCACAAGCGTTTGACTGTAAACGACTGGTTGTGGGTTCGATTCCCACTCGGGGAGTGGAAATTATATTTCCATTTTCTTCGCTCTGGTGTCGAGGTAAAGCGCGGCGTTAAGTTCCGCCACTTAACACGCAAGCCTCTGAATTCGGCAGAAAGTGGGGAACGGAGTATCTTAACACTAGGTTCCCTCTGCCTACCTAGCTGTATGCGGGACACAGCCTGAAGCTGAAAAAAAACATTGACGTAAAACACGCCTTTCTTGGGCAACCTTCATATTTATAAAAAATGAGAGTGTGTAATGTCTATTTTATTTCTAATATATTATAATACAAGATATTGTTTTTTTCTGCATATAAACATTAAATATGTCAATTTCCAAATTCCGCACAATTATCGTAAAAAGAAAACTAAAGTCTTTACATATCATTTTCAATCTTCATACAGATAAGATCAGCATATATGATAAGATTTTAACATTAGTATAATTTTTTAATGTAAATAAACAAAATTAAAATACATGTATTAGTTGATTTTCAATTTGATAATTCTGTTTCCAGCATGTGGCACTGCCCGCGGCGCACGAGTGGTGGGCGGAGGCGCGTTAACACCGGGAGAGTTTCCTTGGCTGGCGGCCCTGAAGAGAGATGGGAAGCTCATCTGTGGGGCTACCGTAGTGGCCAAGGACCATCTGATTACAGCCACGCATTGTGTTTATGAGTAAGTAGCTTTGTAATAGACCTGCCTTACTGCCTGCGTCCGCGTAATCTTTCATACAAATTTCATCTCCTTAGGGGTGGATTATTTTAACCCCTATTTCAATGTTTTAGGGGATGTTTTTTCATAAAAATTAGCGTATTGTTGACCCTGGGTCGTGAACTATTTTCACTTCGAATTTAATTTAAATCAGAGCGGTGGATTAGCCGTGAAATTTAACAGATAGACAGACTTTAGGATTTATAATATTAGTATAGATAATTTTTTAACAGAAAACAACTACACGAAAAAAGCTTTATTTTCCTTTATATGTATACACTTTTATTACTTCAATATCGCTTTATATATGATGTCAGTTAAAAAAATTAGAAATTATATAGATAAAAAGAACATCTTTTTTTATATATTTTTTAAAAACGTTTTTCAAATTTTCAAGTATGCGAACAACACTTTTAAAATGACAAAATAAAAAATAGCTTTAGGTTAAGAAAAAATATTCACATATTTTTTATCCAAATATTCGTCGTAACATAAATAAAATTAAAATTTATGTTCACAGAAAAAATACTTTCTTTTTAAAACTAATAAATAAATGTCCCTACACCCCCTTTTATAATTTGCAAATTTGCATTTAAAACAACTTTTATTCGGCTCAGTTTCACCAGAATTTAGGTCAAGTTGTATGAATTTTGGCCGAGATATGCAATACGCGGGTCACAATTTAATAAATTGCCGATATAAAGCGCATAAAAAGTCGAACAAAACAAACGTTTGCATTCCCGAGACAGTAATGGGGTTATTACTTTACTTACGCATCTTAACGGCGGACCGGCTAATAAATTGTTTTTTTGACAGTATGATTTATTTTTGCACTCGATTAAACCGTCACCAATAAAAATTACATGATTCATTTTGAATTATTATTAAAAAATATATAAAAAAATACTTCCATGGTCGTCGCGGCACTGTTTGGCGGCGTCTGAGTGTAAATACGATTGGTTGTCGGTTCGATACCCGCTCGGGGGATTAAGTATATCTTATTTTCATTTCTCCATTCTGGTATCTTACTCAATGCGCGGCGTTAAATTCCACCACTTAACACAAGATGCCTCAAATCCAGGCGGAAATTTGTAAAAGGGGGTGTTTTGACACTAGTTTCTTTCTGACTACCACGCTATGCTCGAAAAAGCATGAAGCTATATGTTTACAAACAATAATATAATATTGAGGCCATCGTCTCACAATGGGACTGCGTCTAATGTAATAGATGGTTGTGAGTTCGATCCCAGCTCGAAGGAACGATTAAATTTAAATTATTTTAATTTCACTGCTCTGATAAGGTAAAGCGCCGCTTTGAGTTCCGCAGCCTTAATACATAAGGTTGTAAATTTAGGAAAGGTACAGACGAAGTGTCTTAACACTTAGATCTCTCTGCCTACTCTATCTACTTATGCGAAAAAATGTAAAGCTCTTTTGAAAATTAAAATAATTTTAAAATTTTACCACTATCTCTTCCTTAAGTAAATAATTAAATTAACTAGATAATATAATACACATTAATAGAAAATACACAACCAAGAAGAACAAATAACATATTCGATTATGTTTTACATAATGCATATTTGACTTCTCACCTAATGAATACCTAAAAATGATAATTTACTTATCTGCAAACAATAGGCTATTCGGGTGAGGCCGCCAAGTGAAAGTCTATCATATGTATTATTTATTATATACACAACTTTGTCGTGTCAATACAATATATGAACGAGAACTCAATTAAATTTCACTAATTTATTTACCTTAGTTAGCAAACATGACGGTGTTGTTTATTTATTAAACGCTGTGCTTAGAAATTTACTTGACGCAAAGAAATCGTAAGAATGATTTGCAAACATAATTTAAAAGTAAGAAAAATAGGTATATACTACCTTTTTTTTCATTTTTTAATGATTAGCATTCTCTCTTGCCACACGGTTGTTCGTAGTAAAGTAAGGGTACTAGACATTTGTTTAAATTTCTTTACAAAGGTGCTAATAAAAAATAAGTTGTAATAAGTGTATAAGAATTTCGACGCAACCCATAACTTAAGAGGTCAGAGTGCTTGGACGATTTCAATAGGCGCGGGTTCAATTTTCTTACGTCTAATATAAATGTATTTCAAAAAAATATCGTAACTATTTCTAATTCCCTGCTCTGGCAAGACAACACGCGGCGGTGTGTTCCGCCTCTTAACCAACACGCAATGTATTTAATTCGAAAGCGGATACCTTAGTATCATGACACTAGACAGGATAACGCATGAAGCAGAGAAGAAACGTTGAACTAAAAATTAACTTACGATACTCTAGAATATTCTAAAACAGTTATTTGTTTTATTTTAAAGAGCTAAGCGAGATATAGCTAAAAGTCCAATTTAAATTAATTATATTGTTATTTCAACTAATACATTTAAGATAAAATACGGCTCGTTTTATGTTTTCACGCGAACCGCCAAGCGTTTAAATATAATACAGATATTCTTCCACTACTTTGTATACAAGTACTATTGTGAACAATTAAGGCTAGCCAAAAAAAATTAAACATCGGATAGGCCCATTACTAAAGAAGGTTGCTCAATATGTAGAATACAATTACTGATCATAATTTGCGATTATAATTTGCGCATCTTCTTACGTAGCCTAAAAACTTATTTTAATTCGTCAAAAAAGGTTTGAGCTATAGAAATCAACCGAGAAAGTGATTCTCACTCGTATAAATGTTGTTATTCAAAAATATTATTAATGAAACTCGATACTTGATATGTTAAAAATAAAATTTCAGGCCACTACAAAGCTTAAAGGTCTCTTAAAGTGAAACGCTGAATTTTATCATGTACAAAGTCAATAATAAAAAAAACGAAAGCCTCGTCATGGTATCAGAATAAATATCGATAAAAAATATGCCCTATAATTCTTAACTTATGCTTACAATAAACTTGTATATACTTTATATACCTAAATGTAACAATCCCATGCTTTTTTCTATATAACAACGACAAGAGAGCTAAGTGTCAAAACACTCCAACACAGTTCTTTGCTTTCATACTGAATTAAACAATTTGCATTTTGAATAGTGCTACTCTACGTTGCTCTCAAATAGAGTTGTAAAATAACATTAACGCTATATGCTCGAGTAGAGATCGAACTTACAACCATCATTTGTCCCACTACGCGACGATGGCCTATAATATGTTATTATTCCTCAAAAATAAATTAAACAGGTTCTACCAAACAACAATCAATGTCTTGGTTTCGGAAGTGCAATGGAGAACGGAGTGTCTTGACACTAGGTTCTTCCTGACTATCCTGCTAGGCGAGAAAAAGCGTGAAGCTGCTCTATTAATAGCTGGCTTTTTTATCAAAAGTCTTGGAAAAAGATTTTAGTACAGTTTTAATAAAAAATACATTTTCATAAAAAGAACAATTGCATAAAAAAGCTAAGTTGCTAAACAAAAGTCCTAAATATAAATTCAATAAAAACACTTCAAATAAACCGTTGTACACACCTAATTATTAATTTTATATTCACTGGTGTTGATTTAATGCGTGCAAAATAATTTAAAATTTAAGATGACTTAAAACAACGGTCTCAATAAAGTAAATTGAAAATAAAAATAAATTCATGGAAAATATTTATAACCTTTTATTGATTGTGCGTAAGTGGTACACATAATAAGGCAGGGCTGACCGCCTGCATTATTATCAAATTCATATTATTATTATTATTATATGCAAAACAGTAAAATCTATTTTATATTATAATGATAAAATTCGTTTAATAAAAATGTAACTGATCGCTGGAAGATTTATGAGAAAAACCAGCGTCCCGCTCGCGGCTTTGCCGCGTGTACTACTACCCTACCTGTTTCGTTATATTATAACCCTCACAGGTGGATTTTCGAAAAATAAATTAGCCTATGTTTAACCTTCGATTGTCAACTATATTTTTGCCCAATATTATTACAATCGGTCAAGCGGTCTAGACTTTTCTTCTAAACATTCATCCCCTGTTTCAACCCTTTAGAAGTATATTTTGAAAAACATAAGTAGTTTATGTTTGACCTGGATTTTTTACAATCTTTATTCTAAATTTCATCCAAAGCGGACCGGTAGACTAGCCGTGAAAGCGTAACAGATAAACAGACAGACTTTCACATTTATAATATAAGTATGGATGATTATTCCCCCAATAATAGAACCATCTATTAATATTGGGGCCAGTCGTGGCGCAGTGTGACTGTAGACGACTGGTTGTGGGTTCGACTGCCACTCGAGGAGTGGGAATATTTATATTTAAATTTTCTTCGCTCTGGTGTCGAGACAAAGCGCGGCGTTAATGTCCGCCACTTAACACGCAATGAACGGAGTGTATAAAAATATTAGAATTAAAATATTCTTCGATAAAAATACAATAAAAAAATGTTTTATTAAACCTTTACTCAGGAGCTGTGAACATGCTAGTAAATGATAAACAATATATGACTTCTCTATATTATAACTACAAGTTTATTTTAAATGCGTGGCAACCCTATTTAAAATAATAACACATACAAAAGAGTCTTAGTATTATAGTGTAATTTAAACAAGATGCAATTACACTCTTTTGTTAACCAATAAACAGTAGCTGGATGAAAAGTAAATTTCAAGCGTTAAAATTTATTACTTTCTTATTTAGGACTCGTTATTGTTTTAAGACACGCTTAGCAGGGTATATAAAGCGACCTAAAATGTTAAAATCCATGTGACCTAGATACATTAGCAGAGCAACTTAATGGTTGTAAAGTAACTTAGCTTATAGTCAACCTGTTCTTCATCATCATCATCATCATGTCAGCCGTTCGACGCCCACTGCTGGACATAGGCCTCCCTCAAGGATCTCCGCGACGATCTTCCTTATCTGTTCTCATTTTCCATGAATTTCTGAAAAAAAAATAGACAGAAAGCCTAATGTTTTGTTCTAATGTAAGGGCTAGAGAGGACTTTAGCGCGAAAACACTCCACTTTCCATCCGTAATCTTTTCTACTTTTCAGGGTTTGTATTTCAGCGGATAATCAGACAAACAAAATAATGTTATTAAAAATAGATTTATATATTATTTTTCCTTAAAAATATCGTTGAAATGTTTTATTTTATGTATATGTACGATATAACTTTTAGGGTCATTCGGTTTCACAACAAGCTCTAGGTAGATGCTCGTAAGTACGTGTTATGCATGAAAAATGTTTGTGCCACATGTATTTCATCTTGCAAATGCAGATGGATTGTCTTAACATAATGTTGCAATGTAAGAGAAACTTTATTTATGTTAAATGTAATGAATATACACGTACACTGCACTTTGAATGCATTTTTGGATTACCTAATTCACTTGTATATATCCTTATTACAAATTCTGTACATTCAAACTAATTTTATAAATGAGAAAGTCTGTCTGTCTAAAACGCTTTTAGAGCTAAACTACTAGCCCGATTTGAATGAAATTTGAAATGGAAAATAGTTGAAGACCTAAGGTGCCACATAGGGTCCTGTTATCAAAAAATAATGTATATAAATAGTTAAAGTAGTTGAATGAAAGATTGTATGCAAAGTCTAAACTGCTTGATAGATTGAATTTTCTCAGGAAGATATTTAATGAGCTAAGAAGGAATAGAAGATAAAAATTTACATGAAATATATAAATATATAAATCTTAACTTAAACCATAACGCTCAAGCGAGAATGCTGGCAAATCACGCATATACGCGAAAACATAATTTTCTTACGTATGTTGACTGCGATAAAAAAATGAATTGATTTTATTACTTAATAATTATGATAGCGCAAAGGTAAATTACACGAGTATATTGAAGCAAGAAAAGCTTTGCTTATCCAACGTGTGACGTACTTATAAAAAAATTCTTCGGAACAACAACATAAACCATACAAACAATCTTATCATATTATGCGATTGTAATATACATATTAATATATAACAAATATCTATGTAGTGGCAAGGTCAGCGGGTCTTAGCAAATCGGGTCTAGGTCGGTCGAGTTGGATGCGCCCACGCACCTTTTCTTTGTTTCGTCACGCAGCGACTGATTGTGGCGGCGACGTGACGAGCCTCCGTAATCATGTAAACTGACGATAAATATTACTTGGTTAAATTATACAACTGTGTTTTTAAAACAAAATTTAAATTGTACGTTTTTTTTCTTCACGCTATATCCCGCATACAGCAGGGTAGGCAGAGGTAATTTAGTGTTAAAGACACTTCGTTTCCCACTTTCTGCCGAATTTGGAGGCACCTCGACACCAGAGCGAAGAAAATGGAAATATTAAATATTTCCACTCGGGGAAACGAACCAACAACCAGTCGTTTACAGTCACACGCTTGTGCCACTGCGCCACGACTGGCTCCAAATTCTACGTGTTTTTAGTAAATATAGACAAAGTTTATACATGGTTAATAAAGGGCTTTGGTTTTTATTCTTTCAAGATATATTGTATTAAGCCGAGTCTGCCTTATTTTTGTTATGCCTTTAACACCATTAAAATATTTCAGAAAAAAATTAATGATATTAGTTTAGAGGCTAAAGCAATATGTGGGATAGTTTTTATCCTGGTATTCAATGTAGATCTCGCAGGAAAAGTAAAAACTGAAGCATTCAAATCATATTTATTATTCGCATGTGAAGCTAAATTTCTTCTAATACTACTAAGTAATACACTAAGCGTAAAATAAAATAATAAGCATACAAATTATTTTAGAATATGTTTAACCCGTCTTAAATACTTTATATCATACTAGCGACCCGCTCGCGGCTTCGCCGCGTTAACTACATAACGGTTTCGATGTATTGCAATTTTTGAAAGTGGATTTTTGAAAAATAATGTAGCCTATACTTAACTCCAGGCTATCAACTATATTTATGCCAAAATTCATTACAATCGGTCAAACGGCTTAGATTTTTTATATAAATTTTCATCCCTTATTAGCCTACCCTTAAGAGGTTGATTTTTGAAAAAATAAGTAGCCTTTGTTAGACCCAGTAACTTTTACTACTTTCATTCTAAATTTCATCCAAATCGGGCAGGTAGATAAGCCTGTATGTGTTTATCTGTCATGCTTTCACATGACAGACAAACACACAGACTCTCGCATTTATAATATCAGTATGGATGATAGTAGATATTGCAACGTTGGTACCGGCCCTCATGGTGAATCAAGATGTAGACAACTTTTTCGAGCTTAACATTTTTCCCCTCTTAGCGGGGTTAGAGATCACCAAGTGTCAAGACAATCCGCTTTACACTCTCCGCCTAAATTAGAGATATTGCATGTTGAGTGGTGTAACTCAATATCGGCTTTTATTATTAATCCTAGTATGACAATAATTAAAATATTATCTTTCCCAAACATAAATAATATATATAAAAACAATTTTTAGTCTACTTAAATTAATAAATTCCTAATTTAACCTCTTTGCAGGGTCGAGGCATCGCGTCTGACGGTCTTAGTCGGCGAGTATGACGTCAACAACTCGAGATCAGATGGCTTCCCTGTATCACACGTGATACAGCATCCAGATTTTAATCGATACACCTATGACAATGACATAGCCGTGCTGAGGCTTGCGCAGCCTATACCTGACAACTTGTTTAGACCTGCTTGTCTGCCGGGTATGTAGTACTTGAATTTGTTGTTTTTTGATGAAGCTTAATGATATAAAAACTTACAACGATTATTTAAGTATACGATAATAACTGAAGCCAGTCGTGGGCAGGGGCACATAGTGTGACCGTAAAGCGACTGGTTGTGGGTTCGATTCCCACTCTAGGAAATATAATACTTAAATATTAAATTTCCTCCGCTCTGATGTTTAGGTTAAAGCGCTTCGTCAAAGAACATGCAAGGCCTCCGAAATTCGACGGAAAATAGTAATGGAGTGTCTTAACTCCATAACATTTTTTTCCCAAAAAAATATTTTTTTGCCATATACAGATATTTTAGGCTATGTAGGAAAAAGGCGTGAAGATTTTTAACCAATTTATTTCGTAGATGATGAAGACACCCTTGGAGGGGCAGACGCTGTTGTATCTGGATGGGGAAGTACCGTCGAAAAGGGACCGCCATCCAATATACCTATGAAAGTAAGTTTATTTACAATATACCTAAAAAAGTAAAGTTCTTTAAAAAAGACACATTAATATTATAAACAACAAACTTTAAGTTCTATATATAGTAACTGTAAAAACAATTAAAGATATTTTTTACAGTTGTTAGACAATTTTTACTAAACTACGCTTGTAACCGCGTATGGGCTAATCCGATTAGAGGCCTTACCAACTTAGCACAATGAGACAACGTCTAAGCTAACTAACTGTAAGCAATGGTTGTGGGCTTGAACTCCACAAGCGAGAGTGATAACATTTAAATTGAGCATTGCGTTAAGTCAACGCGAGATATTCTCGTAAAATAAAACAAGTTTGTGATAAGTTTTGATATTTCCCAAATAAGGTAAATGAGCTGGCTTAGCGCCTAAACCTCCACTCCATTACACACTGTAGCGAAACAGAGAAAAAATGAAAATATGAAATAAGAATTCTTTCACATCTTTTTATTCATAATAAACTAAATTATATTACATGTAAAAATAAAATAAAAATGAGGAAAGATAATATACGCATGTGCACCATAAAGAACTATTTAAATGTCTCTGACTACAAAATCTATAAAAAATACAATACACAACTTTTTAAGCTTTCTTTAAAATTAAATAATTTAAATTTGATGTTATATATAGACATAAAAAGAATACGTAATATTTTATAAAATATCAATTCAGTTTACGTACGTTTTTTACAAAGTTTTTTAAATAGGTTTTGATTATTAATCACAGGCGGACGTACAAATCTGGTCACAAGAAGAATGCAAAGGTGCTGGATATGGACGTAGGAAAGTTACACCGCGTATGATCTGCGCGAATGCACCTGATCGGGACTCCTGCACTGGAGACTCTGGCGGACCATTGTTGAGGGCACAGCCGCATTATACTATAGTTGGTAAGAAATAATAAGCTTCACGCTATATCCCGCACACAGCAGGGTAGGCAGAGGGAACCTAGTGTTAAGACACTCCGTTCCCCACTTTCGGCGGTGCGTGTTAAGTGGCGGAACTTAACGCCGCGCTTTACCTCGACACCAGAGCGAAGAAAATGGAAATATAATTTCCACTCCTCGAGTGGGAATCGAACCCACAACCAGTCGTTTACAGTCACACTCTTGTGCCACTGGGCCACGACTGGCCAATAATAAGGTAAGAAATAATAAGAAATCATTTTTTCAGCTTCTGGCTATATCCCGCATACATCAGGGTAGGCAGAGGGAACCTAGTGTTAAGACCGCTCTCCGTACCCCATTTTCCTCCGAATTCGGAGGCATTGCGTGTTAAGAGGCGGAACTTAACGCCGCGCTTTGCCTCAGCGCCAGAGCGAAGAAAATGGAAATATCAGATATTGCCACTCCTCGAGTGGGAATCGAACCTACAACCAGTCGCTTTACAGTCACAGTTTGTGCCTCTGCGCCACGACTGGCCCCAAGATAGATAGAAATGCATTTTAATTATAAATTTAAATAATAATCTGCTGATAAATTGATAGTCCAAACTCTGTTTACTTATTTTCTCTGAAATTTATTTATTTTCAAAGGAATCTATTCGTGTGAAACAATTTGAACATCTATAACTTTAGCAGTTAGCAGTAATTTAGGCAGTAATCCTCCTCCTTCTAATTACACTCGCAAAGGGATGAATCATATTATTTATTAAACGCTTTACTTTTATCAGGTAAATGTTTTATCGATAAAGGAGAGTGTTAGGTGCCTAATAGTTTGAATAATTTAATAACCTGTTGACGGGTAAAATATTCGTTGCTTTAGCAATATGTGTGTCACTAGTTTACTATGTTTACCTTATATCTGTTTGTCAATTTAATTTAGTTTTAAAGATAAGTTATTTTTTTATTTTTTGTAAATGTTCCAAAAATATAAAGTCTAACTGTGTCAAAATTCATGTTACTTTTTATTATTTTGTATATAACTATTCTTGTGCCGTTATTTATATACGCAATAATCCGATTAGAGGCCAGTACAATTGGATAGCGTCTAACTGTATGCGATGGTTATGGGTTTAATCCCAAATCAAAATATCATCATTTTGATAAATAATAAAATATTCTTAAATTTGATGATCTTGAATTTAAATGTCTGGAAATACTTTGTGGCCAGTCGTGGCCCAGTGGCACAAGCATGTGACTGTAAACGACTGGTTGTGGGTTCGATTCCCACTCGAAGAGTGGAAATATTTCATATTTCCATTTTCTTTGCTCTGGTGCCGAGGTAAAGCGCGGCGTTAAGTTCCGCCACTTAACACGCAATGCCTCCGAATTCGGCGGAAAGTGGGGAACGGAGTGTCTTAACACTAGGTTCACTCTGCCTACTCTGCTGTCCAGCTAAAAATAGTTTATAAAGGTCAAAAGATTTTCATACAACTGAAATTTTCATGTCTAATATATTTTCTTTTTTTTAAGGAATCGTATCGTGGGGTCGAGGATGTGCAAGACAAGGTTACCCAGGAGTGTACGCAAGAGTTGATAGATTTATGCCTTGGCTGAAACTGGCTTTGCGACACGCCTGCACTTGTCTACCGCCGAACTCTGTTTACAAATAACTAAAAGGCATACTTTGAGGCTATATTGAAACACTTATTTAGATAATCTGTCGTTCATAATGATTGGATCGTGGAGCTTTATTTATTTTACAAGATTAAATTTCCCTGGAGGAATTATTTTTCTAAAGTAATAATTCTTAAAAAATTGAGACTTTTTAAAGAGTTTTTTTACAGATTTTCAGTAAGTCTTTTAAAGACTTTTTTAAGAGTTATTTTAGAAAGTGGTTCCATCGGGGATTGTTTTATTAAGAGGCTCATATTACTTATTTTCAAAGTTACCAACTTCTATATTATGTGTGTTTAAAAAAACTTGAGGGAATATTTATATACAGTTCATAAGTTGAAATATTGTCTAACTTTCGACTACTAAAAATATCGTAAATATCGTAAATGCAAAGACAAAAATGTAAAAATTGATATCTATTTTCTTTTTAGTTTGAAACTACTATAAATAACTAGGTTCTAATGATAAAGGATTATTTAAATGGACAGTACAAAGATCAACTAAATTAAATTTGTTATAATAGAAAAATAAGCTTTAAATGAAAACAATAGTTATGAAGTTTTTTAAAAAATTTTAAGGTGTTATTCCACACTTAGGAAAATTGAAAAAGACATTTAAAAAACGTATAAAAGTTTGAACGCAGCGGGATTTGAACCCGCGTCTCCTTTATACGCGAGTATAATGTTTAAAAGTATTTCATAAATAGCATTCTCTCTTGCCAGACGAATTGTTCGTAGCATCGTAGTATCTTTGGGTGCCAGAAATTTGTAAACATCTCTCTACAGAGATGCTAACAACAAAAATAAGTTGTAATAAAGCGTATAAAAATTTCGAACGCATGGCTCAGTGGTGAGAGCGCCTGGACGGTTTTCAGTAGGCGCGGGTTTGAATCCCGCTGCGTTCAAACTTTTATATATTTTCCAAATGCCCTTTTCAATTTTCCTTAGTTGTGAAATTACTTTTTATATTATAGCCAATAAATCTGAAGTAATATTGCCATTTAAACCAAAGTAATATTGCAAATGGAGGTCTTTTCGTTATTAGTATTTTAAATGAGGATCAGTATTAGGAAACATAATCATAATTGTTTAGTAATAGAATTCAATTTTAGATATAAGTAAAAACGGCTGTGAATTAGATTAAATAATTAAGTTAGCATTTTATTAGAAATATATTTTTATACATATTTATTATAAGGCCATTATATTTTTGTTACCATTTAATAATTTTGTTCCTTCAATAGTGATTGTTATCTTTGTCATATTCTATAAATAAAGATTTAAACTTTAAGCTGCATAATTATTTACCTACCTAGTTCCCCATATTCTTTTCATTTTTAATGTGAGAATCCTGCTATCATGTATTTTAATTATAAAAAGAAATTTAATAAAATTGGAGTAAGAAATAAAAAATATATATTTTTTATTTTAATACTGGCTACATTGCAGTAGGTACACTAAAATACTATAACAATTTTAGCAATTCAAATAAATATTCAAACTAGTTATAATATACCTACAAAACTATTTAAGCAAAAAAATTGAAGTTATACAAAATTTGAGCAACAAATTACAACAAATATTTATATCGCAAGATACCGGAGAAATATTTATATTTAAATTTGCAAAATGTACCTACTTATAAATAATAAATATACTTGCTTTATATTGATAAATTAAATAGAAAATATACAAATGTTTTGTAGTGGTATATTCGAAGTGCAATGTGGGTTAATCATGACATGGCATTGTTATTTCGTTTCCCATTACAGCGTACGAATAATAAGCCTGTTTCAATATATTGGTGCGCCGATAGATGTATCACATAAAATAAAAAAAGTCCACAATGAAATGATACCAAAGTCAAAAATATGCCTACAAACATAAATTTTCTATTTGAATTTATTTGCCGAAACGTATTAAAAGTAAACATAATTTGTGATTATATTCAAATACGTTTAAATTCGGATTTATTAAAAAATGAGTTTATAATACAAATTTAAATACGTATTGAATCGTGATTTTCAAAAAATAATTCACATAAGGCCTGTAGCCTGTAAGCACATTAACCCAATGTCTGTAAGCCTGTTACCTATATCCTATAGGGAAATTTAACAATATCAAATTTAAAAGATATTATTATTCCGACGCGTTTCTATTGCTATATTATTTTCAAAACAGGATTATAGTCTGATTTTGGAATTCTTGAATTTGGAATGGAATATTATACAATTACAAGATCCTCAAAAAAATTAATTGGAACTCGTTCTTTTAATTTCATGAAATTTTTTGTTTGACCATTTTATTTTAAATATAATATTACTTTTTATATGATATAAAAATAATGTAAAATGAAATATTATATTATTATTTCGTCTCCATTTTCGTCTTCCTAAAATCCTAATAGGATTTTAGAACGATAGACAAAACTTTTAACTTAAATGTCATCTTGACACATTATTCTCCCGCGAAAATTCGACATTTGACGTTAAGGACGCCACTGCCAGCTGATATGTCGATCGACTGAGAAAAAGTGATAAATTTCTATTTATTTGTATTAAACTGAGTGTTTTAGTTACTTTAGCGTTTTTAAATTTAGTGAATATAGATATTAAAATGAACTTTTCCGACAACGAAGCAGTAAGTGTAAGGTTATTGTTACATTCCTTTGTGACTCAGCAACGTGACTTTGTATTCACATTGGACTTGCATACCGTTTAAAATGTACATATCTATGAACTATATGTTTTTATAAACGTGATATCAGAAGGCGTTATTATGCAAATACATACAAATAAACTTTGTTAAAGTACTTTTCGTAGCTTTTACGTTCCTTAAGGTTGACATATTTCATTATGATTGATTTACTTAGGATGACACTTCAAGTGTGGGCAGTACGTCGAACACAGACAATACTTCTCGTAGTGAAACACCAACTAATACAAGAGTTAAGAAAAGAAGGCGAGGAAAGAAGAAAGTTACTAAACAAGTGAAACCTCCATATAAATTTAAGTAAGTTTAGATTTATATATAATAAAATAGCGACCTGCTCGCGGCTACGCCCTGTAGTTTTTAACATAAATGTTAATCAATCCCTAAGGAGTTCATTTTTAAATAAATTAAGTATCCCACTTGACTTTGCTACATCAACTATCTTCCTGAGAAAATTTATTGAATTGGTCAAGTGGTTTAAATTTTTTACAAAAGCTTTCAATCCATTAAAGATTAATATTAGAAAAAACAAGTAGCAATGTTTGACCCAGGGTCTTCAACTATTTTCATTCTGAATGTCATCCAAATTGGGCCAGTAGATTAATCATGAAAGTATAACAAACAAATAGACTTTTGTATTTATAATATTAGTATGGAAATTGATTTCTTAAAGACACTTCTAATGTGATCAAAATTTATAGTTGTAGTGCTAAGGAAGACCATGGCCAGCCTTTATTTGGTTGCCAATTTAATCACCACTTGGGTGAAGGGGAACCTCAAATCTTTGCAGTTGTTGGAAGTAACAGAGTATCCATTTATGAATGTCCAGAAGCTGGAGGGTTTAAGTTCTTGCAATGTTATGCAGACCCTGATGTAAGTAAAGTTTAAATTATTAAGTACTTACACATATAGTTGTGATTTTATAACTAATTTAATTATTATTATTCTAAGGAAAATATTATACACAAGGAAAATGTTGTATCTTACTAGGTAGTGACAATTAACATATTTAAGTCTTTTTTACTACTTCTGTTTAGTAAGTAAATAATACTATGTTATATTTTTTTGATGAATAACTAATGTTTAAATATTCTTAAATTCAAATATATTTAATATAATATAATTTTAGTGAGGAATGCAAATAACAAAAAAAAAAACTATAATGTTCTTTGAATTAAGATTGGAAATATTGATTAATATTAAGCTATTAATAAACAACCATAAAGAACAATAATGTTTGTTAAAATAAGAACAAAATAAGGCCTATAACAAATTACAATAGTTAATACCAATATTCTCATGAGTGAAATTCAAAGTACATTTCAACTCCAAGAACTTGGAGGCCAGTTGTGGTACAGGGACACAAAATGTGACTAAATATGATTGGCTGTGGGATCAATTACCATTTGAGGCATTGAAATAAATTTAATATTTTAATTTTTTCGCTCTTGTTGAGGCAAAGCACGGCGTTGGGTTCCGCCACTTAACACGCAATACCTCAAGAATTCGGTGGAAAGTGAGGAATGAAGTGTTTTAACTCTAGGTTCCCTCTGCTTACCCTGTGTGTGGGATACAGCATAAAGCTAAACTATTTCCAATAATACTAAAATTGAAACCCACACAACTTACAGGTCGACGAAACATTCTACACATGCGCCTGGTCTTACGAGGAAGAAACCCACTTACCACTGCTCGCTGTGGCTGGCTCAAGAGGCATTGTCAGAATCTTTCATCCTGCAACACAAACCTGCATAAAACACTATATAGGCCACGGCCATGCCATAAATGAAGTGAAATTCCACCCCAGAGACCCTAATCTACTACTATCAGCTAGTAAAGACCATGCTTTAAGACTATGGAATATTATGACAGACGTATGCATAGCTATTTTTGGTGGTGTCGAAGGACATCGAGATGAAGTATTGAGTGCAGATTTTGATTTAAAAGGTGAAAGGATTATGTCCTGCGGAATGGATCATTCGTTGAAATTGTGGAGATTAGACAAGCCGTCTATGAATGAAGCGATCAAGCAAAGTTATAATTTCAATCCTCATAGGGCTTTGAGGCCGTTCAATTCTTTAAAGGAACACTTTCCTGATTTTTCTACGCGAGACATACATAGGAATTATGTTGACTGTGTGAGATGGATGGGTGACTTGATTTTATCCAAAGTAAGTATTAAAAGTGTATAAATAATTTATTATTAGAAAAAAATATATTAAATTTTATCTAAACATGAATTACGAAAAATCTGCATGAAAATTATGCTTAATTAAGTTTGAGACTGTCGTGGTGCAGATTAACAGTGTCTGTTAAAGCAATGATTAAATGGAGAAAGGAGTGTTTTGATACTAGGTTCTCTCTGACTGCCCTACTATGTGGAAAGAAGTGTGGAACTGTGCTTATTACATCTCATTTGTAAAAATCTCTACAGGGGCTCCCAACCTTTTTTTTGTCAAGGACCACATTTACATTAATCTTGCTAGCAGGAACCACTATGTATGTAATCCTTGCAGCTTCTGTCATTTTGTAGTTCGACGAGTTGTATAACTTTGGGTAGAGCTGGGTACAACACCCGCTAAATTTAAAATCGTTCGCGGCCTAGTTTAGACCACCACTGGTTGGGAACCAGTGCTCTACAGAGATGCTAACAATAAAAATAAGTTGTAATAAAAAATATATAAGAATTTCTACACAGCTGATAATAGAACGCATGACGCACGCGGTCAGAGAGCGCGGACGGTTGCCAAGAGGCGCGGGTTCAAATCCCGCTGTATTCAGTTTTTTATACATTTTCTAAAAATGTCTCCTTTGTGTGTGACAACACTTTGAAATGTTAAAGTAAACATATAAATTTCTCTCAATTTTTTAATATATTTCCAGTCATGTGAAAATGCTATAATATGCTGGAAACCAGGACGTTTGGAGGACACTGAGCTTCGTCCGGGAGACAACTCAGTTACTATTGTACATAGATTTGACTATAAGGAGTGCGAGATATGGTTTATTAGATTTGCTGTAGACTACAGTCAGAGGGTAAATATTTATACATTTTTTTTTATATTATAGCTTTTTTGTATTTCTTTTAAATGTTATTTGAAAAAGATATTTATAGAAAACGAAAATGCGAAATGCGAACGAAAATTTGAACACAGCGGGATTCGAACCCGCGCTTTCCTAATAGCTCCCGCTGCGTTCAAATTTTTATGTTTTCTTTAAATGTCTTTTTCAATTTTCCTAAGTGTGGAATAACACTTTAAAAATGTTTAAAAGTATTTATGTTATTTATTATGTTGTAGGTTCGGAATATAATAATTTAAATCTTAGGAATAATTAACAGTATCAGGGATTGTTTTGAGTTTGGGTCACTTACTATGTACAATTCAGAGAAAGTGTGAAGAACTTTGTTTTTGCTTCCTTATTATTTGAATAAAAAAAAACGATATTTAGAATAATAGTACGAGTGACGATTGGACAATTTTTTTAATGAATAATACTCTCTTAAAAATTCTTAAATTAAATCGGCCTTATAATTTTTTTGAGATAAGTTTACCCTACCTAAACTAGTAAACAACGCACCAATGATTTTTACCTCTAGTTTTTTTTATTTAATTTATGTTTCAATATTGTTTATAAGTTGATCTTCAACAACAAAACAATAGTCAACTTTAAAATTTATTAGCTTGAAAATGTTCTTTATGCTAAAATTATCGTAAAGGAAAATCACGGTGGGATTGAGTCAATTAATTGACAAAAAAAATTTAAGAGTGTCTTATTTAATAATCATTTTAGCCATGGGCACTCGTATATATTCCTTTTCACATAGTCTAAAATTATAAAGTATATCGCTGCTATAGCAGAATAATGTATTATTACGAAATTCTACATAATTAAGCTAACTTCACAATTTAATGTCAAATTATTTGTTTTAAATACTCAGTAAAGATTTTATTTCTTTAGTTCTAGATTCTTTTAAGGCTGTAAGGCCACGAAACGACTGTATCAATAGTACCCAGGATTAAAATTTTAAAATGCTCGATGAGAAAATGCTCTCGTTTTGAGTTATATCAATATCCAAAGTAGCAATATAAATAAATATATATGTATTGTACAGGTGATAGCGTTAGGAAACCAGTGCGGTAAGACCATGGTGTGGGAGCTGGGCGCGGCCGCCGGCGCCTCGCGCGCCTCGCACCTCGTGCACGCGCGCTGCCAGGCCGCCGTCAGACAGGTACCTACCACTTAACATATGTCACCTACTACTTGTCACCTATCACTTAGAACTTACCATTTACCATCTAGTTCTTGGCACATAGGCGTCGCAGAACATATTTTTAGCTTTTGTACCGATTATATAGAAATGCAAAAAATATATATTTTTAGTATGAAGGCAGTTATCACGTTCAAATATGTAATTAATCAAGCATATTAAATATTGTTTAAAAATTAAGTCAAAAACTACTATCTGACAATGTATAGTGACAATATATATGTATTTATTTATGTTTCTTTTTTTTATACTGAAGTATGTCTACATATGATTTATATATGTGTATTTATTTATTATGTATGTGTATTTTATGTACTTTTTGAGATAATGTATTTGTGTAGGCTTATTACACTTGACACTTGTTCTGTACCTTTTGTTTACAATTACATTATTTTATTATTATTACATTATTTTTTTCCCTTTACATATAAATCTACTCTTCTAAAAGAATTAATTATTACTGAAATTTTGAAGTTTTCGATTTAGTCACTTTAATTCTAAGGGTACGATATATGAAAATATATGAAAATTTTCAGGTGACGTTATCAAGAAACGGCAAAGTTCTATTGACTTGTTGCGACGACGGCACTATATGGAGATGGGATCGAGTACTTAACAGCACTTAAAACATTCGAAAAAACTAAATATGTGATTATTTCTTTAAAAAGTATTGCTTTTTCAATAAATTGACGTGATAACCCATAAAAAATTAGGGTAATCTCTTGCAAAAGGTTGGTAAGAAAAAAGTTATAAGTGAATGTTGTCAATTTTTAAACTCGCATTTCATTCATTTACTAATCAAAAATTGGTTATAATTGTAAAATTTACATATATTTTTTAAAGTAAATATCATCAATACCTCGATCTGTAACTGAAACTTCAAAATAGTTTAAAAATTAATATGTCATATAAAATTGAATAAGCAAAATATTCGTAACATTAAGAGCTTATAGGTAAATAGTATTTTAATTTACAATTATGATATATAATCTAAATTGGTAATTAGGTAATAAGACCAAAATGATTGACATAAGTGAAGTCACTGACGTTCCAGGTTGAAATGTCATTGACATATAAATAATGCACACATATAAATAATGCACACAGGCAATAAATAATGCACATCGCTGCTTAGAATGAAACAGTCGGTTAGCTTCGACTTCGTAGAGCGTTGTCTCGGTCGCTTAAATTAATAACAATGAGAAATGTCACATATCAACTGAGTGACAAAGACAGCGCTCTAAGAAACCGAAACTAACCGACTGTTTCATTCTAAGCATCGATGTGCATTATTTATTGCCGGGTACTATACATTTGTTTATGTTTTTTACTTGTAGGGTGCTCTAGAAAAGGTAAAGTCGATTTCTATTGTACACGAGAATCGATTCTGAACAAAATGTCAGAATCGACCAAGAATCCATTGTTGAGATGGATTCCGAGAATCGAAAATTTATTTTTCATGGTATGTTCATCACTAAGGTACTTGTTTAGACGTTATTTAGAATGTAGAAAAAAGTTCATTGTTGACCAAAAACTTTTTTTATAAAAAATCTCAATACAAATAAGGCATTCTTTAGTTAAAAGCTTAATGAAATTTAAATACAAGACTGGTATTAGTCAAATGAACATTTTGTTTTATTTTAACAATCCCATTATCTTATCGTAATTTATTAAGATTCAATTTATGAAAGCTTAAGTTTCTCGTTCAATTCTAAAATTTATTTAAGGATTTAAATCCTTTTTATTGTTGAGTAGCGGAACTCGGGGGCTTTCTCCTGCCACCAGAACAAGGGATTCCCCAGAGTAAGAATCAAACCCACTACCATCGCGCACGGCTAAAGACTGATACCACTCCACCAATATAATTTCGATAGATGGAAAATCAAACACCATAAAAAGAAAAACTTATAAATAAATCATCGGGTGTATATATACATTATAATAAAAGTAAAACAACATATAAATTTTATGACAAATGTCGTTTAATGACCAACAAATGACAACAAAATGAATCACAGGGGCCAAGGTGTTATCGTGAACTACGTTACGTTCTAACCACGTGTTCTACTAACGCCTTTGACAACTCCACATATATACCAAAACTATATTTACCTATACATTAAAAGAAATAACTTTGATTTTTTTAATTAATTAATTTTCATATATATGTGAAGTTTTCAAAAGCAATATTCAAATACAGTTAGTATCTAATATCTAACACCGATAACCCTATTCGCTACACATTCAATACAACCTAACAACTAAATTACACTTAATGTAAATGACAGCGTAATTGAATTTAGTCAACATCCCATTAAATTCAGTCTTTGAACATTTTCTAATTAAACAAACAAGACTGGCGTACATAAACAACCGATACTGTTCAGGTTTCATTATATATTTTTTAAAAAAATCGATTTCACTATACATTTAAAGAAAATCGATATTACTACATATTTTTTAAAATAAAATCGATTTAATTATATAAATTTTAACAAATCGATGCGAAAGTAGAAAATGAAAAAATCCTTTACTGAAGTTTATATAAACGTTACCGTAACGTACTTGTTCTAGAAGGTCGTGAGTTCAAACCTTAGTTAGGTTATTATAATTAAAATATAAGTATTAACGTTTATTATTACCATACAAAAAGTATGTCACAATAAATACAAAGGTGTTTAAATAAACTTGGGAGATTTTTCTAAGTAAAAGATCATTTCATTTTCTATACAACAGCAATTTCATTTTAAAATTTATCATTTATATAAATTAATTAATCAAAATTATTTGTAAATGAGTCATGTTTTTAGTTACGCAAATATTCTACGGCGAGTATTCAGATCTACGAAATAATATAATACAAAGTTTACTCTAGTATTAATATTATTGGACAACTCCATCAATGTACAAGAAAAATAAAATCGATATTTCAAAAATTAATATTAATTACATTCATATATCGATTTTTCAAATCATTTTTTCTAATAACTTCCAGACTATACACAACTTTACAGAGTTAAATTAAGGCTTAAATTAAAATAAATAAGTACAATTGTAACATCTAATTTAATACAGATTTATCTTACAATTATAAAATCAACAAATATTTAACAATTAAATCTTAACTCCAAAAGGCACGACTGTAAATAAAACCGCTGATTAAAATTATGCAACAATCATGTAGTTACAATATTCGGAGATACATTTATAATAATATCATTAAAGTGAGAAATATTTTATATTACAGATTGAGATAGCAATAAGGTTGTTTAGTAAAGAGATCAATATCTAGAGTATGCACCATGTAAATATCGATTAAAATAAAATTACAAATTTGTAACAACACTACCAAATTACAACAATCAAGGCTACTTAAAATAAAAAAAAAAGATACAAATGCAAAAAAATAATTAAAAAATAAAACATTTACATAAAAATTATAAAAAAAATCCATACACTATAACAGTAATATCCATTCCATACAAATAACTTAAGCACACTTCGAGCCCTCCAGCGAACAAAATCGAATCTACAAAAACAACGATTTGTACATAACCGCTGGGAAAAAAAAGAAAAAAAATTACATAGGAGGTGTCAAGGGACACCCGGATGGGACGAAGTTCCTTTCGATTAATTAGTGAAGGAATTGTAATAATGTTTTTGTTTTATAATTATTTTACTATTAATTAGAAATGAAAAGCTGGCTTGCTTTCTATAAGAGAGAGAGAGAGACAGACAGAGAAACATGCGCACTCCGCACAGCTTACAATAGCTTTCTACAGCAAAGTGTCCATACAAATTTTCGTGAGAATTCTTTTCCGTCTAAAAGAAACTTCGTTCCAATAATTGTCAAATCGTTATAAATATTAGATAGGATTCTACACGACGGAGGGTCCGATTGAAAGCTGACCCCACTAGCGCCATCCGCCCCGTATTACATTATTCAAAAAAAAATGATCACCAGGAACTATCAAATTGAAATTTCCTCCCCCATCTGACAAGCTACATGCTTTTCTATTTGACCTATGAACAAGCAAAGAAACCCAATCGTGGATATATGTTATTATTATTCTCACGTTTGCTATTGTTGTCAACTTTCAACAATACCGGAAATAATAAAGGAATCCCTGTTATGATAAACAGATATTAATATTTTTTTAAAGTTTTTTAAAAAACCAAATATCTTTTTGTATCATATCTCCCGCTACTCTTAACACCAACTCATCGGAACGTAACTACTACAATTGGAACAAAAGTAGTTGACAAAAAAGCGTAACTTACTTTCAGCGAAAAAAAAAATTAATAAATGCGTTAAGGGCGTTTATGACGTCACTAATAAATAATCAGCTTTATAATTATTAAAAATATACATATACTGAATTATCACAAACTTAAAAAGATACATTCTGTTCATTTTTACTATCTTATTTATATTTACATGGTGTACACGCTTAGTTTACACAGAGAAAATAAAATTAAAAGTTTCGCATCAAATTCGGTACAAGCAATGTACGCCATTGTTAGGGTTTAAAAAAATATATTGGTCAAAAAGAAATGGCACTAAAATATCCGAATACGGACAGGACTTAACTACTAAATGTTTCCAGTTCCACTTACATATCACCGTTTTGAAAAGACTTTCGAAACTTTTCCTTTCTAAGTATTTTTTCAATAATTAAAACGATGCACTCTCACATTACCAACCGAGTATATATTATAAAAAAAATGTATTGCTCTAGTTTAGAAAAATATTTAAAATTTACAAAGCTGAAACTAAATTTAAACAAATATTCTTGATTTTTCAATGACTTTCATGAAATTTCAAATCGTAACTAATCTACTTAGTAAATAAATCTTTCAAATATATATTTGAAGTAACAACAATATTGATATCTATTGAAGTACATTATATTTTTGTATATGACCTGACCTCGATCTCGTAGGTAACCTTTTCATATATTGAAAAAATACTTAAACAATTTCCATTTTCAAATCCCACATCACTATTTAATTCATAATAACAGTATAACCGTACATAAGTTACACATTTTCATATTAAAAAATCCAAACAAAACCCATCCATTCCAATTTATTGTCGTTAATGCAACGTGTCATTCGCCATTTGATTATTTGCCATTTTAAATTAATATTTAGTCTTAATAGCATTTTATAGTACGCGCATTTTACGTTGACAGGTCGGAACCTAGCTACAGTTCGTCGCAGAACCGACTTTTAGGAAGTGATTGGTGGCAAGAGGCGGAAAGCGAGACCTCTTTGCCTGGTGGATTGTACCGGAGCGAAATTTAGGAAAGCGTAGATATGACTGGTCAAGATAAAATGCGCGTACTATACTTTAGGTGATATGTGCATAGAACTTACATACATAGATTATGGCCAATCAGTTCGTGCGTTTTCGCTGTCAAGCCGAAAGCGTAGCGTCATTCTGTTAATTTTACAAGCACTTATTTTGGTTAATAATAGATTTTATCAAAGAATCATTATTAGTATTTTCCTATTGTATATTAGAAAAGAGAAGTAACGCCTAAAGAGTCCAAATTTGAATTTCCCGAATTCCACAAGTCATAATATTTTTTTTAAGAAGTAATGATTATGTCTCACCCTCAAAATAAAAGTGACCTCAAAAAATTGAATTAAAGTAAACCAAAAATAATAAATATATTTTGAATATCTTTATATAATTATAGAAAATAGGTATTTTATGATTAAATTATCAAAACATTTGACGTTAGAGGAATTTTGAGATCTGTCACTGTCATTCTACGGATGAGACATAATATAATCGAATAGAATTCTTAGAACTTTTACCGTATATTTTGGCTTTACGCTCCTATAATTTGTGTGTGATGATGATACAACTATCTAGTAGTAAATTTACTAATCAATATGACTAGGACAATAATATAAAACTAACCTACATTGGGGCGGTCAATTGAAGTTCAATTACAAACAATAACCAAACAAATAAATATATATTTAATAGGAAATAATTTATGAAACGCAAAATTTTAGTTTCTATATAAAAAGTATTAAGCCTACACCTTTTACCCTGACTATATATTTTTTTATTAACCAATTGAGAAAATCGATTAAATTTTTAATCGGAAGCGTTTAAAAGGCTGTATAGTACGCGCATTTTAACTTGAAAGTTCGGAAAACCGTCTTTTAGGGAGTGAATTATAGTAAGAGGCGGTCTTCGGCGTTACTTTTTTACTCTCATTGGCTGTAACGAAGCCTAATTTCGGACAGCATAGATATGGCTGTTCAAGATAAAATGCGCGTACTATATTAATGATTAAAAATAATAACATACTACAAGTAGATTTAACTACACTAGCTATATCACAACATCAATTACAGTACATATATAAATATGTATGTATATAGGAAAAATCTAGATTTAATTCAATTTGAAAGATAGGAAATTTTAAGATTGTTTATTTAAAAATATGTTAAACAGTATTAACGCCTACATATTTCTTTATATTCAAAATTAAAAAGTTAACGTTAACTCATATATTTTTGGAATAGCTTGAATTTCTTCATTTAATATACTCTCAATTAATTCCGATACACAATAATTCTCCTTATAAATTACATGTCCGATTTGAATTAACCATCACATATCATTGTGCTTTTCCCTAATACTGGGTTTCTAAACCTACCACTTCTTCCCATTCATTTTAACTCAGTACTTAAAAAGCTACCACCCCTTAAATATTCAAGATCTATATTTTAAAAAATCCAATAAATATTTTATAATTAATTTGCTATTTTTTTAATCTGTACAAATTAAAATCAGGACATTTTTTCTGAATAAGAATAATTATTTTTTTTTAAAAAATATCGAAATCTGTCTGTAATTATTACTTTTGCATTATCAAAATATATTAGAAATAGAAGGTCAGTCAATAAAAAAAAAGAAATATCACGTCAATATCAAAAATCGACATCGTTCTGTACAATAAATATTTTTTTAATTATTGCAATATATAGTAATTGATTTGCATTGATTAATTTCAGTTCAAAAATCTACTTTTTTTGTATTTTTGACTTTTTTTAACAACGAATCGAATTTGAAATATTACGTCTAATGTACTGTGTTGCCATCATAGGTGCGCGTGGTTTCGTCTATAAAAATATTTATGCCTATTTTTCTTATATTATTTCTCTTTTCGCAATAACCGTTTTCTTATTTGTTAAATATGTAAATTTTAAATACGCTTCTATTACAAAATTCTTAAAAGCAACACTACCACAATTATTTAATTTGGGAAGCAGTTTCATGCTACTTTTCTATCTTACGATTATTGTATTCATATTTCTTTTTAATTTCAATATATTTTCGTTTTTTTATATATACTGGATTCAAAATTTTAATATTTGCTAAGAACGTGTTGAGCATCAAAGATCATTTAAGTAGTTTTCAAAATACAAAATGCGCAAATTAAGAACGATCTAAGATATCAATATTATTAACCATTTCGTTAAATATATAGTTTTATATATACATCATAACTCCCGTACGCTCAGTTATAACAATTTTACGAATTAATTTGATTAAGTCAAACTTTTAGGTAATAACAATAAATTCAACAGGGTAATAAAGTTACTTAATTTATCAATTTTTAAATAAAAACTAAAATAGGAATGTATATTATTTAAAAGTACCTTTCTTTAAATAAGCCCTACAACTTATTAAGTTAAGCAATTAACCTGAGACTGTACATAATAATATGCTACACAATATACATGTTATATGCAAATTGCAACTGTACATTGAGCTCTAGTGTCAGGTCGCCATTTTTTTTTTCGTTGATTAGAATGAATTATTTAATACTTTTTGTGTAATACGGTGGGTAACATTGACTAGAAGTTATTTAAATATTAGATATAATCTAATATATTAAAATAAGAAAAAAAAATTCAAGTTTAAATACTGCCGCGAATTATGAATCGAAAGTGACAATTCAAAAAAAAATATTGCCATCACAAAAAAAAACATCAAATAGGTTTTACATTTTTGTCATGTCATTAATTTTCTAAATAGGATTACAACCATAGACAATAAATAATAAATAAACATTAAATGAACATGCAATAATACAACAGATTACAATCCATATATACCAGGGAAGCATAAAGCAGAAGCGATCTCGAGACCCAGAAGGAAAAATGGAAAAGGAGGGAAAACTTAGTGTCACGATACTCGATTTTTTGCATAAAATCGAAGAAAATAACAAAAAAATGATTATCAATATGCCAAATTAAATATTGACAGTCATTTTTTATTTTAGTGGTATTATATTTATAGATTTTTTTAGAATGTCACTTAGGCATCTGACAGCTTGATATAATCTACATAAGCGATCCAAAGGTACCAGGGTACCATAAAGCATTTGAAGCCCCAAAGATGAATTCCTTTAATTATTTTTTTTTTAATTATACTATCAATTGCAATACAAGCATCGACTGTAAAAGCCAAAGAAAAAAAAATCATTTATATAATAACGTTATCTTTTATAATTTGACAACTGTCAGAAATAAAAAAAAAACTAAACCAAATAAACAACCAAAAACCACCGAACATAAATCCAAACATAACAATTGAAAATAAATAAAAAACACAATTTCCAATCGACAAGTACCAGGGGAGCATAATACAAAAGCGGTCTCGAGACGAGCACTTCAGCAAGGAAGGGGGAGATAGAGGGGCAGTGGCAGGTGGAGGGGGGAGGGCAGGGGTAAAGCGGTCACCGCACGCGGCCCGAGGGCGAGCGCAGATGCGAGCGTATGTACCCGGTGCGGTAGTCGACCGCGTCGCGACTGCGCCCGCCGCCGTCCGTGCCGCGCTGGCGGCGTCGACTCCATCTGTTTTAGAAAACATATGTTAAATTTGTTGAATGGCGTAACTCAATGCCGCTTTATATCTAATAGAGAAGAAAAATTAAAGTTTGTTTGATATAATCATTGCCCATAATGGGATTCGAGCCCATGATTGAGAATGAAGCCCAGATTTTTTTATAAACTTCTTTTTTCTAATAAATGATTCATTCATGAGACATTCAATTTAGATTTAACAATATTTAAATAATATTTAAAATTAGTAATGAAGTCAGGTTAAATCAACAACAATTAATAAGTAGTCATAAAAAATCATTTAATAACAACATTATTATGTATTATAGTACACGCATTTTGTCTTGACCAGTCATAATATCTTCGCTTTCTAAAATTATGCCGAAGTACAGACAACCAGCCAATGAGAGTTGACCAGTGCCTGAGACACAACACACCGTGCGTAATGAAATCACTAATATTTATCTCTCTCCCGACTCTTACCACCAATCACTACCTAAAAGTCGGTTCTGCGATGCCTATTGTAGCTAAGTTCCGACTTTTAACCTTAGAGTGCGTATACTTAAATAAAATACTAGCGGCCCGCTCGCTCGCTCGGCTTCGCCGCATACGCTTCAACTCTCGGGGGTGCATTTTTAATAAATAAAGTAGCCTATGTTTAAATTTAGATTATTAACTGTATTTATGCCAAAATTCATTACAATCGATCAAGCGGTCTAGATTTTTCATATAAACTTTCATCCCCTATTTCAACCCATTAGAGGTAGATTTTTGAAAAAATAAGTAGCCTATGTTAGATCCAGTCACTTTTATTACTTTCATTCTAAATTTCATCCAAATCGGACCGGTAGATTAGGCGTGAAAGCGTGACAGACAAACACACAGACTTTCCCATTTATAATATAAGTGTGGAAGTATGGATATAAATACAAATAGCTCACCTTAAAAGTCTCATAATGTAATCAGGCCAATTATCTGGGAACATGACTAGAAAGAACCCGACGGCTATTAAGATGATGCCGGCCAACTTCATGCCCTCGAATTCCACCCCATACAGCACAACGTCTAGTGCTGTGACACACAATAATAATACATTACTATATGTTAATATATATATTAAATAAAATAATAAAATTAAAAAACTACTTTTTGTATGGACGGAAGGAACAAATAATTTATATATTATCTTTATTTGTATATTCATATTGCACCCCCAGAATTAAAGTGCTCTAACTCAAGAAATTATATATCGTTGCAAATCACAATAGAATCTTAGAATGGGCTTTTTATGGTCATTTATTAGCAAAATAATAAATTGGGGAAAAATTTTAGTTAGGTCAGTTTAATTTTAAGGGCGCGAATAATAGATAATAATATAATACATCAATAAGGTAGATTACATGAATTATATAAAATGGCGCACTGTTTTAAATAGGCAGTAAAACAAAAATATATAAAATTTACATTTTTTTAAATATAATTGGTTATGTATTAAAAAACAGAAGACCTCACCAGCAGAAATGGGTACAGCCGTGATAAGTCCGAGGGACACGAATATATTGTACGTCATCAGGTTGCCGAATTGGAAAACCAAATGAAACACTGTAACGAGAATATTATAAATATACATATAACATAAACACATATTTTTTTCTTAACTGTTTTTAGCTTTACACTCCTTCCACCTTGAAGGGTGAATACTCTCTGCGTTAATGGACGGTATGAACCGTATTTTATCCAAAAATGTCTTAAACTGTGTAAAGGCAGCTTTTTCCCGGATAACGGGGTAGTTGAAGAGAGCCTACTGTCAGACACTCTGTCCACTGTTGACCTGAAATCGAATCATTGCAGGTACCAGAGCGAAGAAATGAAAATTTAAACACAATCATTTCTCCGAGTGGGAATCGAACCCACAACTGCGCCACGACGATCTCTCTAAAATCATGTAATATAGAGTATGGGAATGTAAGGTAGGACTACAAAAGGACTACTTAAATTAAGTAGACGGCTCGTAGGAATAATATTTTGCATAGCAGGATAGTCAGTTAGAGAGAACCTAGTGCCTAAAATCGAGACTGCGTGTTGAGTTGCTTGCTGGCCAGAGTGGAAACGAGAATAATGTGAAAAGTAAAAAAGTAGAGATCGAACCCATAACCTTTGATATTGCACTGGCTCTGCGCTACAATGGCCTTAAAATTTAAATAAAATCGTATATTTTATCGTATAATAATAACATATATTATAAAAGTGTAAACCGAGAGCGTTTAAAGTATACGCCGGTCGCATCTCGACCTACATCGCGAATACAACGCCTTGCATTCAACGAATGGGCACATTTATCTTGCATGCGCGGAAACCTTGACTTTTTTTAATATACCAAAGAATAAGACAAATTATCAATACCAAAATGCCACGATATTAAAAAAAACGAGTGTTGTTGATATATTCGTATCGAAATTTAAAAAAAAATAATGTTTTTAAAATACTTATAAATGGTGTCGCAATGAAATGTTTCTGTGAAAAATTTGGTAATATAGTAAAATTAAAACAAAAGTTCGCTAGTTATATTACATGCGACATCTGATTACTTTTTAAATATTATTTTTACTGAACTTAATTCGATAATATACACGCTATACTTGTAACAATAATGATATAACATTTTTTTTTCTTTTTTTTAGCTTCACGCTGTATCCCGCACACAGCAGGGTAGGCAAAGGGAACCTAGTATTAAGATACTCCGTTCCCCACACACCGCCGAATTCGGAGGCGTTGCGTGTAAAGTGGCGGAACTTAACGCCGCGCTTTACCTCGACACCAGAGCGAGGAAAATGGAAATATTAAATGTTTCCATTCCTCGAGTGGGAATCGAACCCACAACCAGTCGTTTACAGTCACACGCTCGTGCCACTGGGCCACTAACTAAAAATATTTAAAATCAATACATGTGACATAAATTTATCGTGAGATTTCTTTAATTTATAATCTTAACTGTAAAAAGAGAAGAAACTCGTTAGCTTCGACTTCGCTTCGCTTCACGACTTTCCTATCCGCATAACGGGGAAGTCAGACAGAACTTAGTGTCAAGACACAGACACTCCGTTCTCCACACTTCGCCCGGAATCAAGACATTGCGTGTTAAGTGGCGGAACTTAAAGCTGCGCTTTGTTTTAGGTACCGGAGAAGAAATGAAAATAATATATAATCACACCCCCAAGTGGGAATCGAACCCACAGCCACTAGTTTGAGCATAAGATACTAGGATATAGGGGCCAGTCGTGGCGCAGAGGCACAAAGTGTGCCTGTAAAGCGACTGGTTGTAGGTTTGATTACCACTCGACGAGTGAAAATATTTAATATTTCCATTTTCATCGCTCTGGTGTCCGCCACTTAATATGTAATGCCACCAAATTCGGCGGTGCATGGGAAACGGAGTGTCTTAACACTAGGTTTCGTCTGTCTACCCAGCTGTGTGTGGGATACAGCGTGAAGTTAAAAAAATTATGACACACTTTATTAAATACCCCTAAATGTCTTCATTATTGTTTTTTTTTTAGCTTTATTGTTTTAGCTGTATCCCGCACACAGCAGGGTAGGCGGAAGGAACCTAGTGTTAAGACACTCCGTTCCCCACTTTCCACCGAATTCGGAGGCATTGCGTGTTAAGTGGCGGAACTTAACGCCGCGCTTTACCTCGGCACCAGAGCGAAGAAAATGGAAATATTAAATATTTCCACTCCTCGAGTGGGAATCGAACCCACAACCTTTCGTTTACAGTCACACGCTTGTGCCACTGGGCCACGACTAGCCACAATATATGTATAACTAACAATAAAGAACATAGTCTATGTATCTATCCAACAAACAAGACTCACTCAACAAAGCACAGCTGGCCAACAGCAGCGACACCCACGGCATCCTGTGCGCGGGCAGCTGCTCCGTGCCCGTGAGGTACAGCGCGAGGCACACCGGCCACAGCAGCGTCGCGTTCACCACGCCCAGTATGGAGAAGAACAGGGCGCGCTGGCCAGTGTTAACGTCGCCCATCACTTTTCTGAATAGCACCTGTGTGGGGATAGGACGCTTTGATTAATTGTTTGGTGTTAAAATCATTGTTGGACTTAAAATGTATTCATTTTAATCTTTAAAAAATCTTAACTTTGGAGGCGAAAAGGATACATATTAAGTTAAATAAAATATTTAAAACAAATTATGACGCAGGAAAAATGAGTGAGAGTGAAAGTGGAGAACGGAGTGTTCGAACACTAGGTTCCCTCTGCCTACCCTGGTGTGTGCAGGATACAAAGTAAAGCTATAAAAAGTAAAGAAAAAAGAAAAAAATTAAGAACAACTTTTTTAAATAAAAAAATACACTTACGCCCAATATCTTTAATCGATCTTAATAAAAAAACTGCCACCTTAGATTGATCTAGTAATCATTTTTTTGAGTAAAGTAGGCAATAACCAATAAATCTTCAAACTTTCAACAAGTCCAGTCGCACTTTTTAGATAAGAATCGGTTAATGATATTACGTGTAACACAAGGCAAGCGGGGATCCACCGTAGTGAGCAGTATGGGCATGGGCATACCCACAACCTAATTTGCTTGTGACTTCACATTTTTTGGTATTGATACAAGTTAACTGATTTACACCAGATTTCAATATTATTTTATAATTGTAATTATCTTCGAATTCACACTCTGACTACCTCTTGGCCGATTTTAAGGTAGCTGTGACAAATACAACCTTTTTTGAGGACTGTATCCGTCTCTGATACTTGCTTCAATAATGTGATACCACGGCATACTCAGGGACGGTTCAAACAAGAGATTACTAATAATTAATTAAGCTAATTTATAAAAACTAATATAAGCTACTAAGTATCCTTTAATAACACGTTTTGACAAATATATTTAGTGTTGCATTTTAAAATATTTTTTTAACTTAAAATGCATTCGTGAGATCAAAAAAAAACATCTAAGAAGTCGACAAAGATACATTTAAGTTAAAATAGTTATCAGACAAATCAGGGAAAGCCACCCGTACCTACTCGTGAGCCATATGTGAATCTTTGAAGCATTATTTGTAGCTCTCCATAAATGTACCCAAGTTCCCGTTGGATTTTTATCATTCCTCTTTAGCGTACTCTTTAAATACGGCTCGCGAAATATTTCAAATATTACGGGAAACTACCAAGCATCGGAGCGGAATTGTATTCTCAACCCGTCCCCTCACGGATGGAATTCTATTTCAAATAGTACATTAGATTCGTTGGGTCAGTCGCTATAAATTCTACATGATTAAAATAAATGGAAAATAGAACAGTCTCTTGTTGCTGTCCTCTTTCGGGGGATATTGACGCAGTTGGACAACGTCTAAATGTAAACGTGCTTGGTTGTGGGTTTGATTCCCACTCGGTGTGATTTTTTAATTTAGTTATTTCGATTTTTCTGGGCTAAACAAAGTGCGGCGTTGGGATCCACCATTTAATATGCCATGTCTGCTTTTTTATTATTCTCTAGGTATAATTTTTTTAGGGTAATTTATAATTGCATGAACAAAATAGTAACTTTTGCAGCCATTATTATTATTATAATAATAGAAGAAATAATTATTAATATGTCTAAATGACTTATTCATTTTGTTAGAACTAAAATAGGTACATATTCCCAAGGATGGTATGGAAATCCTTAACCGTAATCGGAACTATTGGATATACAAAACAAATAAGGTGAATATGTAAATAACATTCATTTATAGTTAAGAAATTGACAGATTCGAAAAAGAAATAAACGAAGTCGTGGTACAGTGAGACAACATTTGACAGTAAAGCGATGGTTGTGAATTCGATTCCCACTGAGGAATCATATTTTAATTTTCATTTCGTTGGTTTAGGACTAAAGACACTTAATACGCTCTCGATTTCGAACGGAGGGGACGCAGTAACTTGACTAGCTCCTCTCTCTCTACCTCGCTATGTGAAAAAAACTGCAAAGCTGCTGCTGCTATTAAAATGAAATAAAATTCATGGGCGATCAGAAAATAATGAATTTAAATACAAATCTTACTTTTAATTTCATATTATGACTAGAATACAAGACAGTACGGGCTATTTAAGTCACCATTAAGGACACAAAGTGTGAATTTTGTGACATAATTACAAACAAAAAAACTAAAAAGAAAACGTCAAAGTATATAATTTGTCTGCGACATCAAGCTTTGATTGTTGAGTTTTAATAGTCCGGCGTGATAGTATCGCGCCCTAAATACTATATAGCACGCGATTAACTGAACAATAAGTGACTAATTCACATTTTCACTTTAAACAAACAAAACTACTTACAACTTTTCTATTTACTTATACATATTTATTTGTATTACTCACAATTGTTTTATTAATTGACTTTTGAAAAAATAAAGAAAATATTAGTATTAGTATTAAGATTAAATTCAATAACAATGTAATTAATAGTTATTGAAAGCCATTATGGCACAGAGGGAAGGCGTCAGAGTTTAATTGGGCAATTAATTGTATAGATTCGATTCCTATTCGGGAGAATGATAGATTATACTTTAAAAAAAAATTACTTCCCGGTCATTATAACTCAAAACGCGGCGTTGAATTACGCAACTCAAGATGCTGTAATTCGATTTAAGGTGTAAAGCAGCGATTGGAGTGCCTCGACACTAGATTCTTTGGCAAATAGCGCAAAGTATTTTTTGTAGTAATAATTAATTTTGTATTTATCTGATCCCATCTATTCTGGTACCATAATAAAACAGTAAACCCACAATGTTTTTACGGAAATATCTTTTGTAACTCTTCTTTCTCTACTTTGCATTAATACCGGCCTAGCCAGGGTCTGCCTTCCGACTAAACACTATAAAAAAATCTTTGGAACTACGACGACGAATTTGGATGAAACTACTTTATACTACAGCTTTTAAGCTTGGGCAGAGCTTAGGGCATAAATGATTTTAAAGAGTAGGTAGGACATCTGACATTGAACCACTATAACCAGCTAAACTATAAGAAATAAGGAAAATAGCGCTTTAATAAAGTTGGCCAACGTGACCAACGTTTTTCATATTATTTTACTATTAAATATTTTTCATATTGTTTTTCATATAAAATTACGAGGTCTACATAAACGAAGTTGCAGGCAGCCACTAGTTAATAATAAATTAAAAGTTACCGATACTAATTTCAGCGAGATCTTTAATAGCGAAAAGCCCGTACAAAGTCCCAAGAGTGTCGTTTAACAAATATCAATTTGTGTGATCAATAATCACATGTTACAGACTGAAACGCTTATATCGGCGCATATAGTACAGAAGGTTACTGACCCCGATGTTTCAACCCTTATATCATTTAATTTCAATGTAATGTTTCAACCCTTATATCATTTAATTTCAATGTAATGTTATAATTGATTTTATTTTAGAATATATAATATGCAGTAGGTAGAAATAATCGCAATAATTCTACTTATTGAGGCCATGGTGGTGTAGCGGGACTAAATGTAAATGCGATTGGGTGTAGGTTCGATTTCCAGTCGGTGAAGTGATTATAATTTAATAATTTTCATTTTCTCCGCTCTGGTACTTAAAATAACGCGCGGCGTTAAGTTACGCTACTCAACATACAGTCGGGAATAAGTCTTGACACTAAGATCTTTCTGACTACCCTGTAAAAAGGGAAATGCCCTGGGAAAAGCGTGAGGATCTAAAAAAATTTAACGTTATTAACGCCCCTTTACAAAACCTAGTGCCGCACTTTCTCTTACCAAAGCGAATAATCGAAAAAAAATTACAATAACTACACCGAGCGGAGAAATGCAATAAAAATGTACAAATATTTTAATCTTCACATCCCTTTAATTTATACATCGACACAGAATGCATAGTTGTCACGCACTCGCCATGTCCGAGGTTTGCGTGTGTCATAACTTGTACATAAGTACCTATAACACGAAATATTATTTTGTCGATTTGATTTAAAGTAAAGTGCGCTGATTAACATTTATTAAGGTGCCTAATTAAATCACATGAAGGAGCAAACATAATTTCTCGCATGTTACACGAAAATATGTAATATAGTTTCGTTTATTCGTATTGAAATAAATACTACATTATGAAACAACATAGCTGTTTTTGGTTTAAGTGTGGTTTGTGTTAATAAAGAATATATACATTTCTTTTTTTCTTTTAGCTTCACGCTGTATCCCGCACACAGCAGGGTAGGCAAAGGGAACCTAGTGTTAAGACACTCCGTTCCCTACTTTCCGCCGAATTCGGAGGCATTGAGTGTTAAGTGGCGGAACTTCATGCCGCGCTTTACCTCGACACCAGAGCGAAGAAAATGGAAATATTAAATATTTCCACTTCTCGAGTGGGAATCGAACCCACAACCAGTCGTTTACAGTCACACGATCGTGCCACTGGGCCACGACTGGCCACAATAAATATACATAGATATATTAAAATTACTAACGTACATCTATATAACTCTTATCTTATTATCAGACAGTGATTTTTGTGATTAAGAGACAATAGAAACAACTTGTTCTAGAAAGCTGAAGTTTGGCATGTAAAATATACGCATTCTAACTTGAAAGGTCGGAACCTAGCTACAATAGGCATTGCAGAATCGACTTTTAGGGAGTGATTGATGGTAAGAGGATGTGAGCGAGACCCATGTGAGACAAAATTAGTGATTCCATTACGCACGGTGTGTTGGTCCTCAGTCACTCGTCAACTCTCATTGTCTGGTTTATTGTACATGCGAGAAATGTCGAACAGTGTAGTTATGACTGTTCAAGATAAAATGGTCGTACTATAGGTTCCTTCGGGAGTTTATGAGTACTATAAGGAAAGACCGGAATTTCTCACAGTGACAAAAAAGAACGGGATTTTTACATTTTACAATAGACACTACGGATGAAATGTATGTATATCGGCGTAGGAAAGCGTATATAAGCAGGCAAAGTCGAAGATAAGCAAATGATGTCTAAATTTAAAAATTTCTCTATATAGATGATTTTAAAAAGTTCTTTATTCCAATATTTAAAGTTTTTTGGCTCTGATATAAAATAATTGTATATACTTGATTTATAGCAAATATGTATTCTTTAACGTCGAAATGATAGGTCATTATGTCAACGTGAGGGCGCCGATTCGTTTTTAAATAAACTGAAATTCATGATCATAAAAATAGAATTACTTGGTTTTACATGACACAGCATAAACTAACAACGGCTAATCTACTGATGAATGTGTTTTTCATATGCATATGGTATCTCGCAAAGGTTAAGTAAACATTGCTACGATACAATCATAGAATAAAAATAACTCGTAAAAAGAATACGAAAATCATCTATACATATTATAAACAAAAACATGTCTAATTTATCTACTACTTTCTTGAAATCTCATCTGTTTCAACTATGGTAAAAGTATAGCTACATCGATTTTGCTTATCGACAATCGACAATTTTTATAGATTCACGCTTTTTCTTGCATAGAGGGATAGTCAAAAATAACCTACTGTCAGGATTAGAAGAAATGAAAATTTAAATATAATCATTCCCCCGAGTGGGAATCGAACCCACAACCATCCAACCAACCATTAATGTATAGTCAAACGTCACACTGCGACGGCCTCATTGGTGCTTATTAAGAGCTTACACTAAATTAATTATATATTTAAGCTTACTAACGTCGAAGAGCGATGTAAGAAATAATAATGAGCAATACGGTGAATGGAACAATGCCCTAACGCACCAGCTCCAGGTTTTGATCAACCGGCATGTTCCCTAGATTCTTGGTATCCACTGAACCAAGAAAATATCGAAGGGCCATCTTCGAGGGCTTTACAAGCCAAGGGGAAATGACCATACGTCCTATAAAACGTACACGTACACGTACACGTAAACATGGCCGTTTACAGCAAGACCGGCGAAGCTGTGTTTTGGATGAGGGAACATCTAGGGAGGGATCGAAAAAGTCACTTTACTAGTCTTTTACTCGAATTTAGCGAAGTCAGAACATGAGTAAGTGAAGCGCAGTGTTGAGTTTTTTTTTTTTTTTTTTTTATGGATAGAAGGTGGCAAACGAGCTGAAGGCCCACCCGGTGTTAAGTGGCTACCTTCGCCCATAGACATCCACAACATTCAAGTTATGGATGCGTTGCCAGCCTTGGGAATGTAGGACAGAAGGAGGGAGGAAGGATGGGAATGGTGGGAATAGGGAGAGCTGGCTCACATGCCATCGAACCGGAACACATCTTAAGATATTTGGCGGTTCGTCTTTGACATGATAGTGGTCGCGAGCCAGTCGGAGAACGAATCTCCTACCACCAAACTACTGGGTTACCCGCCTTTTACGGGACGCTACCCAGCGGCGGGGGGGAATTGTATTCTTAACCCGTCCCCCCACGGGAAGAAATTTAATTGCAATTAACTATTAAGTATGAACAATTGTAGTATAATAATTAAGAACTAATGAATTTTCAGCTAATTGTAATTTTTATGTGATGTTCCCACGAACAAATAATAACTTGTTAATATTTAATTGTAATTGTAAACAACACTGACTGATGTTGTTTACAATTGCAGTGGTAAAGAGGCAGGGGGAGACCTCGGCTGGCCTTCGAAAACACAGTATCGACGGTACTGGAGGAAGGTCACGTAAAAAGCATTAGAACGTGTATGAAGAGGTGGATGACAGTGGACGAAGCGAAAGAAGTATGCAGGGACCATAGCGTTTGGCGCTCCGTTCGTCTGACTACCCCGCAAGGGATACAGCGTGAAGCTAAAAAAAATTTACTTATGTGCATATGTATGTATGTATGTATGTAGGTATGTGTATATATTACAAACCTTAAATATAGCAAATCCGGCGGCAGCGCACGCGGCCAGCACCACCCCGCCCAGCGTGGAGCTGCCCGTGATGCCGTCCATGTACGCGAGCAGCGCTATGCCCGTGTCGCAGAGTATCGCCGCCACTATCTGTGCACCGTTAGTTTGGAGTAAACAACTATATAGGTTATATTTAAGAAGTTGTGTTAATATGAAGAAAGAAAATTTAAATACATTTAACATTTCTAAAGTGTTATTTATTCACACACTTAGAAAATTGAGAAAGATATTTAGGAAACGTACAAAAATTTGAACGCAGCGGTATTCGAATCCGCACCTCCTGGATATCGTTCTGGCGCTCTGACCAATAAGCTAAGCGTTCTACTATCAGCTTCATCGAAGTTCTTTTACGCTTTATTACAGCTTTTTTTTTAAATTGCTCTTTATATAAAGCACGGCTTTATATAAAGCTTGGACTTCGACGGTGTCCAAGACCAGGATTCGAACCCACGCCGGGTTCGAATCCTGATGCGTTCGAATTTTTATACGTTGTCAGTGCAGTGTCGGTTATTTGGGAAATGGTTTATTGATTTGACGACATTAAAATCTACGTCTTAGTGTACATCACGAATGAGCAACCCTTTTTAGCAATGGTCAATTTTTTGTGGGCTAAAATCACACTTTCTAATATAAATCGGGTCGTATGGGTCCACTTTCGAATTTAAAATACACAGGTTTCACAGAATAATTAGAAGACAAAATACCGCATTGAGCAATATTTAATACCACTACATCTTTTGATGGAATTAAACTATTCTATTCACTTTAGGTTCATCAGAATTCTTCCAGTTTCTTTAGCCAACATATAACTAGAACCAAGGTACACAAATACAATTCAGACTTAGGGGAATAACTATATCTAAAATATGATAATTTCACAAATACACTCAAATTTAAAAAAAATACTTTATTACACTCACCCTAACACCAACGAACTGTTCGTGCAGTATCACCCAAGAGAGCAGATACACACACGACACGTTGGTCGCGAACAGCGCCACCACGTCCGTGGACAGGAGTATCTTCAGCGCGTAAGTGTACATGTATATAGTCACCACCCAGAGAAGGCAGAATAGACTGCAGCGACTTAGAAATCGGGCTGAGAAATTGTTTGTTATGTTAATAGAGAGTTTAATATATGATGGGTTAGTAGAAAATTTATTAAAAATATATGCATTTAACGTGTTATATACACGTTAAATGCTTATATTTTTTCATTATATAGTGAATTTGATATATAACTTCTTTTTGACCGAGTGTACTCACTCGCTAAAATAAATTCAAGAAAAAATCACAAACAGAAAAAGGAAAAAAGCTGAAAAGTACACGGACCTCGAGTCTGTGGCGTCTAAAAAAAACTTTTTTTTATAAAATTTGATTACATTAATTGCCTTATGTTGTAATTGATTATGGTTTTTATTTTGCGTCTTACGGTAATCGCGATAGTTTGTGGGTTCGATTCCCTCTCGGTTGTATAATCAGAATATTATTATTGCTATATATCGGCTCTGGGGAACGAGGCAAAACGCGGCGTGAAGTGACGCTATCCAGCATGCAGTTCGATCGAAGTGTCTTGGCACTCGGTCTTGTCTATCTACCCAGCAGGGTAGTCAGAACAATATTCGTGAAGCTGTATGTATAATGTATATGTCTTATATAAAACTTTTTTTGTTGCAGCTTCTTTTAACATAGTGGGGTAGCCAGAGAGGACCTAGTCCCAAGACACTCCGTCCTCAACTTTGCGCCCGAAATTGAGACATTGCGTATTGAGTCTGTTTGTCTTTGGTATCAGAGCGAAATAATTTAATCATTTCTACGAATGCCAATCGAATTCATAACTACCGCGTTACAGTCAGATGCAGTCCCAGTACTCCGCCAGGGCCATAAATGTATACTCTATTCTTATATTAGTTTATTGTCAAATGACTACAGTCATTACACACAGTCTAATTTAACAAAGTTGTTTGTGTAAAATGTTTTTCCATATTATATAGCTAAGTCACCTTTTTTTTTTTAGTTTTAATAAATTTGCTACATTACTACATAAATTATATGCATATGCCAAGTTAACAAGTAATTAATGAAATAATTTAGTATTTAAATTATGTAAAAACTTACTAAAAATTAATATTAGGATTCTAAAATAAAATTATTTAAGTTTGTTGAGATATAAACTATTTGTTTACAAAATGTTAACTCTTATTTTTCTCAATCTTATTTATACTTAGGTAATCAAAATGGAGCAAGTAACTGTTATTTTATGAAAACTGACTATATAAATTGCTTGTTATATAAATGTTTAAAAACTATTATTTTTGTTAATATTTTATATAGAGCTATATTTTATTACAGATTTTATTATTTTCCTTAGCAAGAAAATATTTACAAAGAACTCTCCAACCTACCTACCTACCTATTAAGAACATTATTTTTTTTTCAAATTTAACAATAATTTTAATTCAACATTAAATTCACTTACCAAATGTGAAGCCCTTATCCTTGAAGTCTGTAAAAGCATCAGCCACAATGGCATTTGCTGACTTGCACTTATTGTGTATAAGCATAATAATCAAATACAGAGGATAAACAAAAATTAGCCAGTTTGTACAGAACCATGCTGTGAAGAATGGTGCATTGTAATAGTGCTAAAAAAAGAGAAAATATTTATTTAGTTTTATATAAAAATATATGTATATAGGTAGTCACAAAAACATTGTTTCAGCAAATATACATATTTACAATTTGAATATAATTAATAGGTTCACTACACAATTGCAAGCAACTGATATGATGTCCTTTAAATCTCATTTTACAACATGATATGACATTTGTACAATAATTATAATAATATTCAAACATTCATTGACTATTTTATGACAAAATAGGGCATTATTTAATAAAAAAACTGTTTAACACTTAAAAACTTTAAACTTACATGTGTGCGAATTCTGGAAGTGTAGTTGTTATTTAAAGGTGGTTCAGTACTGCTAAGAGAACTGTCAGTATGTGGGTACTCCTGGAGGTACATGTATTTTATACAGTGTGTCACAGTCACCCAGGATGCAACTATAGTGGTTGTGACACAGAGGCCATAGTACATCTGTAAATAATACACTATCAAAGGGTGCAGGAGATGCCATACTAATGCACACATTACTTTAAGAATACTAATTAATATAATCTTGATCTTAATACAAATATTATAGTGAAAAAACAAAACCAATCAAACCTTTTTTGCCACTTTTGAACAGCATGATCGCGGGCATGTTTTATCACGTAACTGACGTTCTTCATCCTGACTACTTGCTGCTGATTCGCTATATGCTTGCTGAAGCGAAGGTTGCGTCGTCAACGGCGGTGCTGAAGATACAGAGGTCTGAGGAGTAAGTGGTGCCCGTGGGCTGAGCGGTGTCGGCGGGCCATTGGGACGTTCGCGCTCAACGTCGCCACCCTGTTCGCTCTCCACAACTTCTTCAGTAGTTATAATAACAGAAGGCGTGCGTACTCTCTTTGGATTAAAAATAGTAGGCACGTCGCCATCCCTAGCCATATTTCTTAGCAGCTGCCTAGGTAAACATTTTTGAAAACCTGGTTTTTTACTCCAACAGTACGTGGATTCACTAAATTCAATTTACAGCATAACCATTTTGATGCGAATAAACTTCACCTCTTTTATATCTCGTCCACATTTCGTATTTAATTGAGATAATCATTTAAAAACACATTATAAAATAAGATTATACTGAGAAAAACACGACAATTATCATCTGAGTCTTTGAAATACAAATATTTTCCGACCATTTTCCACTTTTCCCCACCTCATTTCTTTACAATCGGGAATAGAAAGAGAAAGCTATATATAGAACAAAGTTCGAATATGCCATTTAAAGTTGTATTAGCAAGAATTAAAGGCTATGATTGAATACTGATAGAAATTCAAGTTTTGACTTTTGAGTAATATAGGAACATATCTTCTTCAATTTCGTCTTATTATATTTAGGCAACACTGTTGCAAATTGCAGACTATATCATCTCTTATATATCATTTTGTTTTAACATAAAATAAATAATGAAAAGTAATAATTGTTTATTGATAGTAGTTTTTATTTTAGTTTTTTACAATACATTTCATTTTTTGAAAAAACACAAAATTAACTTCAATAATATTTAAAAAAAAGATTATAGAATAGTATTAAATAAACTTAATTGTTTGAAAGTATCTTAGATATAAGATCACATTATTTCTCAAATTCGTCTATTCATATTAAATTATAAAACAATATTGTTTTTTTTTAATATCCATAGATAAGCTTTTAAGGTGCCAAGTCGAGTAAAAAGAATATTTTGTTTATTGTCAATATATTACATTCTTTAGCGCAGATGGCAGCACAAAAAAGTTCAGAATTTAATCGCCAGAGGGAGATAATTGGTTAGCCTACTTGAAGCATCCGGGAACCTCGCCATAGTAGTAGACATGGCGGGTATCAGCCTGGCTAAATGACGAAATAAATTTTGTTTGCTAATATAAGAACGTGTTAATTTGGTAGAACAAGTGTTGATACTAAGAGACTAATTAAGTTATATTGGATTAGGATAAAAATGCAGAATGTTGGACAGTCTGAAAACAGAAATATCGATAAGGTGAATGTGCAACTTGATGTGGTAAAATCGTCCACTCCTCAGAGTTCGGCTTCGAGTCCGGCCAAATCTGAAACCGAAACGTATTCAGGAGCACCTGCCAAATACATGACAGACTCTTCGGAAAGCGAGGATGACTCTGTATCTGAGGTAAAACGTGTTTTGTTTTCGGCAGAGGCGGTGGCAGTAGTGAGGGATTGTGATTATCTGTACCGCTAAATGCTGCAAGGGACATCTTGTACATGACTGACCATACAATTTCTTTTTGTATCAAAATTACATTTTAATCAATCATTTATGCCTTTTAATGTTCAAAGCGCATTATAAAGAAAAAAAATCACATTCGAGTTACGGTACAAGTTGCTTGCCAAATATTCCGTAAAACGTCAGAAAGTCATAGGTACATACGTCCTACTGAGTAATGCATGAAATTATTTATGCCAGCCGCTCCTAGACGATATTCAATTGATTCTTTGTAATTCTACGATACGGGCTAAATCGCCGTAAGACATTTTTCATTGTCTATTTGTGTTTTGGATAGGGCTCGATCTACGGTGGCCATGTTTCCTAAATCACATGCATAATAGTCGATGCGAAGTGCTGAATATTGTTTTCGTGACGTTATTTCGATATGATTGTGTGAATTATATAATTTTTATGTGAAATAGTAACAAATATCATAAACGATGTTGTGTTTTGTGTCGTCACGCGTACACGAGTCTATCACAGTGCCCGCTACGATTCGCGCAAAAATGTTGGTTACAAGTGAATTACAAGGACCATTTTCAATAATAATTAGTTGTAAGATCGTCCGCAAGCACCACATTGTCAGTATATCTCACAATTTTTCTCATTGGTGTTATAGATCTTGCTGGCTTGTTTGTGCCTTAGCAGGCCAGACCTGTTGGTAAGTGGAAGACCACATTGGGTGCAGAAAGAAAGCTTCACCAACACCAATAGCTGTTGCAGTTTGAGTGGTTCATAATTTTAACCTGCATAATGTGTGTGCGATGGACAAGTTCCATGTCATAATGATTTGTCTTTAATATTGAATGGTCCTTGTTATTCTAACATTTATATTAGCATTAGTTTGTTTAATATTTGCAGTGCTTTTATTATTGTTAATGTCCTAACCTTATTTAACATTTGTACTAAATAAGTTGTTGACAAAACACCTTAAGCTAAAAGTTCATATTGAAACTAACCTTTAAGTCTGTTTATGGCATTGGATTATTCCCTAACACATCAAACAAAGAATGTTATTAGTCACCAGAGACAAGTAGAGAGAAAACATTTGCATAATTCATGTTTGTTGATAATATATGTATATTTATAACAAATCAAGCTTGTGTGTTTGATAATTTTTTATAACATTGTTACTAACTACAATGCCTAATAATGTATATAAATTTATCACTACTATTTACAAATTTGTGTTTTCAATAAGAAATTGTATGAAAATTTTGAATTCAGGCGGAGATGGAAGAAGAAGGTGGTGGTACAGATTCATCCAAGTTCCTACTTTCCCATGATGATCCAGAAAGAGCAGTCGATCCTGAGATGCAAGCTCGTCTGGAAACCCTCCTTGAAGTAGCTGGTGAGTTTAACGGCAACTATTATCATTTGAAGTGAGGCAGTAATAATAATAACCTAAAAACGCTTTAATCATTAAGTGAACCTTTCAATATGCAGTGACCTTTACAATATAATTTTGAAATGTCTTTACACATTTAATTTTTGTATTTACTACTTTAGTTTTTTTTATTTTTGTTTAATATCTGGTTCTTAAAGTTCTACATGTAGTTTTAATTAAAATAGGTTTTAGTGACAATAGTCACTGACTGAAATATTCATATGCTGATATCTATTTTTGTTCATAAAATCAAAATATTAAATTATAGCAAAAGAAACAACTTTTATATACTAAAATTCTAAAACAGTAATCTTATTTGGATTCCATATTTATTTCAATTATTAATGTAATCTATTTATCTAATCAACTAAATGAAAATAATATAAAGTCTCAATGTTCTAATGTGGGAAGTTTTGATTCATAACATTTTGCCGAAGATATCATTTATTTTTAATAATTTTCTATATAACTTGCACATTTAATTAAAATAAGTGAAATGGACATGTTACAAACAAACTTTAGTTTGTAATTCGTAGAATTGAAGTTTAGGTCTAAATAAGCCAATTCAAAAACATTCACAATAGACTATTAATTGCAGAAATATAATTGAACTTACCATGCTTCATAGCACATGTGTAATTCCCGCAAAAAGAAATTTATATAAAACTAATACTAAACAATATATATTTAGTTATTAAAAGATTAAAGTTGTCACTTTCAATATTATTTCTTGTTCAAACTGTTTAAATTTAAAGTAATGTAAATACCATACAATTTTAATATTACTGTAGGAAACACTTAGTCTAAAAGAAAGAACATGCACATATTATGTCGGCAGAGATCAATTGGGTATTTAATAATATAGGATCATATAGGATTATCATGATTCTGATCTTTTATGCTCATTAATGAATGATTTATGCATGCATATTAATTATTAACTTGTATATAGTTTTATATAATACTCATATTAAAAGTATTAAATTAATTCATATTGCAATAATTCTTGACCTAAACATAGTCTAAATCTGAACTGTTTTTGTCTGAATATCAGTTTAATATCTGGCAATCTTTATATTGGTTATTATAATCACTGAAATTACTGAGTTTATTGATTTGAGATGTGCTTATTATTTTGATATGCGATATGTTGACCAAATGTTTGGCACTACATTTACAATGAATTAATGGCCGAAGACAGGTATTATGCTTGCTTACAGACAAACTAAATAAGAATATAATCTTGCCAATATGATTTTGTTTCTCTTTTTGTTATGTACCATGTTATTATCATTGTCATTTTATTATTATTTTTTATTTATATTCTTTTTAATTGCTCTTCTATTCCTAGAGTGCAGTCTCTGTACTCTAATGGAGTCTGGTGTTTCATAATGTTTAAGTTGTTTATTTATGAACTTATATAATAAAGAAAATCATAATCAATACAATGATTATTCCTATAACTCGGTTTGATATGTAAATTTGTATCCTTTACAAAATATTTTTTACTGATAGGACCACAATATATTTTTAAAGTAAACATAGATAATCTAAAATTATGTAAATTTAAAATTTATCTTATGGTTAAAATGTGACGTGTTCATTGCAACGTCACTTCTAAGCACATATTATGGAAGAGGGCATACAGCTCCCACTTAAGACACGGTCCAAGTCAAAAGCGTCAGCCAAGAACAAATATTTATCAACTGTGTTAATACAACACCAAATATTCTTTATGAAATTTTCCACGTTAAATTTTTAAGTTTAATATTATTATATATTGGGGCTGTCGTAGCGTAATAATATCACAGCTACAGACTATGTAATTGTTGTGGACTCGATACCCATTCAAGTAAATAATTGTATTTAATTTATTTTCATTTCCGCTCTGATCGTAAGACAAGCTGGGCGCTAAGTTACGCTTCTCAACATACAACGACTTAATATTGGAAAGTGGATAATGGAGTGTCTTGACACTAGATTCTTCAATGTAAATAATAATAATAAAAAAGACAATATTTAAACAAATTAATAAATAATAAAACTCTTTATTGCACAAATAAAAAAAAAAGTTAAAACAGTTTTACTTACAATATCGGAGCAAATACGGTCTTATCACTGAAAGTGATCTCTTCCAGTCAACCTTTTATTATAATATAAAAAATAAATTATAATAAAATTATATTACCATAGAAATACAAATAATATAGCTGTAATATCTACATTTTTACTTATATTTAAAATTCAGTTGTCACTTAATCGCTATCTCTTATAACTTCCACCGCCTCACTCCCCACAAGTTGATGAGTGCTGGGCGCATACGGCTTTACACGACTCGCGCCACGACGCGTCATGCCGTCAGCCAGATGTTCTGCCGCAACGCGCCTATCGTAGTGTAATCCTCGCGATTTTTGTTAATAGACTGGGTCTATTAAAATTTATGATTTTATTACATAAAAGTATTACCTTTTAAAATATATATTAGATATGAGGCCTGTCGTGGCGCAGAGTTACAAAGTGCGACTGTAGACGTGTCCAGTTGTGGGTTCGATTTCCACTCGACGAATTGAAATACTGAATATTTTATTTTCTTTGCTTTCGTGCCTAAGGCAAAGCGCGGCGTTGAATTCCGTCACTTAACACGTAATGCCTCTAGTTTTTGGCGGAAAATGAGGGACGGAGTGTCTTAACATTAGGCTCCCTCTCACTGCCTACCTTACTGTGTGCGAGATATAGCGTGATGTTAAAAAAAATATGAATATAGAAAATATTATACACTATTTTTTTATAGCTAGCGTAATACAATAATCTTTTAAAACGTATTAAATAAAAACGTTAAAAACATAATATGATGGTCAAGCTACAATGAATTTACAATAGTTTAAATATATTATTTCGAAATACGTATATTTTATTGGTAAACTGTCAATTGTGCAACACTTATTGAACGTAATGTTTTACTTCGGCCATTGAATGTACTTGTACTAACAATAGCGGCACACAATTTAATATACACATTTCAATTTCAATTTTACTGACATCTTTATGTTCGTTATTTATTTTTAAAAATATCTAGTATATTTGCAATGTATTAATATATCAGCCTTAGGCTTTTTCGTAATGAGAAAAAAACCTAGTGTCACGTCACTCCACTTTTTCCGAAATCGAGACGTTGCGTGTTAAGTGGCGGGAGAATATATATGGTCTATTAAAAACAATTTATTAAGTTAATTATTCAAACAATGATAGCGCAGTACCGCCTTGACCTTTTTATGCACTTACTAGTGCCGCTTGCCTACCTATTTACTGAAATCGATCGTTAATCTACACATCCAGCTGAAGTATATAAGAAACTTATATGAACTTATACGTTTCTCATATCGTAGTTCGCGAAGTTATGACTGAAGTTATATATATTTGTGTCTGTTATCCAATATTACTTGGAAGTATTATGTAGATATTATATTTATGAGAACGTTTGAATGTTCTTATTTCACGCTTTATTCGTCAATAATATGGTAGGCAGAGAACATAGTGTCTGGCACTCCGTTCTCTACTTATCTTCTGTACGTCTCTCCCTCGAGGCATTACGTATTGAGTAGCGGAGCTCAATGCCGCGCTTTGTCTTACCTGAATGAGGAAATGGAAATAATTTAAATATAATCATTTCCTGAGTGAAGATCGAAATCACAACCAGTTGAGTCAAATGCCCCACTGGGCTAGATATGACCTTATAAATAAATAAATAATTATATTAATAAATGGTAATTATAAAAAGCAGACTCTTTGAGGTATCTCATAAACAATAACTGAAATTAAACACTAAACTTGTAGGGATGTTAGTATATTACGTATTTGCAACTTAATTTTAACTTGATCCCTGCCATTTATTTACCCTTTTGACATTACAATAGAAGATATTATTAGCACTATACATAGAAAATCCAGATATTAGCGGACTATCGATTTATCATGAAATTTTTAAACGGCTAAAGTCTCAGTAAATTATTCATTAGGGTCATATCTAAGCGTCCTTCGCTGATGCCTATTGTTTGTGATGGAAGTCAAACGCGATAACATATTTTGCCATGTTTAAAAAAATAACACATGAATTAAATCATCACCTTTTGAATTTGTAGTGATCTAATCGAAAATTCGTATTTTTTTGGTAAACAGTTATAATGCAATTGAAAAATTGGTCATTTTTTAAAGTTGTTTAAAGTCTGAAGAGTTAGTTTCGTTTAAATAAACTATTAGAATGTATGTTTACAAATATTTCGATGTAGTAGACTTTAAGTCATTCTTGTATTTTTTCTCGATAATCTTCAAAATCAATCCAAATTATTACTCAACAAGATATCAAAGTGTAGAACATAATGTCTTACATTAAAACTGAGCTGACTCAGAAAATATGTGTTGCTAAAAGAACATTACTTAATTAACAACACTTAAATTATTAATGATTATAATAACAAACGCCATATTTTAATATAAATGAATAATAAAACGCGATGGTTGTAAGTTCGATTCCTACATGGTACCCAGTAATTATTGATTAAATTTAATTTCTCCGCTTTAGCACTTAAGACACAGCGCAGCGTTGAATTCTACCACGTTAACACGTAATGTCTCGATTGGGCGGGATATGGAGAACAGAGTGTCTTGACACTATGTCTCTCTCTGACTAATCCAGCTATGCGAGAAAAAGCGTTAATCAGTAAAAAATCACATATGTGCATATGTAACCTATAGGCTACAATTAGTGAAAATTTACAAGTAACAAAACATCGCGTTTAAAGTAACGGTTGTACTCTTTGTTTCTTGTCATGAATGTATGCAATCGATATGCAATAGCTAATTAATAAGTTTTTTCTAACATGTGAAGCATGTTCCTTGCAGTTTTACGATATTATTACTATTGTTGGTTTTCTTATCTCTTAATCAACTGATTAAAATTTTGGCAAAATTGTTTTGTATTTAGTGAGTACAATTTCATTAATTATTAAAATTATGATATTACTTCTATACTGTTTCTCTTCTTAAAAAATCAAAAGCACTATTAAAAAAAAACATAATTTTATTAGACATTTATTTGTTTATATTCAAAATCACAAATTTATATACGATAAAGTAACGAGGGACTAGTCGTGGCACAGGGCACAAAGTGTGACAGTAAAGCGGCTGGTTGTGGGTTCGATTCCCACTCGAGGAGTTTTCTACTCCTTCTACTCTATTTAATATTTCCATTTCCATCACTCTGGTGTCGAAAAAAAGCGCGGCGTTAAGTTTCACCACTTAACACGCAATGCTTTCGAATTCGGCGGTAAGTGGAGAACGAAATGTCTTAACACTAGGTTCCCTCTGCCTACCGTGCTGTGTGCGGGATAAAAAAATAATAATAAAGTAAATGATAAAATAAGACGTATAACTGTTATTCGTATAAAGAGATTGTAAACACAGTTGTAAGATACATTCGTTGTTTGGGACCATATGCGTAGTCTTGATAAATTGAAAACATACGTTGAATACTAGGCCATTCTTTTATTTTTAGTTAATCTCCTATTGATAATCGTTTGACGCGATCTTTGTTTAATAGGTTTTGAATTTAAATGTCTGGTGTCTCTTAACGTATAGCATTACAGAATAAAATGATTTTATTTTTATACATATATTGGTATGTCTTATACGCCATGAGTATTAATAATAAAACGTACCTACTGTATACACGGAAACAAATATTATTGTATCAATTGACGTTAAACTATGTTTTTATTAACTTTATAATATAATGTTTGAAATGATGGTTATATATATAAAATACTTGTCTTCTTAATAATTTTTTTTTGAAATGTTTGCATTATTTCTTAATTTATTTAAGTCTATGTAAGTGTGTCTTTGTACCGAATTCTTGGTTTCCTTTAGATGTAGTTTTTGACAATGATTGATAGTGACGTAAATTTTCAGAGGACATTTCCGTAATTATCGACTACTACACTTAGAATTAATCTTTGTTTAGCAAATATATGCGTACGTGTGATTGACCGATAATACAACGTGAAGCTTGTCGATTCTCTTTAGGGCAAGCTACAGTTCAGACGGCAAATGACAAAATCATTCATTAATCAATACGTTGCTTATATATTTTTTCTTCTAGAATATGTAATATAAAATTTTCTTTCACATGAGTAATTTTATATTTAAAAAAAATTAATGAAAAGAAATATTTTATAACAAATTATATAATGTAATAAAAACCTTGAAATTCTCACACAGTGTATTTTAATTGTATTTAAAGATTTAACGCGTTGTTCACCAGTTACATAGTATCGTTAAGTGCACAAGAAAAATAGTAAACGATATAATAAAAATTTATGAATAGAAATGGGCTCTTAATAGTTATAATAATGGGAATAAATAGTATACCAATAAATCAATAATTATTGATAAATAACGCTATTGTGTAACACAAAGCTCAGAACGGAGCTTTTTATTACGTTCACATTGCAGTGTAATCTCTAAGATATGGACAATACGATTTATATTTCTGATTTGGTTTATTAATATATTGAATGCTCTCTCGTCTACTATGCACATTCAAAATCGGCTCGAAGGTCGTCGCTATGAACTGCAGGCTTACACGTAGATTATTTTTTCAAATGTCAAACTTACATCACTTATAATTGGTGGCTCCGTTAACGCTAACTACACTCGTCTGCAAGTCGTTTTTGGTCAGATTGTAAAATACAAAAATACTATGCTATCATACTCATTAGGGCCAGTCGTGGCCCAGTGGCACAAGCGTGTGACTGTAAACGACTGGTTGTGGATTCGATTCCCACTCGAGTGGAAATTATAAGTCCATTTTCTTCGCTCTGGTGTCGAGGTAAAGCGCGACATTAAGTTCCGCCACTTAACACGCAAGCCTCCGAATTCGGCGGAAAGTGGGGAACGGAGTGTCTTAACACTAGGTTCCCTCTGCCTACCCTGCTGTGTGCGCGGGAAACAGCTTGAAGCTAAAAAAAAAGTCATACTCATCTAATACACGTATTTTTTCTTGACCTCATTAAAAAGAGATGAATGAAATAACTACACAATACTCGACATATCAAAATGCGTTGAAGATTTTAATGAATTTTTTAAAGCACCTAGGTATTAATTAACAGTGTTGTTACGTTTTCATATTTTGCACATATTAAATATTTTGTTGTTTTTACGCGAAATAACGAACACATATAAAAGTCACTTGGCTTAATTATTACTTCATCTAAAATTACTATGTTGGTAGAATGAAAATAAAAACAACATTTCAAGGCAACATGCAAAGGACTTGCGCCGTTGTCAGTTGAAAGCTAGCCTGTAGAAACGTTGAGCAATTAAGATCTTTGTTACTTTAATTTATTGATGTCAACTATCCGACGACCGTTCTTGAGCGATGACTTACTTGTGTTTCACAGACTCTATATTTATTACTAAAAATGGGAGACGAATATGGGTTCAAATTCCATTAAATTCTTCAAGTGTATGATTTTTTTGGAAAATTAATTATTATATCCAAAATACATATGTTAGCATGAATATACAATTTCTCTAAATATTGAGAAAAAAGATGTACTCAAGCCTTGTGCCAAAAAATGCCTTCATAAATAACTACAGAGCCAGTGGCGGCTTTGCTCGCAAACACCACAATTGTAACTGCTTCGTTTCTTCAAATGGCTGCGTTCTCGCTCAAATTAGGCAGTTTGTTTTACATACCTCATTCTCATCCCTTATTTCAGTCCTTTCGTTGTAGATTTAAAAAAAAATTGGTAGTCCATGTTGGACCTTGAGTTTTTAACTATTTTCATTCCAAACTCATCCAAATCACTCCAGTAGATGGGCCGTGAAAGTGTACTACACAGACAGACAGACTTTAGTATTCGTATTAGCATGGTCTTATAATATTAGTATGGATAAATACATCTTATTCAACATTAATGCATTTTCCATCAGGTATCGGTAAACTATCCGGCGAGGGCAAACACCTGGCGGACCCCGACGTCCTCAGGCGGCTGACGTCGTCCGTCTCGTGCGCCCTCGACGAGGCCGCCGCGGCGCTCACGAGGATGCGCAGCGACCAGCCGCCCGCCCACCACCGTCACCACCACCAGGACAAACCGTATGTAGAATTGTTTAGTATTTTGTATGTTTGTATTTTGGAATTAAAGTTTTATTAGGCTCATTAATCGCGTATATTTTTTGGTTTTTGAAAATAATATTTTTAGGAAACTCGACGTTTCGTCCAGTTTAACAGTAGTCAGTTGTTACAGGTAGACTTAATATGTTAATAGAATGATTTAGATGTACAAGTCGTAGCGCTGTTGGATAGTGTCTGACTGTATTAGTCAGACACTATCCAACAGCGCTACGATGCTAATATCTAGTTGTGGGTTCGATTCCCACTCGAAGAATTTAATGGTGTCAAAGCAAAGTGCGGCGTTGAGTTCCGTATGTAACACGCAATTTCTCAATTTCCGGCGGAGTGTCCTAACACTAGGTCCGCTATGACTACTATTTAATTTATTAATAAAATAATTAAGGCCATGCATAAACTAATGTTTTAATATACAAAATCGAAATCTAATGATTAAACATTTTACTATTATTTAAACTGAATAGCCATTAATGATGTAAGAATAATTTGTACTAATGAAATTCCACATCTTGTCATTACGTAAAATCCGCTCGAATACTCAAAAACTTTCTCCTAAGATGATGTTGCAGCTAACACAAAAGGGTATCCTCGTTTTCGTCTATGAACTGGTTTAAAAAATGAATATAAACTTTTTGATGGTAATAAACAAAAGGCAAAGTAGCTGTTGGCTTTCTTAAATGTATTATTTTACTAATGCTAACCACAAAGGAGAGAGTTAAATTGGCAATTTAAAACCATATCGAGTAAAGGTTTAGTTCCTTCATATTGAAATGCCTATAAATGTATTTTTAAATAAGGTACACTATTTTAAAGTAATTTTGAAATTAAGGTCTTAAGGAAATTTTGGTGAGAAAGAGATTAAAATTGATTAAAGTATGTAAAATGAACATAACTTAAAGTATATGTAATTATGCTGTGTAACATTTTTAACAATACAGTTGGTATTTATAGAAGACTGAATTTTAAGTTGAGAATAAATTACTTCTTTTGTATGCATAGTACGTTCATAACGACTTTGATTGGCGAACTTGCTGTGCTGTGCTACTTAATTTATCTGTCGACATTTGAGTAGTCCTGGGTCACTAAGATAACACTGGGAAAATTGTTAATATTTTTAAAAACAAAACAAAGGTAATTTTATTACAAAAAATAACATCATGCCTATTGCTTAAATATATAGATTTTTTTTGAAGGTTAATTAACATTTTGTGTTTTGTATAAAAAAAGATACTAAACAATTCCATCACTAAGATTTCTGTAGATGTTGTACTTTATTTTTTTCAATACTAAAGATGTGAAATATCTGTATAACTAACGCAACGATATGTCTAAGAGAAATGTCACTGATAAGTATCAACACGATATTAATTCATGTTTCCATATTTGTATACCAATATCAAAAGTTTAAAATGTACCAAATGATGACACTCCGTGATTGAGTCACACGCGGCCGTCTCTCGCGTCGATCGAGCTCCAGCGATCGGAGCGATCGAGGCAACGCTGATGACAATAATTTTTGAAGCTTTTATCTTATCTGATAATATTTACATAACGTTTACATGGTTAGGAAATAACTTTTAAGTTAGTAAGTGTGTGCCGTTTTGTCGTGTAGCAGTACACAAAAAAGAAACATCGTCGATAAATATCAACACGATATTAATTCATGTTTCCTTATATGTATATATATTAATATGAAATGATGACACTCCGAGATTGAGCCGTACGCGATCGTCTCTCGTTTCGATCGCGGTCGAGTTCGTCTCTCGTATCGAAGCGATCGAGGCGACGCTGACAATGATTATTGAAGCTTTGATCTTATCTGACCATTTTCACGTAACATATATTGTATTAATATGTAATTCTAAGTTAGTAAGCAAGTGTGTGATCGTATTGCAGCACGCAATGCGGCTCAACGGCGACGGGCACGACGCCCACGGTGGCGGCGGGCGCGTCGTCAGTGCCGGCGGGCGCGGGCGCGGGGGCGGGCGCGGGCGCGGGCGAGGGCGCGCCGTCGCTGGCGGAGGCGTGCTCGGACGGCGACGTGGGCACGGTGCGCAAGCTGCTCACGGAGGGCCGCTCGGTGCACGAGACCACGGAGGAGGGCGAGTCGCTGCTGTCGCTGGCGTGCTCCGCGGGGTACTATGAGCTGGCGCAGGTGTTGCTGGCTATGCACGCCAGTGTTGAGGATCGTGGGATTAAGGTGATATAGCTTATTTCTTCTTTTATGTGTACCTATTTCAAATTTCATTTGAGACCCTTTATAAAGTGTGACTGTAAATGCGACTGGTTGTGAGTTCGATTCTCACTTGAGAGTGGGAATATTTAATATTTTCATTATCTACACTATGGTACGAAGGTAAAGCGGTGTTGATTTCTGCCACTCACCACTTAATGACTTGATTTTGGGCGGAAAATGGAAGATGGAGTGTCTTGACACTAGGTTCTCTTTGATTGGGATAGTCAGAGAGAACCTGGTATCCAATTACTCCATTTCCATTATATAATATCTGACTGAATGAATATTCCCAATATCCCCATCCTTTCACCACTTTACCCTGACGGTCAGTTACGCATCCACTCTTCTAATGTTGTGTATGTTGTTGAGCAAAGGTGACCACTTACCATCAGATGGTTCATCTGCTCGTTTATTTCCTTTATTCAATAAAAAAGTAAGAAAAAGCGTGATGTTAAAAAACACAATATTTTATCACTTTTATATTATTGTTCAACTTATCTGTTCAACAATACAAACGTTAAATGCAGCAGATTGATGACTTGCATATAGTTGGAAAAATCAATAAAAAAAAAAAGTGTATAATATGCACAATCATTTTATATATGTTGTATAGTATATATTTATGTATAAAGGCTAACAGGTCTCTTAATTATTTATGTTAACATTTTACACTATATACAATATACATATGCTAATTATATTACTTCGCATACTTGTGGTGAATGAACTGTAGAACATAAATGTTTGGGTATCGAAATTGCTGTGATTTGTTATTAAATCTTTATCTAATATTATATCTGTTGGTATTATTCACTAGCTTGCGTCTTATGCTAGATATGTCGCCAGAGAAAAAAAAAAGCTTTTATACTATAATTGTTTACGAACTCGCTTTAGAGAGAATTTTGTTTTTATTAAAGTAACATAAAAGACAAAAATTGCAAGAAATTGACAAAAACTCAGTATTGGATAGGTGTAGGGAAAACAATATGTTTTATCTAATTAATATGCAGATTTATGCTTTTTGTCATGTATAATAAAACATAATTTATTGATACATTCAATAATATATCAAATATTCGTCCATTTAAAACATTCCCACATTGCCTTTCGAATTAATTTCAGTTGTATTTAAAATTGACAGCACTGATATTTTTGTATCACATTTTTATACGCCTTAATATAAGTAATAGGATATCAGAAAACTTCCGAGAGTTATTAGTTATTTAAAACAGTTAATTTAAAAGAGATGTGAAAAGATGTTCATATGTTATTACCATATTAAAGATTTTGTAAATGATAACGATGAATGAAATTCTTGCCCCAGTATATTTCAAAGGTATTTTCGTTACTAAAAAAATTGTAACTGATTTAAATAAAGAAGTCTCGTTGAGGTTCTTGCGAGGTATTAATTTTAGTGAACCGATGCTAGTGATACTTTTTAACGTCCAAAAATGAAATAAGTTATTTATCATCTAGATACATAAAATTCATACTTCCATACTTATATTATGAATGCGAATGTCTGTGTGTTTGTCTGTCACGCTTTCACGGTCAATCTACTGGTCCGATTTAGATGAAATTTAGATCGAAAATAGTAAATATGACTGGGTCTAACATAGGCTACTTAGTTTTTTAAAAATCAACCTCTAAAGGGTTGAAAAAAGTTTATATGAAAAATCTACACCGCTTGACTGAATGTGATGAATTTTGGTATATAGTTGACAATCTAAGGTTAAACATACTTTATTTTTCAAAAATCCACCCCCGAGGGTTGCAATATACCGAAAGAGCTACGAAGATCACGACGAATTATATTTATACAAGCGGCCCGCTCGTATAAATATAATTGACTGTTCTCTGTACATGTAACATGTGGAGTGAAAGATATCATTTTGGACATTTACCACTTCAATAGATTCCAAAATAATGATTTTTAAATTTCTTTTCTTTTCTTTGTGTGTTTGTGCACGCTAATCTCATAAATGGCTTTAATATGATGAATTTTTTATTTTGGTAAATTTTCCTTAAGTTTTAAGTGTTTATTTTATTTCAATTTGTCCATAAATTAAAAAGTTTACAACAACAATTATCTGTCTATTAGCATAGCTGATGTATATGTAAAATATTAGTTAGATAATTTCAATACAAAACGTAGACTTAGATGTCCACAAGACTTCTATTTTTTTTTATTTCCTCTCACATAATTGCTAAAGTTCTTACTACTATGTGTATTCATTTTATATTAAGTGATGTTAAAGATTATAATATTTTACAATACATAACATACACTTACTTTTTACCTTTGATAATATATTAATTTATTACGTATATATTTACAATGAATAATGTCTATTTACTTATATATTTATGTACAAGGCAAGTCCTCTCCTCCACTTTTTTAAGGTTTCCTGGCAGGTATCACTTATAGTATTAATAGTATATTTACTTATGTATTATTTTTATGATTCTTTGTAAACAAAGTGTCAAGGCAAAGCTCGGCGTGGAGTTCGGCCATTTATGCATAATGCCTCCGAATTCGGTGAAAGTGGGAAATGTTAACACTAGGTTCCTTCTGCTTAGTCTGCTGTTTGTTAAATACGTGAAGCTTAAAAAAAATATACTAATATATATTATTTTATTGTTCTCTGTAATTATTATTACAATGATTTTTGTACATTCAGGGCGACTGCACACCCCTAATGGAGGCGGCGAGCGCGGGCCACGTGGACATCGTGCGGCTGCTGGTGGCGCACGGCGCGGACGTCAACGCCGTGTCGGGCTCCGGCAACACGCCGCTCATGTACGCGTGCGCCGGTGGCCACGAGGAGTGCGTGCGCGCGCTGCTCGAGAACGGCGCTAATGTCGAGGACCATAACGAGAACGGACATACGCCGCTTATGGAGGTTTGTTGTTGTTGTTGTTGTTGTTGTGGTAGTGGGTTCGATTCTCACTTTGGGTAAAATATTGGTTTATGCTTTTATTTGTCTTCAAAAAAAAAAAATAACTTCACGCTATATCCTGCACACAGCAGGGTAGGCAGAGGGAACCTAGTGTTAAGACACTCCGTTCCCCACGCACCGCCGAATTCGGAGGCATTGCGTGTTAAGTGGCGGAACTTAACGCCGCGCTTTACCTCGACACCAGAGCGAAGAAAATGGAAATATTAAATATTTCCACTCCTCGAGTGGGAATCGAACCCTCAACCAGTCGTTTACAGTCACACGCTTGTGCCACTGGGCCACGACTGGCCACGAACTTTTTTTTTTTTCTTTATCTGCTCTGGTAAATAAGACCAATGGGGATGTTTAGTTTTACTACTTAATAATGTTTTATTTGTCTCGTATGCCGATTTTAGGTGGAAAGTCGAAAACGGATCATCTAGGCAACTGAGTTTTTTCTGAGTATCTGTATAAGCAGTTTTTGCTGCATAAATTAATTGCTTTACGGTTAATCGATTGATATGATTAAATATTTTATTTTACTTAATTAATTAAAGATTATTTTATCTTAGTGCTAGCTTTTTTTAATTATGATTAAAATGCATGAAGATATAAGCTTTTTTATCTTCATGCATCTTGCTTATAATTAAATAATAATATTGTGTTTGGTATAAAATTATGGGATAAATGATATTTTGTTTCGTATCATTACTATTAAAAATATATTATTTATATAACTTTATTACGTAATGATATAAATTTATGACCTATTTCATGAAACCTCTCCTACTATATACAACAAATTTTGATTTTAATAAAATATTAATGACTTGAAAAATACATTTTTTAGAAGACTTAAATTGTGTTGGAAACACGGCACGATTCGAACCTGCGCCACTTGGAAACCTCTCTCGCTCTGACTGCTATGCCATACGTTCAATACGCCTAAATACCACTGCATACAAATTATTACACATTTTCATTCATTTAATTTTAAACATTTCTATAATATTTTTAATTTAACCCACCAGGCCGCATCCGCGGGTCACGTGGGCGTAGCAAAGATCCTCCTCGAGCACGGCGCGGGCATCAACACCCACTCCAACGAGTTCAAGGAGTCCGCCCTCACGCTCGCCTGTTACAAGGGACACCTGGACATGGTGCGGTTCCTGTTGGCCGCAGGTGCTGATAGGGAGCACAAGACCGATGAAATGCATACTGCCTTGATGGAGGCCAGTATGGATGGTCATGTTGAGGTGGCCAGGTTGTTGTTGGATTCTGGTGCGCAGGTTGGTGGTTGTTTTTGTTTTGAATGGTATTTATTTGTTAAAATGATGATATGATATAAGAATGGTAATTAAAGTTTGCTAGTTATTATTTCAACAGCCAATCTTATAACATAATGTTTATGAAAAACATTTGAAATAAAATATTCAAATAAATTAATAAATTATTTTTAGATATTAGTATATAGACTTTGTTTGTATGTTTCATTTCATTTCAATTCAATATTCATCATACTAACTCGGAAATCTTCGTGTGCATATACAACATATGTTCTAATAATCATCATATGATCAAATGCATAATTTATAATTCTATGAAGGACAGTTAATTTCTATATATATTTAATCTTATGTCTCTCTCTATTTATGTCTTAATTACAATAGTTTTATTAACTATAATAAATAACGGCCCGCTTAAAAAAATATTGTGGTCTGACAAGGGTTTATGCTACAGATATTCTATTACAAATTTTGTATACTATTAAGAAATGTGATTTTTGAAAATCATTGAAGTTATATTAATTATTCTTTTAACATTATATTGATACTAGTGGCCCGCTACGTAACTGTTTCGTTATATTGCAAACATCGGAGGTGGCTTTTTGAAAAATAAAGTAACCTTTCATTACCAATTATATTTATTCCAAAATTAATTACAATGGCTCAAGCGGTTTAGATTTTTCATAAAAACCTTCATTCCCTATTTCAACTCTTTAGTGGTTGATTATTGAAAAAATAAGTAGCTTTTATTTGACACTGGAAGTATGGATATTCATTAATAATGATTCCGTCGTCAGGTGAACATGCCAACGGACAGCTTCGAATCGCCGCTAACGTTGGCGGCGTGCGGCGGTCACGTGGAGCTCGCGATGCTGTTACTGGAGCGAGGCGCGAACATCGAGGAGGTCAACGACGAGGGGTACACGCCACTCATGGAGGCTGCTAGAGAGGGTGTGTTTTGTTTTAAATAGTAGGGGGGTTAAAAGTTTTTTTTTGATTATTTTCGATATGATTTTGGTTGTATGTATGTCCATTTGAAGATGTTGATATTATAGGAAAGTTGTATTCTGATTAATGTCAGAAAGAAATATATGGAATAGTACTTCCAATCATCATTAATACTATTTTAAGAATATAAAGTTTTAGTATAGTAGAGTAGTCAAAGAGAACCTAGTGTCAAAACATTAACTTCTCCATTCTAAGCCTGAAATCTAGATATAGGGTGTTGAGTGGCGGAATTCAACATCGCGTTTTGTTAAACTCCACAGTTAAGTAGTGAAAATAATCGAAATAATATCTAATTGCTCAGAGCGAGAATCGAATCCATACCAATTGCGTTTATAATCATATACTATCCCACGGCAAAGTTAGTGTTCAATTTTATTGAAGTAATCAATAATACTTTTTGACATATTAAAGTGTTGTTTATACACTTAGGAGAAAACGCATTTCTTAGCGGTCAGAGCGCTTGGACGGCTTCCAAGAGGCACAAATTGCTGCGTTCCAATTTTTATTCGGTCTCCAAAAATTGTCTTAATTAACAATATTCACCTATCACAGGTCACGAGGAAATGGTAGCGCTTCTGCTAGGCCAAGGTGCGTCTATCAACGCGCAGACGGACGAGACACAGGAGACGGCGCTGACGCTGGCCTGCTGCGGGGGTTTCCTGGAGGTGGCCGACTTCCTCATCAAGGCGGGCGCCGACGCCGAGCTGGGCGCGTCCACGCCGCTCATGGAGGCGTCGCAGGAGGGGCATTTGGAGCTTGTGCGGTTGGTTTATTTATTTATGTATTTACTATCTGTCGTTTTCCGCGGCTTTGCTTGCATAGTCAATAGGAATGAACAATACGTTCACTTTTCACAACTCTAAAAATGATAGGGTTCACAAAAATTTAACGCCTATATCGCTATATCTTAGGGAATTTTCACAATCACTGAAATCAGTATTTAATAAGTTTTAGTCATTGACCAATCGAAAAAGTTTTTTATTTCTAACTTTAAAAATACGAACTTCGTCGTCATACAAAATTGGTCGTACTTACTGGTCAAAAGTGGGTTTCGTTGTGGTTTAACTCTTCCTGGGCAATTTGTAGTAGACCTCTGAAATTTGGCATTGATATTAAGCAGTATCTTGTGTGCTGTGAAGTTTTTTGGTGACAATTGTAATTGTAGTTTTTGAATAAATGGTAATTAAATGGTCAAAAAGTGCCCTTAGGCTGTGGAAACGTTAAGTATTATGTTACTGTTAAGTGTCTGTTTTTCAAACTTTTATAACATGTAATAACATTAAATACATACTTCGCTCAGGTCTTCCCGCCATGCAGTGTAGTATGCAGTTCCTAGTATATACTAACTTGAGGGTAGTATTTTTAAAGTCGCTGAAATACGTATTTAGTATTTTTTCATTTATTATCCAGAAATATTATACGTATATAGGTACTACTTTTGATATTATAATTGATAGTTATATCACGATGAACTATGCACCTTCCTCCGAAACACGAGCTACTCCGGCGGGTTCTCCAAACATCCTGGCAGGGTCGCCCCGAAGGGAGGTTGTTATTAATTAAACAAGTCACTCGGTACAAATATGTTTTGTTACTCCCTACAAGTAATAATGATTACAGTTTTATATAAGACACATAGGATTATATGTATAAACTATAGAGTATACCTATATATATAGTAACTGCTACACTTCAATTTCCCCCACAAACAAATAATGAATTCTTAATATTAAATTGTTAATTACAAATATTTTTACCCAACCTTGACAATAAAAAATAACACATAATGTAAACCAGGTACCTGCTACAAGCGGGCGCGGACGTCCACGCGCAGACGCAGACGGGCGACACGGCGCTGACGTACGCGTGCGAGAACGGGCACACGGACGTGGCGGACGTGCTGCTGCGCGCCGGCGCCGTGCTCGAGCACGAGAGCGAGGGCGGCCGCACGCCGCTCATGAAGGCGTGTCGCGCCGGACATCTCTGTACTGTGCAGTTTCTTGTTGGGAAGGTATGTTTTACTATGTATATTTTATATATTTTCAATGTGTTTATGTTTATTTGTGATATTTAGCTAAATATTCACTTTAATTGATTAATGTTAAAATATTCCATTCCATACCATAAGATAATATGTATAATCCAACTCGAGGAATTGAAATATTAAAATATTCAATTTCTTCGCTCTGGTGTCGAGGCAAACACGAGGTGTTTTAACTTTAGGTTTCTCTCGATCTTCCTGCTATTTGCGGGTTACAGCGTGAAGCTAAAAAATCATGTATAATCTCAATTGATTAAATTTGATTCTAAATGTGTGACCACTCTGATCCTCGTTTACAAGTGACACCTTAGTCTTAGAGAAATGTCCTTTATCCCTATAAAATTAACATGTGAATAATAAAACAAATATGAGTATGTATATGTAATACTCATATAATGTATATCTCTTACAAAAGATTTCAAATAGAATTCTTTGTCCCTCTGTTTTAAATCATTTTGACAAAATAGATATTATTTGTCAAAGAAGGTATTTAATTTTTAATACATTTTGACATCTAAGTCTTTACTGTATTTCTATTGATGATTAGTATACATATATACATATATGATGAAATTTACAGTAATAACTTATTTATATCCCAATAGGGTGCAGACGTAAACCGCATGACCGCCAACGGTGACCACACGCCCCTCTCGCTAGCGTGCGCGGGCGGACACGCTGACGTGGTGAAGTTCCTGCTGGCCTGCGATGCAGACCCCTTCCGCAAGCTGAAGGACAACTCGAGTACCCTCATAGAGGCGGCGAAGGGCGGGCATACTGCTGTAGTTCAACTGCTGCTTGATTATCCGCACTCTGTTATGTTGCCTAGAGGTTGGTGGTTATGAATTTTTGTTTTTAAAAGACAAAAGCTATTAAATTTTAATTTATTAGAATTGTGGATATGTAATCGGTCTTGGGGGTGTAGGGAGAAGGATGGATGGGAATAGGTAGAGCTAGCTTACATGTAATCGAACCGAAACATATTATCATATATTTGGCAGTTCGTTTTTGATATCGCAAGTCAATCGGAGAACGAATATCCAACCACTATGTTACTGGGTACCCGCATTTGGCGGGACGGTATCCAGCACAAAAAAGGAATTGTATTCTTAACCTGTTCACACATGTGTAAAGTCACATAATAAAAATAAATATTGCATAATATACAATTTTTAAATCAGTGTTATTTGGCCGCTATTGATTAGCATGATTTAGATAAACATTTGATATGTGGAATAAAAAAACTAACTTATACCGCTTAATTTTGAATACGCTTTTCGACATAAATTCAACATACTAATTAGTATGACTAGTAATTTGTGAAATAAAACAAGAAAGTATCTACGATCATTTTGTAGCATTTATCTTATGATTTAAATTATTTAAATTCAACAAACTATATAATGAGTTATTTGTCCAGGTAACACAGGCACGGAGGACAACGGAGGTCTCAGCACGGCGCAGGCGGCGGCGCTGGGGCTGAGCCACGCGCCCGCGCCCGGCGCGCCCTCGCAACGCGCACTACTCCCCGCGCACGCGCCCCTCCCCCACCCGCACCCGCACGCGCACCCCCACCCGCAGCACCCGCACGTGCACGTGCACGCGCACGCGCAGCATCAGCAGCTACAACAGCAGCAGCAGCAGTTACAGCAGCAACAGCTTCAGCAGCAGCAGCAGCACCCTGCGCAGGAGATGCCGCCTAATTTTGCGAAGGTCTATTTAGATGGTATGTATGTGGTGATATATATTTATTGTTTATTATTTAATGAAGTGAAGTTGTCTTGAAGTGTTACTTGGTATTGTAATTATATACAGTAGAAACACTTCAATTAACCGAAGTAATTCATGTCGTTGACATCCGAATAATAGAATGTGTGGAGAAAAATGAGTTTTGTGAATATGTAGTAGGTACATAATGCTTTAATTTATTAAATATGCATTAACGAAATGTTCTTAGTACCAGTTCCAAGGCGTTCACGCTTGCGTAAATTCAACTTGTAGGAATAATAGAATCCGTATAAATGAGGGCCGGATAATTGAATTTTTACCGTATATTGAAATTATATATATATTATGTGGGTAACACAGCGGATCGTAGTTATTACCTTAACTATAACGCTCCAACCAACAAATTTAGCTTTTTGTTATTTATAGTAGTTATGTTATTTATTTAATGAAAGGAACCACAATAATTGTTGTATAGATTAATATAGTATATAATTAGTACTGTAATATAACATGCATTTTTCTTAGGTCGTAAAAAACAAGGCGGCAACGGCACACCGGCGAGCGCAACCTCAGGTGCGGGTGCAACACCAACAGGGGCGGGAGCGGGAGCGGGCGCGGGCGCGGGCGTGCCGGCGGGCAAGCAGCACAAGTGCGGCCGCAAACCGCGCCCCGCCGCGCCCCACTCTGACCACCACCTGCCGCCGCCGCCCGATATACTTGATGATCATGTTAGTATATGTTTATTGTGCATTCTATGTGTAGTGGGTTTATAGTCTGTTGCAATTTTTTGTTTCTTTTTTTTGGTGGGAAGGATTTTTTTTGTTTTTTTTATGGTATGTACTTGGTACGAATTGGAACAGGCTATGCGGGTTGTTATTGCACATAATTTAATCATATCATATAAGGAAGTTGTTTGGAATATGATATTTTAGATTTTAAAATATAAAAAGTAAATGATGTATAAAGTTTTGATTAATGATATTTAATTTTTAAGACACCACAAGAAAATAGTAATCGAACCCAAGAGCATTGAAAGAACGCAGTAGGCTAGTATAAATACATGTGCTTGCTTTATCTAATTTGACTACTGCACAGACGCACGCATGCCTTAAGGGTTCGCTCTCATACGCATTACATAGCCGAGTGTACGCAACCTCCCTTAATACGTAGACGAGATCATTCATAAGTAATCAAGTCCCGATATAAATAAAATAATAACAATATCATGCTTTCGATTATAGAATTGGTAACATAATTATCATTTGTATGGGAGATGGTTGTTTTTTTTTGTATTATTTGAATTAGTTACCTGTGGTAAATTATTGTCCCATTTCTACTAATAGTTGTTTAAAATTTTCGATCCTGTAAGTTTAGTTTCTGTATTTTTTAAATATTTTTATTGTTTATATTCATACAAATTGAAGAAGTAATAATAATGTAACATATTTGTATCCCTATTTGTAATCGTTTAAATTTTACAAACCAACCATCGCTCATTTGTCTCTTGTTGGCTTTATTTTAAAATACAATCATTTTGTGCTTGCTTCCCACGGCGTAGATGTGCCACCACAACATGGTGCATAAGCATAAGCTATCCCTCCCGCCCGGCTTTACATGGAAGGATGTAAACAGGAAATTAAAAAATAAAAAAGTTGAAAAAAAATCCAATGTGAGTGGCCGCATTTATACGATCATGTTTAGTAGTAGTGTTGTGTATCAAATATTAATTTTTATTTACGTTTCACGTTGATATATTGTAATTACACTACGTTTTTGTATTAAACGGTAGAATTTTTGTAGCGCATGCGACCCTACGTTGTAATATATGCTCCGAGTGGTAACCCTGGACCTTTATTCGTTGTCATAGGCACACCGTAGGTGTCGGAATTTATTTATTATTTGTAAAGTATCTTATCACTGTGTAGAACGTAGTTGTGTGTAATTAAATTATTTTGTTGACATTTGAAATAAAACATTTTGTTTCTTTCTTTCAGAGAGCCGAGGCCCTCGTGGGGCAACCTCGTAATGAATCACTGCCAGAGACTGAGAGGAACATGCTCGACTTAGCTGACTCCTCAGGTAAGGCTATGTTTTTTAATATTATAAATTATCTCATGAACGCACAATGTCAATTTTTACTATTAAATAAGGTTAATAGAATAATTTAAATGTATTATGAATATAAAAAGAGATGGGACTAAAGTATAGATATGTCTAAGGTCCGCCCACTCTCGCCACCTCCGCGCTTCACGCGCTCGACCTGCAGTTCTGCGCGACAGGCAAGTCTCGGCCTTATATATGTGGACTGATTGTTTGATATTAATTTTTTGCTAATCCCAACTCATTTGTATTTTTGAAATATATAAATTAATGTTATATATCGATCCTTCAATATATTATTGAATAACTTTTTTTCTTTCTTTTCAAACAGATCGGTTAATAAACATAGATATGCGAAAAATTAATAGCAAACATTGTGTCCATGAATTGCCCTGATTGTGCTATGACCATCATTATCCCGTTGATTTAACGCTAATACCTCTCTCACTGTCATATTGTTATCTAATAAGCTCGGCTTTGATTACCCTAAGAATAATTTGTTAACTATTAATAATAAAACAAAATTAATATTAATGTCAAGAAATATCGGTTATGCATAAAAGCTTGTACTACTAAGTTTATTACAAAAGATATAACAATACATGCCTTATTAAGTTTTCTTTGCACTATCCATACAAACATCTTCCATATCCTATCATGTTCAGTGTCCGCATATTCAAAATACATTACTACTGCTAACTTTATATGTTTAAAAAGTCTTTAGCTTTTCAATAATATTATTGTAAATTAAAAAATAAATACATTATTTTTGTCACATTTATCCAAAAAAATGTAATTAATATAAATAAAATTATATAGGAGTCACAACTATCCACCCCCCTGCCACGCCGCCATACCCGCCGCCGCAGCACTTATTCCCCGTCAATCAGGTAATTATTATTAAAATGAAAAGATTTTATTACATAAATACTTACTCCTGTAATTTATATGTTAAGAAATATATTCAAATATGTCAAAAAAGTGATTCTTTTGATCTTATATGAATGTGTAAAATACGCGTTGTCTTAGCGCCATGTTACTATACACAAATGTATGATTTCTACAATTGTTCTCAATTAAAATTTTTCAAATTACATATTTCTTTATATAAAAATGTCCTTAGAATACCTTGAAAGTTTTTACTTCATATTTTCATATTTATATTTAAGCAGAAGGAAAACGGTTTTACTTAAAAATGATACAACTGATTAAAAATATATTCTTTATGTAATTGTTTTAATATAGTTACTGACTAATAATTTTATATTTAGGAATTGGAGTCTAAAATCGATTATATAATGGCTTGGTTCGCATTCCTCGAACTGCCGTCTCCATTCACTAAACAAGAATCTGTGTGGCTGGAAATAAAAGCTGCAAATGTTAGTTTGAATACACCTTGATGATTAATTAGAAAAAATCATTTTTTATACTAAAAACATAATTCGTTCATTATTGTTGTAGTAAATAAAGGTATATTATATTAGTATAATCATTTTATTCATATTTAACTTTGGTTTAATACATGTATATATATAGCAGGTTACTAAAATATACATTTTACTAGCGACATCTGCAAGAGTTACAACAACAACAATGGCCACAAATGGCCCAGCAGCAGCAACAACAACAGCAGCAACAACAACAGCAGCAGCAGCAGCAGCAAAAGAAACAGCTGCAACAACAGCAACAACTCCAACAACAACAGCAGCAGCAACAACAACAACAATATGTGCAAGATATGCAGCAAAGACCTGAAGCTTACTTGCCTCAGGTAAAAAAAAATCATTAATAATCCAAATATAACATATTAACATAAACTATTTTATTTTCTTTACAAAGTAAGAATGTATCGATTGTATTGTAAATGTACGCAAAAAAATCCACAACCCATTTTAGATTTGCTACTGCAATAATTCGAAGATGCTACAATAATGCCTTCAAATATGCTAATTACTGTGTAGTAGCATATTTAAAGGATAAAAATGAAAGCATTACAATTTGCGTTTACTGCAGGTATTTTTTATAATTTGAAAATAATCAACTGTTGTTCGCCGACACTTCCAGCATAACTGTCTTCCTAACCGGTAGTGGCTTTATATTCAATCAATATTTCAAATGTTTTGATTAAAGAATATTTTAAATTTGTACGATTAAGAAAATTTGGGGCCAGTTGTGGCGCAGAGGCACAAAGTGTTACTGTAAAGCGACTGGTTGTGGGTTCGATTCCCACTCGAGGAGTGGAATTTAATATTTCATCGCTCTGGTCTCGAGGCAAGGCGCGACGTTAAGTTCCGCCACTTAACACGCAATGCCTCCGAATTCTGTAGAAAATTTCCCTCTGCCTACCCTGCTGTGTGCGGGATACAGCGTAAAGCTATAATAAAAAAAACATGAAATTTTTCTACATAAAATATATTCCAATTTTTTTTTAAGTAATATTTGGAATTATCAAGTATTTAATATGATAATATTTTCACACAGACGGAAGAGGGTGGGTCGGTGGAGGCGCGCGAGCTGGGCGCGGTGCTCGCGTACCTGCAGCGGGAGGTGCCGTCGCTGGTCGCGCTGCCGCCTAACGAGCTGCGCTCCCTCGTGTTGCAGGTGATGGGTTTATTAAAGGGGTTTAAATTTGAAAGTGGTAAATTTATGGGAGCGTGAAGCTTTTTTTAAAAACGATAAATTTTAAATTTATACTGAAATAATAAATTAAATGATTAAATTTTCATTAAACCTATGAACTCTCTGAGCAGAAGATTATGTTCTGGACGAATTGAATTATTAAAGTATAAAAAAATCAATATACGTTATGTTTCCTACTATGTACATGTCATGAGAGAATGTAATTTGTCGTTAATTTCATATACGCAAGTTTATATACATTGACACAGCTTATTTTACGTAAATTATATTGTCTTGAGCCATGTTTAAAATATTAACATTTATTATTATGAAAACAGCTGATGTAACAAATTTTACCTGTTACGGCAATGTTTTAAAAGTACTATTTGTAAATAGTAAAAAAATATCTTATATTTTTGGTAAACTATCTGTGATCATGGACTATCATAAATTGTTCGGAATCAAAAATGATTTTCTTAATAACACAAAAAATATACCCAAAATATCAAAACGTATATCATTCAACATTTTAAACAAAAAAATTAACAAAAGAAAACAATGACAACAGGTAATGCAACAGAAGTCCCACGAGATACTCTCGGGCAAGTGCGACGAGAGCGGCTCGGCCGCCGGCTCCGGCTCGGGGGAGGGCGGCGACGACGACGCCGACGGCGACGCGGACGGCGACGAGGGCGACGAGCGGCACGCGCGTCTGCTGCTCGCCGCCGCCGAGGAGGCGCTGTCGGCGGACTGGCCGCGGGACCACGAGTTGGCGGTTAGTTGATGCTGTCTTTAGATATTTCTATACTAGTATAATAAGGAGTTAAAGTTTGTAATATTAAAATAAATGCTATTTACTATGTATTTATGTATGTATGCACGGTTCATATTGTCTGTCCCTATGTATGCATCGTTAAAACTTTTGTGAGAAAATTCTAGAAAACCTTTAAAAATAAACGAAAAAGGCAAGCAAATGTCATAACGAGTATGTTGTTGTTCTATTGCCTGAGCTGAACTGAATGATGTACAAACACTGAATGATATATAATGTACGTAACATTAGAAGTTAAATAAAAGCTCTTAAAAATGCTCTTCAAATTTTATCTTTAGTTGTTCAATTAACGCATACAATTACTTTTATTGTAAAATTAATTTTGTACAATAACTGCTCTCCACACATCTGTTTAGTCTCATAAACTGATCGCATGATAATATCTCAAAAAAATACTATAATACAAAATGTTTCTTTTTTTGTATTCTAACAGGGTGGTAATGGTTGTCAGTACCGTGCACGACCGCCGTCGCCCGCGGGTGAAATGGCGCAGCCGGCACCGATGGACCCCCAGACGCACTTTGCCTTACCACCTCCTACACTGCCATATGATGACTACAGGTAAACCTTTAATATTTGTTACTAAATTCACTTTGAAATAAGATAAGTATTTATTAACATACTTTTTTTTATTATCTCGTATTAGGAAAATCAAAAATAGATAGTGGCCCAGTGGCACAAGCGTGTGACTGTAAACGACTGGTTGTGGGTTCGATTCCCACTCGAGAAGTGGAAATAATTAATATTTCCATTTTCTTCGCTCTGGTGTCGAGGTAAAGCGCGGCGTTAAGTTCCGCCACTTAACACGCAATGCCTCCGAATTCGGCGGAAAGTGGGGAACGGAGTGTCTTAACACTAGGTTCCCTCTGCCTACCCTGCTGTGTGCGGGATATATATAGCGTGAAGCTATTTTTTTTTAAAAATAGATTGTTAAATGTGATTTTACATCCACATATTATCTGTATATGCATTCCTTCTGGAAATGATTAGGCTTAAATTATTTCTACTTTAGTAAGACAAATCTTGGCATTGAGTTCCGACATTTAATATACATCGTCTCCAATTAAGCCTAAAGGCAGAGAAAATGGAGTGTATGTACACTATATTCTCTATCTGTGCGTTTTGTGGAAAAAAGCGTGAAGCTGAAAAAAAACATGTTTTTATTAATGAAATTCTTCTAATGTCCTTGTATTTTAACATTAGCTAAAATATTTATAGGATTTAGATTTATAAAAAAATATTTATTATCCAGATCATCAACATTCGGTCCAGCGGCGGGCGGCGTGAGCGTGGGCGTGGGCGTCGGCGCCATGGGGGCAGTGGGCACGATGGGCGCAGTGGGCGCGGTGGGCACCGTGGGGCCGGTGGGCACGGCGGGCACGCCGCCCCTCGTGCCGCCGCAGTCGCTGACCCCGCCCCAGGTGCCGCATTCGAAACGCGACCAACATCACCATGCTAATAATGCTGCGTTGAAGAAGAAGGTGACTTTTTTTAATTTTAATGGTAGACGTTGAATATGTTATGTGGGTTTTTTTGTGTTTAGTATTTTTATTTTCTAATAGTTTTTAATGTGTAAAGAAGTCGTTTTTTTTCTATTAAATCCTTTTTATCGAATACTAGCTGTATACCGCGTGTGTTGCGACGCTACCAAGTAAAATAAATTTAAGAGGGACATTACGCCATTGCTTAATTCATTTTGAGTCAATAAAATTGATTTACAATTCGAAAAGTTGTGACATTTAACAGCGTTTCGTTTCAATTCGAAATTAGTTGTATCAAGTCAGAAATCTAAAAATTCATCATCATCAATCCAATTCATTTAATTTTTTTTTTATATAAAATATTATTGTATAACTCTTTTGTAATTCATGCTTGCCATAATTAAAAACTTTCAAAATATATACAAAAATTATATCTTTAAAAAAAGTTAAAATAAGAATTAAAAATGTGGTGACTGTTATTATCACAGAAAAACAGTTACAACTTTATCTTAATACTTCCACTAGAAGTAAAGAATACACACTAACACTATGATATATACAACAGGGTCGCTTCGGCGCGTCCCGAGCGCGCGCGGACGCGTACGCGCACGCGCACGGCGCGCACGCCCCGCACGCGGCGCCGCCGCAGCCCGCGCCCGCCGCCTACTCCGCCATGGACGTGGACGGCGAGACCGACTCCAACCACGACACCGCGCTCACGCTGGCCTGCACCGGCGGACACGAGGATCTCGTGGAGTTGCTGCTGTCGCGGGGCGCTGATATTGAACATCGGGATAAGAAGGTTGCTTCTTGTTGTATGCTAAATTGTGATTTTGAAATTGTACTTGAAATAAAAAATATATGTAATTAATATAAAAAATGATGTCCGGATTGGAACCGAGAGCTTTTACTTTTGTGTTTGCATTCGCAACTGTTACAAATTTATCAATAGTGGCGAAATTGATATTCATATACTAATGATATTTTAGCATCTATTTATATTACCTGGAAAAGCGGTAAAAAATATATTTTTTAAAATGACACTTTGCAGTCAATTTTTATCACCGAAATCTCCTATTCGCCAAATTTCTTGAAATATCAGAGCAGTTTCCAACATGAAGAATATATACAAAACTTCTCTTTTATAGATATAAGTAATACATACATATAGTTCAGCTATTTTAACTCAAATCGCATTGTATGGAGATAAATCGACAAAAAAGAGATTTAATTGCACTACATTAGACTACTTTTTCAGAAGAATTCCAATCTAACACTATATTAAATTCTAATTTATCAATCTCATTTCAGGGTTTCACCCCCCTAATCCTAGCAGCGACGGCGGGCCACGAGAAAATAGTGGAAATACTCCTGAACCACGGCGCTGACATCGAGGCGCAATCAGAACGTACTAAGGACACTCCCCTCTCCCTGGCCTGCAGCGGCGGCCGGTACGAGGTGGTGGAGCTCATACTGAACCGCGGCGCGAACAAGGAGCACCGCAACGTGTCTGATTATACGCCGCTGTCGCTGGCTGCGTCTGGGGGATATGTTAATATTATAAGGCTGTTGTTGCACCATCAGGTAATGAATGTGCTTTTTAAAAAACATAAAGATATTACTTGTTTGTTTATAGATAGATTCCGATATTCGAAAATAAGTTATTATAGAAAATTGATGCAGACAATACCTACATTCATGTTTTTTATACTTCACGCTGTATCACACAAACAGCAGTGAGTCAGAGGGAATCTAGTGTTAAAACGCTACGTTCCCTATTTTCTTTCATTCATTTCCAATTATATTATTATATCAATTATTTAAAAAAACGTAAGACGATTAGAAAAGTAGGGGAGGAGCCCTTTGTTGATTTCAAATGAGTAGAAAACGTTGCTGATATTAAAAGAAAGCCACCCTTAAAAGTATAAGGGCATGTATAAAGAGGTTAATAACTGTAGGCGAGGCGAAAGAAATATGCAAGGATGAAGTGTGAGCCTTAAAAATATTAAAAGCAGCTTGACGCTATTCCCGTACATCGGAAAAAAACCTAATCTCAAGACAAGACCGGTCTCAACCTTCCATCCGAAACCGAGATATTCAGCAACGCATATTGAGTGGCGGAGCAAAGTAAATAGTTAAAATATATAATCATGTCTCAGGGTGGACATCGAATTCACTAACCATGGCGTTTACAGTAAACGCTGTCTTCCTGCATTGCGATGAATTCTTTTATTTTGTTAATGATAAACTATTTATTTTTTTGCCCAGGCGGAAATCAACTCCCGCACGGGATCCAAGTTGGGCATATCGCCGTTGATGCTGGCCGCCATGAACGGGCACACGGCGGCCGTGCGTCTTCTGCTCGACTGCGGGTCCGATATCAACGCGCAGATTGAGACCAATCGCAATACTGCTCTCACGCTTGCTTGTTTTCAAGGTATTATTGCTTGAATGATTAAATATTATATAACAAAATTATTTTTAACTGGATTAATCAAAGAATCGTCTGTCTATACTCCTGTCTACCTATGATCACAGACTACTGTAAAGTGATGGGAACGTCACTGTTTCTAAATATATATTTTCGGATACGAATATGCGTGATTAATTCGGTTAAAAATTGTTTCAAAATGTATATTAATAAAACTAAACTTAATTATTGACATTATGACTTGAAAGTTTAGACTCATTTTAAAGTAATTATTATAAAGAAATAAAATTGTTACGTATAGTATCTAGTTGTATCTTCTGTTTTCGTGATTTTTAGGCATTTTGAAATCAGATAGATACTTGTGACCCACTGTTCACAAAATGTATTTTACCATGACATTCCCAACAGGTCGACACGAAGTTGTCAGCCTGCTCCTAGATCGCAAAGCGAACGTAGAACACCGCGCCAAGACGGGCCTCACGCCCCTCATGGAGGCGGCGAGCGGCGGCTACGTGGAGGTCGGCCGCGTGCTGCTGGACAAGGGGGCGGACGTCAACGCGCCGCCCGTGCCCTCGTCGCGTGACACCGCCTTGACTATAGCGGCGGATAAGGGGCATACTAAGTTTGTGGAGTTGTTGTTGCAAAGGTTGGTTTTGTTTAAATTGTTGTGTAGGGAAGATTGTATTGTGATTTGTATTATGAATGTATATAGTTAGGAGTTGTAGTATGCGTATTTTGTCGTTTGCAGCCATGTAGATATGATTTTTGAAATTTCGCGCGTGTGTCAGCCAATGAGTAAACAAACTAAACGTGTTGATTTATATACATATACAAGTAACAATAAATTATTTAAATAGCTAAGTGTTAAATAAAAGCAAAGCAAAAGTTGATTTTTTAACTTATATTTAAGTAACACGCTGTTTCTGTTGTTACATATTTTAATCCTTTATTATATTATATAGGCGAGCGGCGGTAGAAGTTAAAAATAAAAAGGGTAACTCACCATTATGGCTGGCTGCTAATGGCGGACATCTTGCTGTAGTGGAAATGCTATACGCTGCCGGCGCTGATATCGACTCGCAGGACAATAGAAAGGTAGCAAAATTATTATATGATTTAGAACCATTATTATGTTTTGTTGCATATATATCAAAGGTGTGGTGACGGAGTGGGACAGCGTGTGTAAACGTTGGTGGTTCGATTCCGACTCAGAGGAATCATTATATTTTGTCATTTTTCCGCTCTAGTTCTTAAGAAAAAGCGCGGCGTTGAGTTCCACTACTTACAATATATTCATTTAGGCCTATTTTTTTTGTTTTTGTTGGTTCTTTCTAACTACCCAGTTATGGGAAAAGCGTGAATGTACTTCTAATGCATATATTGAGCGTAGTTTTCATAATATCTTTTTTGCTTTTAGGTATCATGCTTGATGGCCGCCTTCCGCAAGGGTCATACTAAAGTAGTCAAATGGATGGTCGGCGTCGTTACACAATTCCCCTCCGATCAGGAAATGACCAGGTAGGTTTGTTTATCTTTTCATTAAATTTCGCCTACTTTTATTTTATTTATTGTTATCTTTAGAAATAGGAAAATAGAATCTTATGATATAATTTTTCTTTCTAGGCACTTTATGTCGAATATACTATTTAGACTTAATATATCTATTTCATTGAAAAGATAATTCATTGTTTTAAGCAATAGAATGCAAAACCTCGTTTTATTCCAAACTCTACAAAGTATGGTCATACATTCATTTCATTGATTGATAAATATTTTGATGGATTTGTCATTTAAACAGTTTTCAAGAGGCTCGGGTTCGAATCCCGCTACGTTAAAATTTTCATATGCTTTGTAAAAATCAGATTCTGATTGATATTGATTGACGTACTTTCTAACTATGCCACACTAGCATTGATTATATTTGAACTTATGAAATATAATGAAAACACAGGTACATCTGCACAATATCGGACAAGGAGCTGCTCGAGAAGTGTCAGGAGTGCGTGCGCGTGATCCGCGCGGCGAAGGAGACGCAGGCGGCGCGCGCCAACCAGAACGCCACCATACTGCTGGAGGAGCTCGACGCCGAGCGCTGTCGCGAGGAGAACCGGCGCCAGGCGGCCGCGCGCCGCCGCGAGAGGAAGAAGAAGAAGAAGATGGAGAAGAAGGTATGGATTCATGTTACACTTACAATTAAACCTACCTGACTAAAATATCCGCTATTTTGGATTTTGCTCAAAAAACGACCATAATAAGATAAATTTTATGAATGATGAATTGTAATTTATATTTTTTAGTTAGGCTCTTTAACTCTACTATGTTTTATACTATACTTTTAATTGCGCTTACATAACAAATAAAGTAGTAGTACAAAGCTAGAAATAAAGTTGGACTTACTTCAAAAATATCTCTTTTGTCCGATCTGTATAAGTGGGTGAAAAGACACACATTTTTGTATTTTTTATATGATTTCATGTAGCTTTTTTCAAGTGAATCTTTGAAAAAATGTTTGTGTATGACTTTGTCATGTTTTTTTTTCATTTTTGTGATAATATTTTACAAACTCGAATGTTTATCATAAGCGTGCAATTGAATTAGTTTGTGTTATAAACTTTTATTTTATGTTGCCCATTTTTCTGTAGAGCTTTTTTCTGTAATACAAGGACAGGTTGGTAGTACACAGTAGCAAACACCGAGCCATTGCGTTTTGTGTGGTGAAACTCAACGGCGCTCCTTGTCTTAGGTACCAGAGGGAAGAAATGAAAATATTTTAATTATAATTTTTCCCTCAAATGGGAATAAAACCCACCCACAACTAATCACGCTTATCATCACACCCTGTCCCACTGCATTACAATGATTGCATTTTTTTTAATTTTTAAAACGTTTTAAATATATTTTTATTTTACAACGACATTTTTTCGCAAACAACAGGAAGAGCGGCGTAAACTACAAGCAGAAAATGAAAAGAACACGATCTATAGCGACAAGGCGCTCGGCGAGATCTCTGAGAGCGGCGAAGGCGAGGACGAGCCCGTGCCTCGTGAGGAGGGCGACTCTGGTATCGATGCTAACTCGCAGGTCAGTATTGTTTATTTATTTATCTTATTTATAATATAGAATATAGGAAAATTAATAACCCTATATTATTATATGAATTATAAATATTGAAGGGATTCTTTCCTCGGTGAAAGAAATTGTGCATAAACAGAATAGTCCATAGGAGTATGAAATTAGCCATAGTTAAAGTTTGTATGGCGAAGAAGTGAAATGCACTAAATTAATATTATAAATATCGAACACACTATCATGTGTTTTTGAAATATAAACATTTATATAAAATGTGTATGTTGCTAAGGCATTGTATTGTTTATACGTCAATGGTATATCTAGTTATTATAATTCAATAATTATTGATTTGTAAACGTTTAGAAATATATCATCAAATAGTGTTTTTATTTATAATTGTACTTAAATGGCTAGTATATAATATAATAAAAAATGTATATGTTTAGGGTTCTTGTTCATCTTCGGACGTTAAGGCACCTCCAGCTCAAAGTGCAAAGTGTAAGAAGAAGAAAAAAGAGGAAAAGACTCCCGCGGCACCGCAGCCACCCCCTCCTAAGAAGCAACCTGATAAAGTAAGTCTATAAAAAAAGTATTAAATATGATGTAAGGTTCAGATTTGATTGTTATTGATATTGTTACGCTGTAAAGTTCAATATAATTTTCGTTTTATTGATTATTTCGGTCCTTTAAATATAAACATAAAATATTTTAACAACAAAAATGTATTTCAAAAATACATTATATTTTTATTAAATGTTAAATAATTTACGCTTTAACATATTATAAAACAGTAATGAATGCACATTACAGTGAAGAAAAAGAATGCATTTTTAATTTTAAAAAATGTGTTAGGAAATAAATCTGTAGAAAAGAAATTAAAATATACTTTACCAGAAGTATTATTTTCTGTTATTGTTTTAATTTTTAACATATGGTATCCACAAAAACATTGACATATATTTCTTATATCAATCATCAGGTAAAACCTAAAATAGAAGTAAAACCAGAAAAAGAACCTAGTGCTAAAAGTGATAAAAAGTTAGAGAAAGAGAACGTAGCACCGAGCTCGCCCCCCGTCACCCCCGCCAAGCCCGTCGTGCCTGAGCGACGTCCCGAGAAAAAGGAAAAGTGAGTCTATACTGTAATAATTAATACTGTAATAACTATATTAGTCATAATATAAAAAGTTAAAGGTATAAAAAATTAACCGCACGGATTCGAACCCGGACTTCTTGGAAACCGTCCGATCTCCCTGACCGCTAAACCATGCCTTTTACTACCAACTGCATCCAAAATCTTATAACCAAATTTTAATAAGTATAATCGCGGGTTTGAGTACCGCTGCCGTTCAAATTTTTATGCCTTTCGTAAATGTCTTCTTCAATTTCCTAAGTCTGGGAAAAATACTTGAAGATATTAAAAAGAAGTATACAAGTGTTAATGAAGATGTGCATGTATAAATATGATATGTCGGAAAATTGAAATGTTCAAAAAAAGTAATTAAAAATAAAAGGAAAATGATTAGGAGGAATGCAGAAATACGACACAACCTTAACTTGTACTTGTCCTCAAATATTAAAGTTCTTCGTTCATTTGTTGCCTGATGCTTTATTTTGGTGTTATTTTTGAAATATATATGTTAAAAGGCTACTAAAAAATTCGCAGCTTATTTTGAATATTATTATAAATTACAATTTCATTTTCAAATCCTTTACAACTTATTTATAATATGTATATAAATGATGTACATTTTTGCAGAAAACCCGAGGAGGAAGCCAAAAGTATCACTGTACCAAGTGTTAAATACGGCAATAGCTCTCGAAAGAGTCAAGTGTTCGAATCCACTCGACACAACGTGGACAAAGACGACGATACGACTGATAAAAATAAGAAAATTCATGCTAACCAGTAAGTTTAGTTAAATATTCGTAATAAAATTAAAACATGAAAATTACTATAGTTTTGTGTAGATATCCCAAGTTTATACGTTTTACGTTTTAAAATTAATTTGAAATGATGAACAATAACTTTCTGAAAAATAAAAAAGAAAGCAATATTTATGTAATCACTTGGCTTAGTTTCAAAAGTAAAATGTTCATTTATATTATAAACGGTTATTTAATTTATTTTTTAATATAAATAAATGTAAAAAAAATAAATGTAAAAAATGTAGAGTATTTATTTATTTGACACAATCAAATAATACCTATTTTATCAGCTTATTACACTGACTAAATTTTTAATTAAAGACGATCACAGCCAATATACAAATACTAAGTAAGTTTTATCAAATATATGACAAAATAACCCCAGAACTATTTTTTAAAATTAGTGACATTAGCGTTACTGACGTCACTCATTATAAAAATTATTATGGTGATCCTGGCCTATGACAGATTCAAATATTCGCTTATTATTTAGGCAACGTGTCTCAGAGAGGTAATGAGGACCTCTAAAGCAATAATTTCATGTTTGGAAAATGAATAAGAGATCATAATATATGAAAATAAAGCAATAAATAGTTATTGAAAGTTATTTTAAATAAATTAATCTGTTTTAATAATTTACCTCGTTTTGTTAACGATATGTATTATAAAAGAAAGTAATAACTATTCATAATTTAAATTACTAATAATCCAGATGGGATGGTGATACAAAAAGCACGTCTCCGAAGAGCAGCAGCGGAGGCGCTCGACGAGAAGAAGGCTGGAAGGAAGTGGTGCGCAAGTCTAGTGTGCAGACGCTCTCTACACTCGAACCTGGGTATGATTGTTGTTAAATTTAAACATATCTTAAATAAAAAAGGAACAAAAGTATTAATATCTGGGGCCAGTCGTGGCTCAGAGGCACAATGTAAAAGCGAGACTGTAAAAGCGAGCTGGTGCTGGTTGTTGGTTTGATTCCCACTCGAGGAGTGGAAACATTTAATATTTCCATTTTTTTCGCTCTGGTGTCAAGGTAAAGAGCGGCGTTAAATTCCGCCATTTAACAACGCAATGCCTCCGGATTCGGAGTGGGGAACGGAGTGTCTTGACACTAGGTTTCTTCTGCTTACCCCGCTGTGTGCGGGATACAGCGTAAAGCTAAAAAAATAAAATTAAAAAATGTATTAATATCAATATATTTTTGTTTTCGACGTAGTTAATAGCAAAATCCATGGCTCAGTCAGGAAGGTTTCCAAGAGGTGCGGGTTCGAATCCTACTGTGTACGGGTTATTATAGGTTTTCTAAAAATGTCTTTTTTCAATTTCCTAAGTGTTCTAATAACACTTAAAATGTAAAAAAATATTGTGTTTTTAGTAGCATAATAATGAAACATTAAATTAATTAATAAGTTGAATCCATAAACAGTTGCAAGAAGGTGTGCGTGGCGGCGCACGCGATATCGCGCGTGATCGGGCGCGCCGGCTCCAACATCAACGCGATCCGCTCCGCCACCGGCGCGCACATCGAGGTCGACAAGCAGGTCAAGGGGCAGGGCGAGAGGATTATTACTATCAAGTGAGTGTATGATTTTAATATGTGTTGAGATGGTTTGAACAACTAAAAAATGTGATGTATTAGTTTACTTGTACTCTTGGTTAGCTATGTTTTTGAAAGAAGAAATAAGAGAATATTATATTAACACTGGATTGGAAGTAAACTTATTTGTAAGCAGATTTGATAGCTGGAAATGAGGCAAAATAGTATAGCTTCACGCTATATCCCGCACACAGCAGGGTAGGCAGAGGGAACCTAGTGTTAAGACACTCCGTTCCCCACTTTCCGCCGAATTCGGAGGCTTGCGTGTTAAGTGGCGGAACTTAACGCCGCGCTTTACCTCGACACCAGAGCGAAGAAAATGGAAATATTAAATATTTCCACTCCTCGAGTGGTTATATAATAAATAATGTTGTATAATATTCTGACTTTTGAGCTAATTTAATTCGTTAAATAATTGTGTTTCCGCTACGTTATTTTCTTTTTATATAGTGAAAAGTGAATTAAATAATATATGTGATATTATTAAACATGAGGTGGAAAGTTTTTGAGAAATTTTGTTCGGCGCTCTTTTTAGAAATATTGATTAAAAAACTCAATACCTCTAAAATATTTTTTAAATTATAAATTGATCGAACACACAATCATCGCCATACAAACACTTTTTTGCTGCGCCTTGATATTGTAACATATTAGTAAAATATAGCATACATGTTTTTATATACATAATGTAAAAAATAAGCAAGAATAGAAATAATATAACATATTCACTAAAAGACTTAGTTTTACAGAATTATGCTCTCCATACACAAACTGACACAGTTTCGTCTTATGATGCTTCAAAAGCTCCCCGTAATGCTGGATTACAGTAGCTTTTATAAGTTTTAAACAATAACTTCTTATACTTGTCGCCCCTTTTGACTAAACACTTTGCTACAGACATAACTTGTTTAAGTGATGCTTGAAAATACTAAACTTGTTGTTTCTGTTTATAACAATATTTATATTTCCAACAAACAGGGGCTCATCGGAAGCAACAAAGCAAGCGGCTCACCTCATAGCGGCGATGATCCGCGACCCCGAAGCGGACATCGGGCAGCTGCTGCCGCGAGCCAAGCTGCCCCCCGCGCCGCCCGCGCCGCCGCACACGCACGCCCACCAGCCTAAGCCTGCCCAGCATAAGCAACCTGCGACTAAGGTACGAATAGACCTATATATCTCTACTAGTCGCCTGCGTAAACTACACAGCTATTTCGCTATAGGCAAGCGCCACCGCGCCGAGATCACATTAGAAACCTCTAAAATTAATTCAGTGTTTCTCTACTATATTATGCATGTATTATTCATATAAACCTTCCTTTTGAATATTTTTATCTTTTAATAGAAACCACATCAAAATCTATTGTTTAGGCTTGAAGATCTAAGCATATATACATACACATAGACGCGGAAAGCAACTTTGTTTTGTACTAAGTAACGATATACTATAAATCTCTAGCCTCAATATGACCTTCCATATTGTTATATTGTACAGAAGACCATATTGAGCTCAGACGTCGCGCAGGGGCACCTAAGTGTGACTACCTGCAGTGGGAGTCATTTACGACTCCCACTGCAGGAGTGGAAAAATTTAATGTTTCCATTTTCATCGCTCTGGTGTCGAGGCAAAACTCAGCGTTAAGTTCCACCACTTAACACGGAAGGTGGAGAACGAAATGTCTTAACACTAGATAACTCTCCCTGCACAGCAGTGTGTGGGATACAGCGTAAAGCTTAAAAAAATGTAATATAGACTGGAAGAAGGAGTGTTTTAATACTAGGTTCTCTCTGCTTACCCTATCGTTTGCGGGATAAAATTTGGAGCTAAAAAAATGAAGGTTATACTCTAAAACTGAGCGTCCTTCCACTGTCCCACAAGAAATGTTAGACAAAATTTAATTAGATAGGCTAAACATTTTTTGTAGAGAAATGTCGTTGTTATATTCTCGTAACTACTTTTGTCGCATACAAATTACCTTTACAATTTATTCCTGATTAGTATACTTTTCTTTAATGAGAGATGGGTAAAAAGAATTATTAGACTGTTGTGGCATCTTCAACTTGCCTCTCGACATAGGCCTTCTCGATTGCTTTTCACCCTTGTCTATCCCATGCTATTATCCTCCATATTCCACCATCTATCTTTTTATTATAGTAGTAACTAGTATTAATAATATATAGCGGGTGACTAGATATAAAATACACAATATGATCTGAAAGTAAAATGTAAATGATAATTTTTTTTTTAAAGTTGTCAGTTTTCTCTGTTATTTTATTGTCGTCTATTACCATTTCTTTAAGACAAAAGCCAGCCTATTTTTTTTTAATTGAAATCATACTAATAAGTAAATTTGAACATAACAGCCGAGCATGCCGTTGGGCATCGCTCCAACGATAGTGGGTCTGGGCGCCAGTCGCTCCACGCCGCCGGGACGCTCCGCCGCCAAGCCGCACTCCGCCGCGCGCCCGCCCATGCCGCGGCTGCAGGCGCAAGGTAAAACATACATTAAATATAATAAAAAAAATGTTTTCCCGGTTATTACACATTTTGTAGTAAAATTATTTTTAACTGGATTAATCGCGTATATTTTTGATAATCGACATTATATTTAAAAAGAAGAAAATTATATATTTGTATTCGAACCGTCAGGTTTTCTAAAAATGTATTAATTAATAATATACGCGATTAATCTGGTTAAATAAAACAAGTTTTATTTCAAAACAGTACATTTGTTGATCATTCAATCTTTCAATGAAGATTGTGTGGTATATTAACATTATTTGTTTGTTTTTTATGCCGATTTATAAATTCTAATTTATAAATTATTTTATATTATTCTTGGATTTTATATGTAATTATATATTTCTATTTAACATATCTTTACTATGCAAATCACAATGTCTCTGTCATTTTGAATTATTTCAATGATTATTTTTCTATGTTATATCAACAGAAACCCATTAACTACAGTAACATTTATTAATATTTATATAAACCTTGTTTTTAAATTCCAAATCAATTTCATATAACATAAACGACTGACAAATAAAATATACCCCCAGCCATACAACTACCAGAGAAGCGTACCACGACGGTGACCGCCCCCACCACCATAACCACCACCGCCCCTACCACCATCGCGACGTCAAGCAGCGTGCCAGTGACCACCACCACCAGTACCAAGACGCTGTCCTACACCGGCGCTATAGTGGGCTCGCGTAGTCACACGTTTGCAGCTAAACTGACTGCCACGCCGCCTGTTGATACTAAACCTAGGCCTGTGCCTCAGGTAATTATTGGATTTTTTGTGTGTTTCTTTTCATTATATATTCTTTATTGCACTTAAAAACATATAGTAAATACAAAAACAGGGATAAAAGTTAATAAGAGGTGAGCTTATCCCAAAGAGAGATCTCTTCCACCTAACCTGTGATAGTGGATAAAGGAGTTATAACGGGAGACAAAGTTTTTGTGTTTTATGTCATAAAGCGGGAGTGATTGTGCTTTATGTAATTATTTAAAGTATTTAATTGATATGAAATAGGTAAATTTATGGCTAGTAAAGTATTTTATCTATATGTAAACAATGTTACAAGTAAAGCTGGAAAAAGATGCATATGTAGTTAAAATATTGAATTAATTGCCCAAAAAGACAAACATAGAACAATTCTTTTTTTAATTTCCTCTTTGTTGTCAATTATGTTTTCGATATCTTATCTGCATATAAATCTCTATCTATTGTTACAACGAAATTATTGAATCCATAATGGTGTTGTAGAATATCGTGTAACCTGTATATGTTTAGTATCGAAATTGATGGTGCATTTAATCCCCATTTGAGGTATAAATATATTTCAAATATAGTATTTTTTCTGCTATGGTAAGACAGCGTACTATTGAGTCCTCCACTACTCAACATTCATGCGTAAACAGTAGAATGGAAGTGTGTTGACACTATGTTCTTTGATTACTATGCGGAAAAAAAGCGTCAAGTTGCTAGTTTGAATATGAAAATGACAGAAGAAATAAATAGAGAAATACCTTAGCAGGCTTAAAGGGTGCAGTGTAGATGATGTTGGAGGAGGACTAATCAGTTACCAGGCGAAGTGGTGACAAATTCTTTTTTGCAGCTTCACGCTTTTCCCACATAGCGGGTTAGTCAGGTAGGGCCTCTAGTGTCAAGACACACCATCCTCCATGTCCCGTCCCAAATCGAGACATTGCGCGTTGAATGGCCAGAGTGAAGTAATGAAAATTTCTTCTCCGATGGCGATGGCCAGTCGTGGCGCAGTGACACAAACGTGTGACTGTGAACGACTGTTTGTGGGTTCGATTCCCACTTGAGGAGTCTATATATTTTATATTTTCATTTTCTACGCTGTGGTATCCAAAATTAGGCGAAAAAAGGGAAACGGAGTGTCTTAACGCTAGGTCTCTTCTGCCTACACTGCTGTGTGCGGGATACAGCGTGAAGCTAGAAAAAAAATCATTCTCCGAATGAAAACTCACAACCATAGCTTTACAGTCAGCGGCGACAAACATTTCTTTACACCGATAATTAATAAATATGTAATTTAGAAATATATGGTTAAGAAATATATAATTGTTCTTCCTCAGGTGGTACCCAGCAGCCCTGCGCCCGCAAGCACTGCCCCATCGAGCGCGGGCGCCGCGTCCCCGCTTAAGGCGCGCGACTCTCCCCCAGCTAAAATAGAAGAAGAACCAAGACCGATCATACGGCAACATACTGATATTTTGCAGGTACATTGTGTTATATTTAATATATAAAAAAAAAAAAAAAAGTAGCTGTTTTCTCTTTACCGCGGGGTATCGGGGTAGAAAGAATGATCCTAGAGTCTCTATCCTCCACTTTCTGCTCGAAATCAAAACCTTTTTTGGCGTGTTGAGAGGCGGAAATTTATCATAGGTACCAGCGACTGAATGAATATTTGAATATTATCATTCCCCTGAGTGGAAATCGAACCCATAACTACTCTCGCTTGTTCAGTCAGTCATATGTAGAAACAGTTTTAGATTATACATAAATTCTTTGATTTTCACACATTTATTTTTTATCTGGATTATAATTTGTATGTATACATTTGTTATATAGACAGACTATTTTAAATGTATTGGATAATTATATTGTTTATGTATATTTATTCCTTTACGTTAAAATATTGTAATTTATGATTTTTTTTTATCAGCAGCTAAGTCCTGATAATTCAAGCTCTTGGAGTAATGAAGACATACCAGTGAATTCATCTTCAGCACTCCACATTAACACTACTCCTCAGGTAATATATTTTTATTTAATATTGCTATTTAATTTTACTTATATGAGGTTTGTGGGATTAAATAAGTATAAATGGATACCAACTACATATAATAATGTTAATATTATTAAATTATATTGTTTAAAATCTATGCCGCCAAACTTTAAAATCGTTAATTATGTGCCACAACAACAAAAGGTTGAGAATCACTGGTCTAACTGTTTGTGGTGTATCATGCGGTGGTTCACTATCTTATAGTTATAATTTTCAAGTCTAGTCTAGTCAAAACAAATGTGACATTGTGTTCCACTACTCAATAAGAAATGTTTTTTTAGTTGCACGCTGTATCCCTCACACAACAGGCAGAGGGAACCTAGTGTTAAGACACTCCATTCCCCACTTTCCAACGAATTTGGAGGCATTGCGTGTTAAGTGGCGGAACTTAACCCCGCGTTTAACCTTGACACCAGAGCGAAGAAAATGGAAATATTAAATATTTCCACTCCTCGAGTGGGATTCGAACCCACGACCAGTCGCTTTACAGTCGTACTTTGTGCATCTGCGCCACGACTGGCCCCATAAGTAGTGAATTGTAAAAAGAATCATAACAAATAGAATGGTGAAATGTATTTATAACTTGAATGTAATTTTTTTGTATGTCAGGTGAACACATCGGTGTCGTGCCCGAGCGCCAGCAGCGTGGCCAGCGCGGGCGCTGGTAGCGGCGGCGCGCAGGAGTACTCGCTGTTCAAGGACCTCTCAGTAGGCGCTGCCGTGTGGGGCGCTGCTGAGCACAATGTTGATTTGCCTACGCCTCAGGTGAGATTGGACCTATGGGTATTGAAATATGCAGTTTTATTTTTTATGTTTTTAGAATGTCATTTTATTTCTTCTTTAGAAAATGTTTAAAAAATTGAATGTAGCGGGACTCAAACCCGCGCTCTTTAGCTCTAGATATAAATTATGTGTTTAAACAGCATTTTTTCTTGTCTAGCAATTGTTCTCAACAATCTTTGGATTGAACAACTTTTGTTTCTTCGCTCTGCTGTCTAAGCAGAGGCGGCGTTAAAGTCCGCCATTTAACACGCAATGCCAAAATTCGGCGAAAAATGGGGAATGAAGTGTCTTAACACTAGGTTCCCTCTGCACGCTGCTGGAGGCAGGATGCAACGATGCAAGCAATCAATTGTAATAAGTGTAGAAACATTTCGATTTACTAGAACAACTATAGCTTAGTGCAACCACTAGCGCGTGAACGTTATATAAAAAAAGCATACTGAAATCCTACTACATTCAAACTTATACATAATCTATAAACTACATTTGGGTAATAAGGTATAAAATATTGTCTGAAATCATAATTAAGTTAATAACAAATAGAAGTAAATGTTTTATAATGTAAACAAAGAATCATGTATCGGATCATCTAAATAGATATGTTTCCCGTTCCAGCACTGGCCGCAAGTGGACGCGAGCAAGGCGCCGGGCTACCGCGGCGGCGGCGGCGGCTGCTCGCCGTGCTCGCGCACCTCGTCGCACGGCTCCACGCCGCCCCCGCCGCCTCCGCCGCCCTACCACCCCATGCCCATTGGTGAGTCAACACGACGATTTACTATTTTAATTTATAATTACTTATTATTTGTTTTTAAAGTGTTATTTACTTGGGAAATTGATTAAGAGATTTATAGAAATGTACATTTTTTTAAACCAGCGTGCTTTGAATCTAGAATACATGGCTTAACGGTCAGAGCGCATGGATGGTTTCTAAGAGAAGCTGGTTCTAAACTCGCTGTATTAAAAAAATTATATGGTATCTTGAAATGAATACATTAAGTACCAAAATATACGTTTACTGGGTACTGCTGCTACTAAAACGAAAACATTTATTTTACTGGAGAACGATTTAATATTATGATATTATGCACATGCATGAATAATTAATTTTTAGTGTATTGTATATTCAGTATTCAAAATTCTGAATTGTTCCCTTTACATCACTCTTATGTATAGTGGTGTTTTTGCTCTTGGACAAGATAAGGATATGTTGGTTTGATTTCAAATAGATAAATTGATTAGTATAATTTTTGTGGTAGTGAATACTAGATTATTTTTATTTAGGGTTGGTATATATTCATATTTTAGTAAAGTAAAAGAAAATAGTTATTGTTTAATAATTATTATAAAAAATATCTAACATGTCAATTAATTAGATTTTCTGTTCTTTATTTTAGTATTTTTTATAAAAAAATGTTCTTATATTATAGGCAATGCTGTAAATGCAATGGACATGAGTGGTTTATCACGAAATGGACCAATTTTCCAAGACAACTCCAGAAATGGACATAACATGATGGCAAGTATTTTATATATTTCAAATTTTCTAAATTACAAAAAGTGAATAAGCATTTTGTTACAAGTAATGAAAATTGTTTTTTAAAAAGGTATTTTATACAATAAAATTATTACACAATTACATGAAGACAAACATATGTACAGAGATGCTAAGAACAAAAATAAGTTATAATAAGTGTATAAGAATTTCCATGTAGCTGTAGACCTTGAATGTATGTATGATTTAGTGTTCAGAGCACTTGACTGGTTTAATTAATTTACTATAAGCACGCGCCGCCGTGCCGATATCTCATTGGAAACCTCTTAAATTATCAGTGTTTCTCTACTATATTATGCATGTATTATACATACAATCCTTCCTTATGAATTGTTCTATCTACTGAAAGAAACCGCATCAAAATCCGTTGCGTAATTTAAAGAATTAAGTATATACATACAGACAGTTGGGCCAGTCGTGGCGCAGTGGCACAAGTGTGTGACTGAAGACGACGAAGTTGTGGATTCGATTCCTACTCGAGGAGTGGAGATACTTAATATTTCCATTTTCTTAGCTCTGGTATCGAGGCAAAGCGCGGCGTTAAGTACTGCCACTTTAAACACGCAATGCCACTGAACTTGGCGGAAAGTGGGAAACGGAGTGTAACACTAGGTTCTCTCTGCCTACTCTGCAGTGTGCGGATACAGCGTGAAGCTGCTAAAAAAAAAAACAGACAGACGCGGGGAGCGACTTTGTTTTACACTATGCAAAGATGAAAAATGTTTATATATGAATATAATTAGAACCAAAAATCCCTATCTCCCACAGGTGGGCATGCCGACCGGCCCCGGCGTGTCAGGCGTATCGGGCGTGTCGGGCGGCGCGCTGGGCATGGGCTACGTGGGCGTGGAGGGCGTGTCTCGCCTCAACCCCCGAGCACCCGACTTTGCTCAGCGACACACGCTGTTACAACAGCAGCATAAACATGCTACTCAGGTGATTGTTTGAATCATTTGTTCTGTATCCCGCACACAGCTGTAGAGGACCTAGTGTTAAGACACTCTGTTCTCCGTTTTGGGCGTATTTTAGAGGCGTTGCATGTTAAGTGATGGGAATTAGCACCGCGCTTTGCTTCGATACCAGAGCGAAGAATTCGAGTGGGAATCGAACCCACAACGAGTCACGGTTACAGTCATACTTATGTACCCCTGCACCACTACTGGTCTATATTAGATAGACAGATAGATCTTTATTGCACACATGCAAACATAAAAATAAACAGAACAGGAAAAAAACAATAACACAAATATTATTTTAATTTTTAACTAAATATCTATTGATGTGTTCCGGTTTTATGACATTTTAACCAGCCTTCTCTTACCATCCGTCCTTCCTTTTTTCACCCTCAAGGCCGGCAACGCATCCACAACTCCTCTAATGTTGTGCATGTCCATAGGTGAAGATAACCACTTAGCATTAGGTGGTTCTTCAGTTCTGTTTCCTTTTATAAATAATTTAAAAAAATTACGTTCACTTATACCGTGGATTCAATCCCCACTTGAAGAAATATTTAGATTTAAAGTTTATTTTTATTTCTCCGTTCTTGTAAACCAAACTGTAGCATTGGGTTCTGTTATTTAACACAAAAAGCCTTGAATTAGGTATAAAGTGGAGAATGGAATGTTTTGGTTCTAAGTTCCCTCTGATTATTTGTTTTACTAGAATTAGCGTGCAGCTTCTTCTATATGAAAATTACTTCTCATTCTTGCGAATAAAAGTGTGCATAGAAACATTAAATTAATGTTAGTGAGAGGAAAATTAAATGTTTTTATTAATATTATTTTATTAATATCTTAATGTATCTGTATAAGTTTTAAGAATTTAAAATATTATTACTACTTACCAATTTTTTAATAAAGCATTCCTTTCATCTAATCAGCAACTTTTGCAACAGCAATTGTTCCCCGGGGGCAGCGGTGGCAACATCAACTCCATGCTGCCGCTCTACCCGCCCAGTGCACAGCCGAAAATGACACTGGGCCATCCTTACCAGGTTAATATTGGAAATTTTGGTTTTTATTATATAAATATAATTTTAATTTTACGTGATTCTGAGACACGTAGAGAATTCTATTTTATTTAAATGTTGTTGTATTTTGTTTTTTTCTCTATTTTGGTGATTGGACCAAAAAAAAATGTTATAATCCTAGAAAAATAGATATATTTGCATATTAAACTAATTGCATAGATATTGAGTATTTTAATACAGTCCTTCTTTTAAGATAAAACTTACTTGCCACCCAGTCTTGGTATAATATACAAATAAAACGAAAATATTTAATTTTTTGGATATTTTAAAACTATTTTAATTTTTATTCATAAATTCTGTTTTATATTCTTTTACTGAAATGTTCGATTTGCTTAAAATATTTTAATTTCATTATTTATTCACCTTAATAAAAGTAAATCCTGATATAAAAAGTTGATTATTATTAATATATAAAAGTTGTCATATGCTTATTAAACTTATCAACTTATTCACACCTGGTATGACTACAACTTATCCAATGATGATGATAATTTACTACAACTTAACAAAAACAATTACAGTCACTAATCGACCGCAACGTGGGCGTGGGAGTGGGTGTGGGGGTGAACTCAGTCGGCGTAGGAGTGGGCGTGGGCTGGGGCGAGGAGGAGGAACGCAAGCCGCGGCCCATAGGCACGGAGCGCGCGTGGAAGCTGGCCGCGCCCGACGACTGGCTGCACGCGCATCACCACCGCACTGATCATGATAGATACCAGGTATGTTGTAGCTTGTTAATCCGCAACGTGGGCGTGGGAATGGGCGTGGGCTTAATGGAATTAGTGTGATACTCTGCTCTTCATTTTGGTGGTAGATAGGCTAAACATTCAAATAATTATTTGCAAAAACAGTTATAGTTATTTTAAAAAATAGTGACAGAGATGGTTTAAATATAAGAAGTAATAGTGAGATTATTCCTAGTTTTTATCTTCAAAAGATAAATAAATTATTTATATGACAAGTCCATTTGAACAATTTAAATTTAAAGTCAAGAATAAAAATATATTATTGAGGAAAATATATTGTTCTGTCCATGAATATTATACTGACAAATGCAGTTGAGGTTGCTATTGGGTCGCTAATCTTAGTTGTAAAATTGTAATTGAGTAGAGCAACTTTCTTACCGGCTCTTCTCAGCAAAACTGTATTTTGAGCTGGTGGTACTGACAATACTAGCTAGTATTTTAATTTTTTTTTTTTATTGGGAAACTCTGTTCATGGGCTCACAGGTGCCCATGGCATTTGTTAGTATTAATTAGTATTAATTTGTATTATCTTATATTTAAAGTAATCTAATGGTGATGTCCATCACTGACCAATTGTAAGCGATTTTTTTTTTTTTTTTTTTTTTGTGGTAAATATATGTACATTTTTTTGATTGTAATAAAAATAGACACCCAGCTCACGCTTTGTTTCCTCTTTGATTTTGTAGTTTTGCGAGCACAGTCTCGGTGACAGTGACGTCACGCTCGTGAATAGCTGTTTTGAGGTTGTGCTCCATGATTTGTTTTGGTGAGGCCGTCATCGCTCGGCTGATAAAAGTGGCGATCGCATCACTACAGTCGTCGGAGTAATAGACATAGGAGTTGGTGTGTCTTGTGACTGCGACGACCGCGTGAGGGATGCTGTCGTGAATAAGGAACTCCTTGCCTCTGGTACGGACGATGATGACTTCGCTATATGTCTGTCCTTGTGCCTCACGAAAAGTCATGATCCGCGACCTGTTTCCGGATCCATATCCCTGATCCATCTGGATTTTCTTTTCCTCCTGCGTAGTGATCAAATATAGGGTTCCTTCGTTGTTCTTTGGTATATGCGTGCCAGTATATTTTTCCATTTTAAAGGAGTGGATGATGGGGTTTGAAGAGTAAATACTGTTGTACACTCCGGCAATGGCATAGGCTACATCCATGGGGTTTCGGTGGGTGCAAGACAACTCACATGTGATGTTTGTTGTCAGGTTCGGGCGGCAGTACCTTAAGTCGAATAGATTTCCTCTATCAATGTAGGGTAGCTGGTTTACATCTCCGATGAGGGTGACCATCTCGGCACCAGACAACCTGGCAGCCATTACTATTGCTCCAAAATGATTCATGAGTGCTTCATCCACCGTTAGTCGGTTTATAATGTTGCCCTCATGGAACCCGTCGACTAGGATCGACGCCATAGTGCGCATCTTTCTTTTGGCCTTCGTGCCAAAGCGGTGCGCGAGCTTTTCCTTCAGATCTTTTGCTGCTTCGACCGTGGTGGTAATCACTATTTCACTTTCCTCATCGAAGTTCCCGATTATGTAAGTTGTTTTGCCGCAACCGGGTACTCCGTTTATCCAAGCCAGTTTTGGTAGTGTCCAATCTTTAAGAGCTGCGCCGGGCTCGGGATCGCTTGAGATAGTATTTGCCCTTTCAAGTATCCGGTCGTCCAGCATTACTCTTGTGCACTTGGCCACTAAAACAATTGGGTCATTCTCAGGTGTTTTAAACTTGAGAGGTTTGTCCCTCGATTTCGAGGAATCTTCGACCACGCCCACAAAGCCATTGGTGCTATTGTACGCGGCCATGTAGTGTCCCGACATATTTCCCTGTATTATTTGGGATCTGTCGTTATCGTAGATCGCCGCTTCGGCTTCGTCGAGTTGCACTTTCAGTAGCTTTTTGTTGTCTCTCCGGTAGGTTTGCATGATGTTCTCGCAGGTGGTTTTATTTACCTCTCGGGTCGCCTTAAGAATAGCCTGGAACTCGATGAACGCATTTATTGCATGCTCTTTCGGGCTAGATGCTGGTCTCAGTTCGGGTGGGCTGACCCTTCCTCTGCTAGGTCTCAGCGGGCCCCCGAGGTGTCTTTCTGAGTTCTGTGAGGCTGCAAAGATAGTTTTGATCGCCTTTTCTTGGTCTTCGATTTGACTCGCCGGGGTGGTACTGACAATACTAGCTAGTATTTTAATTTGATTGACGATTCCCAAATGTTAATGAAATTAGTGTTTTCAATGTTGAATCACATTTTATACATGTATCGCATGTTATTACGTATAAAAGACAATAAAACCTTAATAGAACTTTTTTTTTTTATTATTTTAATTCTTAGCAAATGTTTTACTGTTTCCATAAACAAAATTATTTAACAATACATCAATTTCAAAACAGCAAAACGTAACCGGCATGGGCGTGAACGTGGGCGTGGGCGTGGGCGCGGACGCGTACGGCGCCGTGGGGGCAGTGGGCGCAGTGGGCGCGGGCGCGACCGCCACCGCGCTGTCCATGATACACACGATGCCTATGCCGTACATGCCGCCGCCGGACCACCACCACTGGGACCAGCAGCACCATGGTGCTGATAAACAGGTATGGAGTTTAAGAAATTGATATGATATAATACTCATTATTGTATCAATATATTATGTTATATGAGAGAGTATAAAAGCAAAGGTGCTTAAGTCACAAAACACCTAAATCGAGTAAACTGCAAATTTTTACTGTGTCGTAATAAATCAATATTTCTACCCGAATTACATGTTTTGTCTTTTATTGGAATGCTTTATTAATATAACATTAATGAATGAAATGAATACAAAGCTTCGTGAGCTACCAATGACAAGCTCTTTTATCATTATGTGTCATCTAAATACGTAATATGTAATGTGCTTGTAGGACGGTGGTGGGACATTCAGTTTTAGAGTAAACAATCTAGAGAGAACTTGGTGTCTAGTTTGTTCTTCACTTTTCTTGCGAAATCAAAATAGTATGTGTTGGTTGGAGGAACTCAATCTTGTACTTTGTCTTTGTTATCACAGTTGGAAAAATTCAAGTAACAGAAATAGTATCTTTCCGACTGAGGACTTTATCAATAACACAATTGAAAAACAATTTTGTATGATTAAATAATATTTCATTAAAATAAAAATAAAAAGTAAAATTGAATTTCATTTGTGATTAACGTAAATGTTTTGCATGCATCCGTATTGTACGTATGATAAATTATGTTTTATTTGTCCACACAGCAGGCCTGGAGCAAGTGGAGCCACTAAGCGCCGGCAGCCGCGACTATCCCACGAGGATTATATATAATTGTAACCCTTGGAAACGGTGTAGATATTAGTGAGAAAGAATTATATTATACAGATTATCTATATACATAATAGAGAAAATATCCTATCGAGAAGTCCGTATACAGCGACCGCGAGTGTGCAGTGGCGCCAGTCTGTGTCGTAGCCGCTTGGAATGTGATTCCGCGCGTTCATATTCACTATGTATGGCATGTTACGATACGCTATTCAGTTGCAGACTGTGACCGATTAAACGTGTAATAATAAAATTTGCTTGTACATGAAGATTAAATATCATATATTGATGCACTGCAACAACTGGTTTTTAATGCCACCTAAGTTTTTTTTCAATTTTTTTTATTAGGTCTATTTGGGTAATGTGTATATTTATAAGTAAATTATTACTACTGAGGACTTGCTATGTCTCGAATATGATTAAAGCAGGATATGCGGTAAGTTCTAGGCAAATAAACCGTTATTAAAACTTGAAAGTGTCTTCTTGAATAGGGCCTTCATTATGATTTTGCATTGTTTTTTTTTTATTATTATCCCGATTATTTATAATAAATAATTTTTACAAAGATATTTAGAACACTTTATATATCAATACCTGCTTCTAATTTGATTTATTTTTATAATAAAGAATATACCTTATAAAACGTTATGAATTAAAACAAAATTAAATTTTTTGATAATTATTTATTAAAAAATATAATAACATTAGAGATTCATACATTCATAATGAAATATATAAAAAATATAAGGAAACATTTTCACTAAAATAATAAATATAACTATTGCAGACAATCAATCAGACATTTAATATGTTAAAGATTAAAAAGTTGTACAAGTATACCTATTAATAATTAATTTCATTTAAATACATGCATAAAACCTTTGGAAATTTAAATATTTAATTACAAAAATTTTAACATTCACTTTTGGCTAGACTTAATTTAATTATTAATTAATTAATATATTTATAACTCAGTATGTCTGGCCATGATCTTGCCTTCGATCTCTGCGTGCAACTTCTCTACTTTACGAGTGTGCTTCTTTATCATCTGCTGCTGGTCTGCAAAGTGGTCCATCTTGTCGCCGGGTGCAGCAATCTACAAAATAAAATAAACTAATAACTTATTTATTGAGAAAAGGAGATTTATATCTTAACATATTACTTAAGATATTTCCATTCTCTGGTGTCAAGGTAAAGCGCGGCGTTAAGTTCCGCCAATTAACACGCAAGCCTGCGAATTCGGCGGAAAGTGGGGAACGGAGTGTCTTAACACTAGGTCTCTCTGCCTACCCTGCTGTGTGCGGAATGCAGAGAGAAGCTAAAAAAAAAATAAGCATATTACAGATTAATACTACAAGACAAACAGATGAATACTATAATAATATAGGCATTTATTGCTATAACAAAAACACGGACATCGAACCTAAAAGGTTGTTCTCTCTGGAATTTACAGTCATATGCTGTCACTATGCCACAATGGTCTTTGTATTTCGTAAAGCTTTTTCTTTACGTGTAAATATTTCTTTCTTGAGATATAACATTTTTACATACAATAAGGTAAATATTTCCCATTTTAAGTATTTCTGAGGCCCTTGTGGTGCAGTAGGACAGCGCCTGACTGTAACGGGATTGTTGTGGGTTCGAATCCCACTCGGGGAATGATTATATTTAAAGTTTGAGTTCTTCGCTCTGGTACCAAAGACAATGTGCGACGTTGAGTTTCGTCACTAAACGCGCAAGGTCTCAATTTTCGGCGGAAGTCTAGGATGAAGTGTCTTGACACTAGGTCCTCACTGACTACCCCCTATGCAGGAGAAAAAAGTAACTTTATAAGCTTAAATATATACAAACCTTACTACGATGTTTGTCGAAGTTACTCGCGTGGTCTGCGTGGAGGGTGCGTAGTTTCAGCAGACGAGTCTCGTAGTGGTGTAGTTCTACCTGTTTAAAATATAATTTTTTGTTATTAGGAATGAATTAATATACTACTGTCTTACACTCTAAGCCAAATAATGAATAGGAAGAAATATCATAAATTATATGGAAATTAATTACATTTCAACTTTAAAAGTTATAGTGTTACATACAAAAATATAGAGACATAGAGTAAATAGTATAATTATTATAAACAAAAAAATCATATACTCAAATAATATACACTTTTTCTGGATTTGGTACTTTAAAAATTACATATAGGTTGTTTTTAATATATTTAAAATATATAAAAGCTTTTTAGTTTAGTTATTAATAGGGCCCAGTGGCATAAGCTTGTACTGTAAACGACTGGTTGTGGGTTCGATTGCCATTCGAGGAGTGGAAATATTTAATATTTCCATTTTCTTCGCTCTGGTGCCGAGGTAAAGCGCGGCGTTAAGTTCCGCCACTTAACAGGCAATGCCTCCGAATTCGGCGGAAAGTGGGGAACGGAGTGTCTTAACAATAGGTTCCCTCTGCCTACCCAGCTGTGTGCGGGATACAGCGTGAAGCTGAAAAAAAAAGAAAAAAAAACATTAAAATTTGTATGACAAGACCACATACCTTCAAGGAGGCGAGCTCGTCTACAGTGAAATTAGACGCCGCCGCCAAACGCCACAAACCCTGCACTTTGGGTTCAATGAACTCTTTGTTATTGGGACCTGTAAACAATAATTACATTTTGATAATTGTTATCAATTATAAAATTATTTTATTGCTATAGTGCTACATAAAGTATGTACTTATATATTTTTCATATAGGTACTCCTAGATAAGCACCTAACGAAAACTATTTTGAAGAGGTGATGGAAAATAGAAGTCAACACTCCTAGAATTGTAACTTTTATTATAAATGTGATTACAACTACCAACAAAATTCAAAGTCACAACCATAGAATAAATTATATAAATATAACTTTTCTCTATTTATTTGCATACATCAATAAATTCTCTTCTCCGTTAGGTAGGTTACGATAACTAGCAATTTCGATTTAAATTTTGTAAGAGTGTGACTGTAAACGACTGGTTGTGGGTTCGATTCCCACTCGAGGAGTGGAAATTATATTTCCATATTCTTCGCTCTGGTGTCGAGGTAAAGCGCGGCGTTAAGTTCCGCCACTTAACACGCAAGCCTCCGAATTCAGCGGTGCGTGGGGAACGGAGTATCTTAACATTAGGTTCCGCCTGCCTACCCTGCTGTGTGCGGGATATAGCGTGAAGCTATTTAATTTTAATTTAATTTAATTTTGTAAATAAAGCTACAGATTAAAATTTAATATTATGATTGACCAATGCTTAAACACTTAATTTAAATTCGTTCATCTAACTGTAGCGCGGTGGTCATGAGTTATATTTCCCGCTAGGAGGAAAGATTATATTTAAAATTTCATGTTTTAACTCTGGTACCACCTAAGCGAGGTGTTAGAGATTCGCCACTCAACACGCAACGACTCGATTTCGGGTGAAAAATCAGGACTACCGCTCTATGCGGAAAAAGCGTAAAAGTCTATTCTTTTATTTTTTATAAAATCAAAAATAAAACCATTGAAGGTATTTCATAATGCTAACCTCGTGCAGCGAGTCTTTGCAGTCTATCGTATCCGTCTCGCAGGCCGCGATGTTTCTCTCGCACCAAGTTAGCCTTATCAGCGAAGCTTTTGTCAACATTCTCGTTGTTATCTCGGTCGTAGTTAATGTCATTGAACCTTTCCATTTCTTCTTCGTCCACTGCATCTGGACGAAAAGGAAATATGTAGAGAAGAGGTGGCCAAAAAATATTTATGGGTCACGATGTACCGAATTCCCCTTCCATCTTTCTGTTATATATTTGTTTTCTTTTTTAAATTAATATATTTAGCATATTTTTTAAATAGGTATTAAATTGCGACTCGCGGAAAATACAAAATATTGAAAAATAGATCAGAATATCAAAAAGCTTGGCCACTCTTAATATAGAGCATCTATTTTCACATTTATTAACTGTCATTGAACTTAATTATGATTTATAATTGTTGTCTAAAACGATTTGGGACATAGACAATTACTTTGAATTAGATTATTTATAGATGCATGCCAACATCACCTTTATGGACTTATAATAAATTATGGAGCTGATATAAAAGTATCTTTAGCATCCGATAGCTATATGCTATAACAGAGATGTTAATTTTGTTATAACTGACATAAGTAACAAGTACAATAGCATTTTTAAGAAAATGAAAAGTTTATATTTTGAGGTTGATGCTTTTCCCTAAAGAGCAGAGTAGTCAGAAAGAACTTAAGCCCTTGTGTGCCTTAGCCCAGATCTATCCGCCATGTTGAGTGTCATATGGGATATGTGTAAACAACATAGGCCATAATATATCGAAAATCACTTAAAATACAATTCAAAATACTTTGCATTTTAATCTAGACATACTTCAGACCATAAACAATATTTTTTCTTCTAGCACACGAGGGGTCAAGAGTCAAAATACTACATACCCTGCTTTCCGAATATAATGACACTGTATGTTAAATGGCAGAACTTAAAAAAGTAGATATTAATAATATTTTTTAAAAACTGTCCAACTCATACTTTTATATGATTCTTGGTCCCCTGCCTCCATGTTAGCCAGTATGTCATAGTACTGGTCTATCTTATCCTGATGATGAGTGAACTCCTCTCTCAAAGCTGCCAGTTCTTCACTTGTAAACCCTGAAGCTTCGGCTTTCGCCCACAACATATTTAACTTCTTATCTTTAAATAGACTTTTATTAATGTAGCCATCCATAGCAGAGTTGTATGCCTAAAATTAACATATTTAATAGATATTATTATATATACAATTTAGATAGCAACAATGAATTGTACATGTTGTACATCTTAAAAAGGAATATGCAGAGTTATAACTTAAACATAATTTATTTCAAATAGGATATTGTATGCGAAAAAAGTATATTTGGAATAAATGCTCCAATATTTATATATTTTCCAGAAACTTGTGTGTATCATAAAAAGTATTACAAAGTGTATTGATATTGTTATCAGTATTGAAAAGGTGATGTCATCAACATCTGTGCAATAGTTCAAATAACATTCTATCTTGTTAGCTTATCTTAAAACTGAATGCTGTTTTAAAAATGACTTTTTTACAGTAAGTGACATAGATTTGGTTTGTACTAAGAGTCCCCATAACAGACAATAATTGAATGTAAATATTTAAACATAATTCTTAATAAAACTTAAGCCTCACAAAGTAAAAAATAAACTAATTTAATAAAAGTCACTATTAATAACCATCGAGTTTTAAATAGCCCAGAAGAAAAATTGAAGATTATTTTTAAAAAATAGTTTAAAATAGTTTAAGAGACATAAATAGTTTAAAGAATAAACAAAAGATATCTTACAGGGTCTTGCTTTTGTTTAACAATGGGAGCATCCTCGAAATGTTCTCGTAGTCCATAAGCATTCATGATGTTTGTAAGTTTCCTTCTAAGATCTGCTTCTTTAAAGCCTTCTTTGTCTCCTCCTTCACTTTTTACCCTTTTATATGTAATTTCTTCTTTGTCTTGAATATTTAAATCACTAAATAGTGATTTAAGTTTTGGTTCTGTTAAACGCTATAATAACATACAAAATATGTAAATACAGAGTAAATAATAGTTATTTTTTTCAATGTAAATAATATTTTATATTCAAGACGTACCTGCTGAGCTTTTGTCCACAAAATATTTAATTTATTCATCCTAAATGGTTTCTCCAATTTTCTAAAATCTACTTCAGCTGTTTTTTTCTCATTAGCTTTTTTGCTGTATTTATTTTCACAAGTCGCATAACTTATCAAACATGCCAATATAAGAAACTTTACATGATATGAAATCATTTTTATTAATTGGTAAAATGTCTTTTGTGAAAAAACTACACTTATATTTATACCTATAGATTAGCCGGTTATGATATTACGATATATGAATATTAAATTCTTAAAATTATAAACGAAGGGCACTGAGAAGTCAATATTATTATTTATCATAGAATTCAATCTGTTTATGTGTATAAAAATTAACAAAAAGAGAAATAGACCGACTCACGACGTTTCACAGATCGGCCGACTAATTATTGTGTCAAGTTGTCAACTGACAACCTTTTTCCAAAAATATAAATGTTGTATCAATAAAATATTATGTTTTAAAGTTTAAGGGTCTACTTATTTATAATTCTGTAAGTATTTATAAGTATTTCATTCGGAGTTTTATGAATGGTAAATTGTCACCCATTTATCCAACACCAATATGCCTTCGGAAATTATAAACAATTTTGTACCGTTTTTAGTTGCTATTTTTTATTTTTATAGCTTATAAAAGTTCTACTTAATTACTTTGCTAATGGCAGGCTCCAAAAATTTAAAAATCTATTGGAATTGTGCTAAAGGTAAGGTAATAATTGAGATATTTTTAAATATAAATCTTTGTCTATCTGTGATGTGTTGTTTATCTGTAGCAAAAACCGTAGATAAAAAAATAAAGTACTAATAATCATTTAAAAACCATTAACAAATAATAATACTTAATTGAAGTAGGTAAATTATATTGTTTTTTTCTGCTGTTGTTTATATTAATATATTAAATTATTTTAATTTTGATTATTAAGTTATTTATTTTTTGTGCTGGTAATACATTCTTCACTTGATGGTGAACTTCAAATTTTCATTTGACATTTGAACGGGAAACAGATTTTATCATCCGAAAGTAGCTCCAAGGTATAACTTATAAGTGGCGTTGTTCGTCGAGGTGTTGACGCTTCAATTAATATTTTTTTTATTTTGATAAAAATGTATAGACGTATTAAAAGTTATCATTGTTATAGTGCGGTTTTAAAATCATTGCTTTAAATTAAAGTTGTATTTTGGATTGATTTAATTGTCAAAACGAATACAAAACACTCTGTAATGGGAGTCTGCAATCTACCCGTCTGATTGCATCTCATGATTCGTCGGACCATCGGAACTTTCTCTTAATACCTTGCAAGTATACTGTTACTCAACATTTAGTTGTGAAAAGAGGTCTGAGCAATCTCTGATGATTTATAACGGTAGTTTGTAATTGACGTCAAACGTGCGAAGATTAGATTGACGATATTTGTGTAGTGTAATGAATTAAGTGTTGTGATGGTGGAACGCGAAGGGATGCGCCGCGGTGGCTGCGGCTGGGGTGGCGGAGTCCTGGGCCGGTGGTCGCTCCGCCGACTCCTGTTAGATAGCCCTTTGGTTGGCAGAAGACTTGCACACTCAGGTAAATTATTGTACACTTTGTATGATTGAAGTTTATTTTTAAGGAAAACAGATCTATGCTACAGAATTACTGCTTCTATTTATATGTATTATTTTTTTTCATATTCACAAATAAAACATGTTCATTATTTATCATATTTATTTATTTAATTGTTTGAAAACATTCCAATTTGTTTCTTATAGACATTGAATTAGAATGCTTACTGTTGAAATCTTAATTAAAAATTAACTTTCAAGTGAGAAAAATCAATTTTGATGTTGATTGTTTGTTACAACCAGAACCAATTGTAAGACATTGGAGCAATAATGTCTCTCAATCATATAGGTCATTGCCATTGGCTTGGTCAAGCCTTAGCCTACATCTGACCTTTATTTGTTAGTGAATAAGATTGACATTGTGGCTAATGAGAGTAATAATCATTTATGATAAATATAGAATGGAAGTACCATAAGATCTTAAAAGCAATTCTTCATTGTTTACCTGCTGTAAACTTTAGATGTACTATATATATAACATTATTTTTTAAAGTGAACCTCGTTCTCACAACCTGTTTACTAAAACATTTAATTTTAATAAATACATACATATGTTGCAATTACTGCATATTTATTTCTTTAAACAATACTTATTTAAACAAAAGAAAATGTATTGAAGTTATTTTGAAATGATAAAATAAACTTAATATATATAAAAGAATATGAATTTGTTTACTGATATTTATTATCTTAACTATTTATTATTCTATATTAAAGAATGTAACACATTCACAAAAGCTCTATTTGATTAGGAAAGTTGAAAAGATTATTCCTAACAATAATAATAGTTGGTGGTCACATCGATAATATTTTTATAATCATGTCTTACACAATTCTAACTTAACAATGAATTAGCTGTCACGTAAGTGCACCATGTTAAACCTCAATTAGCAATAAAAATGACTCACTGTTTCTCATACAAACAATAATGGGAAATTATTTCACTATAATACTGATTAATTAAAGCACTACTAAGGAACTAAAAATGTTATAATTTATCCTTTAGACATTTTTTTGGCAAATTAAAAATAAATTTAATATTAATGATTTACTATCTAAATGAATTTAATTATGATAAAAGTGAACATTTGCAATTAATTAATTAATTACATTTTTAAGGCATTTTATGTTTTTTTTTAATAAATATATATTCATGATTCTCTATATTCAATAGCATTGTGTTATTTCATGATATATTAAATCTGTCTGAAATTAGATTTCAGTTTAAAAAACACCTTTACAGCTTTTCCACATAGCACTTCATTCTCCATTTTCTAACAAAAATAGAGACCTTGCGTGCTGAGTGCAGTGGTGCTCAACACAATGTTTTTTGCATGCAAACCAGGAGAATTAAAATAATATACACTTGAAATTCCTTTGAGTAGGAATCGAACCCACAATCTATTACATTTACGGTCAAGTACTTTTGCACTGCATCACAATGGCTTCATTATTTTTTTAATTATTGTAATAATTAACTTTATTCAAATTTATTTACAATACTGTATGCACAAAACATAACACCTTAGCCCAGTTTCTCAAAGGCCACTAACAACTTATTTTTGTACCTCATTATTTATAAACATAATTTCACAAGGCTGAAGAAGATATTAAAGCAATGAAATCTACACTCAAGGTGTAATCATTTGAAGTATGCTATTATGAATACACATAAATATTTAAAAAGATAGTGAAAAAATGTCTATAATTTTACAAACATTATTTTTTACACATACAGATTTATTTACTGAATTATTCAAAGACAATCTTTGACTAGTGTGCAAAATAATATATTGAAAAAATATATTTTTGTAATTTGCAATAATCATCGGACTTTGCAGAGAAACCTTAATTTAAGTAAAGGAAATGGTTATTAATAAGTATTCATAATTTGTTGCGTGCACGCATCTTCCGCATCTTGCAGTGTAGGTACTAACCAAAGTGAATCTTTTTCGTTTATTTATAATGTGATTTAGTTTCGGCATCCAACGCCTCACTGGTATAACAACTCCAGAGAAATACATTTAATCCAATAGAGGATCAATGTGGGATTTCATCCCATAAATATCCCATGCAGTAAAATACGTCCCAAACACGTTCTACGTCAATTCCTCCCATTGCCATTTGTGGGTAATAAAACTGTATAATTTTTAAAAGCTTTTTTCTTTTATAACATACTTTATTGACCTATAATGCAGGAAAAGGCCGGGGTTAAAATTATCGGAATAAAGAATACTTATGACTTAATGCGATAGCTGTTGATTCAAGTCCCACTCGAGAAATGTTTACGTTCGTAATACGAATGCTTTCTCACTCTGATTACAGTTTAGGTATTTGTAGCTTGGATTCTATTACACTTATAAAGCTATAACTAATTATTCATTTTGAAATAAAACTGTTTTAATTGTGTATATTTTTGGACTTCGAAAATATTTTCTTTAAGGTACCCGATGTTTCGAACACTTTTCAATAGTCCGTGGTCACAGGTAGATTGCCATTATTGCGGTTAAAAATAGTCCTATTTCAAAATGCGATGCAATAATCATGCAATCTTGCAATAATTTGAAATGCGATGTAAGTCGCGTTTTAAAAAAAATAATAATCGCGAAAACAAAAGGTCGAATAATTATGTATTACCTAACCTTATACTCTTTCCCTCATATTAAAGAGTAGTCTCAGTGACCCTAGTGTCAAGATACTCCGTTCTGCATTACGCAAAAATAAATTGACGAAATTTATTCAGTTTACCAAAAATCATCTGAATAATAGCATAAAAAATACCCTTCATAGTTTAATCTAGGTGTTGTAATTTTAGTAGTGTCTGTCACTTCACAAGACACTTGTCGCTTGTCATGTCACAGTTTTTTCTCGAGGCGAGGCGTGCAACTAGGGCGGTGAAGCACGACATATACTTAAAGCATTTATATCTCGATGAATACAAGGCTTTACATTCTCTTGTATGGCCCTATGAGCTTAGTTCTTGAATTCCAAGCCGGTGCAGGTGTTTTGTTTAAACTTTTTTAAGTGAAGATGCAGATTTCACAGGGTCCAAGATGATTCATAACATTTATTAAGAATTATGAGTAAGTTTTAGGGATTTCCACTATTTTTGGGAAGTCTTAGTCATGGATATTGTTTTATAAACGTATTTATTTACCGTTACGATTACAAAGGATTTTAGTTATAAAATGTTAGCATAAAACGTAAATATAATCTTTTAAAATCATCTTATACATATGTATAGTATACTATTTATGTGAAAAGCGCATGTATTTGTATCAATCTTCATCGTTATCGTTCACCTTCTAAGGTGATACATTCAAGTACAAGGAATTGATTTTGTACAATGTTTAATGTAATTACTATTGGTGACTTCACGCTTTTCACACAAAGACGGGTAGTCTAATAGAATCTAGTGTCAAGACCACCCGTATTCGAGACTGTCTTTTAAATGGCGCAACCTAACGCAGCGATTTGTCTTACATACCAGAATAGAGAAATAAAGATGTTATAATAATCATTTGAAGTAGTCAATCATATCGTCACGAGTGGGAATCGAATCAGCAGCCATCATGCCTACAGTCAGACGATGTCACACTGCTATAAAGCGAAAATAATTCTTGACCATCGTAAACATAAATAAATAAAAATACATTCTTCTATTTGACAGATGCTAAATACACTAATCAAAGTCAAAAGTATTTTATATATAACAATCATACGAAAACGAAACCTATTCCTGTATAATGTTTAAAAGAACACAAACGTAAGATCTATTTATAAATAATTTATTTCAAAATAAATTATATTCAAAACGTTGATAAAAACAAAAATAGATGTTTTGTAGATTCAGTTATTTCGCGTCCACTTTGATCGTGGAGGTGAATTGAAATTCAATTGAATAAAACAAGTTTCGAGAAAAGGATAAACGTTTGACATTTATATTTAAATGATAAAATTATGGGGCCAGTCGTGACGCAGTGGCACAAGCGTGTAACCGTAAACGACTGGTTGTGGGTTCGATTCCCACTCGAGCAATGGAAACATTTAATATTTCCATTTTCTTCGCTTTGGTGTCGAGGCAAGGCCCGGCGTTAAGTTCCGCCACTTAACAAGCAATGCTTCCGAATTCGGCGGAAAGTGGGAAACGGAGGGAACACTAGGCATCCCTCTGCCTACCCTACTGTGTGCGGGATACAAAGACAAACATTTAACAAAACACACTAACAACAACTGCGTAAAAGTTACTTTGGTTGGTTTGCATTTAGTAAAAAGCGGCTATTTTAGTATTACAAACAGGCACTCCAATTCATTTATTTCTATTTTCTTTTCTTTTGTTTGTAACTTTCAACTTAACAAAAAACGTTCAAATTTAGCAAACTATCAGTAATTTTAACTACATTGATATATGCTACCCAGTGTTGGGAAAATTTAATTACAATTAACAATTAAATAATAACAATTAAATATTTGTTTATGGGTAAATGACATAAAAATCATAATTCACTGAAATTAATTATTTGTTATCTTTTACGTTACAATTAACAATGAATTAATTTTTAATTGTGATTTGTGATTTTCGCACAAACAAAAGATCAATTATTAATATTTATTTGTTAAATGCAATTACATTTTGCCCAATTTTGGGCTAGCTATGCACTCCATGTACTGTAAAAGACAGGCAACTCGCAACAATATTAAGAAGGAATTTCCATAAAGGGAGAGCGTTTCCGCGTCTGGCTTCCCAAGCCTATAGATGCGATTAGTTGCGCCACATTGACTGCATACATTTTAAATAAATATTTATGGCCGATTCGTTTATATTTTAGATTTTTTTGTTCGTGTTATGTTTCACGTGCCATGGTTGGTATGTGGTAGGCAGAGAGAACGTAGTGTCAAGACACTCCGTTTTACATATTCCGTTTGATTACGAGATCACATGTTATATGGTGAAACGCAACGCCGTATATTGTGTCAGCGAAGGGTAGAAAATAATTTAAACTTAATAATTCCTTCGGGGATTGAACCTACAGTCAAACACTGTCTCATTGCGCTATGGGTATTTATGTTTTGAATATAGGAAATATAAGGGAAAAGTGAATGCCTTTAAAAATATTCACTATAATATGTTTAAAATGTTGATGAATCAACAGATTTTTTTTATTAAAAAGCAAGCTTTCAAAATATTGCAATAATTTGATTTATTTCATATAACTCATATATTACACAAGTATTGCAACTTAATGTTAAATCTTTCGTAAGATATACATACACTAAGCAAATTAAGCAACGTAACTATTTCGCTTGAAAGTCATCGTGTGCCAGCCACGGTTTCGTTTTTAACACGCGGCGCCGGCGGGATGCTGGGTGAAAGTGACGTGCAACGGTGCTCATCTTAACTGGGTTACCTTAATTTGCTTTTAAAAAAATAACTAACTCTTATTGTAGAGTTGACGTTTTGTTCTAAATTAGTAGCTGGCTCTAGTACTGGCAGCTAAAATTTGCTAAATAAAGCAGGTTTTTTCTAATAATTAATTGAAAAATAGTGGTGAGGGGTCAGACAGAGTGTGTCGCAGTGGGACAGTGTCTTACTACAAATACGTGTAGAGACTGTAAACGACTAGTTGTGGGTTGGATTCCGACTCGAGGAGTGGAAATATTTAATATTTCCATTTTCTTCGCTCTGGTATCGAGGCAAAGCGCGGCGTTAAATTCCGCCACTTAATACGCAATGCCTCCAAAAATCGGCGGATAATGGGGAACGGAGTGTCATAACACGAGGTTGCCTCTGCCTACCCTGCTGTGTGCGGGATACAGCGTGAAGCTAAAAAAATATTTTAATTATATACATGACAAAGAGCGCCGTTAAGTGGCGCCACTCAATACGCAATGGATCGAATTCGGGAGAAAATGGAGAATGAAGTGTCTGAGACAGGTCAGGTCAGGTTCTTGCTGAACCTTGTTAAACAAGAAAAAGCGAGAAGCTGAAAATAAACCTAGTTTAAAGACTTTTTTTACCGATGCTCGATTAGTAACACTACCGGTGTTTTAACAAAGAATAGATTCTGTAAACAATGAAAGGCAGAAAAGCTATTATTGTAAGAATTGAATGGATATTTTACCTTTTAGAGTCAACAGATACTGTTACAAGGAAACGGAGGCGCGTTCATGCAAAATTATTGTTGAATATAACGAGTTCTTCTTCACTATCTGTTTGTCTACGTTTAGTTTTTATAAGGTCTTTATCACGTTTCCTCTTTGTATTAAATTACAATTACGTTGCTTCGCTGACGTGAAATTTTCATGCATGAAAGCAAAACGAGCCGTGTGAGAAAATTTACGACAATACAATCATATTATGCAACGTAAAATATAAACTCCCAGAATACTTTCTATTTTACTAATAATCGTTATTTTAAATAAACATAACTATTTACTATTTTTAATTTTATATACTATATGCAAACTATGTAACATGTAAAAAGTGTGCATAAAAAGATTCTTATTGTGTTAACTAACTAAAATCACTAAAATATTTATTGTTATAATAATTTAAATCGATTTTATTTCTAAATGTTTTGTTATTTATTTTGCAGTAATATAAAAACGATATCGTTCATATTCAATTATAACGCGTGATTTCTTAAAATAATTTACCTATATAATATAAATTGTTTTAAAATTATTACGGAAACTACAATAACTTCGAAAAAGTTAATTTATTGTTTTTGTAAAAAAATGTAACTTTAGTTTTTGATTGTTTATGACAACTTTTTAGTTTGTATCAAGGAAACTTTCCGCTAATGTTGCTTTGATAATGAGCGTTGTTTTCACTTTTGATTACTATAAGTATGCTGTTAACTTCGTGGTGTACTATACGTATGCTGTTAACACTTGGTGGGCAGAAATAATTTAGTTATATTTAACTCCTAATTCGGCGGAAAGTGGGGAACGGAGTGCCTTGTGTGCGGGATAAAGCGTGAAGCTAAAAAAAAAAGGAAAAACTTCTTTCTTCATTTCCCCTCCGTTTAGAGACACTGCCTGTAAAGTGGCGGAACTTAAAACTGTGCTACGTACAACTAGGCCAGGGGAATTAAAAATATACGTATTTTCAAATACGTATATTTTTAATTCAATTTGAAATACGTTTCAAGCAACTTATTTTGAGAAGGATAATATTTTAAAACATTATCCTTCTATAAGTCATAAATATAGTAGTGTAAAATAGTAAATATCTTCGCAGACACTACAACAACGGCTATGATACCTTGTTGTTTTAAATTAACGTTTAGTTTTAAATTATTTATGTATTATCTATTTTAAATATGTACAATATTATAAATTTGTAACGACAATTTTTTTGTATAACTTATTGTATAACTACAGTTCTTATCACCTGCTTACTATTTAAATATAAAAACACATAACTTTCGTGAAGTAAATATTTAAATTTTGAACTAGAAAAAGTTCTTTGGAACTGCTTAGCGTAAACATAACATTGAGAGACTAAGATATAGGAAAAGTGGGTCATCTAGATCCCGAAGCTGAATATCTATTGTTACAAGAGTGCAGAGCGTACATACAATAAATGTACTAAATAGCTACTTGAATTTAGTCGTATTATTATATTTTTTCATTTTAAATTTATCTGCAATTGTTAGTTTAAAATTTAAGAGCTAAAAGTTTAACCTGTCCATTCATTAATCAAATCTCTTATGCCTTTTAGCTTATACTAATTAATATGTAAATATAATGCATTATGACAGGGAAATGAATGGCTAAGTCAAAATAAATTTTTAAATATTTTTAAAATGTCACCATTTAAAACAGTTCAAAATATACCAGTTTTGGTAACATTACGCATTTTTTTCCACAAAAATTTTAAACAACAAATTATAAATTAAAAGCGACAGTTTGTAAAAGAAACATGCGTAATATCGTTTATACTAGGAAGTCCTGTTTCGTTTCTCAAAGATGACAATTTGAATACGGCAACTTGTTGAATGTTGAGATCGTGATTCAAGACCGTAATATCCGTGTTGTACAACTACTATAGGTACTATACTATTATTTTATATAGAAATTAGACCAATTTACCACGATCGTGTATAAATTACGTCAAATGCATCGATATCTCCTAATAACACTTCTATCGTCTAGTTAGAAACTTTTTTAGTTCATAGATTTTTGCTTAGATGAGATTTTAAAGAAACATGAGATTTTATTTTGCACTTTCCGCCTAATTTTACGACATCATGTTTTTATTGAGTATTGGGGAAATTATTTATATTTATTTAAATATTTTTATTGCGCTAATGTAGTAAAAATATAAAGCGCGGCGTTTTGTTTCGCCACTCGACTGGCGACTCGAGTAAAATAGAGTATATTGACACTGGGTTCTTTCTAATGACACTGCTATGTGGGAAAACGTGAAGCTATAGCGTTTTTAGCACAATTCATGCCTTCCCTTACCGGAAGAGAGGAATAATATTTTTTAAAAAATACATATATAGCTAACTTAGGGGAATAATATTTTTTAAAAAATACATATATAGCTAGCTAAGCACTGCCTGAATGTACAATGTACACGATCAGTCTCGTGTACATTGTACATTCAGGCAGTGCTCCACTACACCACGATAGTATCAATATAGATGTAAATAAATATAAATATATCACTGGGAGATAATGTCTAAAGTCAAATAAAGTATTCTATATCCGGTGTTCTCACGCCTAAACATATTGTATAAACGTTCCCCGAAACCTTTGCACACTCTCATTTGACTTTTTCGCATATTGACGTTTACTCAATCGACGTGGAACAAACGTCATTGTTTCACACAGTTTATTTGCTTTTAGCTCGAATTCATATGCGCAAGGTTGTTTGTTCTGACGGAACAAGTGAAACGTAGCACTTTTAAAAATGTTAAAAAAAATTGGAATATTATTTTACAATATTACGAAACAAAAATTTTATTTTTTACATATATAACCAAGTATTACTGTAACTTTAAACAGCTTCAAGCTACTTTTCGCTTAGCTGGGTAGTCAGAGAGCATCTAGTGTCTAGTGACATTCCGTTCTCCACTTTTTGTCTGGTATCAAATCATCCAATCATCAAATCAACAGGTGCCGGTCATGGCGCAGTGGCATAAAGTGTGACTGTAAAGCGACAGGTTATGGGTTCGATTCTCACGGAAATATTCTCGATTGGAAATCTTTAATATTTCCATTTTCTTTTTTCCGCCGTTAAGTTCCGCCACTTAACACGCAATGCCTCCGGACTTGGTGAAAAGTGGGGAACGGAGTGTCTTAATACTAGGTCTCTGCCTACCTTGCTGTGTGCGGAATACAGCGTGATGGCGGTGGCCAGATAATAATGACTTAAATATAATGTTTCCTCTGAATGGGGGGTATATACGGGTAATAACCAATCGCGTTTTCAGTTCGATGATATCTTGCACAGACTCACATACAGTCTAGCGGTGACTGTTTTAAAATGCTCAAAACGTTGGGTGTTCTAAAAATGTATTTTGAATACCAAAAACATACGCTATTAATTAGATAAAAACACTTATTTAAAATTGTAAAGAATCGTGAAAACAAAAGATGATTATTAAGTTTTTAATTCTTAATCTTTTCTGCCTCGGATTTTAAATTGCATTTAATTGTAAGTTTGTAGTAAGTAGGCTTTATAATGGAAACTTCATACACAGGTCTCAGTAATTCTATTTTAAGCAAGAAAGTATAAAAATAAAATAGGTATAAGCAATGTTAAAGCCCACGCAGGTCGTCTTTCGTTGGTCGTTAAGAAATGTTTGTATTTCAAATAAACAAAAGTTTTATTCATTTTCTCATTATTTTCTTTTTATTAAATGTATTTTTGTAATAAATATTTTTAGATATATATTTATTTTTGTATTAAGTATATGTATATTGATGCTTTCCAGACAATAACTGTTACTGTTTTATTTTTTAATAATGAAGTACTTACTTCACTATCCAAGCTAAGTTGCCACTGCCTGCATTTTTTCTTAATCTTGTAATAATTCTTGTAGAGAGAGAGAGAGAATCTAGTTCGAAGATACTCCATTTTTCACTTCCGTTTTCGAAGTACAGGCCGTGGCGACGAAATTTAACATATATTTAATTTAACTGCCCCACGGTATCACCACTACAACCAATCGCGTTTACAATCAGATGCTGTGCCACTGCCCCACGATGGCCTAAAATCCATATATAACTACAAAGGTGACAAGAAAGAATTATTTTTAGGTTTGCCAAAAACAATTAAGAGAACCACCGAACCGACTTACTTTAAAAATTTATAAGTTTAATTATGCCCCTTAAAATATTATAATTAATTACAATGTTTTTAAGATATTTGTGAAACGCTTCTTAAATAAATTCTTATCATGTATTTTGTTATTTTAGTCCTAAATTATTCAAGCCAAGTAATGCCAAAGAGCTATTTCTATAACTTGTCTTCGCTTTGTATGACATTCTTGGTAATTAATTCGGAATTATTGTGTATATTATTTAAAAAATATATAATGTCTTATTTATTTTTATATTATCTTCATGCTGTATCCCGCACACAGCAGGGTAGGCAGAGGGAACCTAGTGTTAAGACACTCCGTTTTCCACTTTCCGCCGAATTCGGAGGCATTGCCTGTTAAGTGGCGGTACTTTACCTCTACACCAGAGCGAAGAAAATGGAAATATTAAATATTTCCACTTCTCGAGTGGGAATCGAACCCGCAACCAGTCGTTTTGTAGTCACACGCTCGTGCCACTGGGTCAGGACTGGCCGCGATAATGTTGTTATTTTAATTCAAATTTTGAAATTTGGATATTAATATTGCTCGTAAGAAAGGAGTTAGGGACTCATCATTCATTAATGTAAACAATGCAGTAATAAATCTTATCTTATATTAAAGTATGTATATAATTATTAGGTATAAGTACCAGGGTTTTATTTGTTTACACGATGACTCAACACAAAAGAATATTCTCATTTGTTTTGCTGTTCCTGTTGCGTCTTGTAAAAAACCCTTGTATGCAGGATAATTTAATACAATAATAAATAGCATTTTTATAACTTTATTTTTCCTTGTAATATTATACTTTGTATATTATTATTATCATATGTTACATTTCTGTTCGCCTCACGCTTTACATCTAGTGGAGCAGTAAGGGAGAACGGAGCGTCAAACGCTCTGGTCCCTATACACTTTCGCTTCGTCCACTGTCATCGACCTCTTCATACACAGGCTCCGAGGGTCCTCTTTTATTATCGATACTGTGTTCTCGAAGGTCAACCAAACTTTGCTCCTGCCTCTCTTACTACCTTATCACGTATTTATCTTTATCTAATTATTCAAATAGCATTAGTTCAATTAAGTAATAAAAAACATGAATAATTCGATATTTTTTTAATTGTAATTATAATTTACCTTAAAAAGGTGTAAGTAATAAATATATTGAGGTTATAGCATTTGCTTGATAAAATCATTATATATATTTAATCACCAATTAAGTATAATATTTAGACTATTTTATTATCATCAATTATTCGTAACACCTGCGTAGTGCCCTACTTTGTTTTATCGAATTGCGAATGAAGTAGTCGCCATACTTTCATAAAATATATAAAATATTTCATGTTAATATAAATATAATTGTTGTACCGAGTCTTAGTACGATCATTTTTGAATTCTGTCCTTTGTGTATGGATTTTAAGATTATTTTCTTAGTTAATTAGTTCAACAAGTTTCTCAATAAAGCATGCTGAAGCAACATGTAAAATAAATAAAAAAAGAAAAAACAAATAATTACTGTTAAGTTTCTCGGCAGTTTTTCTCAACCAAACCGCTTTAAGCGTTAGCTTCCTATTAGACTCTTGATATTGTTATTTTTAAATTAGTTGATAATTCGAAAGTCCAAAATTAAATATGAATTTATGATTTAGGTTTTATACTTTCACATGTCAATAAATATTATGCATTTTACTTCTAACAACTTTATTTATACATATCTTTAAAAATTATAGTTTGTTAATAAAATTTTTGACTTGCACGTCGCGTGTCGTGACAAGTTTAGTAACTTATAACAAGATACCAATGTATTACTTCCTCCAATAAGTTATACCTATGTATATGAGTTGAGCTTTGAAATATACATAATTTTACTACACTAATAATATTTACGCTCTTCAACTAGTTTCAACTTTATATATCTTTCTATTTATCTACTAATCTATTGAGGTGAATTGTAGCGTTTGACTGTAAATACGAATGGTTATGGGTTCGATTCTCGCAGGAGGAATAATTATAATTAAAATTATTTGCCTCTCATTGTTCCTTTACCTTAGACAAAGCGTGACGTTCAGTTCCTTCACTCAATCAGTTCATTATATCTCGATTTTGGGCTGAGAGAAATAAAATTTACGTACGTGTCTACCAATCCAATGATGATATAATATTTTTATAGTATAAAGCTGGCCAGGATAACGAAAGATTAAATTTAGTGCATATTCCTTTTAGTGTATTTTTAAAACTATTCTGTTATTATAAATTGAAATCATAAAATCTTAGTATATTTCTCGAGGTGACCGAAGACGATGTCTCGACACTATAAAATGACACAATATTGAAATATTTAATACAAATTGACTAATTAGTATCCAAGAAGACCTTGATCTCCAAACGAAGGTGTGGTCTAGTGAATTATACCTATTATGACGAATACATATCGATAACATCCGGTTGCATTCATATACTTTATGCCTAGACTTGAGACGTCCCAGATACTGTGACGAACTCCTTTTTTTGTACAACGCTATGGGAACCAGATCGATGGAACGGTAAGGAGTTTCTTCTCACTGTTTCTAGAAAGAATTGATATAGAAATGATTAACCAAGTAATACTTAAAAATAAGTATCTTTAGATAATTAATTATTACATTGTGTAGACAGTTTTCAAGTTATTGAATCGGCTGGTAAACCTTCACAATACATGCTATAAAATAAAAATTAAAATTTTCTCCCGTGGGGGGACAGGTTAAGAATACAATTATTATTCCCACCATTCCCATCCTTCCTCTCTTCTTCTGTCCTACATCCCCGAGACTGGCAACGCATTCATAACTCTAATGTTGTGGATGTCTATGGGCGAAGGTAACAACTTAACACCAGGTGGGCCTTCTGCTCGTTTGCCTCCTTCATTCCATAAAAAAATAAATTATTTTAGTCGCTTGCTTTAGTTCCCAAAAGTATCGCGACCAAATGTTGATTTCCTCGTTTTTTCTTTATAACGTGATCAAATTATTGCGTAGTTAATTGTGCAATTTCGAACCTCATTCGAAGATACATACGAGTATATCCGTCGCTAAAATGGAAATATTATTTATTCACATGTTATTTGCCAGAAAACGTTTCGTTTATCAAGACAAATTGTGACCGTTCTCAAGGAAATTGTTTGTTTGGAATATTAATGTTACATTTATAAAGTACACAGTCTAGTACCTCTATTGATCTCGGCTGGCCTTGAAATATAAAGAAGTAATGTATTTACAACTTTATACCTGAGTAATAAACATGATAAAAATGTGAATGCGTTTCTTTATATGTGCCTGTAAATATTTATTCAATAAATATAGTTTATATATAATAATAATAAATAAGGTTAAGATTTTACATAAGTTAATTCGGTGTTTACCGAATTATCGTCATAAAACGTTCCTTTTTTTAAATATTGTTTTGCCAACAGAAAGTATTTGTCCAGTTTTGATTAAGGCCTCTTTCCAATTTTTCCACTCTTTCCTTTTGTCTCTGGCGGTTCTAGACCATGACTTTCTATCTTGTGAATTGTCTTGCACATTACCTCTTACCGTTTCTAGGATATCAGTCGATTAGTTTTGCTCCACTTCTTGATCCCACATAGGGTATGGCGTGTCCATACTTAAATTTATTTGTTTATATATTTATTGATCTTACCAAATTATCATGCATTTCAGTTTATAGACAATATATGAAGTATGAATATATCCTGCTTGCTATTGCTGCTGATTGCTTGGGATAAGAAAATAGGCTTTGGTGCTTACGATTTAGACAGATTTTGGCAGTAAAACCAAACGTCTCGTTTCGTTGTTTCCATTTCATATAAATATTCTAATATAATTTTAATTATAAAGTCAAATTAAGTATGTAGAATAATTAGCTGTAACTCTTAATAAAGACTGTAACCTTATGTTTTGATAAGGGTACAACTTGGCGACAGTTGAAGAACGTCAAAATAAGTTGTTTGTACTTAACATAAAGGAACCGAACTCGAAAACAATTCGTTTAATATACAAAGAGTACTTAAATATGACATATTCAACAAAATTTTCAAACGTCGAGGCGTGTTTGTGATATCTAACTTTAGAATATATTTGATTAAAAGTTTACGGAACATTTCTATTTAACATGTAACTTCGCAAATGCCATGCAAAAGTTTATACGTGTCCACGATTTTATGCATGTAGCTTAAAAATGAGTTAAAATGTTCATTCTGAATGATTTAAGTGTTATTCACACACTTGAATGTGAAAAATATTTTAGGGAACAAATAAAGAGATGGAGAACTCATGACTTAGCGGTCCGAGCGATTGGATGGATATCATCAGGAGGAGCGAGTTCATACCCCGCTGCTATTAATTTTTTATAAGTTTTTTAAAAAATAACTCAAAATCTTATTTTAAAAGTTAAAAAATAGAGTCGTCTTTGATTTCACGAATTTTCAAACCTGCTCTTTGTCTTATAGATGAAAGAAATAAAAATAATGTACATAAGTATTGTCATTGGAACGAACTCAAAACCTTCACTTGTCACACAGTCAGACACTGTCACTGCGCCACGACGGCGTCACAAGTATAAATGATTTTATGTACATGTTTTTATTAGCTTTGTTCCTTTTTCTGCTTATGCAATACAATACAATAACCAAGGTTGTTTTTTTTTATTTGATCCCCATGAATTGATATATTCTAATCTGGCCTTTGTGTTTTGGTATGATAAGATGTGAGTTGCTGTTGATTTACATTTATACGATTATACTTATGTCGTTAACTAGTGAAACGCTTGCGACTTCGCCTGCGTAAATTGTATTTTCAGTCAATTGAATGCTGCTAAAATTGGTATGAAACAGTTGTTATATAGCAATTTTGTCGAACATAATTTTGATTGATGTTACTTTTTTATTTATGAACGGATTTAAATAAAATAACACTAAGTGTTAAGGGAAGATTACCAAAATACAACTTGAAAACTGCATCTAAACCAGTTAACTCGTTTTTGACATTAGCGTGCTTGTGCACAGTCAAAAAACGTAACAGAAAAAAAAGTTAAATATCACTGTTCTGGGTTCTATTACATCGATAAATATCCTCAATAATATTTTTCTCATGTATCTTCCATATACAGCGATTAATTTTATTATATGTATAGATTAATAACAACTTCTACGATAAGTGTCGAACAAAGGTCGATATAATTAATTATTAATATAAAAACATTTATAATATCAGATTGTTTATTATTTTCACGTTGTTTTGTGAAAGTGCTTGTTTTAATTATTTTTCCACAATGACAGACTTTTTGTATATCGATCAACTTAAATGGTTAATAGGACTTGTGTGTTTGAAGAGTAAATATTGTAAGTATTATAATAATTTTCTGTGTGAATCATCGTGTTTATTATATAGCTCATCTAATAGTATCACGACGTATTTATAAAAAAGTTTATTCTTTTATTTTGTACTTTTTAATTGTTTTCTAGAATTTTCTCACAAAGTTATTATTTTTTTTTAGCTTCGCACACAGCAGGCACACAGAGGGAACCTAGTGTTAAGACACTCCGTTCCCCACTTTCCGCCGAATTTGGAGGCTTGCGTGTTAAGTGGCTCGACACCAGAGCGAAGAAAATGGAAATATAATTTTCACTCCTCGAGTGGGAATCGAACCCTCAACCAGTCGTTTACAGTCACACGCTTCTGCCATTAGACCACGACTGGCCACAGTTATTTATATATATTATATTTATATTTTTAATAGTAAAGTAGCATAAGTACTGTAAGATTGAATTACGTTTATTGGAAATATATACGAGTATAATATTTGTAGATATACCTATTATGTTTTAAACCTTTCAAAAGTTCTTCTAAATATCATCTAAAATGTAATTACGTCATTGTTCTATTGGATGAGCGGCATGTACTGTGGAATTCAAAAAAATATCTTTTTAATTAATGTTTTTCTATTTAATTTCGTAAATTCGTTCTTGTTCCGTGATTTTATAAAACGTATGCACAAAAACTTCACGCCGCTCTAAACCTATACTTGTGTCTAGTGTCTAAGAATAGTCTTGAATTTGCATCAAATACCGGATCCGAGGCGAATGGGAGCGGTTTAAGCACGCGACGACTGGTCCTGATGTCACTGATCCATTACGCTAATAGCCTGCGCCGGAGCAGATTCACGATTCCATCTTCACGATTCTCTTTTAATGATGTTTATAATCATACTATTAAAATGAAACTTGTGTTTTTTAATCTATTTAGTCAGGCGACTTAGTGTCAAGACACTGCGCCCTTCACTTTCCACACAAAAATCTAGACATTGCGTGTTGTGTGGCGGAACTCAACGCCTCGTTTTGTCTTCGGTAACAGCGAAGATATAAAAAAACATTGAATAATCGTTTCCTCCAGTAGAATCGAACCCACGCCCACTGAGTTTACAGTTAGATGCTGTCCCACTGCTCCACAGCGGCCTCTTGTGCCTTTTAACCTATTTATTAGAAATAATATTATAAAGTAATGCATCTAAAAATTCCAATGATAACCTTATTAGTTAAAAGTCACGTTTTTTACGTAGTACCTTGTAATCTAAAGGTGTAAGCCAAGAATAGAAAACATTATAAAGTGTTAACGATGAGCAATATAATATAAGCATGGAATATTTTTTATATATCATCATTAATATTAGTAATACACACTGAATGTTTACTTCAATACACAATTTCTTCATAGTGCCTACATTTCATAAGAATCTCTAATTTCATCTCTAAATTATGATTATACTAGCGGCCCGCTCGCGGCTTTGCCGCATGATCTACGTGGCTGTTTTGGTATATTGCAACCCTCGGTGGTGATTTTTTGAAAAATAAAGTAGCCTATGTTTAACCTTGGATTATCCACTACATATATGCAAAAAATCATTACAATCGGTCAAGCGGTGTAGATTTTTCATATAAAATTTCATCCCCTATTTCAACCCTTAATTAAGTAGCCTATGTTAGACCCAGTCAATTTTACTACTTTCATTCTACATTTCATCCAAATCGGACCAGTAGATTAGCCATGAAAGCGTGACAGACAAACACACAGACATTCGCATTTATAATATAAATATGGAATTATAAAAAAATATTAATTTGAGCTTATTTACTACAAAGCATATAAAAACATGACATTTTGTCCATTTATAATATGTCAGGATTAGAACGAAATGAACGTGTGATTTTTCATACAGTTGAGTAATTTTAGTAAGAACAGCTACAATATTTTGATACCATATACGTGACACTTAGTCATAATGTACCAATATTCATCATAACAGGCTGCCTGTTATTGATAAAAGCTAATAAATAATTTTAATTTATGTATGTACGTGCCCGCTAAAGATTTCCTTGAAGTGCACTGATGTAACCATCGAATGACATTAGCGCTGTCCACAAAAGGATCATGTCTGTACTTTATTGGATTGTATTTGGTTGAATGCTCTTCCTCCTATTTTTAGCTCCGCATGTAATAAAGGCGTGTTATGTGTATAAACATTATGATGTGACTAATCTTATTTGTATAATCTGTTAACATTTTAATTTAGATGTTTTATATTTTTATGTTTTTCTTCGTTTTGATTATTTTTAATCTATGTATGTTTTTAGTATCTGTGGGATTAGGCTGTTTATTATTCGATTTGGTGATGGTCGTGCTCAATGTCATATTATTATTTAATCGTTTTGCAGTTCTTTTTCGTTTGATATATATAGTGTCTATTATCAATATAATAAAATAATATTGATATTTAACACTTTCGATTGTTTTCCTGTTACAAACTTTATGCACTGGTTCGAATTTGTTTGACGAGACTTGTCTTACTTTATTAGTGATTCCTATTTCCATTCGGGGTAAATATTCATATTTACAGTATAAATGTGTCATGAACACATTTATAATAGAAGTGTGGCGTTCAGAAATGACGTTCTGTTAACGCGCAATGTCTTTTTAGGCAAGGACCGGTATTATTTAGGATAAGCCAGTAAACTTTTTGTAAGCATCGATAGGTAAGAATTTGGAAAGAGCTCACGATTTCAAATTATAACACAATCAATTGTTATAATGCAAAAAAATATAACAAAGTTATTGTTTGTATTTAAAATTATAATAGGTATGTGAAATTTGGGTTAAAAAATGGGGCATATGAATGAATGAATACGCAAATAAAACAATATAAAAACTGTGCCACCCGTAATTTTGGTTTATCAAGAAGAATATTAATTAAAGGAATAATTTAAAGTAATTTTAAATAACCCAGTTATTAACTTATATGCTTTCAATTATGAAAAAAAAACGTTTGTGTTTAATTTTTTAAATTTAGCTGGCTTTTGTACGTATAGTACCCGGCAATAAATAATGCACATCGCGCTTAGAATGAAACAGTCGGTCAGTTTCGGTTTCGTAGAGCGCTGTCTTTGTCACTCAGTTGATATGTGACGTTTCTCATTGTTATTATTTTAAGCGACCGAGAAAACGCTCTACGAAGTCGAAGCTAACCGACTGTTTCATTCTAAGCATCGATGTGCATTATTTATTGCCGGGTACTATATTTGATTGTTCATGTCTGCGGTCTCGCTCTCTGGTCTCTGGTAATCGATTAGACAGTGTGATTGATTCGGTAATGGTATTCCATTAGCGCATAGAATATGGACGCTACTCATTTGTGTAAATAAGTAAATTTAGAATTAAATGTTAGGTGCAATGAAAATAGCTAAACGTTTTCTCAACAGGTTATTGTATAGGGCATGTCTAACAGTAATATGTGGCAGAGATTATTTAAATATTTGTGTTTTTTTACTATTATATTCTACTATACTTTTCTTGTGCATTTGATAGAATGTAGAATAATCAAACATATATTTGATCTCGAAGACTTATATTTATTTTTCTTAAAAATAACATTAATTGAAGTTAAATAAGTAATTACTATTAAGAAGTTCGATATTAGTAGAATTTTAATATATTTTAAAGTGTTACACAGTAATCATAAGAAAAATATTTTAGAAAACCGTAGACTACTACTTGGGCATGGTTTGAACCGGCGTCTTTTAGTAGTCGTCTTAAAACGCCTCTTGAAAATCGTCCATTTTATATATTGTGTTTATTTTAACATCAACAATATAAACACTAAGTTACTTGTAACTTAATATAATCTATTGTTTATAATATCAATGCTCACAAGATCGCGACTAGTATTTTCAAACGTATGTGGGTCAATGCACCGCAACTTCACTTAAACGACTTCACGTTCATTTGCTAATCTCACGGATTTTATTCAACTCGTGAACGTGATGAATCATAATATTATCAAGCTTACATATTGCTGAAACGCTATAAATTGCTTCAAATATTTAATATTTTAATATGGTAATTATACATGAAGCCATCGTTGCACAGCGGGGCAGCATCTAACTATAAATGCGGTTGATCGTGGGTTCGATTCGGCGTGAATTTGAGCTCTGTAATTTAACAGATATTGTCTCGAAGACTGTGAAGAGTGGAGAATGGAATGTTTTGACACTAGATTCTCTCTGTCACCCTTGTTATGCGAAACAAAGCTTAAATCTGAAAAGAAATGGTTACACATAAATATTATATTAAGATATATTGCAAAAAGTGTTGTTATTGTAGACGCTCATTAAAATTTTATTTAGTTCAGATAAAATTTTATAACTATGAATGATTAAGGAAACACAAGAAATCGAAAATGTATTAAATATGTGTTTTCTTATATGAATAATATTGACATGAAATGAGGGATTTCCTTATATATAACGTCATAGTTAACGGTACCGAATGGGGTGTTCCCATGTATAAACCAGTTAGTTAATTGTTTCCCTTTAGGTGTTGTTGTTTATTTGTTTATTTTTTGTTTTAACTGAGTAAATATAAGACTTTTTTGTAAATGTGTTTTAAAAAAGAAAAAAATGCATGAATTTACTTATTGTATCTAACTTATTCCATCTCAAAATCAGAACTTCATTTAATTTTAATTTGTCTTCATTACCTTTCATGAAGTTGCCTAAAACAATAATAGTTTTGGATATCGTAACTGTGGCCAGTCGTTGCCCAGTGGCACAAGCGTGTGACTGTCAACGACTGGTCGTGGGTTCAATTCCCAGTCGAGGAGTGGAAATTATATTTCTATTTTCTTCGCTCTGGTGTCGAGGTAAAGCGCGGCGTTAAGTTCCGCCACTTAACATGCAAGCCTCCGAATTCGGCGGAAAGTGGGGAGCGGAGTGTCTTAACACTAGGTTCCCTCTGCCTACCCCGCTGTGTGCGGGATACAGCGTGAAGCTACAAAAAAATCGTAACTGTTAATTATAAAGATAGTAAGTACCCATAAATTTCTTTAAAATACCCCATAAATATTTTTTCTAATTTCTAAATAAATTTCTAAACACGAAATAACGAGCACTGAAGTAGATTTATAAATCAGACTAACCATATTTGTATCAACCGGTACTATAATTCAGAGCAATATGTATTGGTATGCAATCGCTACTTTCTCGCAAATAGTATTAAATAACTCTACACACCTACCGTGAGAATTAGTTTGCTCACATTATTAATTATTGTTACACGTTTTCTAGATTACATTGCAATAAATCTAGTTTTAAGTGAATAATAATGTTTCAACAACTGTCAGAGTTAATATTCTAGATATATTTATATATGTTTTTAGTACCTTCGAACCTAATCAAGTGTCAAGATATTCCACTCTCCACTTTCCTTGATTGGCCGCGCTTTGTGTCTTCGCTAATGAAAATAATTTAATGGGAATTGAACCCATAACCAATCGCGCTTATAGTAAGACGCTGTTCCATTGACGGTGGCTGCCGTTTTTATTAGCCGAAACTTAAACATAAAAGAAACATGTAACAATGAGAATTCTTTTTTTTTATATTGTAATTTATTTTAAATCTACGGACATAAGGTCTGTACCTTTTTTAAAATAATCTTTTTTTTAAATTAATACCTTTTTTCTTTCACAATATCAGAGCCTAGTAAGCTTTAACTAAGTTTATATACCCTAAAACAGAATTCTTAACATACATATGAAAATATTATATAGAACAAATAAATACCATACAAATGCACCATCGGAAATAAAAATAAATTTCGTCCCAGATTGAAAGTAAACTCGCAAGACTACATCGCGTCGTCGAGTTACATTTCCGCAGGCACGCTGACGCAAGGAATCCGAACGCCAACCGATTGCTCGATCAGTCGACTTGTTTTACATCGCATCACGTTTTGCCTACACTTTACTTTACATGGTGTTATTATTTATTCCCTACCTCGTTCACGTTGATGTCAGCCGTTTATATTACGATTTTTTTTTTGTTTTATTTGCAATGTTAGTACCTATGTATGTTTGTTTGTTTAGGTTGGATCTTGCTAATTAATTTTTGAAGTTAAACATTGCGAAACATCTAAGATGGCGGATTTAGTATAAATTGAGATAGATATAGATATCGATTTATAAAATCCTATGATGTTATGTACGTCTATAGGCAGTTAATCAAATTAAAACTGTTTTTTGATAGGATTATTTGGAAAGAGAATAGTGACTTATTACTTCTTTCTCCATAGTAAAGTCACTTGTCACTTGTAAGAAAAAGTTAATATTCTTTTTTTACGTTTGGTTTTATTATAATTATTTTATATACAACACAGAAAATAATGTTGTTTCAGACTAAAATTTGCTAAGCCTATTTTCGTTTTAGCTTCGGTTCGTCACAAAATGATCATAGCTTACAGCTGTTTTTAGCTAAGTTGTAAAACTGTTCGTATCGTAAGCTTATCTGTAGGTATTATACAAATGTAAATGATCCCCATAGGAGATATATGCTGTATGGTTGTATTTTTAACGTGTTTTTATTGGCTTATGAGACAATTGTGGCGCATTGGGATTATTGAGTTGTGGGTTGTGGATTCGATTCTCCGCTGTGAAATGATAATGATTTTATTATTTTAATTTTTCCTCCCTGGTTAAGGTCTACTAGTCGCAATGCCTCAAGGCATTCAAGCGGAAAGTCAAGAACAGAATGTCTTGACACTATGTTCTCCCAACTATGTGCGAAACAACATGAAGCTGTTTTTTAATGGTTTCCCCTGTATCTGTCAATCACTGTAAATATTGCAACGCTATTTTGATTCACTTTTTGCCGTATGATTTGCTTGAAATTTGTAATGATTTCCTAGCATAGACTTGATGACCTTGACTAGCACAATTAAAATATCAAGAATATACTTTTATATATATTTTTTTTACTTTTGTAACGAAACATTTTGTATTTTTTTCAAAAACATTTGTTAAGTGTTAAGTTTTGTACTTATTCGAAAAATCTATGAACCCTTTAAAAAGAAAAACTCGTCATCTGTTTTGTTAATTTCTTTTTCAGTGTCATTACTAAGTGTCATTATCATAAGATTGAAGGAAATGTGTCTTTAAAATTTATTTTTTTACCCTGTTAAAGAGATGCTCTTTATTTTGTACTTTATTCTCATTTCATCTCGATGGTACTCATCGATCTGTTATTTTAGATACATTTTGTTTGTCTTCTGCTTTGTACTAAACGAGTTGTCACCCACAACTACATTTATGTTGATTATTCCTTCATTCTGCGCACAGTAAGCACTACAATAACATAACATACGCCTTAGTAACGTATACGTTGCCAAGGCGTATTTGTATATTATTATCTGTATTTATTCTACGTCATACCTGTATTAATTTGTCGTACATTAATACGTTATACGTTAATATAAAAAGTCATTTTTTCACTCCTTGTTTATATTACCTTGAACTTTGTCAAATTACTTACTCCTATGCCTGTGTATTTCATGTAAAAGACGGGTAATAAATTTACACTATTTATAACAGATTTACTCAATTTTATTGAAGAATGTGATAGTAAAAAGCTTGTATATTTAGTCAAATTTACTTAGTCATTCTGTATTAAAAATATTGATTTTTTAAACTGATCGTGAAATTGTTTTCCGCATTCATATTTCAGAAAATACTTGAGCTTTACTTCATTACTGATTTTTGAAAGGGACAAAATATAATTCGCCGTCACTATCAATTTACCTTTCTATAAATAAATTTTGCTCTTGAGTACTTAAATAACAATTTTATTTTTTATTTTCAAGGAAGAACTTTTATAAATAGTAACTGGATGAAAGTCAGTGACGGTTTTACCGCTTAACGGAGTAGTGACATAACCTAGTGTCAAGACACTTCTCCACTTTCTGCCTATTTAAGACATTAAATTGTAAACTTAACGCCTTGCTTTGCCGTACCAGGAGATAAATTAAAATAATTTAAATATAATCCTTAACCATGAGTAAAAATCGAACCCTGAACCACCGCATATAGTAGGTGTACAGAACCAGATGCTGTCTCACTATGCCAAGATGGCCTGGATGAAGTGCCTATATATATTAGTAAAAATATTTTCTCATAATTGTTCACTAATAAATTAAGCTACTTTTTATATAAAACTTTGCCATTACTAATTGACTGACAGACAACACAGAGCCTAACCTTTTACTGGACGTAGTATGCTTTGCATTTACGTTCCTGAAAGACTAGTAAATATATGCGAAGAAGAGATTTCCCAGAATTTTTGCGGAAACTGTAAAAATTGAAATTTGATGTTTTAATATAGTGTTAAGAATGTTCGACAAACTGGTATAAGGTTGTAATAAATGTAACGATCCCATTATTATTGTTACAGTATTGGACCAAAGGGAACGGCCCGTGCAAGCAAATACAGATCCATCACAGGCAAGGCCGACAGTTCAGTACATCGCAGAGGACGAAGAGGTAATAAATTATCTATACTTGCATTCTTAACGTGAAACATTAAAAATTGTTTATTATTGGTATTACTAAGTATTGTATAATCTTAAACGTAGCGACACACCCACTATTGTTTTTTTTTTGTTATATTTGACCTTCTGGTATATCAATACTGAAGTATTACTAATAATAAGTTTGCATTTATGAGATTTGTACTTGTTTTGCTCCAATTTTGATGCGTTTGTACACAGAAATTGATGTCAATTTTAAAGCATAATAACATTCCCAATTTTGTATGTTGAGATTTCCCCCAGGATGTACCTTGATGTTCATAAAGTAAGCATGTATGTAAAGAACATACTAATAGACGTAAACATAAGCATAATAAGAATTTACTGTTAAATAAATACATAAAGTAAATTAGATATTTCCGGAAATTTTTCATTAAATGTTTAAAACCGTGCCGTGAAGAATAATAATTTTAGTACATCTATAAATAAGACTTTGAAATGTGAATTAGTACGTGTAGTTAGTATTTACCTTCTCAAATATAGTCACGTTTCAAGTAAAAGTTTAATAAACTCATTTTTCACGGAGAATCTAAATATTATGTAGGTATATATAAATCGCATTTCATATTATCCAGGAATGGAAAATTTCATACCAGTAGTTTCTAACGTCTCAAATATTATGCTCTTATATGCTGTCTAGACTCGTTTTATATATATTCGTCTAGACTCCAGACTTCCACAGATTTAAGTCGTCGTTCAATTATAGTGGGAACGTAAATAGTATGTACCTACAAGCATTTAGTTACTTTTTATTGAAAACTTATAAATTGGTACCTCTCAGGCTATTTATGAAGAGAGACATTTTGATAACTTTGAAAGAGATACATGATTTTTTTTATATAGCTTCACGCTATATCCCGCACACGGCAGAATAGGCAGAGGGAACCTAGTGTTAAGACACTCCGTTCCCCACTTTATTAACATGATTTTATTATTATTAAAATCTTTATAGGACGTTGTGGAGTAACGATATTTGTGGGTTTGTTTCTCGATTAATAAATTACTCTCTGGCATAATCTTTATGTTAAGAATACTATTACAATTATTTTATTTAATATATGAAATACTAAAAAATATCTTAGTCATGGTTATTACAGTTTAACAAAAGATCATCAATGCAACAATACTAAATGATTTAATGTTTATTCTCAAAATTGTTCCAATTGTAGAGCTAATATTGTGTAGCGGATTGATTTGGTTAAAACGGCCAACAGCAATTTTGGCTCATCAACCAACCTTGTACGATAAATTTATTTAAAATATATAAAGATTTAATTTTAACAAGGCCGTTTTAAATGATTCTTGCGAAACTACAGTCTTCACAATGTCATATTTATTACAATTCGTGTAATTTTATAAACAATGTTTTTTAAGGTCATCTTTGCGAAATATTTTGTAAAATTAAAAAAAAACGACTATTTTCTTGTTGTCTTGGTCGTCCTGGAGTTAGGTCTATGCTGTGAAGTAAATGTGGTCAGCCATGGCGCAGGGGCACAAAGTGTGACTGTAAACACAAATAGCTGTTGCGTTGGGTTCGACTCCCACTAGAGAAATTAAAATATTAAATATTTTATTTTCTTCGCTCTGGAATATAAGCAAAATGCGGGAGTGAGTTTCGAACTTTACACGTAATGAATTCGGCGGAAAACGGAAAACGGATTACTTTAACATTAAGCTCCCTCTACCTTTCCTGCTGTGTGCGGCATATATCGTGACGCAAAAAAAATATAGTGTATTATTACACGTGTGCTTTTTAAAGCAAATAGCAAGAGGCGATCCAAAAAAGTGTTGCAAGATTTTCTTGTATTGATAGATAGATTGATACAGGTGGTGCTAATAAAGGCATGTCTAAACATGTAAGATGACACCACCCTCCATTTAGTGTTCAATAAAACATTTTTAAATATCATGTACTTATGTTTCTTGCATTTCTGGTTAACAATATACAATCACTAAATATGATCGATTTTTTATCTTTGAAAAAATACCTTATTGTAACAGGTAAGCTGAGAGAATTTGGTCTTAGTCAGTCAGTCAGTCAGTTAATCTACATTTTCCGTACACATTTTTAAAAGTATTATTTTTATTTACACCGGTACCGTTTGTTAACTAAATCTGAATTTATTTCATTATTATTTTTCCTTTTACTAACTAGGCTAAGAACTAAGACGACTATTTATAGATAAGTAGTTCCTAAAAGAGTTTTTTCCCTATTATATACCTCGTAATATCTCGTAAGATATTGTATGTTGGGCAGCCTATGCGGTATTTGAACCATTGTAATCTCACTTACCAAACTGCGTCATGGTTTATAATATTATGATAACTCCATTTATTGTATGATACATACAGAAATCGTGCCTAGATCAATAATTTCAAGAACATATCGCTTATCTAATAAAACAATGGCATCCCTACCTAAAGATAAATTATAACGTCATAATTATGTGTATTTATTGTAGTACTATGCTACCGATATCCACACTTCCATACTAACATTATAAATGGGAAAATAATATGGGAACGGGAAAAAATCTTTGTTTGCCTGTCATTCTTTCACGTTACAATGAATCTTCGCTATGTCCCAGCTTCGGAAGGATACTGTTGTATCTCAAAACGAGAGCATTTTAAAGTTACTTAAATGCTAAGTACAATAGATCAAAGGTCTTTACGTGGCGTCCCATACATATATACGTAAGAAGTGTTTTATATTTATTGAGCTTACATACTTAGGGAGGCTGGAAAGTGATGTAACTTACTTTAGACTACGATAAAACATCTCATTTCTAATGGGAATGTCCACAGGGATGCGTATGTGAAACACTCCATACTAAAACTAACAAGTACTGTTATATATTTTAACTAGCGGCCCGCCCGCGGCTGCGCCGCGTGACTACGTGGCTTTTTCGGTATATTGCAACCCTCGGTGGTGGATTTTTGAAAAATAAAGTAGCCTATGTTTAACCTTGGATTATCAACTATACATATGCCAAAATTCATTACAATCGGTCAAGCGGTGTAGATTTTTCATATAAACTTTCATCCCCTATTTCAACCCTTTAGAGGTTCATTTTTGAAAAACTAAGTAGCCTATGTTAGACCCAGTCATGTTTACTACTTTAATTCTAAATTTCATCCAAATCGCACCAGTAGATTAGCCGTGAAAGCGTGACAGACAAACACACAGACATTCGCATTTATAATATAAGTATGGATAGGTGGGATGGCATTGCATGGCATTTCGCGGGCTAAGCAGTGTGATTAGTTATATGTCACTACAGTATGCTCCGTCCGCTCTTAAAATAATTTATGCTATTAAATTATTATTAGGGGCCAGCCGTGGCGTAGTGGCACAAAGTGTGACTGTAGAGCGACTGGTTGTGGGTTCGATCCCACTCGAGGAGTGGAAATATTTTATATGTCTATTTTCTTCACTCTGGTGTCGAGGCAAAGCGTGGCGTTACGTTCCACCACTTAACACGTAATGCCTGCAAATTTGGCAAAAGTGGGGAAAAGTGCCTTCCCTGCTGTGTGCGGGATTTAGCGTGAAGCTAAAAAAAAATATTATTGTTATATGATGATAATTTGTTAGATTTAAATAATTAGCGTTAAATTTACAGTGATTTTTTACACTGAATTACCTATAGATAGATACAGGTGAAACTAATAAAACCGTGTGAAAAATTATCAGCATTTACGTCATCGTGACATTCAACTTTACGTGTTTGGTAAAGAGCCATAGATCAATACTAAGATTGTGTACTTCAGTTCGACAAGCTAGCATAATTACTGTGAATTGTGCGGTTAATTGCATTAAACGCGGTTGAGTAAGTCCGCGCTATTTCAATTATATGTTATATGTTATTTATAATTTTTAAGTGACCTAGTGTTCAAGTTTTTTTATTCAAAATAAAACTATACTGATAGTGGGTTCGATTCCCATTCAGAAGAGTTACATATATTTATATCAGAGCTCCGCTCTCATTATATAAAGCGCGGCGTTAAGTTCCGCTTCTGAAAACCCAAACTTCTGGCAAAAATAGAGAACAGCATTTATTAACACTAAGTTCTCTCCATAGGATGGTGAAAATGTAAAAAACCTAGTTATATCAAACTGGCATTGGATACCGCCACGTGTATGTAATGGTATGCGCTAAGGCCACATACCTTACCTTTGTTTAAACTACAAGGATAAATGTGCAAGGATTAATTAGTATTACTTTCGGAAATTCCAATGCAGTTCATATTTTCATTATATGTATTTATTCTTTGTTAAATTGCGTTGGCGCCCAAAATGTTCTGTTTACACCAGTCTGGTTGAAGAAAACATTTGAATAAATATAAAAAAAAGAATGGCTAAGAATTTAACTTATTTATTTACTTACTTACTATAAGTCAGCTGCATCAATTGTATCACATAAAAGCATACATTTTTATTCGTGTTAATTTTTACCATAAAAAAATCACCTTCACGCTTTTTCCTATATAGCAGAGAGGGTAGTCAGAGAGAACCTAGTGTCAAAACACTCCACTATTCCTCATTCAGATGAAAACCAATAAAGACATTTTTTGTTGAGGGGGGGGAGGCTTAACTCAATGCCGCGCACTGCTTTTGTTACCAGAGCGATGAAATGAAAATATTTTAAATAACCGTTCCCCCTAATAGAAATCAAACCCACAATGAATGACATTTACAGTCAGACACTGTCTAACTGCGCCACAATGGCCTTTCTTTTATATACCTATTTATTTATAAAAAGTCGATGTCATATATTATATTCAGATAACACGTACGAACAATTTATAATTGTCGTGATATCCTTAACGATATTGTCAAGTATCCACTTAACAAGCCCGAATTAAATTCGTGGCACATAATATAAATAACATCGAAATGCATCGCGTGCGATGTCCTAACATCACTTTCTACCGGCTATCAACACGCAGACGCATGCAAAACGCGTTGCGAAAGCTATAATATAATGGTAATGCAAATTTTAATTTATTACTACGTAAATTATAACGTAATTTTAACTTCACGCTTTGTTTTCTATATTAGAATGAGCAGAGAGAACTTCGTTGTTCGTGTCGAGGCAATGCGTGGCGTTAAGTTACGTTACTTAACACGGAATGTCTCAAGAATTTGGCGGAAAATGGGGAATGGAGTGTCGCTCTGCCTACTGTGCTGTGTGCGGGATACAGCGTGACGCTGACTTAGTGTCAAAACACTCCGTTAAACCCAAATAAAAGCCCGAATTCGTTATTTGTATTTTAATAAGCGGAATTCAACGCTGCGTTTTGTTTTAGTAAAAAGGAGTAATGAAAATAATAGTAATTGAACTCGTAGTCAGTCGTATTTAAGTCAGTGTCCCATTAAGCCACGATTAACTTTACGTATAACATAACTGTACTTCCATACTTACTATTGAAGTAGCAATAAAAAATTAATTAAGTATGAAATTTTTGTAATTTTATATTGTGTTATTCGAGTAATATATCTTTGTAATTTTTAGCAGACAATAAGCTTATTATCATTTAAACAGAATGTATAATTTTATGTTTTCCGCAAAATCGGTATTTTTTTTTATATTTATATGCTGTTACGATTGTAAAAATATGTATAGACATAATTTAAAACGCTCGCATGAGGCAGCCAACAGCGCAGTGGTTGGCGGCTGTAGCTAAAATAGCGACCCGAGTTCAAATCTCACTTCGGACATTGGTTTTTGTTTTTATGTTTTTAATTTATTTTGTATTGAATTTTAAATTATAACATATGTGTAACGTGTGGGTAAGACGGGAATGAGGTGTGTCATTGCGAGTCGTGATTCTGTGGAGAAAGGAAGTTGTGACCGTTGATTTTAAAGACCTTCTCATTCTTTTGAATTTGGAGTTTGCTGCTAATTAATATTAGCAAATAATAACAATTTTGGCAATTAGTTATTAGCATATTGTGGGATGTCTACGTGAGATAGGGGTAAGTTTAGTATTTTAATAAGAATTATATTAGTAATTGTATTTGATTTACGACCTGGTGTTCATTTATACTTTTGTATTGTCGTAGCCTATCGAAACGCCCTTTATGCTCCGTGGTTTGTATTATCTGCAGCCCGAATTTAAAGCCCCTGGTAACTGTGAATAGCCGTGGTGTGGTTTTGGCAGAGTTCCGTTACTGAGATTTTAACTATTCCATCTACTTTGCTGAAAAAACTCTCCTGGCGTCCAATAATTAGATATAAGTTTTTTAAGTTTAGTTCTGTAATTATTAGTTTGTTAAGCTTTTTATTACTTATTAATATATTGAGTTTTATTTTATTTTTTGTTCTACGTACTACTACTTTTAATTATAAAATTTTATGTCAATTTAATCCTTTTATTTTAAAGAACCCGTAACAACATAAAGTAAGAGTACCTATATAATATAGTTTTTATTATGTATATAATTTATATCTTAATTATTAGAATCAAACTACAATTATATAATTTGTGATGTAATCGAATTAATTTAATTTGCATTATGTGATGGATGTGATTATATTAATTTATGTATTCTTAATTCGATATATCTTTTCTTAATCTTTTACAAGACATTTATAGTTTCTTTTTTTTCCTCCGATTACTCTTTATCAGGGTAGTCAGAGAGTATCTAGTATCAAGACACTCCGTTCTCCACTTTCTACCTGTACTTAAAGGCATTAATAACATTTTAAACACAAGGTATTAAAACTTGAATATTAAATTTTTTGAACGTTAATTGTAACTAATATGATTCCAGCGATATAGCTCATGTTTGTCAATCCTAATGGTTCAAAAGTCGACTATATAATAATATGAATATATCTAAGATTTAAATTTTTTTTAGGCATGGAAGTAAAATAATTCAATCGTGAAATACGATATTATGGAATAAGATTTATATTTTTATGAGACATTTTTATTTATATATTATTTAAAATATATATTTAATAAATTTAAATTTTTGTATGTTTTACAGCATCTTATTGATTACTTTTGACTACCTATTCAGTTTATTGTTAAAAAAGGCAAAATGTTCACAAAATTAATCAGTTTAAAAAAACTGTAAAGTAAACGTTCTCATTTCTCTGAAAGTTGTTTTACCTAAATCATTGATGCGGTCAAGTAATCAATCACAAATCTTTTTGCTCTAATGAACCGAACTACGACGTTTTCTCACTAACTTTAAAATGTAAGTCATCTTTTGTATAAGCGCTTAGTAGTTTCACCGTGTTACGTGGATTCATTTTTTGTTATTCTTGCAAAGATTTTAGAATAATAGTAGGTAACTGTATTTATTTACTTGAAAAATTAATAATTTCAATAATATTAAAAAATTACGTTGTTGTCTTAATGATATAAGAGTCATTTCTAATAAATATGCTTAAAACATTATTCAAGGAAATGCACTTGTACGTTTTGATTTGATATTTTTTAATATATTGTACGTACAGAACTAAGTGAAGATTCCACGGAATTCCTACGAGCACTTGAAAAAATGAAATTTACATTCCATAGCTCACATTAACGAAGTTGCTGGCTACAACTAGTATTAACAAATTCAAAGTCAAATAATTTTATTCAAAATAAGAAGTTACATGCTTCATTTTTTGAACGTCTAACAATTTACCACCGGTTCACTAAAGTTAATGCCTCAGACCTGAGAAGAACCGGCGCAAGGAACTCAGCGGGTTTTTTTTTTATTTTTTTAAGTTAAGCATTAACCTCTATCTATACAAATATAAACCTATACAAGTAATAAAAAGCAAGTGTCTCCTTGCTTAATATAACCTATATATAAGCGTAAAAAGCTATAAGCTTTTTACGAAACCCATATATATGTACCGTATACATTAAACAAAAAAATATTTTTCAATTTGTATTTTTTTGTTTGGGATAAACGACGAAACGGCTTTACCAATTTTAACAGGACTCGCTAACGAATGACATAAGGAGTAACTTTAGTTTGAAATTATAACTTTTATCTTAGATTCCACGCGGACGAAGTCGGGCGGGTGCAGCTAGTAAAACAAACACGTTATGAAAACTATTGTATAACGAAAACTGTCACGTTCGACCTTAATTTACTATAGCATTGTAGTTATTCTTGAAAAAAAAAAAATTGTAATTACTTTTAAAACCAAATATTTAGTTTCGTAGAAGCGATCTTTATTATTGTTTACCCTTCTCCTTATAAGGTTTCACGTCATTTGATATTTTCAACACTTTATTACATCAGTGAGTTCTTGTGTTTTTTAACTAAGTACCTTACCTAAGTAAATTATGTTACCAAAGTATTTTTTTTATATATAATTCACATAACGTCATTTTAATTCAAGTATATTTTCTTATTTACCTATTTTAACTAATTTTAATATTTAGACGTGAATTTACAAATAATGCACCTAAATTATTAGAAAATAAATTCTCGCGAGACACTCGGCCAAGTTACATTAGCCACGACCGGATTACCTTTACGCTGTGTCGTAATTCAAACTCCTTTCCCTCTGTGCACAATTATATAAATTCAGTACATTTCGCAACCGTTATCAATCAGACGTGAACTTTATGCAATTCAAGTGTTATAATATAGAGTTACATAGATTATGTAGGTGTTCATAATACTTATATATCGACGCTGGAAAGTTATTTGCTGTAAAACCAAATTTTATACCATATTAGGGATCAGAAAAAAAAATTGTGGCCAGTCGTGGCCCAGTGGCACAAGCGTGTGACTGTAAACGACTGGTTGTGGGTTCGATTCCCACTCGAGGAGTGGAAATTATATTTCCATTTTCTTCGCTCTGGTGTCGAGGTAAAGCGCGGCGTTAAGTTCAGCCACTTAACGGTGGGGAACGGAGTGTCTTAATACTAGGTTCCCTCTGCCTACCCTGCTGTGTGCGGGATACAACGTGAAGCTAAAAAAAAGTGCTTCGAGTGGTCCAAGTAACGTAGCCCTGAGATAATTTTAAATTTAAGTATAGTGTCAAAATTTTTGATAGAATATTTTTTTTTGTGGATCGAAATGCAGTAACCGTCTTTGGTGTTGTACTCGTATATTCTTGATTTACAAGAAATATACTTTTTAGCATCGATATGATTAAAGCTGTATAACACTTGACTATCTGTTAAATTATAACAGAAACTTTAAAAAACTATAAAAATGTTTTTTTTTTTGTTTTTTTTTTTTTTTTTTTTTTTTATAGCTTCACGCTGTATCCCTTGCAGGGTAGTCAGAGAGAACGGAGCGCAAAAATGATGTAATTTAAAAAATATAAAAATAAAATTAAGATTTCACTATTTCAAGGAATGCGGGTTCGTATATCGTATATTATCGTATATTGGCGCAATCTAAGTTTTATATGTTTTCTACAATACTTTACCTATCCTAAGTGAATAAATAAAACGTGCAGACAACTATAACGTACATTAAAGAATATGACATTATTTTGTTATCTTAACGTATTTTCCTCATAATTCAAATGTACATTTATTATAAAAGGCATTTCTTTGATAAATTTACAAAAATGCCTTTTTATATAATTATGCGTGTAATCTAAATCATCACACGGTTTTGGAATTCACCAACATCTAAACCTGACAGTAAATAGATATAGCTATATTACTTATGTCGCACTGAACCAATCTGTGCCTAAGTTATTAGAAATTGTATTTACTGCACCCTAACTGTATCGAGTAAACTAGGTAACTAGATTAAGTGCCAACATCTAAGATACGACGACAGTTTGAAGCTTAAGTATAAATATTTAAAATTTTGCTAAAATACTATTCTGAAAAACTAAAAGAATACATACATTAATGTATATCATTCTGTGTTACCTGTAATGTTATTACGGTCATCATAGCGCAATGACCGTAAACGTGATAGTTGTGGATCAAAGTCAAAGTCAAATAATTTTATTCAAAATAAGAAGTTACAAGCTTCATTTTTTGAACGTCATATAGTTTACCACCGGTTCACTAAAGTTAATGCCTCAGGCCTGAGAAGAACCGGCGCAAGAAACTCAGCGGGACTTATTTTTTTTAGATCAGATTCCCACTAGCGGAAATTATATTAAAATTATCATCTACTCGCTCCGATAACACATACATTGCATTTTTGTCTTCAATGCTATACGAGATACGAAACTGAAAAGAGACCCCTAATATCGATTTTAACTTAGCATAGAGAAGTAAGTAGATATTAAATTGTTTGAGGTTTGTTAAATTTACCAATTTATAACATTTTTCTATCTGTTTCTATTTTTCTATTAATAAATAAAATAAAATCTTTCTCTTAGCCTCTTGTAACCGTCCGATGTTTTTAAAAATTTATACACGTGTATGTATCCGATGACAATACAATATTTCTCTAACATAAACATGCCTTTCTAAGGACAATCAGGACAACAAAAGAATAGACTCTAATTATGTGTTAAGTTTTTTTTATACACTTTAGTTATTCGTATTATGCATGATATTTTAAAGCGACCTTCACGTTGTCTTCGATTCATTGAATATTTTAATATAATCATTAAAATTAGGTGACATTTTTGTAGTTACTATTCAATAGTAGTATTTTTAGCTTCATATTGTATCCCGCATACAGCAGGGTGAGCAGGGTGAGACAGTTGAGAGAATTTGACAGTGTTAAGACACTCCGTGCCCTACTTTCCGTCGAATTCGGAGGCATTGCGTGGTAAGTGACGGAACTTAACGTCTCGCTTTGCCTCGACACCAGAGCAAAGAAAATGAAAATATTAAACATTTCTACTCCTCGAGTGGGAATCGAACCCACAACTAGTCGCTTTACAGTCACATTTTGTGCCTGTGCGCCACGACTGGTCCCTTAATTGTTGGAATGAATTAAAACTAAATGAACGTTAAATCGTGCACTATACCAAGGTCTATGTAAACAGAATATATATTTCTATAATAGCTACGCTTATCTATTTCTTTCCATGAATTTCTAATGTTAACAATTATTCTAAGGAAAAAGAAGTGACAAGGTGATTTGCTGCATTCCCCTTGAAGTTAAAGATTTTCTCTTTGTGATGTTTATTATAAAATTTCCTTTGTTTACTTAATATTAAAATATTTATTATGAATTTATACCATCGTGGCGTAATGGGGCATCGTCTGACTGTAATCGCGACTGGTTGTAGGTTCGATTTCCACTTCTAGGAACTCAACATATTTAAATTTGTCTTTTTTTACCTCGTTGGTACCGAAGACAATAAGATAAAGCACGGCGTTGAGTTGCATGGTGTTGACTCAAAATGCAATCTTCACTTCGAGTGAAAAGTAGAAAAGAATATGACTAGACTGTTAGTTATTTTATACTGTATATTATGTATTCGACTTCTGCACGTGCAAGCAGCTACACTGAGTAATCCAATAAAACTGTCCAGCTTCTACGTTGAAATAAGTTTTTATATAAACGAACACCTACAAAGGGGATTTTTTTGCTATATGATGTGCAATTTTATATTTGCTCTGAAAACAATATTGTTTAGTTATATTTAATTTTTGAATATAATGTTTCGTGTACTAATGTTACTTTAATGGGAGGTGTCTGTTAAAATTACTTTGTTTGGTTTATATTAGACATTCAGTAACGATTTTAGTTTGAATTTTTTAAAAAAGTTAATTTAAAATTAGATTAAATTGTTTATTTTGTAGGTATAATACACCATGTATAATGTGGGATTTTTAACTTCTCTTTTGCATTGTTCTTATTCTTTTATATGTAATTATCAGCACTTGTCGTGTTGGTGATCAAAATAAATAAATAAAATTATTTCAAAACTTACGCTAATTTTATAATATTATTGAAATGACACTTAATCTACAACAAAATTGTTCGAATGACTAAACAGTAGGGATTCCCCATTACATTAGAAATGCGAAACTAAACGTTTAACTTAGCGGTGTTCTTATTATTGTCTTCTAGTATTGCAAAATATGAAAATGCATTACTTATATGAAAATACACATTTTCATTCCACCATTTTTTTGACAGTATAAGTAAAGAGAAGGAAGGGAACTTCTTGCTTTTCGATTTTTGAAACGTTTTCTGATTTTAGATAGCGCTTATTTATAATACTCGGTGTTTTGTTTTCTTTATTTTTAAAAGCTTCACGCTGTATCCTGCACACAGCAGGGTAGGCAGAGGCAACCTAGTGTTAAAACTCCGTTCCCCACTTTCCGCCGAACTCGGAGACATTGCGTGTTAAGTGGTGGAACTTAACGCCGCGCTTTGTCTCAACACCAGAGCGTAGAAAATGGAAATAATAAATATTTCCACTCCTCAAGTGTGAATCGAACCCACAACCAGTCGCTTTACAGTAACACTTTGTGCCTCTGCGCCACGGCTGGCCCCTGTTCGGTGTTGAGTTACGAAATTCGACACCACGCTTACCAGAGCAGGAATATGATAAAATTTAAATATGATCATCAATCATATTTAATTTTTATGATTTTTATGACTTCTTTGGTAAAACACAAGGCGACTCAAATGGTAATCAAATCTACAATCCATCGTCCACTGCGCCATGATGGCCCCTACATATAAATATAAAAGCTTTATTTTATTCGATGTGCCGATGTATTACATGCATATAGGAACAATTACGTGAGTAGCGGACGCGCGGATACATCAGAGATCCATTACTTTAAATGCCTTTTACATGGATTGATTAACACGACGGGGTTTCATATTCTGATATAGTAATTAATCAGAAGAAATCAGATCAAGAGGTTTTAATTTGCAAAATTAAAAGTTATTAGTAACTTGGTAATGTCTTTTTGCTCCTTTCCATACAGAAAAAAAAATCTACTATACAATTCAAAAAAATAAAGTTAGAAGAGAAATCTATTAAGCGTAGTTGTTAACAAGACTTTAACTAAATTGTTGAAAACTTTTAAGACTTCGAAAGGATTTTCCCTCTCATTATAACTCAGTCTACGCAGGTTAATGAACAAAAACGAATATTATTAAACGACCAACTTGTCCTCTTTACTTTGTGAAGCATAAGTAATTGGAACACAAAGTTTTTTAAAGAAAATCTAGCACTTAAATGTCAATAAAAGTCATTTTATAAAATTAAGTTCTATAAAAATAGCTAAAAGTCAGCTTAGAAGAACTTCCCTCGTTAGTCAGTCTCTACAGCCCAGCGAGGCGTAATTGACTTTCACTTAACTACGTTGACGTAAATACTATAAACTGTGCTGTGATAACCAAAAGGCCTACTCTGTTCATGAAATCAAAGCTTAACCCACTTTTTATGCCACACGAACTTACTGCTAACTGGTTCTGGCCGTCTCTAGGTTTTCGCTTTGGAAATGTCGGATTTTTATACTCTTTTTCCTTTTTTTAATCTTTTTCTTGGTATTTTAGTAAATTTGTATATTTAATACATAAATTTACATTTTGAAGTTACTTTTTACTTATTTAATTATGTAATGTTATTTATATAACGTTATTATTAACGTTCTGTATTTTAGTTTTAAAACTACTTTAATTCAACGTGCTACTGTTTTGTGTTAAATTATAAATAGTCTAAACTGCATAGATCTAAAAACAATAAAATTGATATCAAGTTAAAATGATATATATATCTAATTAACCAGCAGTCGCGTAAAAACGTACAAAGTTTTTTCTTCACGTTTAATTATAATGATAAATTCAATGGTAAGGTCAATTATTATATAATGTATATGATTCAATCTTTTTCTCAGTCGCATTGTGTTTAAAATTCCTATATACAATTAAAATGCTATTCTTTCAAGTGACTCTGAGGTGATAAAATAAAATCGCAAATATAATTTTTCAATAAAATATATCTTATTTTTTTGTATTTAGTTAGAGTTTTTTTATTGTTTATACCAAATCGAAACCTTAAAATTCTGTGAATTGATAGTGCTTGTGAAGTGGAGATGGGGCCGGTCTATCTTTATGCAGACAGATCTCAAAAGTGCTGCTGATCATAGTGTCCTTGCTAGTTTGAGAAAGTTGCCTTTTAAAATGCGTGTTGTCGGTTGCCTCCCCTGTCCTTACAAAATTCGAATTGTCGTTTGTCTTGTTTTACTAACTGAATTGGAAATTGATCTAATAATTCCGTTTTCGACGTACGTTCTAGGAATGACTGACAATAGTTCTAGGCTGGCCGAGATTTTTTAGCAAACAGCGATTTGGTTATATATCTATCTTCGCCCTTATTTATTTATTTGGACAGAACGCTTTTTAGCGTTAAACCCTCCTTTTTTGCATATTTATTATGAAATTTTAATCAATAAAAGCCTTTATTAATTGATAAAGAAAAATAATGATATAAATATGTTCTTTATTAATATCTGTTTCTGCTTAATATTACTAACAAGCAATAATGTTAACACTAGATTAAAAACTAAATTTAAATACGCGCTTGTAAATAAAACCAAATAGATAATGACGTGTCTACTTTCTTTTACACAGTGCCTGAGAATAAAATTTGTACATAATATTCCCTACTTAGAATTTCTCATCATGTCAGAATATACACGGAGCTTTTCTGTTTTAATAAAGCTGTCGTAATCAAAGCTACTGAAGTTCGTTTGACTGTTATACTAAAAATATTTATTTTAAAACAAGCTTCTGTAAAGATAAAAAAATATACGTTATATCAAAAAGCTTTTCAAAAAGTCCTTGGATTATTTTTATATTATCTTGAATACTATATAGTTTCTGATTATGTTGTGTTAATATGAAGGTAAAATCCCTAATAGTATTAACTCATAGCTAGGCAATGTGTTTGAATATACATACATGATATTATATAGAATTATAATAACTTGTATCAATATAAAGATAATAATTTCTATTATGGCGCAATGGCTGGCAGCTTTTGATGATAATCGGTGAAGTATTTGTGTGTGATTCTAGTTTGGTTGAGTTGAGCGAATGATTATATTTGATTTTTCATTTCTCTGCTCTGGTAAGACAAATCTTTGTGTTGAGTTTCGCCATTCAACTTGCCACATCTTCAATTTGAACAGAAAGTAAATGACTGTTATAAGAGAGAAAGAAATAATCATTATTATGAACTATTAATATTATTAACTTAATATGGTTAAAAATACCTATTGAAACACCAATTGACCTGTTCAATCTACGATCAATTAAAGTTACTTCTTCATTTTATAACGTAATTACGTCTTGTTTCTAGAAAAAATGTTGTTGCGCACGTGCCGTGTATTTATTGCAGCAACTTTTATATACCTACATACATACAAGTTGTAACCCGTATCTTCGTTTGCGTGGATTATTCGACGTAAAATTGTATTATTTGTCGTACATTTAAGTATTTTGAAAATTTCTGTCTTAATGATCATTTCTGTCTTACCATGACTGTCCTCCATGACTACTGTCTAAGGAACCAATATGTCAAATTCCAACTACTTGCGCCCAGAATTTTTATTAAATCGTCTCTTAATTAGTAACAAGTGTATTATAAGAATATCTCATTCAAAAGAAAAAGACAAAGACGTAATTATAAAATAAAATCTTAAATTTTATTTGATATTTTTAATAGATTTCTAGAGTTTTCTCAGGAAGTTATTTTACATTATTTTTAATAGTGAATCTGCAGGTATACATAAGTATCATAAGATTTTATCACAATGATTAGAAAGAAGATTTATAGTTTGAGCTTTTGAAAAATCTGAAAAACAGCGAATACCTAATTACGTCTGTATTCTACTGTATAAGCGTAAGCGATATGTAGACGGTGTGCCGAAATTTAAATTTTTAGTGTAGGTTATAATATTTAAGTATAAGCTTAATCTTTTTGTGTTTTCATAATGTAACTAAAACTTGTTTTTTAATCTTCTAAGTGTTACACAACTAACGTGAGAATAAATTAGTAACGCCTGTTTGGAAACGTTGTTAATTATGTAATCTTTGTGTATTATTTAATTAATTTAAATATTTTATATTTCTTGAAATTTTGTATATTTTTTAGCTGTGGAATGTGAATTTCAAGTAAGAAACACTTTAAGAGTGTGTCGGAATGATCTCGAATTTAATTTTTTCTATATATTTGAAAGATATGACGAATACCTATAAATATTAAATATTGTGCATAAGAATACTAATATTATATATGAATATTCATATAGTAACAAAGTCAATACACATTTCGTTTTTATCTCGTTATGGGTTAACGAAGCCAGCCTTAGGTAAAAGGGAAATCCCTTTTGTGATGCTATAGCAAAGAGAATTGAAGCGTGAAAAGCGCTGCAAATCTGTTCTATGCACAGTCCATTAATAAAATCTAATGGAAGTCGGTCTAATGCATTTGATGAACCGGCTTCTGTCGAGCACTCTCTAGTATTGCTGGTATCTTGTACCTGATTTTTCTTAGTTTTGTCATATTCATTACCTAAAGTAGCTTCGGCATTTACGTTTGTCAATTTATTAATATTATTAAACAGTTTTTTTTGTTTGTTTTGGGGGTATAGCAATGAGAATTTCAATTTGGGAAAGGGTTTAGCGACTTTGTGCCCAAAGTTAGAATCCAATATTATACTTTAGTACCCCTAGTTAAAAGTATATATATATTACCCTTAATCCGATTTCATCGTAATATAAAGTTAAACACCTAAATGCAATGTGATCATATAGCCACGAAAGCATATTAAATGTAATTAGAAGGTGTTTTAAAAGGTATGTATAACAAAACACGACTTTAACATTCTTTTTTGCTCTAGGGCGAGGTTCTCGACTGTCCGCTATGCCTGTCCACATTCAGCGCGTCAAATATGATGCGGCTTGCATGGTGTTCGCATCGTTGTTGCGAGCCCTGCCTCCGACAGTACCTGGCCATCGAGATATTCGAAGCCCGGGTCCCTGTCAACTGCCCAGTGTGCCACGAGAGTATGCATCCTTCCGGTAAGAAAAAAAAAAAAAATATTTGTCTTGATAAATTCATTGAATATATTAAAATATTACGCGCTAACTTAAAATTTGAAGCCTACCTACAATAGGCGTCGCAAAACCGACTTTTATGGAGTTATTGGTGGTAAGATGCAGTGAGCGAGACCCGCGACAGACAAATAGTAGTGATTCCGTTACGTACGGTGTGTTATGCCTCAGTGACTCATCAACTCTCATTGGCCGATTGAATGTACCTACACGAAATTTTGGAAAGCGTAGACATGACTGTTCAAGATAACTTGCGCGTCCTTTACTTATGACATTAGAATAACCCTGCATGATTCAAGCTTTTGTCTATACTACGATTTTAGGTTGAAATGAGAAATCAATTATTTATATATATAGAAAAACTATAGAATGCAAACAAATATGTTCTATATTTTCCTTATTATTATTATAAGATGGACCCACCCAACACGCGATGACTCAATTTGAAGGGAAGAAGGAAAACTGAGAAATTTGCCGTCTCACTATGCTCCCTTTAAGATGATTGTGTAAATGTTATTGTTTTACCAACCGCATGTCACACCATTAATCAATAAGTGGAGCAATTTACCTATACAATATACAAAACCCACTTAAATGATGATAAATAACACTCAGTCAAGACATCTTTATGACTTAGTTACTGATTAAGCAACTCAGTCACTTGTGCATATATTTATATTTACATATGTAGCTCCCACGAAGCGTCTAGTCGAATGTAAACACAGATAACTACGTGCCATCGCGACAGACCTCAGAGATCACTATCCATTTTATTATAAACATTTGCAGTAAAGTGAATGAGGATGAGATTGCCGTTTGAATAAATATATTGAAATTTCGCTTTCGTTTTTCGTTAATATGTACATACTTTACGAGCTATTTGTTTCTGTTATAACATCTTCTAATACAAAACAGTTTTTAGCAATTTCAATGCAACCTTCAAATTAATGTAATATCGATGCCAGCGTGGCGCAGTGGTACAGCAACCGGCACAGTAACTGTTTGTGGGTTCCGCGTTCCGGGTCCGCGTTCCGGGTCCGCGACTGGTTGTGGGTTCGATTCCTACTCGAAGGAATGATTATTTTATGATTATTTTCATCTCTCCACTTTGGTCTCCAGGCAAAGCCAGGCAAATTCCACGTTCCGATTTGGGTAGAAATTGAACAAGAGAGTGTCTTGACACAGAATTCTCTCTATTGGTTAACAGAGACTGCTTAACCGTGAAGCTCTAAAAAAAAAACATTTACACATGATTCACTCTTAATGTTACTTTTAATGGAATGGAAAAAATATAATATTGCCATTTATGTAAGCAATTTAATACCTATTAATTTTATAAGCGTTAATTTTTAATTAACCACACGTCGAAATTATACAGAGGCATTTCGAATATGCATATTGAAGTATGCTTCGGCATACCACTCCGAATGTTTCCAGAGAGTTCTCGTTAAAATCTAGGTCTAACGAATAAGTGCTACCGTGCACTTTTACCGGTCGATAGTTAAGCTATATTTATTGCACACCGGCAAGATATCCCGATAAGTGACACGACGTCTTTGAAATGTCACGTTGACTGTAAGAAGCTGCCATTTATAATACGAAATTATAATACGATAAAAGCTGACAGGTGTATGATTTAATTTTGTTCGAACTACAGTTCTATTTAAAGTTAGTGGTTGTTTACTAAAATTTGGAGTTCTACAGGGTCAGCAGATTGACTGGAGCCGCCATATTACTTACCTTGGTGTGATAATCGACGCAAAACTAACGATGAATCGGAACGTGAAGAAGGCAATTGCGTCCGCCAAGGTACCTGCCCACCTGCTACGACCAATTTTTAGTTCTCGTATCCCGCTGCGCCTTAGGGTCTCCCTTTTTAAGACATACGTCAGGCCTCACCTGACGTATGCTGCGCCAGCGTGGTACGCTTTAACGAAGACTTCCAACCGCAACGTACTCCAGGTGGTGCAAAACACTATTATTAGACGCGCCGCCCAGGCTCCTTGGTACGTAAGGAACACCACCCTACATAAAGATCTCCATTTAGCGAGTTTGGAAGACCACATAACTGAGCTGACAGTCAACATGTTCCACCGTGCTGATGTCTCGGAGCATCAGCATCTTCAGGACACCGCACCGTGGCATACGAGGCCACCCGATCGAAGTCGACTCCCACGAAATCTCCTCCCCCCTCCTGATCCATGAGCTGCTGCCTGCGGTCGCTGGTCGCCTAAGCTGGGCCTCCCTTGAGTAATCAGGGGTCTCACCTGGCTGAGGGGACCGCCCCGGTAGCTAAAGCTTATCCCTCTTACCCTCCATTCCCCCCGGATCATTCTGGTCCAATCCCATTAGCAGGCCAAGTGGCCTACCCGGTGACCCACCCATATTTGTGAGTGGCGTATGACACAACAGCCAGAGGGCTCAGCCCTGGAACCGTTTCCCCTCTCCCCTGTGGGGTCGAGAGAGAAGCAAGCAAGCGCTAAAATTTGGTATAGCTTGAAACTATTTCTTGAAGCTAGTTCTTTGAGAGCTCTTATAGCAATTTAAACGCGTCGTCAAGTTCCGCCACTCAGTAGGTATTTGGGGCGAAAGCCGATAACCTGGATGTCTTGCCACTAGATAATCTCTGTCTACCCTGATTTACTGCTTTACACTTAAAAATGTATGATCCCGCTTTTTTACTTGTTTTAAAACTATTCAAACAAATTATAAAGTGATATATACAGTAACAAATTATGTATAGCGCTTTAAAATCAGATGCTGACAATATATGGGTCATTCAATACTTCACGTCAGTTTTATATATGTCTTAAAATAGAAGTCAACTCTTTCAAAACTTATGTAGCATTTTGGTATACATTTAAATTTATATAAATTATACAGCTTCCCATGTTTTTTTGCATAGCAGGGTAGTCAGAGAAGACCTAGTGGTTGAGGATATTTTGCGCTCAAATATGAGACATTGAAAGGTGAATAGCGGAACTCAACGCCGCGCTTCTATTGTACCAGATCAAGGAAATGAAAATAATTGAAGTATACTTATTCCTCTGAGTGGGAATCGAACCTATACATATAACCTATTCATATAATCGCGTTTGCATTCAGAGCCTGCTGCTACGCCATGATGGTACAAAACAGATCCCAATATAGTCTAAAAGATTAATAATGTCTTGCAGGAAGTGTTGTTGTCTACACTAACATTGACTTTTGGCGTAATGCCCATTGATCTAAACATTTTAGCCCTACGTAGCACATACCTATCTAGTAAATAAATCATAATTTTATATTAATAACTTGGAGTTACTAAGTTTGGATTCTATCTCGGACTAGGAAATAGTATATTTATTTATTGGATACACATTATGTACTTATAACGTACTTATAAAGGCTTATAACATTAGGTACTTATAAAGGCGCGGTTACCTCCACCTCAAAGGCCGGCAACGTCCCTGTAGCTCCTCTGGTGTTGCACGGGGCCGTGGGCGAAGGTGTTCACCTAACATCAAGTGACCCGAACGGTCGTTTGCCTTGTCCTTTTCATATAAAAAAACCTACTTAAGTCTTGTACTTGAATACAGATACATATATGAGTTACTAGCCATCTGCTCTCGGCTTCGCCCGCGTGAACCAAACTAAAGCTGCTTCTTATTTTTGACGACCCGCGGTTACGCTAAGCTTAAGCGATTTATATCTTTCATACAAATTTTCATCCCCGATACAGTTAAATGCACAACATATATACAGATTTAACAAAATAAACATTCTTATAAGTTCTTAATAATAACTCGAATACCTAAGACTGCGCGGAGTTGAGTTCCGCCGTTCAACACGCAAAAGTTTCGATTTTTTTTATTTACTTTCCAGCTTTTTTTTCCTTTTTCTGTTTGTGATTTTTTTTCTTGAATTTATTTTAGCGAGTGACAAGGTCTCAATTTGGATGGACGTACTGACTTGAGACTAGGTTGTCACTACTATCCCCCTATGCAGGAAAAAGCAAGCAGCTGTTTTTTTAATAAAAAAATACTTTGTAATAAGGCAGTTAGCCGGCACCTTATTTTCTTTAACAAGCTCGCAGCAACCATTATAAATTTAAATGTTAAGCATCAATCTAGCAATTGAACGCCAGCGGGAACAATACCCTATAAGATGTCAATGCTTTAATTGTTTATAACTTAGTTGGTATAATTAGCGTTTTTGCTTTATTCACATTTTTCTATCAATTATTACTTTGTACTGTAATAATAATTAGTATCTACTTAATTTATTATAAGTACTCCGTTCTCCGATACTAGTGACGAACGGAATAATTAATTTTAAGTAGATTTTGTATGAAAATATAGATATGGATACTATAGAATACATATTTTATCTGTAGTATATACGACAGCTCATAACACTAATATGACCAGACGTTCCGATTTGAACGCAACTGTCCTGTTTTTTGTTTGATTGTTGTCATTGTTTAAATTTCAATGATCGTGGTGAAAACAAAACTGAATAATAATTGTTGTAATTAAAATGAATATCAAATACTTTAAAGGTTGTGGTTTTTTTTTAGCAAGATAGGCAGAGGGAACCTAGTGTTAAGCCACTCCGTTTCCCACTTTCCGGAGGCATTGGGTGTTAAGTGGCGGAACTTACCGCCACTCTTTACCTCTGATACCAGAGCGAACGAAAATGGAAATATTAAATATTTCCACACCTCGAGTGGGAATCGAACCCACAACTAGTATACGTCGTGGTCACACGTTCGTGCCACTGCGCCACGACTGGAACCTTGATAATAAAATATAAAAAGTAATAAAAGCGAGACCCAAATTTTACCGGTTGTTGTAAAAAAAATAATTGTAAAAGATTCAAAATATTTGATTATCCATGCGAAATAGTGTAACAAAACTTTTAAAAATCGATGTCACGTTTTGTGAAAGAAAAGAAATGGTTACATTACTTATATACGACAGCTCATAACGCACATGTCAATTTACCTCACAAGTAGTATCATCTATGCACTTATTGACAATAGTTGAATATTTGCTCCAATATCATACACGTGACAGCGCTACGATTGAATGGCATGAAGTTACTGGTTCCAACTTTTTTCTTAGTACTGTTTTATTGTAGTATTGTAATCTGTCATAAGATGAGTTGCTATGTAATAAAATTGTGTAATGGAAGAGAATGTAATGCTTAATATAATAATATATTTACTAGGTAGTTATTTATTAATTTATTTGTAGTTTCTGACGTACAACTTATTTCTTTAATAAGGAAATCTTGTGTTTAATTTAACCTTAGGTAAGAAATTTCCTTGGATTCTGTCGTAAAGGTGTTGTGAATAAATTACATTAAATTAAACATAAAGAATCTTAGAAGAACTATAAAACACCCGTGGGAGACGGGTTAAGAATACAATTTCCCTCCGCCGTTGGGTAGCGTCCCGTAAAAGGCGGGTAACCCAGTATCTTGGTGGTAGGAGATTCGTTCTCGGACTGGCTCGCGACCACTATCATGGCAAAGACGAACCGCCAAATATCTGATGATGTGTTCCGGTTCGATGGCATGTAAGCGAGCTTTCCATATTCCCACCATCCCCATCCTACCTCCCTCCTTCCCTCCTTCATCCTCAAGGTCGGCAACGCATCCACAACTCCTCTGGCGTTGTGGATGTCCATTGGCGAAGGTAACCACTTACCATCAGGTGGTCCATCTGCTCGTTTGCCTCCTCAACTCAATAAAAAATATATGGCTTATAATATTCAAAAAACGATTTTTTTCAATTCGGATCCATCTTCCTGCCTGAACATGTTCATACATAACGGAACAAAGTTTTTTGTAAAAATGCTTATTTCTTTATACAACGATGCGCCTACAGTTGATAAAGATATAAATATTTATATAAGAAACTGTTATCTGCAACAATTACACGATAAAAAAATATGACTATCGACTTAGTGGAACGATAAAACGATGTTAATTCGACACGCACTAAATGAGTCATGTTATCTTTTGTTAATTACTTATTTAGTATTATGTAAATTCAGCATGATTTTCTGTTATTATGTTTTTGTTCAGATATCTTTATTTGCATACAATATTGGCACAAACTAAAGAGGTGTTTTTAAAGCAATTTGATTTGCATTAATAGCAAAGGTGAGCAGTAATGGAGGCAGGGGGAGACCTCGGTTGATCTTTTTGGACAGAGTAAAATTGATACTGGAGGAAGGTCACAAAAAAAGTCTGAGGACCTCTCGAAAGGCCTATATAAAAACGTTGATGACAATGGACATGGCATAAGAAATATGCAGGGACTGTAGTGTTTGGGTCTCCGTAGTCAGGAGACTACCCCGCTAGGGAGAGTTTATAAATGATTATTCATAACCTATAATAAAAAAATATTTTATTACAATATTATTAACATTCGTATACAAAATTGATTTACATCTGACCTTCTTGATAACTTAGTAATACTAGGTCAAACGCTTCTCTAAGACGCTATTGATTACCTTGTAGTCCCTATAAGTCTGTTTAGATTCACTTTAAGCTTTTAAGCACTTTCACATTTCCAGCTAGATACCTAAATGCTACTTAGGATCTGTTCTGTTCTGTTCTTCGCTTTGTTCGTATGGATAGTTCTGCGGAAAAAATTTTATACATTCTGGTTTCCGAATTCTACTTAATAAGCAAAGTACAACATCTTTTCGCGTATTCTAAGTAAAACAATCAAATCAGTAAACTTATATAAACTATAAAAAAACAAGGAGCCTGGTTGCTACCAGTTGCCGGCACCAGGAAATTCGTGAAAACAATACAAATCTATCGGAATCAACGATTATTTATCATTTTAGTGTCAATTTTTTAAATATATTATTATTTTGACCTTTTTATATACAATGCAAATGATTGAATAAACGGCAATAAAAATTTATGTTTCGAATTCCAAACAATATTAAAAATTTAATTAAATTTAATATAATATATGCTTTTGTAATTGTAAAATTATTTTTAATTAGCAAAGGTCAATCATTATTATACTTTTACAAAATTGAAGCTATCGTGGTATAATTAAACAGTGTCTGACTCTAATTATTTTGCGTTTATTGAAGTATTGTCAATTTACAACTAGGCTATTGTGATTTCATACATTATGTACTTGTTATTTTACATTGTCTTTGAAATTATAACTCAACTTATATGACTATAGAAGTGGTTCCTACAAGTTCCTTAAAGAGTCTAGTATTTTATAACATTTAAGTTGTCAGCTTACTTATTCTTAATTTATCATTACCCTTAATACGATAAAAAATGCTTAGACATAGTCTCGGGCAGAAAATAGTTTTAATTTATATTTCTTTCATACAGTTCTCGTCTTTATAGTTTTAGTAATAAATTCTTAGACATGCATTACATGCTATGCTAGTTATGAGCGAAAATATGAATAACAGTTTTATTACCAAGTGAATGTCAAGAACATTATATCGTAAATTGTTAACTAATTATTTTTTTATATTTAATTAACTTTTAAGTTATAAATGTTGAATCTAATTTTATAATGCCATGTATGCCATTTTTTTTCATTTGTATAATTTAATTGAATTATTTACTACTACCGGCCCGCACGCGGCTTCGCCGCGTGATCTACATGGCTGTTTCGGTATATTGCAACCCTCGGTGGTGTATTTTTGAAAACTAAAGTAGCCTATGTTTAACCTTGGATTATCAACTATATATATGCCAAAATTCATTACAATTGGTCAAGCCGTGTAGATTTTTCATATAAACTTTCATCCTCTATTTCAACCCTTTAGAGTTTGATTTTTGAAAAACTAAGTAGCCCATGTGAGACCCAGTCATTTTCCCAGCCAAATCGGACCAGTAGATTAGCCGTGAAAGCGTGACAGACAAACAAACAGACATTCACATTTATAATATATGGATGTGTATCCAGTTTCACACTCTTGGCCGGATAGCAGGATAATCAGAGAGAAAATTCTATGTTTTCTTGGGTTTTGAATTCGCACCACCCGGTTTCTTAAGTATTATTAGTTAGTAACTTACGCGGGGAATATAAAAAAATACTACTTTTAACTCGAAATTCAGACATTGCACGTTGAGTGGCGGAACTTAACGCCGCGCTTTGTCTTGTCACCAGGGCGGGTAAATGACAGTAATTTAAGTATAATCATTCCCTCATCTGGGAATCGAAGCCACAACCAACGCATATATAGTTAGGCGCCATTGACATAAAATGACAGGTTATATTTGTATTATAAATTTCTTTTAAATGTTAAAAAGTACATCACAAACTCAAATATAAACTGACCTAACTCAAAATATTCGCAATTTGTGGTTTTGTTAATAAACGACAGCAAAAAGCTTGATCTAAGATGCATTCTAAGAGCAAAATGAATTTCTTTTGACTTAGGCCCCTTTAATTGTGGTGGTGCGACGTAAAATATTCAAAGTTAAAAAATATGTAATCGTTCTTACTATCCCCATCTAATATCCTAAAAGAAACTAAATAGTTATAACTTATAACTGCCGTTGATTCAAGATAAGTAACACATGATAACAGCGTATACCATTTTTGTCTAATACCGAGTTGATTGTGGGAGGTCAAGTTGTGTACACTGACTACGAGGCTATTTGATAATGTTATGTGTATACTTAATAATACCTTTTTAGTAAATTAACCTATTTATTACACTAAACGTGTTTGTTCACTTGTCGGAAATTATTGTAGAGATCAATATCCTTGCTCCATACTAATATTTTAAATGTCTGTCTGTTTGTTTGTCTGTTACGTTATCATTACGTTATTAATTTACCAGCCCGATATGAATGAAATTTGAAATGAAAATAGTTGATGGTGCAAGGGCAAACATGGTCTACTTTTTTTTCAAACCAACCTCTAAGAGGCTGAAACAAGAGATTAAATTTAGTATAAAAAATATAAAACGCTCAAATTAAGCGGAAACGCAGGCCGATGAAAATACGAAACAGGTGCAGTTTTATAGATCACACGAGCGAAGTCGCTAGCTTATTGCTAGTTATCTAATAGTTTGATTTCTTTTTTGCTTCACGCTGTATCCCGCATACAGCAGGGTAGGCAGAGAGAACCTAGTGCTAAGACACTCCGTTCCCCACTTTCCGCCGAATTTGGAGGCATTGCGTGTTCAGTGGCGGAACTCAACGCCGCGCTTTGCCTCCACACCAGCGCGAAGAAAATGGAAATATGAAATATTTCCACCCCTCGAGCGAGAATCGACCCCCAACCAGTCGCTTTACAGTCACACTTTGTGCCACGACTTGCCATGATAGTGTGATATACACTTTTAAATCAACGTATTGTAATAAATAAAGTTCCTTCACACAATACAATTTTTTTAACGATTTTGATTGTTGCCGTTTTAAATCTTTAATGATTCATCAATGTTTAGGGAAGGATAGTAAAGTAGGTTCTCTTTGTTCCTCTTCACACGATATAGTAGTCAAATAAACCTTGATTGATTACGTGACAGTTACATTTTAGGTGAAATTAAAAATTTTGTTAACTTCAAGCAATCTATATTATTTAAGGCTTCTACTAAGCCTTTATTAATAACCAATATTTTTTTTATTTTAAATATTCAATCTTTTTTATTATTATTATTACAATTAACGCACAATGGACATAGGATCCATACCTTTTATTTAATTATTGTTGTTTTTTTTTATTTTACTTGTAACTATTTTTTTTAGCTTCACGTTGTATCCCACACAAAGCAGAGTAGGCAGAGGAACCTAGTTCCCCACTTTCGGGGGCATCGCATATTAAGTGGCGGAACTTAACGCGCTTTGTCTCGACACCAGAGCGAAGAAAAGGAAAATATTAAATATACCCATTCCTCGAGTGAGAATCGAACCCACAACCAGTCGCTTACAGGTACACTCTGTGCCTCTGCGCCACGACTGGCCCCAACATGTAACTAATACTAATAAGAAATAAACGTAAACTAAATTTATTACAGATACGTGTAATTAACAGCTATAAATAACAAATAATTGTTATTAAAAAGCATAATTTTTGATATTTCCTTCCAATTACCATAATCTATAATATAAACAATGGTCAATAGTCAATAGAGTAGTTGTAATCGATGGGTTGAGACCGTATTAATTATTTGCTTCCGCGTCTCATTGTATTGTAATTAACTAATTTGTAGACAGTCAACGTTGTCAAGAACAGGTGTTAGACATCTTATTCATTGTAATTTATTTATTATTACTAAATATTATGTTGAAAGTTATGTGTTCAACGTTATTTATTTTTTATTATTGTGTATATTTTTAAAATTATATCGTAGCTTATAACTATAGTACGGAAATGAAAAATAATGGTTTTTCTTTTAGACCATACAGCTTTACGGTTTTTACGGGCCAGTCGTGGCGCAGTGGCACAAGCGTGTGACTGTAAGCGACTGGTTGCAGATTTAATTCCCAATCGAGGAGTGGAAATATTTAATATTTCCATTTTCTTCGCTCTGGTGTCGAGGCAAACTTAACACGCAATGCCTCCGAATTCGGCGGAAAGTGGGGAACGGAGTGTCTTAACACTAGGTTCCCTCTGTCTACCCTGCTGTGTGCGGGATACAGCGTGAAGCTGAAAAAAAAGAGAAGGATAGACAGAATGAGCCTAGTGTTCGTTCTCCACTTTTCTGTGTTGAAATATACACTATAATGTACAATTAAATCATTGAAACAATTATTTTTGAAACAGTTATACTTGTAAATATTTCCCAAATGTAAAATTGAAAGCGCTACCATGGTGTAGGTACATTCAATAACTACTAATTCACGATCATTACTTCATTCTTTCATTTGTTCCTTCATTCAAGTACTTTAGCAATATCTACGAAGACCTAACCCATTCAAGAAGTGAAGTCAAATATTAAAGCAGTGTATTCATTTGATTCTCTTACTGCTCATGCAGAATCTATAACATTTAATTATATATCTTGTCATCATAAACAAATATTAGTACTTTAACTTTACAATGTACGACAACATTCTCAGAACATAAATATAGGTATATATATAAGTATTTGCATATACAAGTTTGCGTACGCTTATTGTCGTTGAAATAATCAAAGTCGGTATTTTCAAGTCAATAAAATGTTGAGTGCCCAATAAACTCGCAGCGTCTTTTATGATTTTCTGTTTAGTAGCGATCGAATGTTGCAAACATCTCTGTACGGATATCATGTTTGTTTTACTGTGCGTTGTGTGAATATAATGTGTCATTAGTAGATTTATGCTAGTCGTTTTAATTATTTATTACATGTTATTAGTTGCTATGACGCAGTGGGACAGCGTCTGACTGTCAACGTTTGATTGTGGGTTCGAACCCACGATACGATTAATAACCGATTTTATTTAAACGATTAATATGGATTTTAATTATATAAATTCTTTCAATAAATATTTAAAAAATATAAAATTATAGAAAAATATTACTATAATATAATCAACAGCATCTTGTAAAATGACGCTCGTATTCGATACATTACGTTTTAGGTGGAAACGCTGCGCTTTGTCTTACTTAAGTAGTAAATGAAAATAATTTTAATATAAAAGCTCCACGCGCCTGCAGATCGAACCCACGACCATAGCGCTGATAAACAGTCGCTGTCTAACTGCTATATATATATATATATATATATATATATATATATATATATATATATATATATATATATATATATATATATATATATATATATATATAGATATATATATATATATATATATATATATATATATCTATATATATATATATATCTATATATATATATATATATATATATATATATATATATATATATAAACAAAACGTCAAATGATCGCTTGAATCACTTATATAGGAGACACATGAGACGTTTTCCTGTATTCACAGAATTGATAATAATTTCCTGAGACTGATTTCTATGTAATTTATAACAATTATCGCATTATTATTTTGGTCATTTACTTTTATACTATAGTTAATTTTATCATTATAATTGTACTTTTACTCATATCATTTTTGTTTACATAGTGTATGCTATATGTATATCTCTCTATTTTACCGTACAAAAAAGAAATATAATTTAAATATATTAATCTGAATGAGTCCAATGCCGGTTACCTACTATTGTATCAAATAATAAAATTGTAATTTATATATTTGAAAAGAGCAACTGTTTAGCAACTGTTGAGTTTCTGGCCGGCTCTTCTCAGCAGAACTGCCTTCCGAGTCGGTGGTAATGTACATACATTTGACGATTCAAAAGTGCTTACAAAAGTCTATTTGAATAAAGATATTTTGAATTTGAATTTAAATATAAGCCTTCCCCGAGTGGATATCGAACCTACAACCATCGTTTTTACAGTCCTGCGCCACAATGCAGAATGATACGTATTTTATTAAAAACACTAATTATACTATTTTCAACAATGCCTCTACAGATTGTAAGTATTTGTGTAGTAGTCTGCAAAATTGCCAACAATATTGAAGATATTTATTGACGTGTATTTTTCATGATATCGTAAATTCCGCATTCGGCCCTGGATGATAATTGTGTATAAAAATAACTGCTTTTATATTATTGTTATGAATATGTGTTTTAGCAATTATCAAAATAAAATTATATTCAAATAGACTTTTGCAATCACTTTTGAATCGTCGAATTAACATGAAACTACTACCACTGGCTTAGAAAACAGTTCTATTGAAAAGAGTCGACAAAGTTGAGTAATCTCAACTGTTTATCTAAACTAAACATATATAGTATAGTGTATAGCTTTTATTAGCTAGACCTAGCTATATATTAAACTAACAAAATCTTGCAACTTTATTAATTTTTACCCGAATCTTGTCTATTTGCTTGAAAAATTGCATACGCACGTGTCCGAACCCGACGACAATATATTTTCATGTGCTATGTAACCTCTGATGTCCTTACCAGGACCCTTTTTTTTTTTTAAGTACTAGATGTGCCATTCTTGAATGTTACTTCTTATTATAAAACAATGCTATCTGCTAGTAAAAGTCTTATCAAAATTAGCCCAGTCGTTCAAAAGATAAGCAAGAACAAACAGATATACCAAAAGACGGATTTTGATGTATAGACCGTACATAAATGCATGTAGCATTTAGTTAAAAGTTGTTATTTTAATATTAGAAAACAGATACTCCTAACATACATTATATACGATATAATCATAAAAATAAGCAGTGGTTACCAATACTTACGTAAATAAGTATTCGGATAGGTTCATTAATTATAGAGAAATTCAATACAAATATTTTATTAATGAAGAAAATGTAATTATAATTTTGCCTCGTGACATTCGTATAATGATATTGTGATCAACACCAAACATGGTTTTCCATTTTGATTTTGCGGCATTAAATATTAAGGCCTTATAAAGCCATAATGTTAATTAAATAGGATTTTATTAACCCATTTATAAATTAATATTCAGAGATATTTAAATGAATATACGTTATGTATACTAATAAATAAGTATATGTTTTTTACAGCTTTACGCATTTATTTAATTATTTTTTATAATAAACGAATATATGTCTTTAGACATTTTTTATTAACTGCGAATCGAACCACCAACCATCGCGTTTACACTCTGACCCTCTACCAGTGCGCTTAGATTTTTACCATTATTAGTGTGCTACTATAGAGTGATCTAATTTTGATAAATTGTTATAGTAATAGTTCTTTAAAATTAGATGACAATCTTTTTTTAAACTTCAACACTAACTTAAGGCAGTCGTGGCACAGTGGTACAGCATCTGACTGTGAAAGCGTTGGTTATAGGTTCGATTCCCACTCCGGCAAATGATTATACTATACGAGGAAATATTATAAATTATGAGACAAAGCGCGGCGTCGAGTTCCACCACTCAATAAGCAATGTTTCGATTTAAGGTGGAAAATGTAGGGCGGAGTGTCTTCACATTATTTCCTATCTGACTACCCTTATATAGGATACAGGAAAAAGCTTTAAGCTGTAATTAAACACTAATGGGTTTTTATATTAATACTTGTCAGCAAATAGCTTTTGCAACATCTTAGATGAGTTTCATATCGAAAGTTCATTAAAGTCTCCTCTTTCCAAGAATAACTTTACTTGTTTATTACGTAGGGAAATTGCGTTTAAAAGGAACATAATTAATGAAAAGGATGACATCTTATGATCAAACAGCGCCGACATCTTGTATATTGAAAATATATTGGTAAATACAGCGTGAACGTCGTTTTCGTACCGAGTCATTGTTTATAAATATTAATTATGTATTCACAGAATTGATAATAATTTCCTAAGACTGATTTAATATATATTAAATATTTTGTTTTGATTAATTGATATCTTCGTTGAATTCTTTGGGGAATGGAGTGTCTTAACATTAGGTTCCCTCTGCCTACCCTGCTGTGTGCGGGATATAGCGTGAAGCTAAAAAAATATCTTCTTAGACATTATTGTCGACAGAATCAGATGGCAAACACGATTGGTTGTGAATTCGGTTGTTACATAGAAAAAATGATAATCATATTCAAATTGTTATGAGGATAGTCGTAGCGCAGGGCACAAAGTACGACTGTAAACGCGACTGGTCGTGGACTCGATTTCCACTCGAGGAATTAAAATATTTAATGAAATCATTTCTTTTGCTCTGTTGTACGAGGCAAAGTGCGGCGTTGAGTTCCGCCACATAACACGTAATATCTCCAGAATTCGGCGGAAAGTGGAGAACGGAGAATCTTAACTTTAAGTTCTCTCTACCTATCTTGCTGTGTGCGGTATACAGCTTGAAGTTTAAAAAAATATATATTACTTCACCGTCCTGGTAAGAAGACAAAGCGTGGCGTTCTGTTCTGCTAGTCAACACGTAATGCGTCGGATTCGGGCGGGCCTTATAGCGAAAGCGGAAAGCTACATAACAAAATATTATCCGTCTTAAATACCTAAAAATGGCTAAATATTTTGTAAATAATTCGTTAATAATCATTTTGACAAATACAAACGTATACGATTAATAATAAATGAAACTGTCATTTCTTTTTTTATATTCTATTTTTCACTAATCTTAGATCCAATCAATAACCTAGACCCGTATCAAAGCATTTTAATAGACTGAAAGCTGTCTAAGTATAGCTCGAGCGAGATTAAAAGTCAATATTTGTAGAAAATAATCAGTTTTATAAAAGCAAAATAGGTGAGGCTTTATTTCTCAGAAATAACATAATGTTATTCCCCTCTTAAGTAAAGGGCAGAGGTTACAAATACTGTAAACTATTTAAACTTCTATTAATGTCAATGGTCGTTTGACATTTTAGAACATATTTTTTTGCATAAAGACACATACATAGGTTAGTCGTAGCGCAGAAGCACAAAGTGTGACTGTACACGTGACAGGTTGTGGGTTCGATTCCCACTCGAGCAGTTGAAATATTTAATGTTTCATTTTCTTAGTTCTAATGTCGAGGCAAAGCATGGCGTTTAGTTTCGTCACGTAACCGGAAATGCCTCCAGAATTTTGGCAGAAAATGGGAAACGGAGTGTCTTAACATTAGGTTCCCTTTGCCTACGCTGCCGTGTACGTGAATTTAAAAAAAACTTAAATAAATATCATTTAATTACAGATGTGAGACGGATAATAGATAATCAAGCACTGTACGACAAGTATGAAGAGTTTTCAGTACGGCGCGCGCTCGCCGCCGACCCCGACACGAGGTGGTGTCCCGCTCCAGACTGCAGGTAACTGCCCTTTAGATATTCTTTATTGTTTATTTTTAATTCATTCTATGATCGATAGGGCTTGTTGCCCTTTTTCTTGATATTTTTTCTAGGCTTTGATTAATAAAATGTTAAATATATTTATCTCCTGTCGTTAAAGACTCCTGTGAGATGTCATTTTTTTAATATCATACCATTTTATCTAAATATTTTTTTGTAATAATGCCTATTACATTATCTATGCTTACATGGGTAACATATATTTTGATGCTTTTAATTTTTTTTTTAAAATGTTATTCCACACTTAGGAAAATTGAAAAAGATATTTAAAGAAGACGTATAAAAATTTGAACGCAGCGAGATTCGAACCCGCGCCTTCTGAATACAGTTCAGACGCTCTCACCACTGAGCCATGCGTTTATCCGCTGCGTCGAAATTCTTATACGCTTTATTACAACTTATTTTTGTTGTTAGCATCTCTGTAGAGAGATTTTTACAAATTTCTGCTACTCAAAGATTGTTCGTAGAATCCCGGGTTCGAATCCCGCTGCGTTCAAATTTTTATAGGTCTTCTTTAAAGGTCTTTTTTTATATATTTTGATGGCCAATACGATGGGCAAAATCAAATGTATTAGGTATATCTATTATTATTACTTGCTTCAACCGTATCTGTCTGTCTATCAACCAATATATGTGAGAAAATCTCTAAACGCTATTTTGACCCACTTCTTACTGTCCAATTTGCTTGAAGATTTGCATGCGTGTCTAAATTCGTTAACAATACAATATTTTCATAACATGAAACAGCCATCTGTATCAGGACGACCAGAATGTTAACACTAATTTAAGCGTTGTACTTGCATTTTAGTATTAATTTAGTTATTGCACGAAAGTTGAAAAACTAATCTTTAAATTATTGTTTGTATACATAAGAGGTCTTCAAAATTTAAAGGAACTTTATAATACCTAATGTTTTTTTTCAAAACCCTGATTGGTATAATATAATTTAAATTTAATCTCGAAACATCCAAGAATTTCCTATTAAAAAGCTATATTCTAATCATATAAAAAAACTATATTCGTTTTATTTGTAATAGGCGTAACGGCCAAGTTACAATTCACCTTTCATGTTATGTAGCTTGTACGACTTTTTAATATACTTAGACAAGAAAAATCGTACAATATTACTGTTAAAAACATTTATCATACATTACAACAATATTCTTTATATATTATTACATATTTATAATTACATAGTAATAGAAGTAATTCAATAACAAAATTTTATAACATAGAATATCTTTCTATATTTTAATTTCAAGATTACGTTTTTGTATAAATCATGTTAAATTATTTTTTGTAGTTTCTGCATAAATCTATTTTAAAAACTACTGTTTTAGAAACAGTATCTACAACCATAGATATATTATAAACCCATTGGTAATCTTCAGAGAATTATCATTATAGCCACGTTTCGACCTTTTAATCTAATTAAATATAACTTAACGTTGTCCGCGACCTAATAGCCACTTGCCCATTAATTCGTGTAATTAAAGCCAACTGATCCAGGCTGGCTTACGAAAATTGAACATTCGCTTTACGTGCGGCGGAGACAAGGTGTGAAACATACTTCAATGGCCTTACTGTTGTGTGGAAGTTAATCCGTGTTGTTACTTTGTTCTAACTTCGGTTTATTTCATAAGCTTTGGTGTTAGAAGCTTTGTATGTGTAAAATTATGGGAAATGTAGGTATGTTGCGTATATTTGTTTTTAAAAGTGTCGTTTTTTGACAGATTTTTCTTTTTATCTTACCGTGTAGGAGGGAGAAAAGAGAGAATCTAGTGCCATGACACTCCCTTCTCGATTAGGTATAATGTATTCAACTAATAAGGTTTTTGTGTTACTTTTTTGTTCGTTATCTGCATCCAGAAGTAAGATATGAAAATGTAGTTATTACGTGATAAATGTAGTAGGAATAACTATGATCTTGATCTTCTTCTCAAGAGACAACTATGGAGTTGTAAGCAATTCTTGAAAAGAAATATTCTCTCTTCATAACCTTTGTATATTAAAAAAACACACACCATTTCATGTCTACATTCAATATTTTACTTACTCTTAGTTACTTTTTATTAAAAAAAAACATATTTTAATTGCAAATTTCAACAGTTTCGCAGTAATAGCGGCGGGTTGTGCCTCGTGTCCGAAGCTGACGTGCCTCGCGCCGGGCTGCGGGGCGTCCTTCTGCTACCACTGCAAGGCGGCGTGGCATCCCACGCAGACCTGCGACGCGGCGAGGCGCAGCCGCCACCCCATGCCTCGTGCGCCTCTGCCCCTGAGTGATATGGAATTAGGTGAGGATGTTTGCTGGAGTGTAATGTAGCTTGAGGATTTTTTCTGGATAGCAGGATAGGTGGAGGTAACTTAGTGTCACGTCATTCTTCTTGAATTCCAGGTATAGCTCAATAAGTGGCAGAACTCAAGCTCCGTACTTCTTTTTAACCAAAAGGAGAAAAAATAAATAAATGAAATACAATAATTTCCACAAATGGAAATCGAACCCACAACCAATTGCGTCAAACTGCAGTTCCGACGCTGTTTCAAGGCGCATGCTAGACTTTACATATTACAGTGGCCACTTTCTTTTTATTGAAGAAATAATGGTAGATTGCCTCGAGCACCACGTTTTGTCTTTACCAGGCTGAAAGAGAAAACAATTTTAAATTAAAACATTCTAAGTGGGAATCGAATCTGCAACCATCGCGCTTAATTAACACAACATTTAGACTCGTCTACTACAGTACTACGTATAGAATATCTGCGTTACGGTTTATTAGTTATATTAAAAAAGCACTCTCATGCTTTTTCAGAGAGAACCTAGTGTCCAGTCACTCTATCATCCACTTTCCGCCGAAAATCGAGACATTTTAACATATAAAAAATCAATTTAATATAGCAAATTCAATTTCGCCTTTCATATGTACGTATTCATCATGCGATACCAGGAAAACGCAATTGATATAGAAGTTGTAAGGGCGCCTACGCCATAATACACCCACTCTTTCGTATAACTTTACACGGCAAGCCATAAGCCACCGAAGCGCTTTATGGTGATAATATGACTTTAATACCACCTACTTGTTGAATGCTCATTGATTTTTATATAGGTATTCACTATTATTTAAGTAAGTTATTTGATGGGGCCATGCTGCAGTGGGAAAATGTCTGATTGTGTACACGATGGGTGTAGGTTTGATTCTCACTTGAGAGAATGATTGTTTAAATTTTGGTTTCTTGGCTCTGGTACCTAAGGCAAAGCGCTGCGTTGAGTTCCGCCAATCAATACACAATGTCTTGATTTCCGGCGGAAACTAGAAGAAGGAATGTCTTAACTACGGGTACCTTCTGATTATCCCGCTGTGTGGGAAGAGCATGAAGCTGAAAAAAAGAAAAGTTAATTGATAAAGGCCATAGTTTTCACTCTTTAAACAACTGGTCGTTTTTATCTCTATTCGGTTTATAAGTCATATTTAAACAATTTTGATTTCTCCGTTCTGATATGACGACGTGCGGCGTTTAGTTCACTCTGCATGTAATATCTTGACATGCAGAGTGAACTAAACGTAAAGTGGAGAACAGAGTGTTGACTCTTAGTGACGGAGTGTGTTCTCTTGGATCAATCTGCTATGCGGGAAAAGGTGCTTTAAGAAAAAACATTTGAAACTAATAAAATTTTGTGTATTAATGTTTGATTGTTTTCCGTTTGCTATGATTACTTCAAAGAGTCAATTATTTCAATATAATTTTAAACTTATTTCATTTCACATAATTTCTAAGTCAGATTCTTTCTTATTATTGATAACTTAAATTAAATTAAGTTAAATAGCTTCACGCTATATCCCGCACACAACAGGGTAGGCAGAGGGAACCTAGTGTTAAGACACTCCGTTCCCCACTTTCCGCCGAATTCGGAGGCTTGCGTGTTAAGTGGCGGAACTTAACGCCGCGCTTTACTTCGACACCAGAGCGAAGAAAATGGAAATATAATTTCCACTCCTCGAGTGGGAACCCACAACCAGTCGTTTACAGTCACACTCTTGTGCCACTGGGCCACGACTAGCCACATTGATAACTTACTTACTGACTCTATTTGATTTGTGTTCTAGGAGATGTGAAGCCATGTCCGCGATGTTCAGTATTTATAGTGAAAGTGGAGGATGGTTCGTGTAACCACATGGTGTGTTGCGTGTGCGGCGCAGAGTTCTGCTGGCTTTGTATGAAGGAGGTTTCAGATTTACATTACCTGAGGTGAGTCTAATATGTTTTGTTAGAATCTGATATGGTTTTGTGTATTTTTCATTTTTAGTTATAAGGGCAAGATGGATGTACAAATGGTTAAGATATTGCGTGTGGCATCGTTGGACAAACTTTAATCAAATATTAACAGTTTGTTATTTGTTTAGGTGGAAATCGCATAATAATCTAAATTAGCTGAAAAAACAAAATTAAAAATTTTGAAAAAATCCCACGACGGTTTAAATGTAATTGAAAAAGGATAAAATAACTAGAAATCCCCCGCCTAAAAGAATATATGTAACGAGATGACGGGGACGACTTCATCGGGGGCTGTCATTACTTTAAGCTTGCACAAACCTTCTCATAGGTTTTCATGCTATTAAAACAGGTTTGGCAAAAAATTAAAATATTAATATGAATTTACATTTTTGATAACTAGCATTCCTTTTAAAAACTTTAATAACGAAATCTGTTAGCTACTATATTTAAAATAGAGGTTGCAACTGGCAGCCCCCGACGAAGTTGTCCCCATCATCTCGTTACATATATTCTTTTAGGCGGGGGATTTCTAGTTATTTTATCCTTTTTCAATTACAATTAAACCGTCGTGGGATTTTTTCAAAATTTTTAATTTTGTTTTTTATTTTAAACTTTTTAAAGTGAATAGATACACATTATATGTTATTACATAATTTCGAAATACTTTACATTAATCTTCATGCAAATCCAAAAAAAATTATAAGCCCAATGCTTTCTGGTTATCAAATACTCATTGCAGCGCCTGGCAGATTGTAACCGTAACATTTTCAGGAAATTTAAGTCGAACCAAATCAGTGAAAATCACAAAACCCACTAGTAGTTTTGATGTAGCGCCATATAAAAACATGCAGAAATTAAACCTGAACCTATCACAGAAAACTGCATCTAAATAGGTTTCACACAAAAAATACAAGCAAATGCTTACTGCAGCGTCCCCTGGTGAGGTGTCACCATGACACATATACGAGAACACGCGCTAATTAAGCCTGATCCTATTTTTGATAACTGCATCCAAATCGGATTTATAGTTTTAACTTTGCATAATTAAATGTTTAATGCAGCGCCCCCTGGTGAGTTCTTAACGTAAAAAAGAACCTAAAAACTTACACCAAGTAAAGGTAAATCTAATACTAAAATCTCTGCCCAATCGGACTAGTAGTTGTGGTTTTGTTTTAAATATTACAAACAAATGTTTACTGCAGCGCCCCCTGGTGAGTTAACACGATAAAACATATCCAAGAACATGCACTAATTAAACTTGAGCTTATCACTGAAACTGCATCCAAATCGAATTCGTCATTTTAGTTTTGCTCAAACAATATTTTACTGCAGCGCCCCCTGGTGACTTGTCACCGTAATATAAATTTAAAAACATGCTCTAAGCAAAGCGGAATCTAATACTGAAAACTCTTTTCAATCGTACTAGTCGTTTTGGTTTTACACAAAAAATAGAAGCAGCTACTTACTGCAGCGCCCCCTAGAGAGTTGACACATACATAAAAATATGCACTAAGTAAACATACATGATACATATATGAAAATATGCACTAAGTAAACTTGAATCTATCATTGTAAACTGCATTCAAATCGAACTCGTACTTTTAGTTTTGCCCAAACAAATGTACTTACTGCAGCGCCCCCTGGTGAGTGGTCACCGTAATACACATATAAAAAAATGCACCAATTAAACCTCAACCTATCATTGAAAGTTTCATCTAAATCGGACTAGTAGTTTTTACTCTGCATGAACAAATGTTTGATGCAGCGCCCCCTGGTGAATTTTCACCGTAACAAAAAAACTAAATCTAAAAATATGCATTAAGCAGAGCTGAATCCAGTTCTGAAAACTCTATCCGATCGGATCAGTAATTTCGGTTTTAGACAAATAAATACAACAAAAATTTTGATTTTACCCAAAAAAACTCAAACAAATGCTTACTACAGCGCCCCCTGATGAGTGGTCACCAAAACACATATATTACAAGACGCACCAATTAAGCCTGAACCTATCCTTAAAAGTTTCATCTAAATTGGACTAGTAGTTTTTGATTTGCATAAACAAATGTTTACTGCAGCGCCCCCTGGTGAGATTTCCCCGTAACAAAAAAAGAAAAATCTTAAAATATGCACCAAACAAAGCTGAATCTTTTTCTGAAAACTCTTTTCAATCGGATCAGTAGTTTCGGTTTTAGACAAATAAATACAAAAAAAGTACAAACAAATGCTTACTGCAGCGCCCCCTGGCGGTTTGACACGATAAAACATATCCAAGAACATCCACCAATTAAACCTGAATCTACCACTGAAAATCTATTGAAATCAGACTATTATTTTTTGAGATAATTGAAAACATTCGTTTTCACGTAAAATGCTTACTGCAGCGCCCCCTGGTGAGTTAAGGCAATAAGACATATCTAAGAACATACGCCAATTGAACCTTAACCTATCATAGAAAACCGTATCAAAATCGGACTTATAGTTTTGGAAATAATTGACATAGTAATTTGCACAAACACACAAACAAACAAACAAACAAACAAACAAACAACCTCTCACCCCAAACACATATACAGTCGCCGTTCCGTCGCGGGTAAAAATGAATTAAATGTTAATTTTTATATTAAAATCAACAATTAATTAATTTAATTGTGATTTTGGCAAAAACAAATTATCTACTTATATTATAAATGAGAATGTCTGTTCGTCTGTCACGCTTTTACGGCTAATCTACCGGTCCGATTTGGATGAAATTAAAAATGAAAGTAGTAAAAGTGACTGAGTCTAACATAGGCTTCTTATTTTTTCAAAAACCTACCCCTAAAGGATTGAAATAGGGGATGAAAATTTATATGAAACCGCTTGACCGACTGTAATGAATTTTGCAAAATATATAGTTGATAATCCAAGATTAAAACATAGGCTACTTTATTTTTCAAAAATCCACCCAAGGGTTTCAATATAACGAAACAGTTAGGTAGTTCTCGTGGCGAAGCCGCGAGCGGGAAGCTAGTTGTTAATATTTATTTCTTAATTGCAATTAAATGTTCTCCAACTGTAACTTAATAAAATTCGATATTAAGATATCACTTATATCGAAAGATCTTTTTGACTAATTAACATAGTTATGTAAACAAGTACATGATTTTAAAATAGAGAATGAAAGAATAAGTCATAGAATATATGCACTTAGCAAATGTCAAACATATATGATAAACCTATGTCTAAATGATTTGAGCTATTAAAATAACTCTTCAGACGTTATAAACGTCCTTAATGAAATTTCAAGGTTATTCATACCAAATTAAAGAATCTTATACGATCGTAAGTAATCTGACACTGATCAACGACGAAACAGGAAATGTCAAATGAGTAGAATCGGTCAGTTTTAAGATAAAAATAGATATTGACTTTGAAAAAAGTTAGGTATATATAGAAAAAAAACTGTCAAGTGCTTGTGCCGCAATGGATCAGTATTTGACTTAACGCAATGGGTATGGGTTCGATCTCAACTCGAAAAAATAGATAATTAAATTATTTTCATTTCCCTGCTCGTGGCAGGCAAACTGCGGTGTTGAGTTCCGCCACTTAACATCTAATGTTTTGAATAGGAATGGAAAGCGAAGAACGGACTACCATAAATGTCTTTACACTAATTATCTCTGCTTACACTATTAAGCGAGCTTCACGCTGTATCCCGCACACAGCAGGGTAGGCAGAGGGAACCTAGTATTAAGATACTCCGTTCCTCACTTTCCGCCGAATTCTACGCCTCGAATGGGAATCGAACCCACAACCAGTCGTTTACAGTCACACGCTTGTGCCTCTGGGCCACGACTGGCCATATGGCTAAGCGTGAAGTATGAATAGAAAAATTGAAACTATAGCTAAACTTAACACGCAATGCTTTCGAATTCGGCGGAAAGTGGGGAACGGAGTGTCTCAACACTACGTTCCCTCTGCCTACCCTGATGTGTGCGGAATACAGATTGAAGCTAAAAAAAAATAACTATAGGTATTAATAATACGGGAATTCTACATGTATCAAACGTGGAAAAACCGGTGATTAAATATATTTAATTTTAATACGTATTTAAGTTTGATAATAATTAAGCTTTGTTATTTAATTTCTCACCATTTTCAATTACTGTGTGATAATACACTTGATTGTATCTCTACATTTTTATCTTATTAATTACAATTTAAAATGATTTTTTTAATAAAAACATTTTTAGAAAATTTATAAACTTTTTTCAAGTTTCTACGTGTGTTATTAATAATTTAAAAATAGTAAAAATATTTAATATCTCTTGCAAAATAATTGTTCGTAGAATAAATAATCTTTTGTTAGTAGAAATTTGCACAAATCTCCCAAAAAAAAAAAAAAAGTAAGAACAAAAATAAGTTGTAATAAGCCTGTAAGATTTTCGATGTAGCCGGATTTATAAAAGCATTGCTTAGAGGTCAAAGTGCTTAGACGGTTTCCAAGAGGCGTGAGTTCGAAACCCGCTGCGTTCAAAGTTTTATACGTTTTCTAAAAATGTTTATTAATTTCGTGAGAGTGCGAATAATACTTGAAAAATGTAGTAATTTTTTAATTACACTTTTTTATTCATAGTTTTAAATAGTCTTTGTTACTAATTTTCATGAGAGATGTTTGGAGCCAAAAAAATATGTTCGTATTAAATTATGTAATTGAAGTTTATAAGTGGCAGCATGCTTTTCCCCGCATAAATACAAGTCAGAGAGAAACTCGTTTTAAGAGATATCGTTCTCCATTTTTCACCGAAAATCGAGACGTTGCGTGTTGAGTGGCGGAACTCAACGCCGAGCTTTGTATTAGGTGCCAGAGCGAAGAAATAAAAATATAAATATTCCCCAGAGTGGGAGTCGTAACCACAAACAATAGTATGTATTTAATATTTCCATTGCTTTCGCTATTATATCTAAGACCAAGTGGGGCACTAAATTTTACCATTTAATTTAACATGCAGTGTCTCCCGAACAAAAAATAGAGAAAAGAGCGTTTCAAAACTAGGTTTTCTCAGACTATCGTTCAAAAAAAGCGTGAAACCTTAAATACCGTTATCGTAAACGTAAAGCCGTAAAATATTTAATATAAAAAATTAACGAGTGTCTTTATATTAGGCTTTATCTGATTGCCGTTTGAAAAAAGTATGAATCTTAAATAATAAAAGCTATATATCTTAACCAGCCCAAGCGGCTGCACATTCTGGGGCAAGAAGCCCTGGTCGCGCAAGAAGAAGCTGCTCTGGCAGCTCGGCACCCTCGCGGGCGCGCCCCTTGGCATCGCCGTAGTGGCGGGCGTGGCGCTCCCCGCCCTGCTGGTCGGCCTGCCCCTGTGGGCGGGGAGGCGGGCGCACCGCCGGCTGAGACGCTCGAAACCGGTGAGGAGGAGAGCTACTGTTGCTGCTGCTGTTGCTGTTGCGGTAAGTTGTTTCTTTTTTGTTTTTTTCTCGCGGCTATGGCGAGCGTGGCCCTCATCGCCCTCGGCTCGTAGGTCTGCCCTTGTGGGCGGGGAGACGAGCGCATTGCAGGTTGAGACGGTCGAAACCGGTTAGGAGGAGAGCAACTGTTGATATTGCGGGAATATTTGAAATATTTTATATTTGTGGCTGATTGATTCATGTCTATGTATATTCGCTACCGTTATTCTTTTCATCTTACCTACATTATAATGTTGTATAAAAATATTGTTTTGTCTGTCAGTGACCTTTCCTAGAATTAAACGTGGATACAATTAATAAGTTATTTTATTATTAAAAATACTACCTAATTTCGTGGGCATGTTATGTTTATATTAGTATGGTATTATGCTATATGCGTATTATACTACTACTGATGTATTTAGTGAGATATTTTTTTTTTGTGATTATTGCATATTTTAGATAACCACAGAATAGTGTTAAATAGTCGATTATTCTAAGTATTGGGTGTTTTTGATTACCATAAAAATATGCGCAATAAATTCAGATGAAAATATGTTTAATAAAAAATACTTCTGAATTTGTATTTGTTAGTTAGTTAAATGTCATTTAAAAGAATTAATTGTTTAGCTTAAAGCGTTTTTAGTTTATGTGTAAGGAGAGTTCCTAGCGGGATATTTTTCTTAATCTGAGTGTGTGAATAACATTTTCAAAATATTAAACAATGATTTTCTGATAATCATTGATAGGTTGGTAATTAAAACAACGAATTCATATTAATATGCGTAATCAAATCAGTGTTTATTTATCTATATCGTGAACAAAACAAACAGCACAATTAAGTAAAATAATATTAAAATTTTCACTAGATTCTATAGAAACATGAACAATCTATTCTAGATTTATTTCTTTCAAGAAATGCGTAAAATTTCATTTACCTTTGGTAAATTGGTATGTGCTATTATACATAGGTATATTACATATTATTTTCTTTAATTTTATGCTACATTCTTTTGTTATACCATTTAATAAGACTTTGAAATGAGATCATTCTTATCAATAATTGTTTAAGTTAATGTATTTGTTTGTATTATATTGTTAATACATGAAAGAAAAAGTTTTGAATGTTTTGAATTAAAAACGTTAACTAATGTATTTTATCATCGTATCCCCCATAGCTGCTCATATCCCCCCTCGTGGCCGGTCTCGCGGTGGGCTTAGGGGTCCCCATCCTGTTGTTCTACGTGTAAGGTGTGGTGCTAGATAGACTGTGACCACAGGCTAAGTGTTCGAAACGTCGGGTTTTCCTAAAATCTATGCGATTAATTAATACATCTATTTTCAAATACCAAAAATGCCCCATTAATCCGGTTAAAAATGGTATTCACTTTTAAATAATCGCCAAAAATAATTCTATTAACCTGTTCTCCTACAGTTGCTGATATCCCCCCTCGTGGCCGGTCTGGCGGTGGGCATAGGGGTGCCCATCCTCCTGTTCTACGTGTACGGCGTGGTGCCGGTGTCGCTGTGCCGCGCGGGCGGGTGCGCGTCGCCGCCCGACGACCAGCCTAGGGAGCAGGCCATAGATCATGCCGATTTGGATGCGGTTTCGAGGAGATTGGAGCCTAGTATTGGTGAGTGGGTGTTGTGTTTTGTAGATTAAAATCTTTTTTGTATAGAAGACTTAATGCTAAAGTCAAATAATATTATTCAAAATCACAGAGAACGTACCCTAGGTTCCGTTTTCCACGTCGGAATTTAAAGCAATTTGTGTTGAGTAGCGGGACTTAACATCATCTTTTGTCATATGTAATGTTTAAATAAAAAAAAATGTTTATTTGTTTTATTAAAAAAAGTAATGGCATTAAATACCGTTATCGTATAATAATGTACTTTAAATGAATTGGAAGTAGAAAGCGGATGTTTTAACTCTAGTTTTAGACTATTTACCCCACTAAACAATGTAATTGAAGATAGAGGTGGAGATGAATACAGATGTAACATTATCTATTTTCATTTTTTATCGTACAGGCGACGCATCACTCTCAGCGGGCTCGCAACAAGCAGAGCCGCGCGCGCCCTCGCTGGCCGGCCTGGCGGGCTCGCTGGGCGGCCACGACGCGCACCGCCTGGAGGTCACCGCCGACGTCGCCGACGCCGACACCGCCAGCGCCGCCTCGTGGCCCGACGACCAGCCGCTGCCCTCCACCTCGCGCTCCGCCGCCCGTCTGCGCAGCCTCTTCCTGTACGGCTCCGCGCACCCGCCCGACCTCGAGGCCGGCCTGGCGCCGACTGACGGCGTCAGCGTCAGTGTCGAGGTGACGGCGGCGTGCGAGACCCCCGCCCCCGCACCCGCCCCCGCGCCCGCGCCCGCCTCTGACTGTACCCCCGCCCCCGCTACCGCCCCCGCGACTACCTCCGCCTCGTAACCCAGACACTTGTAGTAAGTGATTAACGCCCAATATCAATATTCGATCCGGATCCAAAAACAGCAACCTTAGATTGATCTAGCTGGCAATTTTTGGAATAAAGCATTTTTATGGCCAAAAGAGAGGTTGAATATGTAATCCGATCTGACGGTGACTGATGGGGTCGCGAACGTGAATGTTGAAGGCAGCATGTGAGACCCCCAACCCCGTATCTCCCCCTCCTCGTAACCCCGACGCTTGAGTGATCAACCTTTATGTATTAAGTGGTATATGTGATCGGTGTGACACAGAATTTAATTGTAATTAACTACTAGGGACGCAAAATGATGATCATTTATTTAGGCGCGCGCAGTTCATTGTTTCCATAACTTTTCACGCGAAATTTTTCCTCCATAGACTTCAATGGGAAATCATTCCTTAAGGACACATTTTTTTTTGAGAACCATCACTATATTGGCATTAGTATAATTAATTTCTGACTAGTAGCTTGTGAGCCTATTTGTCACAAAGAGTGCAAAAATGTCTCCAGTAAACCTTTCCCCTCACTTCGCTCAATTAATAATTGTACGTTTGTTTATGCGCGTATTTAAATTAACAATTAATTCGTTATAGTGTAAAAATAATACTAGAATACTAATTGATTATCATTTAATTTTAATTTTTATGTCATTCCCCCACAATTAAATTAAAAAATGTTAATATTTAATTACAATTAAAACATAAAATATTAATTACAATTAAATTTTGCTCAACACTATTCGTTCTTGATTAAGTCGATGGAGCTTAGACGCGTTTGTAATTGCAATTTGCTCTTAACATGTGTGTTATACGAATGTGTAAATTGAATGTTAGCATCGAAAATACGTGGGTTCGATATTTTTGTAATTAATTATGACATTTTTGTTTATTTTTTTTTATAATTTTAAGTAGATGACACTTATTTTTTTTAAATGGTGTATTTAAAACGCTTTGTATATATGTAAATGTAAGTGCAGAAGCTTAGTCAAGATCCCTCTAAATGTTATGGATATCGCGAACTACGAGTTAATTGTAACTTTATATTTTAGTTATTGTTTAAGTAAGAATTGTATCGGCAATTCCACACGGGAACCTCGCATCTCCCTCCACATATCGATTATCGACATTCGGTGAGATTCTCCGGTTTTGCCTGACTTTATACGATTAGTTAGTTATATATGTCTATGAAACAAATGCGTCAAATATGTATGTATTAAAATTAAATATGAACGAAGGTAAAAATGTGTATTGAACGAAAGTCTTCGCCAAGCGATAAGATATCGTATTCGACTTGTATTTCTAATAAATGTGAATGTAGGAAGTTGTGGTCATTTTTTTTTTAATTTTCAATTAAGCAAATAAAAGATTGCTGTTTGTAAAATTAGTGGAAGGTTTACTTTTTTTTTTTTTTGGTTAAATTTTGTTGATTGATATTCCTGTTTATAATTTAAAAGTGACCGCACACTGTTAGTGTTTTTTTGATACGAATTATAATATGTGTAAAAGAATTTATACTTTTTTTCTCTATTTTACAAGAGATGTAAATTCGAGTATGCTTCCAAAAAAATCTTATATGTTATCAAAAAATATTTTTTTTTAACTAATATGTGAATAACACCTCTTATGATGATTAAAAAATATTTTTTGTTGTCAATGTAATTATAATTTACATCAAATTACGATTAAAAAAACAAAAAGTATATGAGTACATATAATTTATTAATTATTTTTGATTATTTATTTCAGTGTGCGGTCATACTTGTTTAAGTACATTAAACTCAATATACATATGTGATGACTTAAATTCTAACACTAATATAACTAAAAGAAATACCAATTTAAAATTGTAATTAATAAATGGCGAGATCTTGCTAAATAATTTATTTTAATATATCCTTATTTCAAAACTTTGATCCTAAAAATCTTATATTTTAAAATTTTGAATAAACACGTTTTATTTCAAAGTCAAATAATTTTATTCAAAATAAAAGTTACAAGCTTCATTTTTTGAACGTCAAATAGTTTACCACCGGTTCACTAAAGTTAATGCCTTAGACCTGAGAAGAACCGGCGCAAGATGCTCAGCGGGACTCCTTTTTTTAAAGTAATTGTTATATACAGATTTATTGCTGACAGTGATACTTTTGAAATAGCCTGGAGCGAGCATTTTATTACCAAGGCTTGTTATCATTTATAAAATCATTAATTAGGTAACAACCTTTAACACACAAACGTCTTTTCACAACTTTTTAAAATTGTTATATAGATATATTAAATTAAATACATATATAACATATAACAAAAAGAAAAAAGTGTTAGAATTTAAGCCATTTTATTTTTCAATATTCCATCAATAATAGATGCTTTATGCTTCTCAGTACAGTGTTACCCTATTCTAATGTTTGTGATAATTTAAATAATAAATACTATTAGTGATCTAAATTATTTAATTTTTTCACCTTTGTAGTCGGAAATTAATTTTAAGTGATACATTTATGGACTATATAATGTGTAAACAAGATTAAAATATAATTGAAAGTGGTTTTTGTGTCTTATTTTCTATTAGAAATTGATGTTTTGGTAAATGATAAAAAAAGTTGATGGGTGTATGCTAATTTTGTACTAGCAACATTGAATGAATTAAAAAAAAAAGAATAAAACAGTGAAATAAATGTGGCTTAAAAAGTTGATTTATAAAGACATTTTTAAAAAATATATTAAAATTTAAACATTGCAGTTTTTGAACAAACGCGTCTTGGAAAGTGTCCTAACGTTTTGAACGCTATGCCATACGAACGTAATTTTCAAGAGGCACGGGTTCGAATCCTGATATGTTCAATTTTTAATACAGTTTTTAAAAAAAAATTTGCATGTTCTAATTGTGTATGTGAATAACGTGAATATAATTGTGTTTATAAATATTGAAATAGATTTTTGATTAAACACAAAGTAGAAAATTTGGACAGCAAAATATTTGGCTATTTATTAGACTACTTAATTTTTTTTCAAAATTAATGATAAAAAAATAAAAAAAACAAATAAAATAACAATGGTTATTGAAATATGACCTGTTTGGTTTATTAATTCATAATTTATCACATTACGCTTATAAAATACATGAATTATTGCATAATTTCACAAATCTATAAGAGAGGACTTACAGGTATATTATCAAACATTTTATAACGATATATAAAAAACTTGACTTGCAAGCAAATTATGTACAATCCAGAGGTTCTCAACTAACAAGCTTAATAAAATTTGGTGTTCATTTTTGTATTGAGAATATATTTCTATTATTAAATTGCTTCTTCTTTAAAATTAAATAATTCGTTATAATTAAGAAAAAAAACTATATTTACTGTTAATTTAATTATATATTTATATGAATTAAAAAAAAATATTATAAAATAATATTTAATATGTTAGTTTTAGAATCTCTGGAAAACACAGTACTAACTTCACACTAGGCAGGTAAGCAATCGTTTGGAATTACATAATATATAAATCTATTAAATTTAATATAATGTCTTTTGGCAGAACATTTTAAATGCTGTATAGGTATAGTTTCTAACATTTCAATATCGCAATAAGAAGTCATTTATACTTTTAAAACTTCTATTAGCAATCACTTATCGTTTAAAAATTATTTAATTACACATTACCGAAAAAAAATTAAAACAAATATAAAAAAGTGATTATTATAAATTTATTTTACATTTTAGTTAGCATAAAATGTGTCTAACATATTTTAAAAGATCGTTTAAAATAAGTTACACATAGTGAAATGAAAGTATTATAACCGAATTAATCGCGTAGATTACTGGACTGGATTAACCGTAACACGTATGAAGGTACCAGAGCGGAGAACTGAAAATAATATATAATCCATCTATAATCTAATTCTCCCGTGTGGGAATTGAACCCACAACCTTTACACTCACGAGCTGTTACACTGCATTCCTATGACCTCTAAATGTAGCTTTAAATGCATTTTTAATACTTGATTAATCCACTTAAAACAGTTTCATTTCAAAATATATAAAAGATCTTATTAAGTTGTACATAAATAATTAATATTCAATAACTTTAAAAAAATATCTTGACGATCATTTCCCTTGTCAAATATCACACAATTACCAATTCCTTTAGGCCTTCAAAAATATACAACAAATACTTCTTATTGAGAAATTGAATCATTTACATCTTAATATTAATTCATTACATGAAAAAATACACAATTATTTTTTTTCTATAGGTATTTCAATTAATCATTTTATTATATAAGTAACATCAAAACCCAACATTTACTTAATTATATTTAATATTATTACGTCTAACTAAATTAATATGGAAACTATATGCTACAATATTTACATATGTACAGACGTACATTATGAATATGAATTATTACACAAAATATCAACGTGTTTTTTTTTCAATTTTTGTTTTAAAAATCTAAATTATAATTAAAAATTTCATTTAATTTTACTAAAGATTTTCAAAGGTGACTGAAACTGAATTTAAATACACAATCTTTACAGGTACAAAATACACTAATAAAACAAATTCACGTTTTTTTTCGCATAACAGGTTAGTTAAAGAAACCTAATATCAAGCTTTCGACTTTCCGCCTCAAATCGTGACATTGCGTGTTAAATGGCAGAATTTAATACCGCGCTTTATATTAGGTACCAGAGTGTGGGAATCGAACCCAAAACCATCTCGTTTACAGTCAGACCCTGTTCCTCTGTGCTACGACGGCCTACAAAAACAATACAAATAAGCGATTGGAAGTATCCTAAAGTTGTAATTCTTTCATTGTTCAAAGGAAATGAATTAACATATGAATATTTTATATAGGTTCTGATGATTTAAATCATTTTCTTTGAATAATGACATTTGTAATGACAACGTTAGAAATCTTCAAATCTATCCACTGTAAAATTGATTTTTTGCACTTACAACAATCTATAGTACCCGGCAATAAATAATGCACATCGATGCTTAGAATGAAACAGTCGGTTAGCTTCGACTTCGTAGAGCGTTGTCTCCGTCGCTTGAAATAATAACAATGAGAAACGTCACATATCAACTGAGTGACAAAGACAGCGCTCTACGAAACCGAAACTGACCGACTGTTTCATTCTAAGCATCGATGTGCATTATTTATTGCCGGGTACTATACGTTAGACATATGTCGTATCTGTTCACTGTCAGTTAGAGCTTTATTAAACTTACTTAACTTTAGCAACGTTTATATTACTATATAACGTTTATATACAAGTGTATGTCGAACAAGTTAGATAGTGGTATAGAATGCGCATTTTATCTTGACCAATCATAAAGATTTCCAATATCGTCAACCAGCCAATGAGAGTTGACGAGTGACTGAGACACAACACACCCTGCATAATAGAATAACTTGCGTTTGTCTCCCGCCCGTCTCTTACCACCAATCTCTCACTAAAAGTCGGTTCTACGACGCCGTTGTAGTTAGGTTCCGACCTTTCAACTTGAAATGCGCGTACTATATGTCACATTTTTTATTAATTTAATGTTTCCCTTGTTATTTATAACAGGACATATTTTATTTCAACACTTCTTCTGAATATACCTAATCTTTAACTATGTCATATTTACTACTCCTCCAATCATTTTTTCCAAAGATTTTCATGTGCTAATATAATAATAAAATGGACTTGAAAATTTATATACATACATACAAAAAATAATTTTAATGACTAATAATGTTCAATATACTATCCGATCCTAATATTTATTTTATTATTTTTTCTATTTTATTATAAAAAAAATAATATTGTAAATTATTCCTATATATATCTATATTATAATAGTGTTTATAAAAAAAAGAATTTTTACCTTTTTTTGTATATCATATTTGATGCAGGTACTTTGATGGACAAGCTAAACGTTATTACACATTTTTAATTAAAAATGTGCATGGGCAAAGGTGAATAAAGGATATTTTAAAAACTTACATCGTTCAAAAAATATTTAACTCTAAAATATTTTTAATATAATAAATAATTTTGAAAGAAAGCTGAATATGACTTCATTTTTTAAGATATAATATAACAAAATAGCAAAATAATCCCATTGCATTATATTTATTTATTTATATACATTTTAAATCATCATATATATGCTTAGAACAATAAAAATGCTTAAATAGTGACACATCACCTTAATTTATTCATTAAATTAAAAAGTAATGATTCCAATATCTGATTTAATTAAATTTAATTTTGATATATTGTTTAATATTATAAATTTCTTAAGAATAAATGATAAATAAACTTACCGATAATAACAATTGTGGATTATTTCCAATTCATAAATTAATATGGCGTCCGAAGAGAGCTAAATATATGCTTTCCTCAGTAGTCTTACCTGCTGCTGGAAATTTCCTTCCCAATATACTTAGCAATAAAATTATTGTAAATTTATTGTATTTTATTTATTTTATTGAAAAAAGTTTTGCCGAATATAAAATTTTTGTAACATATTATTCATACCCCTTATGGGATACAGCAAAGCCATACAAGGAAAGGAAATTTCCAGGAGGACTACTGGTAAGGCTACTGGGAAAAGGCCCTATATACAAATGTAGCGAAAATGCGTTTTAATATCGAAATCATATTTTAATCCAAATAACTTCAGTTTCATTTAAAAATACCGCCTTTTTAGGCACTAATGTTACATGGATTATACATATATTTGTGGCTTATATATAGATACTACTTTCAGTTTTTTTAAGTGCCTCAGAAACTTTCCCTAATTAAAAAAAGTCCTTCCATTCCCTAGTAAAAAAAATATTGCGTATTTTTGCGTCGCAATAATTGCAATTGATGACCTTGAATATTTGAAATATTTTTTTTTATAATTTTAAATTAAGGTGACGCCATTTTGACGCAGCTGACGTGATTGACTCAACACAATTAAATTTTGATTTACGTAATAGTATATTATAGGGGAAATTAATATAAAAATTTTATAATTTTTTCACTTCAAATGCAGAATATATTTGTTTTATGCATTAAAAAAAACATGGCTTAGCAAATACGTATTATAAAGTTATTATTTCCTTGATTTTTCAAAACATTACAGACAGAAAAAAAAGTAAAAGCATATGAACTGTCAATTTTAATATATTGTAATCCATTAATTGCTGTAAAAATAACTGCCACATTTTTGTTACACCATACAGCAAACCACTATTTCATATCAGTATCATCTTGAAATGCCATCTGATTTGATACATGAGAAGGGCAACGTATGCAGGATATCCTTCATATCGTCCGTCATTTTTGTCATATCGACGATAGAAATTCGGAGTGGAATTACGTTTTATTTATTAAATTCCCGATTTATTCCGAGGATTATAGTGCTCCTGTTTTTCGGAATACTCTCATTCCAGAACTGAGACATATTTTATGAATTACGAGAGATGTATTTATTTTAGTGTTTTTTTTTATACTTTTTAGATTCGACACCACAACAAAATGCCTATGTAAATGTTTATTTAATAGCGAGTAGCATAATAAGTTTCCAATGTTAAAAATAAAAACATATGAGTGGGATGCTCAGTTCCTGTGAAATGCAAGAAATGCAAGCATATATGGTTGCTGGACTTTTTAATAGGAGTTCCAGATTTTCTCGATATTTCAGCATTATGCTTTAAAATTTTAGTGCTTGGTGAGAAATTGCTTTTACTATACGGTGGCGGTGGAATGGTTAAAAAAATTAAGAGTTATTTTAAGAAAATATGAAAAAAATTGAACGATGCAGGTATCAAACCCGCGCCTCCTGAAACCAAACCGTCCAATCGCAATCTAACTTGATTTTGAACTTGATTTTTTTTGAGAGATACTTACAATAAAAATAATGCTAACAACAAAAATAAAGGGGTAAATTAACGTATAAGAATTTCCACACAGCTTGTAGTGGAACGCATGGCTTAGCGGTCAGAACGCTTGTGCGGTTTCCAATAGGCCCGGATTTGAATCCAATGCATTCAAATTTTTATACGTTTTTTAAAAATAAATCTTTTCAATTTTTTAAATGTGTCAATAACACTTTTAAAATGTTAAAAGTATGTTTGCTCCCTTTTAACTTGTTAGTGGTTGTAATTTGATATAAATATATGTCGATGAAAATGCTTGTAATTATAAAATATTTTCGCTTCCATAATTTACTAAAAAATGATTTGGAATTTGGGTTATACGATATACGTAAGTAGGATAGAACTAATTTAGTAATATAAAATAAATGTGAATAACAACTTGAAATTTAAGGGCGCTGAAGTTAACAACAGTAGTAGTGATGTTATTTCGCCATAACATTTCAACTTTTCTCTCTATTTCCATAAAAACTAATTCATTTACAGAAAAAACAATACCTCACTATTTATTGCTTGAAATTCTACATTACTACCAACTGTTTGCTCAAAAACCTTCATAACTTTTGATACCTGAAACTAAACTCTATAGCCAAATCAATAAAGTTGAAAATCATACGTAGTGGAACCATCCCGCCAAGTGGGCTCATCAGCGACCTTGGCACGGCAGAGTGGACAAGTGTGCTCTCGGTCCAGCCAAGCCGCTATACACAGTTCACAGAAGATATGACTACAGCCAAGTCTTACTGGAGTGGTGTAATCGTCGTGGCAGATGGGGCAGGAGTCGCCGGCTGATACTAGTTGCTCGCATGTGGGCTTCGTGCCGAGATTCTGTAATATATTTTTATTGGGTTAGTTTTTTTCAAAACACACAAAAAAGTGGCCAGTTTTGGCGCAGAGGCACAAAGTGTGACTGTAGAGCGACTGGTTGTGGGTTCGATTCCCACTCGAGTAGTATAGGAAGTATTCAATATTTCTATTTTCTTCGCTCAGTTGTTGAATTCCGCTACACAATGATTCCGAATTCCACGGAAAGTGGGGAACGGATTGTCTTAACACTAGGTTCCCTCCGCCTACCCTGCTATGTGCGGGATACAGCGTGAAGCTAAAAAAAAAAGTTGAACTCAGCAGGATTCGAACCTCCGGCTGCGTCGAAATTCTTATACGCTTATTATAACTTATTTTTGTTGTCAACGTCTCTGTAAATAGATTTTACAAATTTCTGCTATCCAAAGATTGTTATTGGATTATCGTTTGGAAAGAGAGAAAGCTGTTAAAAGCAGGGCAGTTCAGGCAGAGAGAACCTAGTTATAAGACATTCCGTTCCCCGTTCTTGATTTTTCACCCGAAACGGAATTACCTGAATGATGATGTCATTAGTCGGACAAGAGTTTAATGTATTTTTTGCTTTTTAATCAGAACATATTTGGCGTGTCCTTAGCACATAGTATGTTAAAAGTACACGAAATTGTAAACCAAATAATATTAATGTATTAAGTATACATTAAAAAATATTTGTCATATTATTTTCTGCTTCATTGTACGTTTGAATAAAAATTACAATCTTATCGTTTTTTTCAAATAATCACTACAAATACACTATAAATTTTATTTGACCTCAATGGTCAAACAAAATTTATTAAAAAGAAACAATATATTTAACATAACTACATTTCAACGCTCTGGCTAAACACAGAGCTATCTTGAAATCCGTAACTCAACACACAATCTCGATATCAGATGGAGAACGGAGTCTTTTGGCACTAGATTCTCTTTACCTTGCTATAAAACGAAAAAGATGGAAGCTTTAACAATATTGTTAATACAACGTCACGCTCTATTCCGCATAACAGGGTAGTCAGAGATTACCTAGTGTCGAGACACTGCGTCATTCATTTTCCTTTCGAAATCCAAACATTGCGCGTTCAGTGGCAGAATTCGACGCTTCGCTTTGTCTTTAGTATCAGAGCGAAAAGATAAGAAAATTTAAATATTACTTTCCCGAGTTGAAATCGAACTCACAATTGCCTTTACAATTAGACGGTGGCCCACTGCGCCACGACTGCCTCACGTACCGAATTGTAGCATAGGTACGTAAAAGTAAATTAAATTGGAGTATCCGTTTGTATTGTTAAAAAACTACTTTTTATTAAACGCCATATGCGTATGTTATGTTCACACATTACATATACCGAAATAACGTTTTGTACATTTTTTTTGTCTGTCTGTCTGTCTGCCTGTTTGTTAAGGTTTATCTTCAGATGACTGGACCGATTTTGGCAAAATCTTCATTGGATGATAGCTTATGTAATTAGAAGTAACTTAGGCTACTTTTATTTTAAATATCGTAAAACTTTCCATGCAATAACTTTATTGTTAAATTTCACTAGTACGTAAATAAGAAAAAATACTTACAACACTCTGCAAAAGCGTCCAAGTGGCGTTCTTAAACAGTCTCAGTCTAACTAATATCTCGACAATCTTAGCGATTACATAAATCGATGTGAGGAACATGCCCACCATCTTCTCTGACCCTTCGTAGGATTGCATTAAGAAGAATATCCAAGGCTGGATCGTTATAAGGCATCTGTATAACTGAGACACTGCTTCCGTAAATAAGTATACTTTACCCTGAAATGAAAAAATATATATAATTAACAATTGTAAAATTAATTATTGCAACAAATTTTTAATTAATTAGTATAATAAATAATAATCAATTGTAAAAGTTGTATATGTTTTCTAAGACAGTCCCGTTTTTGAAATTCATTATTTTTTGTATTTTTTTTTAAAAGGAATTAATAGAAATTTGTCACTTTATTAAACGTCCAGCTTTACAATTTTTTCGCACAGAACTCTTTCGGTTACTCAAAAGAAAAACTCACGTCACTCCGTTCTCCTCTTTCCGCCCGAAATCGAAACATTGCACTGAATTTATTTTACCAAACCGGTGAAATACAAATAATTTAAAATGTAATCATTGCCCACAACGGGGAACTGAACCCACAACCAATTATGTTTCCAATCAGACGTTGACCCACCGTGCTACGACGTTCACACTACGGCTGCCCAATAATTGAATCGGCGATAAAAACGATTCAATAAGCAGTTCAATCAGAAAAAGTCATGAATCAATCATTCAATTTGATCTTTAAGCCTGTACAGTGGAATAAGGAAATATAACTTATTTTTTTATTTATTCAATTAATACTAGTGTCCGACCGAAACTGAATTTTCAGCCGAAACCGAAACCGAACCTTCGGTTCTGACTTCAGTTTCGGCCGAACCGAAACCGAAACTGCCGATGACGTCATAAAATTTGAATAATATGTAAAAAGAATACATTTCTTACGCTTTAAAAATTACATGTGCATGTGAATTATTGTGATTACATTGATTTTATTATATACATATATTAACGGAAATAATTAAAGAATCATAAAAAAATTCCAACTTTTTTGAGGTTTTCCAAGTAGCTGTATTTTCCTCAAAAATAGTCGCATTGAAATAAAAAACAACCATTTTAAAGCTTAAAGTGTCTAGTTTTGAGATCTTAAGATGAAAAGTATTTTTTAACGACGTGTTCCGCTCTATCCTGATAAATACTGAAAGAGAAAAAAACCTAATGTTTTTCAGTTTATTTTTTTGGTCTAAAAAGTTGGAACATATTTATTCAACTTACACTTATATGGATCCGATAACTTATTAGTCTAGACCTACTTAAGATTAGCAACACTTGGTTAGTAGGTATTTTTTTTACAAAAAGGTTTTTTTACAAAAGCCTTTAACGTAACTGTGCATTTCTTGCAGAGAAATTTATGTGCTAATTAATGATAAGATTTACATTAGATATATTTAAATAATATTAAGGCAAGCCTCCAGTATAGTAACTAGCCCAGGGTTCGTAAAATATCAATCAATCATAGGTATTCGACCCCTGAAAGGAGCCACACTTACGCGAACAGACACATAGTTTCGTTACAGACTAACAGGGATAGTTTATTTAATCTGTCGTCAGCAGTTTATAGTATTCTCATCATTAATTTATAATATATTTAAGTTTACTACGTCTTAAGATTAGGTTCACAAGCTATAAAAACACTCAAAAGTATCTAAGCTACGTGAAAATTCTTGAGTACGTCATGAGTTTCGGCATTGCCGAAGGTTCGGCAGTTTTTTTGCCGAAACCGAAACTACGGCCGAAACTACAATTTTTTGCCGAAACTTGCCGATACCGAACCTTCGGTCGGACACTAATTAATACTATGATACTACAGACAATTGATCTCTACAATTTGTCTTTATTATAGCAGGTGCATTCTAACTTGAAATGATGGAAACTAGCTACAATATTCGTCGTAGAAACGACTTTTAGGGAGCAATTGCTGGAAAGAGACGGAGAGCGAGACTCGCAAGAGACAAATACTAGTGATTCCATTATGCCGTGTGTTGTGTCTCAATCACTCGTCAACTCTTTTTGATTGGTTGACTATGCCGGAGCGAAGTTTTGGAAAGCGTAGATATAATCGATCAAGATTGCATACGCGTACTTTATGCCTTCTTTTTATTATATTAAAAAAATGCTAAAACTACATAATTACTTAGATTTAAGCTTAGGTAATATTAAAGCGAGGTATTTCTGTTCACCTATGGGTAAATGATTCTCATATCCACTTTTCGCTCATTTTATAAATATTGCGTTTTTTTTAGCTTCACGCTGTATCCCGCACACAGCTAGGCAACCTAGCGTAACGATACTCCGTTCGCCATTTTCCACCGAATTCAGAAGGCATTGCGTGTCAAGTGGCGGAACTTAACATTCCGCGATAACAGAGCTAAGAAAATGGACACATTAAATAGTTCCTTCAACTCCACGACAGGGAATCGAACCCACAACCAGTCTCATTGACAGTCATAATTTGTGCTCACAAGCCACCACTGGCCTCTGCATATTAATGTTAAAATAAAAAAACTTACCCGTTTCTGAAACGGCAATATACAAGCAGGCATCATCGTAATCAATATCTTTATATTAACAGTAATAATTTTAACTATAAGATCAGTTAAAACGACCAGCCATAGCAACTCCCACACATCTATAGTGTCAGTATAGCCGGGGAACATTATGACATTTGGCAGTAACTTCCCATGGCCGAACAAAAAGTGTACAATTAATATGCTACTAGCTGAAAATATGAGTTCGCTGAATAGAGATATTATACTTCTGTTCATTTGCTTGCCGTTCTCTCTGTAATGAAAAAAATATATTTTTTTAATTTTTTTTTTTCAGCTTCACGCTGTATCCCGCACACAGCAGGGTAGGCTGAGGCAACCTAATACTAAGACAGTCCGTTTCCCACTTTCCGCCGCGCTTTGCCTCGGCGTAAGTGACCAGAGCCAAGAAAATGGAAATAATAAATATTACCTCTCATTAAGAAAGAATCGAACCCACAACCAGTCCCATACACTTTGTGCCTCGGCGCCACGGCTGGCCCCAGAGGCTAGCAGTTTTTTTTAATTAGTTAAATAGGCGTAAAAAGTAATATAAGTAACTTTAATGAACGGCAAAAGTCATATAATTTAATTTGATATTGTTTATTTTAATTTTTAAATGTAAAACAAACATTTAGATATTTAATTATTATAGTAAAAATTTGTTAATACTATAACGGTAAAGTAGGAAAGGCCTTGAAAAATATTGTGTCTAAAACAGATATGGCCGATGGCGTTAATTTATTTACGTCGCCATTTCTTACTAGCTATTACTTTGTCTAGACTACTACTCTAATATTCAAAATATTTAGAACATTCATTTTTATTATATTTTTATTTAATAATTTTTGACATAACTAACTAAAACCGGAATTTAACACCGCATTTTGTCAAAGTCAAGAGCGGAGAAATAAAATGATATATAATCATTTCCCCGAGTGGGAATCGAATCCACAATCATCACGTTTACAGTCAGACGCTGTCCCATTGCGCCTAGATTATTTAGATATAGACCATTACTCTAATACCTAAATCATTAATTATGAATACAATAAAAATACCCGACATTTTTGAATATAAAAGAAAAAAGATATAAAAGAAACTATAGAATATCGCCTATATAAACGCCTCGAGATGTACAAGGATGCATAGTAATCTCAAATCTAAGTCAACAAGAACATAGTGGCGACTAACTGTGTATTTTGCAACTACCAGGATAAAATGTTTCAAATCTTCATATATTCATTTGCGACACTGCATGGATTGTACTTTTTTATCATTTGTATTAACTGTTTTATTTATATGATATAAATCCTTGTATCATAAACAAAAAAAAGTGGCTTCAAAAAAGCAGTTTTTCCTGCATATCAGGCTGATAGAGAAAATATATATTCGACTCTCCACTATCCGACGGAACAAGAGACAGGTGGAACTCAACAATACCTTTTGTCTCGTACCAATATTTTTTCGATGTCTGAATACTGGGAACCAAGTAAAGTGTTTGTTCAAAAAATCAATAACAAAAATATACATGATTAATCCGGTTAGAATTAAGTCTTTTTCAAAATGTGTAATAATAACGAAAAAAAGATCTTGCAGTGAAAATAATTTAAACATAATCATTCCCTCAAATAGGAATTGAATCCACAATCATTCATTATACAATTAGACCCTGCCCATTGTGCCACAATTGTCTATAATAATCTTAATATCTCTTTTTTCTCAATCTAATATAATATGTATAAAATTAAATAAGGTAAAAGGTGAAATAAATTATTAAATTAAAATTAAACATTTATAAATGCAACTTACCTCGTAACAATACTGTTACTGTGATGGAATGTACATTGTAATATAATAAATGTGATGATACCCTCTCGACTGTCATACATATACTTTATAAACAGTATGAAGTAGAAGGGAGCATAACGAAGTAATATATTTAAAGCTGCCCTTACATCTACCACCTGAAAAATAAACAGGAATAATAGTTTTGTTAAACTGAATGAACAAACTCATTTTATAATTATTCTTCATTATTCTAATTGTCCTAGAAAAGGCATTGTGTGCATGTTATAAAAAAATATGGTAACATCATTAGTTCCAGGGGTATATTTTCAAATATGACAAACATAAGTGTCAAGTGTTATTACAAACTTTGTAGGGATTTTTTTGAAATATATAGAGTTGAGGGGCTAACCTCCAGCTCATAATAGACATGAAACTCTATTAAGGATTATTTAATATATGTACCCAAGTTCCCTTTTCATTTTTAGTGTTATTATATTTTAAATTAAAAGAAATACTAATATACTTTTGTACATTTTTTTCAACAAATAACAATATATAAAAAATATATATTAAATATATATTTTTTATATATTGTTATTTGTTATAACATATTTAATTCCATCTGTCATTTTGAACAAAGAAAATATACCAAAATGAATCATAAAATGTTTACAATAACTAATAATGATTAATTATGTCTAATCAGTTTATATGAAGCAAACAATAAAGCCAAATTACTATCAGTGAAACATTGTATATCAAATTACATTATTTATATGATTTTTTCTTTTATTAGGTGGTATGTCATTAAATATCCTTTACTTTTTTTTAATATAAAATATCTACATAAAAAGTAAAATCATGTTTAAGCTCACCTGCTGTGCTCCATCTTCACTTTGGCTGTCATTATCTGCATTTTCATTTATATTATTATTATTTGACGGGTTTACAGAAATATTTATTTCTGCATGTGGTTGAGCTTGTTCTGATATATTCGATTCATTTGAAGCACTATTACTCATGCCTTGACTAGAGCTTCTGTGTGTCATAGGTGTACCTCTATCAGTCACTACATAAGTTTGAGATGCAGGTCCTAAGTTTACATGAGCTATAGAACTTTGTGGTCTTTGGGGACCATCTCCAGGTTGATGTGTACCTGGTGGATTTCTTGGAAGCCATGTTGGAAGGGACAGTCTGGCATTGTTTCCCTAAAATCAGGAGATTTGATAATTAACTGGAGTTTTATATCATATTCACTTCAAGAACAATAAAAGCATCAATATTATTTTAAAACTAATGTAGACATAACTTGCAACGAATATATTTGCTCATTTATCCATGAATCCTAAAACTATTTAAACCATAAACATTAACATTTTCGGATATACTAGATCATTTATGATAAGAAAAAAATGTGTTTATATCTAGAACCATTAAGTAGAGATCAATTGTCATTGCATTGCGTCACGATTAGAGAATAATAAGAAGAATATACCATTCTTGCATGCTCCACGAGTGGTCGGATTTCTCTGAAAACACTGTTTAGTCTATCCCCAAGGCCTATATTGCTTCTGTTTGGTGCCAATGGTCTGGAAACCGAATCCATCCTATGTATTGCATTATTACGGTTACTGTTTTCTTCTGTAGCTTCCCCCTCTATATCGAGGTTCACTTGATTCGATTGAGCCATGGTTATAGCTCGATAATATCTTTTAAGTCTAATGTAACTAAAATATTGTCATTTCCAATAAAATAATTAAAACATCTACGCGAAGGTCAATTTAGAAACTTGACACTTCAATGTTGTGTTTGACACTTGACATAATTGAATATAAGTTTGATTTTAAGTCCCGGCGATTTAGAGGCACTGATCTGAAATTATACTGACACAGATTGTAATAAAATATTGCTGATATTAATTCTCCCCATAATGACGTTAATGTAATTACTGATGGTAATGAGATTGTGATTTAATAGCAATATCATTAATTTTAATTTTTTAATGTGACTTTTAGCTTTTTTATAATAAGAAAATTAGAACCTTATATGAAAAAGTAAAACATACCATTTCTAATACTAATATTATAAATGCGAAAATCCGTTCATATTTTACACCTTTACGGCTAATCTACTGGCCCAATGTGCATGGAATTCGGAACGAAAGTTGTTGAAGACCCAAGGTCAAGATTGTAAATCTGAACCGCTGATCTGACTAGATCTAGTTCAACAAATTCTCTCAAAAAGATAATTGACGACGCAAGTTTAGACATAAGCTATCAATTTTACCAAAACCGTGGAAGGTTTTGATAAAATTGATAGCTTAAGGGGCAGAAGTAGAGTATAAAAATTGTACTTAACGCAAGCGAAGCCGCGAGCAGGTAGGTAGTTTTGTTATAATATTGTGTAACTATCTAAATACCTTTTAATGTTCAAGGAATCGATACGTTCAATAAAAATGTTTGAAATATTCGGAACAACATTATCGTTTCAGTTAAGTCCCTTAATTAAAGTCTGTTTTAAGTAAAATTTAAGTTTTAAGTAAAGTTTTGTATTGGTTTCATTTGGAATTGGTATTCTCGTATATATTTAATACAAATACTAACGAATTATCATAATATTTTTAAGTTGTGTAAATCTTTTCTTAGAAGCAAGATTAACATTATTGTGAAGTATAGGAATAAATATGTACATTATAATTTATACCTATATCTTGTAGTGCAATGGGACAGTGGCTGGCTGGCAACGTAATTGGTTGTAGATTCGATTCCCACTTAGGGGATATGATTATATTTAAATTATTTTCTATTCTCCGCTTTGATACCTAAGACCAAGCGCGTCCTTTAGTTCTGCCACACAACAATCAATGTCTTAATTTCGTGGAAACGTGGAAAATGGAGAGTCTCGACACTAGGTTTTTTCTGACTTCCCTGATGTGTGAGAAAAGTTGTATAAACTATACCTACTGTAGGGACAATTGTCTTTCAATAAAATTTAATCTTTATATAATAAACAGACGTATCAATTTAAAAAAAAATTTTATAATCGAATTAATATTTCTATCCTATCCTATCCTTTTTATAGTTATTTACAAATTTTAAGATCCTCTTATTTTAATAAATTCAACTGTTTTCAATGTATCTGAGCATAATTTGAATTAAGTCTTAAATAAATGTGTTTAAATAAAACATTTAAGATGGGTACCAATAATTATTTTATTTAAATAATAGTCAATAGACCGAAACTAATTTTTGCTTTTCCAATTTGTTACGATGAGCAATAGTCACCTACAACATTTACCACTTATGTAGGTCGTAGACGTGATTTAATTAAGTAAATTCAGTCTTTGTTTAGGCATCGCTTCGTAGCATCGATGCAACGAGCGTCTCCATTAAAACAATTGTTGTCACTACACAAATAATAGTACAAAAATAATTAATGAATACACAAACTCATCTTGTGCTCTTTGCATTACATTGCAACAAATATATAATAATTACGTAACTGGACTTAACTGTTGACAGATTAAACACGAATAAATTATATTTCTTGGCACTCGTAATTACACGTGTTCTCACGCATCAGAGTCAGGTTTAAGTGCTAGTATTCCTTGTCCATGGAGGTCACGGACTGCTTCCAGTAATCTGCTCTCTGCTCTCGGTTCTCCTAAAGCAACATCTACACTTCCGGCACAAAGTAGAAGAGCCCTAAGCGCAGCTCTCGGCCAGTCAGGCTTTAATCCTCTTCTTACGATAGCTCCCGATGCCGTTGCTCCTAGCCTCGCACATTCAGCTTCAAGACGGTTTCCGTAATCTTCTATCAGGGAGTCACCAGCAGCTCTTCTCATTTCAGGAGTAAGAGAAGAAAGAAGTAACAGCGCGACGTCGTCCATTGGTCTGCCTAAAGATACCATTTGCCAATCAAGGGCAATACATTCGCTTTCTCCATCCTTTTCTCTAAATAGTAGATTACCACTCCAAAAGTCTGCATGTGCTAGCGGGGCCGGCTCTGCTGGTCGAAGTAAAGTATCGAGAAGTGAAGGTGCTCGGGCACTTAATGCTGATACTGCTGCTGCCTCTTCAGTACAATCTGTACGTCCTCTGAGGAATGCTTCAAGTTGAGGTAGCCCTCTTCGAATGAGACGGAGATAGCCAGCCGCAGCCCTCTCACACGGGAATAGGAAGTCAAATCTCTGATCCAAAGGACCTTCTCGTTCACGCAGAGCAAGAGATAAGGCATGGAGACGTGCCGCTGCATAAAGTGCGGCCCTGGCTCTTGCCACAGACAAACCTTCAGCGAAGTCCCCAGATTCGAAGCCCTCGGCCGTCACATCTTCCAAAACAAGCTCGCTATCTCCTCCAATTTCGTCTGCAATTGAATAACACCTAATTAAAATCCAATATTTATTTTATATTCAACAGAGGAAAAAAGTCATTGGAATAATAAACCCATAATATTTATCTCTTATAATAATATGGTCAACAAATGCATGGGCTTAAATTCTTAATTAGAACAAATGGTTAATAAACTTATCACCTTGTTAAAGCAATTAAAGAGAGTCAAGTAACTATTACTTCATCTAATTCACGTTATTAAAAAGGCATTTGGTGTAATCGAGTCACGTACGTTTTGGAATGCGATATACCTAAAAGGTGAAGCATTAATAATTCCGAGAGCAAGCTTATAAAATGGATTCATATGATAAGACGGTTGCAAAATCATTGGTAGATTTTGTTTAATTTTATTTGATATATATATACGTTTATTATAAGAATTATAGTAGAAGCTATACTAGCAATAAATCTGTGATAAAATAATCTAAATAAAATATAAATTTAAAGTATGTATCAGAGAATATTTTAGTGTCTGTAAAAAGTTGTTTATGAGTGCCTTGTGCATTGCGACAAAAATATTTTCATCGTTTCAGCCAATGACGAATCATAAGTACGACAGAAGCGTTACTATATTTTGCGATTTACATAACTTCTATTACTCACAATTATTATTATATATTAATATTTTTTGTCTTAATTTCACTCTAATAAAATAACTTTTTAATTTATATAAAATATAATTAAATAAGACTTATTGATACCTGGTAATCTAGCTTTTACACATCTTGGTATGGGTAAGCTTTCATTCGGACCCAGTGCCTCTTCTGCTAATCTATTTAGTGCTGGTGCAAGTTCTGTGTAGAATAAGATCTCTCTTGTATCGAATTGGGCTTCAGCCACAAATAGTCTGCCAAAGGGATCTCTTGGGGGCAGTTTTACCACTAGAGGTAAAGCCCTACGTTCGCCATTGCCCTCGTAGCGAACAGTCACAGCGAGCACACGGCTTAGTGCTCCCGCTACACCTGCCCTAGACTCTACACGTATCTACAATAATAAACAATGTATGAGTTAATTAAAAAAATGTTTATTAATAATTTTATCTCTTTTTTAATTAATATAATATTCTCTTCAACATTTCTTACAATATATTTTAGCTTACCTCTTGAGGCGCGACCACGCCCGCACCAACAAGCAGTTCCCTCGCCCACTCTTCAGTAAGAGCGGCATCAGCGTCTGCCTCAGGCCCCTGTTCGCAGTCAGACTCCTCACTGCCACTGCTGGGGGCCTCCGAGACCGCAGTGCTCTCCGGACCCCCTGCCTGCATTGTACGCACTACACTCTACGCTTCTTATAAAAAACTTATAACAATTTCATAATTTAATAAACGAAAACAGAAAATTTAGTATATATTTTAGATAATTTCGATGTTGAACGAGTGATGTGTGTTAAGTACGGCAGCATCGAGTGAGACCTAGTGGACAACGCGCGTGCGCGCTCCCTCCGTCAATTATTCATCGGGACTCCCGTACCGTGTCACCGCTCAATGCGAAATTGCTATAGCTATATGTATTTTATAGTGTGTAGATATAAGCTCTCACTATTGTGCCTACTCGTCTTTTAATGTATGGACCATTATACCTATTCAGACGGCTAGATTTTGTAATAGTTTGGAAAAGCACTTAGGGTTCATATTGTAGAACTGTTATTATTCGTGGTTTGTGAGGAAAAGTAAATATTTTTTACCTTAGCATTTTAGATGTAAGGCTGTGGTTTACTAAAAAGGTTAAATAAATATATAACTTTAATTTTATAATCATTGTTAGCCACCTATATTGTTATGACTTAATATTACTTATTTATTAGAAAAAACTAGGCCAAATAAAAGTTTACTAATAGGAACTATTTCCTATCGTCCCCATCATCTCGTTACATATATTCTTTTAGGCGGGGGATTTCTAGTTATTTTATCCTTTTTCAATTACAATTAAACCGTCGTGGGTTTTTTCAAAATTTTTAATTTTGTTTTTAATTTTAAACTTTTTAAAGTGAATAGATACACATTATATATTATTACATAATTTCGAAATACTTTATAATTAATCTTCATGCAAATCCAAAAGAAATTATAAGCCTAATGCTTTCTGGTTATCAAATACTTATTGCAGCGCCTGATAGATTGTCACCGTAACGTTTTCAGGAAATTTAAGTCTAACCAAATCAGTGAAAATCACAAAACTCACTAGTAGTTTTGATTTTGAACAAACTAATTTATACTGGAGCGTCCCGTGGTAGTTCGTGATATGGCATATAAAAACACGCAACAATTAAACCTGAACCTATCACAGAAAACCGCATCTAAATAGGTTTCACACAAAAAATACAAGCAAATGCTTACTGCAGCGCCCCCTGCGTGTCACCACGAGACATATACGAGAACACGCGCTAATTAAGCCTGATCCTATTTTTGATAACTGCATCCAAATCGGACTTATAGTGTTAACTTTGCATAATTAAATGTTGAATGCAGCGCCCCCTGGTGAGTTCTTAACGTAAAAAAGAACCTAAAAACTTACACCAAGTAAAGGTAAATCTAATACTAAAAACTCTGCCCAATCGGACTAGTAGTTGTGGTTTCGTTTTAAATATTACAAACAAATGTTTACTGCAGCGCCCCCTGGTGAGTTAACACGATTAAGCATATCCAAGAACATTCACTAATTAAACTTGAGCTTATCATTGCAACTGCATCCAAATCGAATTCGTCATTTTAGCTTTGCTCAAACAATATTTTACTGCAGCGCCCCCTGGTGACTTGTCACCGTAATATAAATTTAAAAACATGCACTAAGCAAAGCGGAATCTAATACTGAAAACTCTTTCTAATCCTACTAGTCGTTTTGGTTCTACATAAAAAATAGAAGCAGCTACTTACTGCAGCGCCCCCTAGAGAGTTGACACAAACATGAAAATATACACTAAGTAAACATACATGACACACATATGAAAATATGCACTAAGTAAACTTGAATCTATCATTGAATATTGCATTCAAATCGGACTCGTAGTTTTAGTTTTGCACACACAAATGTACTTACTGCAGCGCCCCCTGGTGAGTGGTCACTGTAACACATATATGAAAAGATGCACCAATTAAACCTGAACCTATCGTTGAAAGTTTCATCTAAATCGGACTAGTAGGTTTTACTCTGCATAAACAAATGTTTACTGCAGCGCCCCCTGGTGAGTTTTCCCCGTAACAAAAAAACTAAAATCTTAAAATATGCACCAAGCAAAACTGAATCTTTTTCTGAAAACTCTTTTCAATTGGATCAGTAGTTTCGGTTTTAGACACAATAAAACATATCTAAGAACATCCACCAATTAAACCTAAATCTATCACTGAAAATTGTATCGAAATCAGACTATAATTTTTTGAGATAGTTGTCAACATTCGTTTTCACGTATAATGCTTACTGCAGCGCCCCCTGGTGAGTTAAGGCAATAAGACATATCTAAGAATATACGCCAATCGAACCTAAACCTATCGTAGAAAACCGTATCAAAATCGGACTTATAGTTTTGGAAATAATTGACATAGTAATTTGCACAAACAAACAAACAAACAAACAAACAAACAAACAGACAAACAACCTCTCACCCTAAACACATATAAACGTCGCGGGTAAAAAGACAATTCATTATAATTTTTTTTAAGTAATATTGATGTTCGGCTATACACAGTCGCTGCAAAACTCCATCCTCCAATGGGGAAAATATATGAAAATTATTATTATAGTACCTATAGGTAAAAAATGTTTTCTTGAGCGAAATTAGACAGCGGTCTGTTTTAATAGATTTTCAAATAATCAATTTATTATTCAATAATAGACTATTTTTGACAATGATTACATGAAAATGATTTAAAAAAGGAAGTAAAATTAAATAAATGGGTATCATTTATTACCTATATATTTTTACGATCGTGTTTTTGAAATCATAGTTCCTTGCTACTTATTTGTAGTTTTTAATAAGTAGTTTGTAATTGTTTAAGAACTTAAGCCTTTACCAAGTATTGCACAAGTAAAATACTTATGTATACCAATAATCAAATCGTTAACTAATAAATCTTATTATTAATTATAGTCAACAGTAATATTCATGTATAATGCTCTAATATGGTTTTATCATCGAAATATAAAAAAATGATAGCTCTCTTACATAAAATCTTTGCCATACTGAATTCTTCATTATTAGAAATATGCATATTTTTTATACAAAAGATGAAGCCTTTAGAGATTTTTTTTAAAAAGAATTTAATCGATACCGTTCTGAAAGCGAATATTAATCAAGGAACTTGACATTGACATTAAAAAAAATAACAATTTTGACATTAATTCTTCTCAAAAATCGTAAAATATCGTTAAGTCAGAACTGCTAAGATAAGCTATTCCTAACTCCAGTCTATTTCTTTATATTTGTAATGGGTAAAATAAAATCTAAGAAAAGACGACGCTCTTCGTCAGAATCTTCCAGTTCTACTTCCAGTAGTAGTAGTTCAGATTCAGATCATGATAGTAAAAAGAAACTACGTAAATTGAAAAAAAAGTTAAAGGAAGCGCAGAAAAAGACGAAAAAGATATTGAAGAAAAAGCTAAAGGAAGAAAAGAAGAAGCTAAAAAAGAAGTCCCGCGAGGACCGCAGTCGAAGTCGTGACAACAAACCCAATGATGAAGTGGCGTCAACAGACATTCCCCTAGGTGACTGATATAGATTTAAATTCCACAATTTTAAACTAATTGAGTACCTAGACTGTTTGCTTTTCTACATATAATTACAGAACTAATGGAGAAATCAAAAGCTATGGCTCCTATGACCAAAGAAGAATGGGAGAAACGCCAAAGTGTAGTACGAAGAGTTCAAGATGAAGAAACTGGCCGATACAGGTTATTTTATCTTTCTAAAATTTACTTTAATAATCTAAAATTCCAATTAAAGTTAATTGTGCTTAATGTAAAGAAATATTGATACTGTGTCTCAGTTCTGTATTTTTTCTAGGTTAATAAAAGGTGATGGAGAAATCTTAGAAGAAATTGTGTCACGCGATAGGCATAAGCAAATAAACAGGCAAGCTACAATGGCTGATGGTGATTTCTTTCAATCACACACTGTCGATAAACAAAGAATTAATATTTATACTAAAACAAAGAATTAATAATTATACTAAAAATATTTTAAAATGTATTATCTTCCATTACTTTCAGTGTTTATATAGCACTGGATAAAGGTAAGTTCTCAAACGGAAGATTTAATAACATTTTTATTATTCCTTAGGTTAGTAGGAAACCTATTAATTTTAAGATTTATATTTCTATGCTATTTGGCTGTTTGACTATTTAAATGTGTAAACAAAGAAATAAAAGTGTTTGAAAAAGAGTTTTGTGTAATTTTAACATGATTTAGTTTCAATTTGATATGTGATTTACTAATTTATCTGACTTAGGTGAGCAGTACCATCATATGATCATTGTTTAACTTAGTGCCAGTGCCTAAATTTAAACTCTAGCTTCAAGATAGTTCAGTGGTCTGAAAAAAGAATATTTGAATTTTAATATCTGAACAAATAAATGTTCGGAGTTGACTAATGTTTATTAACGAATAGAAATTTGATGCAGTAATGCTATGAAATTAGCAAATTAGCCTGCCCCCAAGTAGCAGTATATAGACTGTCTATACTTAGAGATAACTTTGTTAAGACAATTATCCGACTTTGACATAGCATAGCCAGTTGTGGCGCAGTGGTACGAACGTGTGACTGTAAATGACTGGTTGTGGGATCAATGCCCACTCGAGGAGTGGAAATATTTAATATTTCCATTTCCTTCGCTCTAGTGGCGAGGTAAAGCGCGGCGTTAAGTTCCGCCACTTAACACGCAATGCCTCCGAATTCGGCGGAAAGTGGGGAACAGAGTGTCTTAACACTAAGTTCCCTCTACCTACCCTGCTGTGTGCGGGATACAGCGTGAAGCTAAACAAAAAAAATAGCATAACATATAACATGTTAACCATTCTAACATGCTGACATTGTCTGTAATAGTGCTAAGTGGGGGGTTTGATTCTCACTTGGAAGAATGAACATGATTTAATAATTTTCATTTCTCTCTGATAAACAGAACAAAGCACAACATTGAGCTCTGCTATTCAACAAGCAATGTCTCAACTTTGGACAGAGTTTGGAGTATGGGAAGCTATAAAATGAAAGTAAATAACAATCATTATGTTCTCAACTTCTGTATATTTTTCTATCTAAACATTTTTATAATTCATCTTTGGTCGGTGTTTCTTCATTTGTAGCATATTCTTCAGTTACCAAAGCCTCTGAGCTATCGAGATGTTCCTTGACTAAAGTAATGAGGCTCTCTAATGGCCGCGCTCCGTGATCAATACTTACAATTCTTTTCTTTTTATATAAGACTAAAGTTGGAAGATTATCAATCTAAAACAAAAACAAACATAAATTACAAAATCTTATAAGTTTGTAATATGTAGTTTGTCAGTATCCATTGATTTGCAGTATGACGGTATCTGATGGCAAATGTGAGTACAATTCTCACTTATAATTACAGTTAAATTATTTTCCAGAACTTAATGGCCCAAATTCTGGTGAAAAGTGAAAAATGGAGTTTTGCGAGACTAGGATCTCTTTAAGTATCCAAGAGACAGTGAAGATGAGGAAAATAAAAAAAAATTAACTTTCACTTATATTATTAACCTTTAAATGCAAATTTTAGAAAAATATTTAAAATTACCTGTTCCGTTTCACATATGGTTTTAGATCTTACACAGTCAATGTCTGCTATAAGTACTCTGCTTTCATTTTGAAATTGTTCACCAAGCTTTATCCAGAGTGGATTCAATTGCATACAGTGTGCACACCTAGAATTTGAATTGTAGTAAAAAATTGTGTCAATCATCACAATACTAAGAATGTCAGCTTAAAATTGTTTGAATATATAGATTAAACAGGTCAACATAATATGTTTCCACAACATCACAATTAAAATGAGAGCAACTATAGTAATTAAAAATGCTATTCTGCCATAAAATCTCTTCAAGAGAATATTTAAGAATTAGAAGCCACCTATTTTGTATATATAAGAAATTTATACATATTAAGTAAACATAATAATATATATAATATAAAGAAATACATACCAAGGGGCAAAATAATTGACATATACCAAATCATTCTCCAAGAATGTCTCAAACGTCTCTTCAGATATCCTTGCCACTGGCAATGCTTTCTTTTTCTTCATAAATTTGTCTGGGTCATGATTTTCAACAAGTGCCATTTTTTCTACATATGACTTAAGTTCTTCTAATGTATCAGCTTCAGCGACACCCATCTAAAAAATGGGCATATTTTATTAAGGCCTTTTAAAAATTCAAAAAATTCAAAATATCTTTATTCAAATAGACTTTTGTAAGCACTTTTGAATCGTCAAATTTAAATAAAGCTACCACCGGCTCGGAAGGCAGTTCTGCTGAGAAGAGCCGGCCAGAAACTCAACAGTTGCTCTTTTCAAATATATAAATTACAATTTTATTATTTTACACAATAGTAGCTAACCGGCATTGAACTCATTCAGATTATTTCCACGCATTTTTATCCTTTAAATATTCTTCTACAGAGTAATAAGCTTTACTTATTAAAGTATTTTTTACAAAGAATTTGAATTTCTCTAGTGGTAAATCTAAAATTTACCACTAGTTAAAAGTGTGGCATTGTGTTACACCTCAATTTCAAGCGGAACTTTTTCCTAAATAACATTTCTAAATTTCCTAAATATCTATGTGGAAAAAAATATTTTATGTTCTAAGGCAAACATAAAAATTATAAATTAATATCAAGAAAATAATTTTATGAAATAAAAGCTTGTTAAATACTAATTTATTAAATAGTAACTAAAAAAATATTTATATAAATAAATAACTTACAATTCTTCCATTGACTACCCAAAGCAAATATGGATATTGCTTTATGTCAAAATTTTTACATGTGCTTTCACTGTTTAAACAATTGACTTTTCCTATTTGTATATATTCATTGTGAGCATAATGTGCTGCCAAGTCTGCCCATACAGGAGCTAAACTCTAAAATATTTTAGAAAATGATACTCTTATTTGTCATACATTAATATAGATTAATGAATGCATGGATGAAAGCGACAACATTATATATATTTACATAAACTAACATAGAAATTCACATTGCTTTTTCATTTTAATAAGGAATGTTGGTTGTTACATTTTTCTGATAATTGAAATTTGATTTAATATGAAAAAATCATTATATCTTTGTTATGAACTGAAATTTTATTATTTCTTATTAGAAAAATATTTATAAACATATCTTATCTCATAAGTCCATCCACTACTAGTATAAAATCTTTGACACAAATGTTTATAATCAATTTTCAATTCAAAATTTATTTAATGCCATGTCTTATCACTGTCATCCTCTACATATGTCTTTAAATAAGTTGATCAACGTATATACCATGGGTGGCCAAGTTCCTTGAGAGAAAAATATTAATTATTTTTCTTGCATTATAAAGAAATGTAATGACATAAAAAAAAAAGTTATAAGTACATTTATCAAGTAAATTTAAGAGAATATATAGTCTTTTAAAGAGCTGCATGTAGATATCAAGCTGTAAAGTAAGCTGTCAGATTGGTCCTCCCCTGATAGATACTAGTATCTAACTACCTAAATCTAGTATCTAACTAAATAGTAAGCAAACCTGGGAAGCTTTACACCATGGAGCATAAAACATGACAAAATGTTGTCCCTTTGACAAAAACTTTTCAATATTTTGGTCATGCAAAATTGCCAAGCCACTAAAAATTTTGACTTCTTCAGTCTCTTCTTCTTCCAGACCCTTTAAATAAAACAAAATAAAGATTATAATTAAATGTTTTTTTTTTAATATAGAAGGTAAAGAAAAATAATGAATCACCTCTTTCATAGTAAAGACTTCACTTAGAAAGAGTGTCAATGATGGTAAGTCTCTGGCACCTTTATATTCAACTGGTGAAAATGATTTCTTGTGGAAGTAGAGAAGTGTTGGGTACCCTAAATAAAAGGAATAAAATGCTAAATAAATGCAACAACTCATTAAATTATAGATATTATATGTTGTAATTTTAATATAGTTTTGTACCTGTTATGTCATTATCATGACACAATTTACCATGTATTGTACAATCAACTTGTGCTATTGCAAATTTGGAATCTTTTGTATTTACTAATTCTGCTAAATCGGACCAAATCGGGTGAAATTTCGTACAATGACTGCACCTGTTAAATATAAAAGCAACTTAGTTTTTTACGTGAATATTGTTAATTACACCTTATTTTACGTAAATCGAAAACAATAGGTACCATGGCGCGTAAAACATTATAAAGTTGCCGTCCATATTTTCTATTTGTTGTTTAAAATTATCTGGTCCATATTCATACACAACGCTTTCTTCAAGTGCCACATAATTTGATAAAAATAGCAAAATGGTAAACAAGATAAATATTCGGAACATTTTTGTATAGAATTGTATATGTTAATATTACGTATATACGTAAGCTAAATTACTCAATTTTTATATTTAATATTTTGAATGTAATATCATTTTTCACTAAATAAATCTAAACTTTACATATTCATTATCGTCAACGCGGAACGCTATGAACACCTGATTTTGACATTAAATTGACAAATGATAGTTGCTTTAATGAATGCCAAAATATTTACAGCATTCTAATTATTATTAATTAGAACATCTGACCGTATTTTAACATGGGAAAATGTTACGTTTCATAGTAAACTCATTTACTGATCTATACTTAAACAATTATTTCTAAGCTTATTGCTATAAAATAAATAGCTCTTATAAAAATAACCGTAATTGGAACAACGTTATATATAATCTGTTTAATACAATAGTCGAAACATTTTGTTTATTACGATTACGAATAGTGTCATTCGCTGTTATAATTCATCTTTATTATTAAAAATAAAACATTATTTTGATGAAATTATTATTATCACAAGTTGTTAAATTTTTTCTGTGATTATTCATTAATATTCCATATTTTTACTATATCTTAAAATAACTGTAATAGAAGTCTGGTTTTGTCTTTATTTTAGATAGTGTGTTTAATTTGCTTAATTCAAAATAAATAATATAATTGGATAGTTACAAGTTTCTGCAATATCAGTTTTGCATATTCCTGCAAATATGTAATGTAAACAATAACTTTGTACTGACATCTACTCTGGTGATGTCTAAGTCATAAGATTAAAAAATATTTCAATAATTCAACTTGTATAATAACACAAAAAATGAGACAATTTTTTTATTTTTTATTTCAGAAAACAATACGAAATTTATAAATTTAATTAAGCAGCTTTACACTTTTTCGCTTTCCACCTCAAACCGAGATATTGCATATTATGTGGTAGAACTCAACGCCACACTTTGTCTATTTTAAATAAATATAATTAAATAAATCAAAAACCGTAAATATTTAAAAATAGGTATGAATCGTAAATGTCACTTTGGCGTAGCTTTTACGGACACACTATGGAATGTGGTAATTCTTCAAAATGGTCGCTTTGTATGGTTTGCCAACTTGCATGTCTGTGTTTTAGAGTTCTTTGTTTTCATAATTCGTTCGACATATCCTAACATTAAGGACAAAATATATTCTATTCAGTATTGTCTTGTGTATGCATGAAAATTTATGCTGTAATCATATTTTGTGGTGTGCAAGAAAGATGTCATCGGTAATGTGAGAGCATTCTAATACATTTTCATTTTACGGGATTATGACGTTTGTGAATCACATTTGGATTCCTAAAGAGTAAAGAAAATCAGGTAACTAGTATATATTACAACATAGTACATTATTACTTCTACTCGCTAATATATGTTAAACAAAGCTGACTCTAATTTTGGCATTCCTTAGCTGTATGTCAGACTGAATCGTGTCGAGTGTGCGAAGAGTTTGCTACTGTATATTCCGTTTCTTTTCAAAATAATATTAATTAACTTATATTTTTTCCATTACCTGTTTTTGTTATATTGTTAAATAAATTGATTTAATATAATTCTGAGTTCTGTTAGAATGTTTATACTAATATTTATTTACTATTTTCAAAACCTATACAATTTTCTATAATAACATATTAAACTAATAACATATTAAACAAATAAAATAAATTACAAATGTATTACAATATTTATAACATATATTAAAATATATTTTCCTTTTTTTTCAGTGTCAATAAAATAAAATTGAAATACAATGTCAATTGAGGTAGAGATTTGAAAAGAGATATAAATACATTACAAGAAATTTCGAATATAACTGTAATAAAAGTGCAAATATTGAAGATTAAATGCGAACTGTGAGTGTGTGGAGCAGGGTGCTCGTGTGATGGGAGGGGTGGGGTGAGAAGTGCGGCGCACGGGCGCGGGCGCCATGAACCCGCCGGCGCCCGGCAAGACGGCTACGCGCTCATCAGGGTATAACCAGAAAGCGCTTGCCGAAATACGTAATTCATTGCTCCCATTCGCTAACAATGGAAGCCTAGAACCTCCTGGTTCGTCTGCCGCTAGCACTGTTAGCTCAGGTGTCAGTTCTGGCTTTAGCTCTACATCTGGAAATGGGCTTGATAAAGACTTGAGTGTACTACCTCAGTCTCTAAATCAGCTGATAGCATTGGGTTATGATGAGGTAAGTGTTATTCTGATTATTCTTATAAAGTACTATAGTACTACCTTAATCTTCATTTTTTGCTTTCTTAATAATAAATAATAATAAAGAAGCAGAAAAGTTGTCTTGCTGTGCTAAATTTACCCTTTTTTGCTTATGTTTTTATTTATGAATTTAAATTTTGATCATAATTAATAGTATAATCAAAAATTTTGTGTGGTGTATATCACCTCAGTCTCAGATGCCAGTATGCTAAGAATATTTTCAGTTTTGTAATTCCTTTATTCAATGCATTGCAATAATGTTAATGTAAAAATATCATTACAAATCAAGATGTAAAAGATTTTCATATTCATATTGTGTTCATATGCATATTGTTTAGCTCTGGTAAGACAAAAAGTGTGGATCGGACTGTCGAGACTTTCCAATGGCACTGGGCATTCTGGATACTTTCCTATGCAAGAAAAAGTGTGACACTGTTATATTAATTCTTTATGGCTTTGACTATACCTTATAGAAATAAGCCTACACCTTTATTAAGTCTTTTTTGTATTATTAAATAACATTTATTCAATAAATGAGTTCTGAAAAACATAACAAAAGATATTTGAAGGTAAAAGTTTCAAAATATATGTTACATATAATTTGATACAATTTTAATTTCTACTTAAAATCCAAATCCAAAATCTTATAGACTTGTAACAATAATAGTTTGCTTAAATTATTTGATAAGCAATTGCCACTATTACTGTTGGGGCCAGCTTGACTGAAAGGGGTTGAGATCTCAATCAATTTACTATTTTTTTCTTGAATAAAATAGGATAGGCTGAGTTGCTCTAGCGTGAACATACTGTACTGTCCTCTTTCCTTCTAATTTGAGATAATGTTTATATGGCTGACTTTGGTTTTTTTTTTTTTTTTTTTTTTTTTTATGGAATAAAGGAGGCAAACGAGCTGAAGGCCCACCTGGTGTTAAGTGGTTACCTTCGCCCATAGACATCCACAACATTCAAGTTATGGATGTGTTGCCAGCCTTGGGAATGTAGGATAAAAGGAGGGAGGAAGGATGGGATGGTGGGAGTAGGGAGAGCTGGCTTACATGCCATCGAACCGGAACACATCATAAGATATTTGGCGGTTCGTCTTTGACATGATAGTGGTCGCGAGCCAGTCGGAGAACGAATCTCCTACCACCAAACTACTGGGTTACCCGCCTTTTACGGGACGCTACCCAGCGGCGGGGGGGAATTGTATTCTTAACCCGTCCCCCCATGGGTAAAGAAGAAGAAGTGCTTAGTCTTATTTACCAGAAGGGAGAAATTAAAATAATTATAGAATCATTACACTGAGTGGAAATCGAACCCCTAGTCAATCAACAGGACAATGTTAGACACTTAGACAGTGCTACTGAGCCACACCTAACCTGACCACTGTCTTAGTCATTTTTAAAAATAAAATAATTGTTGATATTTTCTGTCTCAACTCTGAAATCAAACATGAGTTTTGATAATATTAAATACATTTTAGTATTATTAACAGTCATACCCAATAGTCATACAAACAATGTTTTTGGATTTAAATCGTGTTTAGGAGATAGAGATTCAGGAGTTTCAGAGATTATATGGTGTATATTTTCATTTCTTCGTCTGGTACCTAAACCAAAGCGTGGCGTTGAGTTCCGCCACTTAACACGCATTTTATTTCTCAAATTTCGATTTTGGGCGGATAGTGGAAATAATAAATCTACATGTGTAATGTTTCAGGATCCAGCTGTTAAAGCTCTTAAGTATACGGGTGGGCGTTTCGACGCAGCACTCGATTATCTTTCGAAGAAGCAAGAACCTCTCAATGGAGTGCTGAAATCTAGTAATTTAAGCGTTCTAAGCACGAAGCTTATAAGGAAACCGAGTTTAGAACGGGAAATCAACCTGCACAGAGGAAGTCCGGCGCTCGATTCCGGAGCCGGAAGTTCCAGATCGGACAGTCCGCGGCAGTCCGACGCCCCCTCCTTACCTCACGAGAAGCTGAGCAGACAGTACTCGCCGTCGGGGTTCTCCGAGCACCCGCCTCCCCCGCCGCCGAGATGTCCCTCCACGCCGCCCGTGCCGCCTTCCGTGCAGCAGTACATGAAGCGCATCTCCCCGGCGCCGCCGCTGCCGCCCGCGCGCGGCACCAGCCCGGTCGCGTCCGGGGCGCCCGCGCCGCCCGCCCGCCAGCCGATGATAGTCCAAAATGGACCCCAAGCTCAGCAACAGTTTTCGCAACAAATACAGGCGCTGAGCATCTTTCAAACGGCAGGGGGTGCGGAGCTGCCCCCTCCGTACCCGCTGCCCGGCGTGCCCCCGCCGCCCCCCTACTCGGTGTCCGTGCAGAACCGGCAGAGCCCCACGCAGTCGCAGGACTACCGGAAGAGCCCGTCGTCGGGCATCTACTCGGGCGGCACGTCGGCCGGCTCGCCGAGCCCCATCACGGTGACGCAGTCGACGGGCGCGGCGGCGGGCATGACGCGCCCCACGCCCATCCAGGCGTGGACGGCGCGCCAGGCGGTGCAGCCGCCCATCATCATGCAGTCGGTGAAGAGCACGCAGGTGCAGAAGCCGGTGCTGCAGACGGCGATCGCGCCGGTGGCGCCGCCCGTGGGCGGTGCGGGCGCGCAGCCGCCGCCGCCCTCGTACGCGAGCTCCATCCAGCAGAAGCAGGCGTCGACGCCGCCCAGCTATCCGCTGGCGCCCAAGCCGCCGTCGCCGCCCGCCCCCGCGCCCGCGCCCGCGCCCGCCGTGCCCACCACGGAGCCGCCCAGCTACGCCATCACCATGCAGGCGCTGGCCGTGCAGCGCGGCATGCACCCCATCCCGCCGCCGCCCTACGGGAACCCCAGCGACAACACCACGACGGTCAACTCCCACCACTCGCCGCTGCATAAAAAGTTCTCGAACAACTGCGACGTCAAGGGCGAGTCGTCCCAGATGGAAATAAAGTGTCCCAACCAAAACTGCAGCTTGCTGAAGGACGCGCCGTCCGGCTCCGATAAGAGTTCGAACGGATCCTCGGAGAGGCGGCCGAAGGGCGGGTCGGAAAAAATCCGACATCAGTCGCCCATACCCGAGCGAAAGAACATTAGTAAAGAAAAAGAGGACGAAAGACGAGATTGTAAAGTTAGAAATTACTCCCCGCAAGCTTTCAAATTCTTTATGGAGCAGCATGTCGAGAACATTCTTAAGAGCTACAAGCAGCGCACGTACCGTCGCATGCAGCTGGAGAAGGAAATGACTAAAATTGGGCTCAGTTCGGAAGCTCAGGATCAAATGAGGAAGATGCTGTCCCAAAAGGAATCCAATTACATTAGATTGAAACGAGCAAAGATGGATAAGTCTATGTTCACGAAAATAAAGCCTATCGGTATTGGTGCCTTCGGGGAAGTGACGCTTGTGAGAAAGATCGATACTAGTCATCTCTATGCCATGAAAACCCTCCGCAAAGCTGACGTCCTCAAGAGGAACCAGGTGGCGCACGTCAAAGCCGAACGAGATATCTTAGCCGAGGCCGACAACGAGTGGGTCGTGAAGCTGTACTATAGCTTTCAGGACAAAGATAATTTGTACTTCGTAATGGACTACATACCTGGAGGCGATTTGATGTCGCTTTTGATAAAATTGGGCATTTTTGAAGAGAATTTAGCGAGGTTTTATATAGCGGAGTTGACGTGTGCGGTGGAGAGCGTGCACAAAATGGGATTTATTCACAGGGATATCAAACCTGACAATATTCTCATAGATCGTGACGGTCACATTAAGTTGACGGATTTCGGTCTGTGCACGGGCTTCAGGTGGACGCACAACTCTAAATATTATCAGAGGAATGGTGAGCATACATTTTATTTTATTAATTAATCAGTAATATTTATTTGATTTAATTTTTTTGCCGTATAAGAAATCATAATCTGAGGTTACATTTAAACATTTCTCTTTTCGATTAGCAAGTAATACGCACTATAAAACAAATGAAATTCTGGAAAATAATTTACTACTCATCTCAATAATATTATGCTTACAATAGAAATCAATTTTCTAAAAAAAAAACTTTTTAGAAAACTCAAAAAAAATTGAACGTGCAGGATTCGGATCGAAGCCGCGCCTCTTGCGAACCGTCTAAGCCCTCTGACAGCTAAGCCATGCGTACTACATTCTGCGTTAAAATTCGTATACGGTTATGATAACCTATTTTTATTGTTAGCATCTCTATGGATGGAGAGTAATACAATTTTTTTGAAAAAGGATTTTTTAAAATAACGCTAGAGAATTTGTACGGCATTACAGAAGCGGGGGCTTGAATCCTGCTGCGTTCAAATTTTTATACGTTTTCTAAAAATGTTTTGGCCAGTCGTGGCACAGAGGCACAAAGTGTGACTGTAAAGCGACTGGTTGTGGGTTCGAATCTCACTCGAGGAGTGGAAATATTTAATGTTTTCTTTTCTTTGCTCTGGTGTCGAGGCAAAGCGCGGCGTACTTAACGCCGTGTAGTGTCGTGTAGTGTAGGAGTGTCTTAACACACCTAGTGTTAAGACACTCCCTCTGCCTACCCGAATGTGTACGCGTGAAGTGTGAAGCTAAATAAAATGTATATAATAATTTCCCAACTGTATGAATAACACTTTAAAAAATGTTAAAACTTCTGCTATGCTAACCCAATGAACATTTCTTACTATAAATGTTTTTAATGTATTCTTAAATTGTTTTTCAATTTCTCACTGTATTTCACTTTAAAAATATAAAAATAATTAAAACTACTAACATGTAAACATTTACAAATTCCAGACCACGGCCGACAAGACTCCATGGACCCAGTCGACGGTGAATGGGGAGCTATGGGTGAATGCAGATGCCACCAGCTAAAACCACTAGAAAGGCGGCGTAAAAGGGAACACCAGCGGTGTCTAGCCCATTCCCTAGTGGGTACCCCTAATTATATTGCACCGGAAGTGTTGCAGAGAACGGGATACACCCAGCTGTGTGACTGGTGGTCCGTGGGGGTGATATTGTATGAGATGCTGGTTGGTTCCCCACCCTTTTTAGCGGCCACGCCGGCTGAAACTCAGCTTAAAGTATGTTGTTTTATTTGTTTTTGAGATTTTTTTGTTTATTTATGACTTTTTTATTTGGAATTATATTATAATATTAAAGGCGTTTTGGCGCAGAGGTACAATGTGTGACTGTAAAGCGATGGTTGTGGGTTCGGTTCCCAATTGGAAGTGATTGTAATTTAATTTTGATTGATTTTTATTTCTTTGCCCTGGTACGTAAGACAAAGAGTGGCTATGAGTTCTGCCACTCAATATGAAAAATGCTTCGATTTCGACGGAGGACGGAGTGTCTTTACTCTAGGTTCTGATACTGCTTTTTTAATGTAATATTTATATGTCTTTAGTCAGACAGATTTCTTAATGCTAAATCACTTTGTTTTTCATATCCGGCTCATATAGTAAATACTAGCGGCCCGCTCGCGCCTTCGCCTGCGTGAACTACATAACCGTATGGGATAGATTTTTGAAAAATAAAGCAGTCTGTGTTTAAGCTTCGCTTATCAACTATATTTATGGCAAAATTCATTACAATTGGTCAAGTGGTTTAGAATTTACATATAAAATATTACCCCCTATTTCTACCCTCTAGAGGTGGTTTTTGAAAAAAATAAGTACCCTATGTTTGACCCTGGATTTTTTACTACTTTCATTCTAAATTTCAAATCGGACCGGTGGATTAGCCGTGAAAGCGAGACAGACAAACAGACAGACTTTCGCATTTCTAATATGTATATGGATTGCGCTTTAGTTGACGGATTTTAACGCCGCGCTTTTTTTTAAAAGAGTTTATTATTTGAATAAATTGCGAAAATAATTTAAACTGACGTAAACGTAAACTGCTGTTTAGAGAACTGAATTTATATGCCACTTTTTAATTTGTCTAAATATGGCGGTAGCCAACCGCAGTCAACATTATTACATTGTCAGCTGACTAGTTGCTTTATAAGTTGTTAACAAGACATTTGGAAAATGTATGAAGATTTAAACCCGTGATTCGAAATACGAATAAGAATTTTGAAGTGGGGAACGGAGTGTCTTAACACTAGGTTCCCTCTGCCTACCCAGCTGTGTGCGGGATATAGCGTGAAGCTATTAATTTCCAAGCAGCTGGTAGTAGAAGCATGACTCAGTGGTCAGATCACAGAGCACTTGGACAGATCCCAAGAGGCGCGGGTTCGAATCCCGCTGCGTTGAAGTATGTATACGTTTTCTAAATGTCTTGTTCAATTTCCTAAGCGTGTGAATAACAGTTGTGTAAATGTTAAAAAGTACTTGTCTACTCAAATTTACAATTTATTATGCTCTTTGACCTTTTTGTACACATTTATGTCAGGGGAGTTCAACCTTTATGATATTATCAATATTATTTTTGAAACCTTTTAAATAAGTATTTAACAGCGACATAAGTGAATATTTTTTGGGAATGATACTTATTGGATTTTTTAATCATACATTCGAAAAATTTATTAATAATTTAAATAAGTTTGTAATTTTCTTTTGCATTTATTATATATTAACATTTCTCCATTACAGGTAATAAATTGGGAGAACACCCTCTCTATCCCCGATGCAGCGAATCTATCGCGGGAGAGCAAAGACCTGATACTGCAACTTTGCTCCGGCCAAGAAATACGACTGGGGAAGGACGCGAACGAAGTAAAGAACCATCCGTTCCTAAAAAGCATTGACTTCGAAAAGGGCCTCAGGCGGCAAGTAGCGCCCTACATACCCCGAATAGACTATCCCACAGACACTTCGAACTTCGACCCGATCGATCCTGACAAGCTCCGGAACTCCGGCAGTTCGGATTCGAACAAATCCGACAGCGAACTGTTGGACAACGGGAAAACTTTCCACGGTTTCTTCGAATTCACGTTCAGAAGGTTCTTCGACGACGGCTACACGAACAAAATTAACTTAGACGACAACGACAACCAGGGCCCGGTCTACGTGTGAGTGATCGGACACTTGCTTAGTGCCTTGACTCTCTATTAAACGTATAGTTGAAAAAAAATAATAATAATAAATAAAAAAAAGTAAACAACAAATCTTATTTAAATTAGAAGCGTGAACTGTTAATAATCCCGGTGATAATGTTGTAATTTTGTATCGTTATGTATTTTGTAAGTTAACTTGTATTATATTAGTGTAGACAGTGAGAACATGGTGCTGAACCCCTATGGGACCGCGTTTTATTATACACTGTACTATTTTTGTAATTAGAGAAAAATTATTTATGATATAAGCAAGTGTTTGCGATAGTGTCATGTCCACTATATTTTCATATGTATTTATCGACGTAGGTCGCTTAATGTGTGTTTGTTTATGTAAATCTAAATAACATGGAGTTAATCGGCGTACATAAATAAATAAGGTTGTAAGGGAGTGCTTCCAAAGTCTATAGCGTGCCTTATACAATGTAAACGTTTTTACAATGTTATTTAGGGACTTCATAATAATTTACTAAAAAAAAGTGTAGAACCGATTTTTTTTCTATTACATATAACTCTATAATGTAGCGAGTGCAATAAATATTTATTAACAAAATGAAAATCTAAACTTGTCTTTGTTGAAGCGTTTTTTTTTTTATGTTGGATATTTGAATTTTAATTTAAAATTTCCACTTCCGGTGGTTGTGGCCATTATTTAGAAAAAAAACAAACGATCTCCAGTAATTTAATGTGTGGGTGGAATATTTTTGTAAAGTTTAATTTTGACATTAGATGTTGGCGGCCATGTTTGCACCGGAAGTGCGGGCTTCTTGGATTGGTTTACACAATTGAGGAAAATTACTTTTTTTTCTTCTTCTATATACATATATTTGTTTTAACTAACCGCGTCCGATTTATTTAATATATATATATATAATATAATTGCAAATAACAATTTTCAAAAATCTGTGAACAAAGTATTTGTGTGACAGCGGCTAAGAGTTAGCTGGTTTGTGGTCTTTGGGACTTCATTTGTACAGTATGTTGTAAACAAGTCACTTCAACTTAAATTATGTGTTACTGAATGTAAATTGTTTTATTCTAAAATGAAACATGCTTTTAAGTAAATGAAAATAAAATATGGGAATTCTGTTGACTTTCTGTTTGTAACCTTTATGTATTTATGTTTTTTATATTGCAGTGGTTAGCGTCGTAGTGTTAACGTGATGGTCGTAGGTTCGATTCCTACTCGAGGGAATAAACAATTTCATTTCTTTGCTCTGGTGGTGGTGAAGTTCCGCAACAGCCCCACAGCGCGGCGTTGAGTTCCGTCATCCAACACGAAATGTCTCGACTTCGGGCGAAGTGGAGGACAGAGTGTTCTGACACTATGTTTTCTGTGGCTATCCCACTATAAGAGAAAGTGAGGAACTTAAATTATATATTTAGTTGATACCATTTTTATTCGTATAGATTTTTAAGACTTAAAAATAGACTTAAAGCAAATACGCTTCAGTCCAAAAATGCATTTTTTTAACTGAGTATACGAAATTTTAGAGCTCATAAAGGGCTACACTATATTATGAGAGGCAACCTGAAAACCCACCGCGATTCTATAAAAAAAGCACTTAGAAAATAACGTTTAGGTGCAAAACAGCTTCGATCCAAAAAATGTTACGAGCAAAAACGCCACAGTCACAATCTACCAATCTAAAGTAGTAATTTCAAAATATTTAAAATGGAGAATCTATGATTTTTCATAGTAAATCGATTGTGGATAGTGGCTGTCAGCTGTCATACAATGAATATTAACGTGCAAACACGCTTTAGCCCTACGTTTAAATGCAAAGACACCTAAGTCCTACAGTATTTCTCAATTTTCATATGGTTACTGTTATTTAATTTTATTTTAATTAGTGTTATATTAATAAAGTATTCCAATAAACGAACCAACATTTAATTCGGGTAGAAATATCGATTTATTAAGACACAGTAGAAATTTGCAATTTACTCGATTTAGGTATTCTGTGACTGAAGCGCTTTTGCTTTTATACCCTTCAAGTAATGGATAATAAAATTATCTGGTTGAGGTTGGCCTGAAAACTATTTAACAAAATTGCCCCAATAGCTTTTTTAGTTTGTTGTTTCAATTGGGCGGTGATCGTAGCGCGGTGTGACAGCGTCTTGAGTGTAAACGCGAGTGGTTACGGGTTCGATTACCACTCAGGACTATTTTTGAAAAGTGCAAATAAATAGAAAATCAGAAGGATCAGAACTATTTGATCCACACGTTTTTAGAGAGTAATGCGCTTTTTAATTTAATTACATTTCTTCCAAGTCCAAAAGGTATTTTTCATATTCTTTCTCAATTGATTTGAGGTTTCAATAATTACCGATTAGCGTTTATTTATAGTTGTTTTTGTAAATTGTGACCCATGTCTGTTCTTATAGTTAAGGGATAGTGGAGTGACATTTTTTATAAGGCTCGCTTCGGATAGCCAAATGAATCTTCATCGTTGTTAATTAAGCTGTGTACAGTAGAAATCGATTAACCGGGCTAATTGTTGTTGTTACGCATCTGGATAGTCGAATATATGAAGAATAGCAGGTTTTGTGCAAAAGTAGTAGGTATATAGCATTATATATTTATCAAAAAAAAAAACAAAAACGTTTCAAGTAGTTTAACACGCCTTTTAAACTATAAAGAGAGAAAAAATGTGTAGGTACTTTGGTTTCACAGTACATTTATTTATATTCTGTTTTACATCTTCGACCGAATATCATATAGTGGAGAATATTTCTTACATATGTCAAGTACATACATGGAACTGCGTGTAATGGTAATTTTATTAATTTTATGTTCCTCTTCTTACTATTTCTCAAAAATGGTGAAAGATATTTCTATATATGTGTTTTACTCCTCCAATAAGAAATTTTGAACTCTCTGGTTGAAGTCGTCAGCGTATTTCATATGAATATCGTGTTTGCCTTCTGGGTATAAGAAATACCTGAAATTATAAAAATACACTATGACGTTTACATTCAAGTAAATATGTAATTGCTTTTACGTCGAAAAATGCTGTTTAAATGTCGAATCCTGTGGGATTTGAACCCGCGCCTTTGGGATCCATATTCAGAATGCATGGCATAGCAATCAGAGCGCTGTACAAAAAAAAATTTTGTAATATTTTAAATTAAGCGAAGAGGCCAGCCGCGGCGCAGAGGCCCATAAGTGAGGCTGTAAATGCGATTGGTGGGTTCGATTCCCTCTCGAGGAGTGGAAATATTTATTATTTTCCTTTGTTTCGCCCTGGTGTTAAGGTAGAGCGCGGCGTTGACTTCCGTAGTATTCTGCAAAAAGTGGAGATCGGAGTGTCTTAACACGAGGTTCCTTCTGCCTACCCCCTGCTATATGCAGGACACAGCGGGAAGCTGAAAAAAAAGTGCACGAATAGCAGTTTAAACTCGTTAAAATGATACTTACTTAGAGTTCTTGATATGGTGGCATAAAAATGGGAAATGTACTGGATGCATGAGCTTATCCAACTGTCCTTGCAATATAAATGTAGGACAGGATATATATTTTAATAGATTGCTACATATGTCAGGTTGCATCTCAAGCGCACTCAAAACATTGTCTAACCATGCTTCCCACATGCGGGCAAATTTTTCTTTGCCGTGTGCTTCGATCATTAATGTTTTAATTTCATGGTCCCAGGAGTCGACCTGTCTTACATCTAAAAAAGAATATTTTTCATCGTGTTATTTTGTATAATTATAAATAAATACGCTGACTCTTTAAAATATGCTACATAGAATTTTTTACTTCTAAAAAAAAAACTAACAACAAAAGATAATTGTTTTAAAGATCATATACATGAAGAAAATTATGTTCTATAATCCATACTCATATTATAAATGCGAATATCAGTCTGTCTGTCACACTTTCACGGCTTATCTACCGGTCCGTTTTGGATGAAATTTAGAATGAAAGTAGTAAAAATTACTGAAATAGAGGATGAAAGTTTATATGAAAAATCTACAACGCTTGTACTGAATTTTGGCATAAATATAGTTGATAATGCAAGGTTGATTTATTTTTCAAAAATCCACCCCCGTATGTTGCAATACAGCGAAACAGCAACGTAGTTCACGCGGCGAAGCCTCGAGCAGGCCGCTAGTAATATATATTTTAAAGATGTTTTCATCCATTTGGAGTCATATACTATAATATAAAGGTATAAAAGCAAATAATACACACTTTTACATGTATTCGTGTCACTTTGGTGTACAAACGAGTGGGTGCACCAAACCACTAAATTCCTTACTTCCTGCGGATGTTGTGCGGCAAGCATCATGCTGACCACGCCGCCTCCGCTCCACCCCATTACTGAGTACTTAGGAATGTTTAAATACTGAAAATCAATAACGATATTTTATTTTTATAATAGGTGTCTATCTATTCTAGAAACTCTACCTTTAGTAAAAAAACTTTAGAAAATATATAATATTCGAAATTCGAAATTTTTATACGCTTGTTATACCTACTACCTAATTTTTTTGTTAAAATATTTAAAAATTATACATATGTTTTATAAAAATGTTTTTCACATGCTAACTATGTCAATAACACTTTAAAAATATTAAAATATATAATTCGTGTATTGATATTAGGTTCCTTTAAGTTTAGTTTCGTTTGTTCAGTCTTTATTGATGTATCTGTAGGACACCTACTGTTATATAGGAAGAGCTTAATGGTCACATTTTGTTTATTTTTTTGGTAATTTAGGACCACTATACTATTTTTGTAAATATTTCTATTTAAGAATCAAAACAATTAAAAACAAACCTTCATTAATTCGTATGCAGTATCCGCATCTGTCTGGAAACTATCTCTGGTAATTATCCTCTCTGGGGGAACGCTTTTCCCGTATCCTTGAGGATCGAATATTACGAGGGTAAACTTTTCTTTATTAAAGCCACTGATTTGATACCCGTAATGAGATCTAATAGTACCCAAGACTCCTGGTATGAGTACCACTTTGTGTGGACCGTGACCGACTTTCGTGTAATTTATATTGAATTTACCTAATTTCACTCGTTGTTCCTAAAATGATTAATTTAAATGATAATTTATGAGTATGTTGATAGGTACAAATATAAAACTTTTTATAATGCAGGTTCACGCTTGATTTTGTATAGCTGGGTAGTTGGGGCAATCCATAGATAGGCGGAACTGAACACCGTGCTTTGTCGTAGGTACTAGCACGAAAAAATGAAAATTTAAAATCCACGAGTGGGAATCGAATCCACAACCACCGCGTGACAGTTAGACACTTCCCTTTTAACATCCGAGCGCCAGCAAACGCGTCGCAAGCGTTTGTTGCGAGGTTCCTTTAATTTGTGTTCAACAACTGGCTGGCAGCAAGCTTTAACCAGCTCTCGTCAGTTAAGTCAAACACCCTATTTACGCTTTTGTTTTCATAGACTTGCCTGGCCTGGCCATGTGTGTATATACACCATTACATACCTGTACCAGGCGTTAATACATTAATAAATGAACTCGTATATCTTTTTTTTTTAAGTGATAACCCGGGAAAAGTGATCCATATTTCTTTTGCATAAAGGTGAAAATCGACTCTCTTAGGTCGTATATAAACATACTAAGCTCTATGATGCTCTATGTCGTATAAGCCTACTTTAACGTAGATATTGCGAATGTGAGAAAACATTTTTTTTTATTTTTATTATTATCATAGCTTCACGTTGTATCCCGCAGACAGCAGGGTAGGCAAAGGGAACCTAGAACTCTTCGTTCCCCACTTTCCGCCAAATTCGGAGGCATTGCGTGTTAAGTGGCGGAACTTAACGCTGCGCTTTTCTTCGACGACAGAGCGAAGAAAATGGAAATATTCAATATTTCCACTCCTCGAATGGGAATCGAACCCACATCCAGTAGTTTACAGTCACACACTTGTGCCACTGCGCCACGACTGGCCCCTTGAAAACAATTAACATTTCAAAAATAAATATATTGCAACAAAACGTACGGATCATATGTCCGTAGTGTTCATCATTAGAAACAGTGAAAATGAAAGGCTTTTGCTATTTATGTCTTTTTTGCTTTAAATCTTCATGTTCTCATTATTTGAAATGAATTGGTAAGATGATATGTAGTAAATATATTTTTTTTAAATATCGTAAGCGGTCCCTCGAGTTGATATCGGAGTTAAAACCATTACGTTCAGTCACAATGTAGTTGAATTAAGTAAAATAGAAAAAAATCTCGCTCGAAACTGATATTTCATCACAATAGGAATAATATTCTTATATAAAATTATTATATTCGGTTTACCTTTAATACAGGAAGTGCAGTGGAAGTTAATGCTTTCGCTATCTGACGTAAAGTATGTCCCATTATCATTATTTTTTGATTTGAAGTCCTTTTTTCTTTATTTCTTATAATCCACTCTATCTGTAAGCATTAACATTGACAATTGTAATGTTTCTTTTTATTACACATTCCTTGTTGTGAAAGAAAAAGAAAGAAACAGGTAGTAATTCCTTGGTTCTCTCCTTCCTTTAATTATTGAGCTGAGCGAAGCGAACTGTTTATTGGTCAAAAGTGTGTTTCGTTGTGCTTTAACTCTTCCTGGGTTATTTGTAGTAGACCTCTGAAATTTGGCAGGGATATAGTTAAACAATTATCTCTCTCTTAGCTGTATGAAGGATAGTATGATAGTACAGCTTTGGCATGTATAGGCGGTAAGACAGGCTCTCCGTTATTATGGGGATAGCCAGATGGGTCGACGAAATTTTCGGCATTTCCGAGCGTAAATAATTATGATCACTTTATAAAAATATTTTCTTTTCCTTCCGAAAACACCTAATGCATGCAATATAAGGAAACAGAATATAAATGAAAAGTAGCTGAATAGAGTTTGAGTAATTTTTATTGGTTAAGTTGAATTCAAGTATATATATCCATTTCAATAAATATATCCTACATAACATCACTGTATAGGTGCTATAAGTTCAAGCAAAAATTATTAGTTTGTCTCAAATGTTTACTTCTTAAAACTTAACCTAAAACTTTAAAAAATTATACTCTGAACTGAAATACGTCCATTCTGTAAAAATATCTTAACTATTTATAGGCATATTTATAGCTTCAATTTAAAGTTTTGTGGAAGCGATTGAAATTTTTCGCTGGACAAAATTTTATATTAATTAACTATTTACTTAGGAACATTAAAAATTTGCTTGTTTAATGTTGATATTGATGCGATTTGGACTCCGAGTGTGTTAAAAAATTGACATTAGTCTAATTTTTTTCATTATAATGGAAAATACCCATTACGTTGAACAATTTTATATAAGGCGACATTATCTTATTTCCTAAAGTTAAGCAGGACTTATTTGGTATTTCACCAAATATTTCAGATCTGTAATTTTTATAAGGACAAACGTTTATCACGCTGAACAAGTTTTGTTAAGGTTTCATTGATTTATTTCTTATAGCTGAGCTAAGTATTTCATTTTGATGTATACAACAAAAAACCTTTTGTTTGAATCTGTCCAGTACATCAAGAGATGTGCGCGTACAAATATATAAAAACATAGAAAAAAAATAAAAAATTAATATATTCATGTTTTATTGTTGTTTTCACGTTCCTCTGAACGTTTGTAAATTTGAATGTGTATATATAAAGATTTGTATATGTACAGACTCAATTGTATAGTAGAATAGTTTCTTCCTTTTTCTTTTAGCTTCATGGTTTTTCCCGCCGCGAGATAATCTCGCATAGAGGGTAACCTGGGTTCAAACAATTCCATCCTCCAGTCTCCACTCGAAATCGTGACTTTGGAGCGGAATACAACGCCGCGTTTTGTCTTTGGTACCAAAGCGAAGAAATACCAATATAAAAATAATTATACCCCTGAGAGGGAACCGAATCCCCAACCGTCTTTTTACAGTCAGACGCTGTCTCACTGCGCTACGGCAGCCTCAAGTACATAGTAGAGTAGTTTAGGTTTCTAATCAGCAAGCAGTGAATAAATTTTTATATTTCTAACGTAGAAAATGACTATTTTTTTTACAATTTCTCAACCCTTTTTCGTCAACTTAGTGGTAGAATTTTTATAAACACTGAAATACGTATTTACTATTTTTTAATCATAAACTTATAAACAAAGTTTAATATTTTAACTTTGAAAATGGAGTACTTGCATACAAACTTTCAACCTTTATTTCACCATCTCAGGGGTCGAGTTTTCACAATCGACGAAATAGAAATTTAATATTTTTTAATCAAATATACAGAAATAAAATTTCATGGCTTTAACTTGAAAATTGATGGAATTTCATACAAACTGTCAACCCCTACTTCCCCCTTTCGGGGAATCTTTATTTTGAAACAATGATTACAATACAAGTATTATAAAATAAACAAAAATTATAATAAAAATTCTAACAAATTCTAACAAATTAGAACAAAAAAAAAATGTCCATGTCAGGAGGTTCATCGAACCGTGGACCGTAATAAAAAATTAACCATAAAAAGCAAGCGCTCTTCTAACTGAGCTATCACAACGTTGTCATAAACCGTGAAATTGACATTCGTATACTATGTATAAAATGTTATTTTAGCAGCTTTTTATCAATTATTTTGCTGTCCCGGAACCTCTAAACTAATACTTAAACTTTATGGTACGGTATTCAAATTGACTTTTAAAGTATTATAACGAATCTTTTGTACGAGAGGAAAGAAAAGTGTTGTTTTAGAATTTTTCAGCCAATTTTTATATTTTTATTGGAATATTCTAATAAAAGAATTAGCGAAATCCAACTAACGGTCCAACCGTTCTCGAGTTTTGCGCTTAGCAACACTTTCAGCGACTTTTTTTATATTATAGATATCAAAATCATATTTATAAAACAAATAATATATCTTAGGGCGAGTCTTTTAATTTATACATCTACAAAAAGTATTGTCGATTGCCGTCGATAAAAGATCGCCGTATATAAAAGACTAGATGTGATTACTCGCCGCTTCGCTCGCGCGGTCAATGAAGATGATCAATAAATTCATGAATATACACATGAGTTTGGTTCTTACTTCCGCCAGTTTTAAAGCTTACCCTACGTAAGTTATTGAAATAATACCTTTGTATTTTTTAATAAGTAGCCCAAATTGGATACTGTGGGACTCATCGGTGTACCCGATACTACTCGATTCTACAAACTTAGCGGAAATCGATGCCTATTGTGGGCTTCTACTGCTTTTATGTTACGGGGTTACTTCCAGAGAAAACCACAGCCCCGATGACTTACAGGAGGATCATCCCGACACTCCCGCAGTAGCTCCTCTAGTATTGGCGAAGAAGAAGATGTACGGAGTGCCTTCTCTTACCGTCTAATCTCCGACGGTAAAGCCGGTCAAAAGCGGTACATTTATTTTGACTTGCGCACCCGCACCGAAGAAAGCCGCAATATTCTTCGGTGCGATAACTACCTCGTAGAAGGTGTAACTCTCTATCTCCCATTTCGAATTTGAAGAGTAAAATGCTTACAAATGCTGACTGAATATGTATGTACTTATTTAGTGGCCACTAAGGAGTAAAGTTTCATATTTGGCTACTTTACGGTTAAAAATTCTAAAATCGCTATATTAAGTCTTTACAGATTCTTAATCAGTAGCTAACAAGCAAAGGTTCATACTTCTAACATCAAAAATGACGGAATTAGATACACACATTCAACCCCTATATGGCCACCTTGAGGAATATGAAAGCTAAATTTTCAAAACTGCTGAGATAACTTTTTACTAATTCCCAATGAGTAGCCAAAGTAGTAGTAATCAAAGTTTAATATTTCTAAGATGAAAATGACGGACTTCTATACACACGTTCAACCCCTTATATACAAATTTATAATCAGCAGCATATTTACTAATTTATAATCAGCAGCCAGTGAATAAAGTTTTGTATTTCTAACGTTGAAAATGACACATTTTCATACAAAAATTCAACCCTTACTTCACTAACTTAGGGGTAGAATTTTTAAAACCGATATTTAATACTTATTTTATTTTAAGTGTATTTATTTTATCGTTATGTAAATAAGTTAATTATAAAGTTTGTGATTTAAGTGAGAATGCGAAACATAGGGCGCTAGTTCACAAGAAATCTCAACTATATTAAAATATCAAAAATATTAGCTTTTCTTCTTGTCCTCATCCTTTCCTACTGCGAAAGTAACTTTGTCTGTCTGTATGTTACTCAATCACGCCTTAATCTAATGAACCAATTTTGATGAAATTTGACACAGCAATAGTCTAGAGACTATCTTTGTATCTTGGGCTCATTCCTGTGTTCATTTCGCTGCGGAACATACACGTAAATGAAAGATAAAGACAATGGCCAACATTGTAAAAAATAAAAAAACTTATGGGAGAAAAAGATATTGTTTATAAGTATTGTATAAATGTAAGGTTAACTAAATAAGAAAAAAATCGCGCTCAAAATTCTGTTTAAAGATTGGCTTATCATAATTAGCTATGAATTAGTAATATTTTTTTTAACAAGTATCTTTTTATTTTTTTTTTATAAAAAAACCCAGATGTGGGAAAATAACTTGTATCGTATGGAAAATAACTGGAATAATTTAAAATATATTAATTCAAACATTTCATTTTTTTTGCTACAAATAAAAAAAAGTTAATTTATTGTTAACGATTACAGGGGTGACCGAAATGCTAGAAATTCACCGAAGCGATGGAAAATATCATGTGTGGATATTAAAATATGACATACACACATCTTCAATTAATTTGTAGTATTTTTTTAAATAAACTAATAATAGTTCTCGAGAAAAGCTTTTAGTGGACATGAAAGAGACTTCGCTGTTATGCTCAGTACTTCTACTGCGTATAAATTATTTCTAAGTCTATTATCAGTCGGCTTTAAATATTCTATAAATGTACCTAATATATTTAGATACTTTTAAAATGTTTGCTACGTATTCTTATTTTTATGGTACTTTTAACACATAATACTTGTAAAAAAACTATAATTCTTAAGTATTTTTTTATTTAATTAATTCCTATTGATTTTTTATGTTAAAACACTTGTATTATAACAGCATTGACCTTCAAAGGTTTTTAAATATAAAAAATATATTTTTTTCATTATTTGAATATAATGTTTATGTTGATGTTAAAACATGTAAGATATTTTTTGTTTAATGGTTAAAATTGAATGGGTGAAACATTAACATTTATTACAATTTCAATGGCTCATTTACCTACAATTTTAATTACTTATTCTCAAACAACTTGATGTTTTTTTATGAAACACAATACTTACGTTTTGTAAAGTAAAAATTAAAGGATCATAAAAATTTTCCAAATTTTCTGTGGTTTTTTAAATCGCTGTATTTTCTTGAAAATGGTCGCATTGAAATTAAAAAACAAGCATTTTAAAGCTTAAAGTTTCTAGTTTTGAGATCTTCAAATGAAAAAAAATTCAAGGACATGTCCCTCTCAATTCTAATGAATAAAGAGAGAAAAAAAAACCATTTTTATTTTAGTTCTAGTTTTATGGTCTACAAAGTTCGATTTTTTTTAAGTACGGTGGTTAACCACTATATGGATCGGATAACTCGTTTATCCGGCTTCAATTTGCTGTTTTTAAAAGTTTAATAATACGTCTGCTTTTCGCTGAGATATCAAACTCTGAATGGAAAAGGATCTTTTTGTCTTTAACCATAAATATCTCAGTAACCGATGATCATACAAGAAACGTAAAGAGTATTTTAAAACCTTGAGTAAATTTCCCACAAAACTGCTACGGATTTTTGAAAAGAAAATCTTCTTCTGTACATTAATTTTAAAAATGAATAAAAAAAGGGCTTTTGGTGGCTTTTGGAATAAAAGCTGAATAAAAAACAAAATATTTTTTTTTATCTTTTTTCATGCTTTTTTATTGATAGCACCGTTTAAATATATAGTGTGAAATAAAAACCTATATTCGGCATCAGAGCTACGGACTGTCTCAACGCCCACACCTTATCTCTTTAGATATAATTAATTTACATGTCTTCGCTCGGGTGCCAGTCAAAGAGCGGCGTTGAGTTTCGCCGCTCAACATGCAATGTTCTTAATTAAAGCTTAAAATAGGGGAATAAGTGAAGACTTACATACTACTTCGCTTCATTAACCAGTTGACATGATTAGATTTATAAATTCTCTATCTACATATATGAAAAATTAAAATAATTTAAACTAAATCATTCCTCCGAGTGAGGATCAAAACAACCAGCGACTCCTGTTAGACGGTTCCTAAAGCGCCGCAATTTAGTAAAACTTAACTCTGTTAAGGCATTTTAATTACAATCTCGAGAAGATGTCACAATCATGTCAAATCTAGTAAAAACGAGTAAAAATTGTGAATGTCCTAGTTCTTTCTTTCTTTATTACAAAACTAGCGGCCCGCTCGCGGCTTCGCCGCGTGGACTGCCTAATAGTTTCGTTATGTTGCAACCCTCGAGGGTGGATTTTTGAAAAATAAAGTAGCCATAGTATGTTTGACCTTCGATTATCAAGTCTATTTATTCAAAAATTCATTAAAATCGGTCAAGCGGTTTAGTTTTTTCATATAAACTTTCATTCCCTATTTCAACCCTTAACCGGTTAATCTTTGAAAAAATAAGTAGCCTATGTTAGACACATGGTTATTTACTACTTTCATTCTAAATTTCATCCAAATTGGTCCCGTAGATTAGCCGTGAAAGCGTGACAGACACACACACAGACTTTCGCATTTATAATATAAGTATGGATAATGCCCTACTGCTGGTTATTTCTGATAGTAATATTTTTTTTGTTAACCTTTAGTGTTTGTGTTCTGTGTTTCTAGTCATTTCCTGGAGTGGCAATCAAGCCCACAACTAGTCGCGATTGCATGGCGATGGCCTCAATATCAATAACATAAAGTTTTAATTCGAATTCAGATTCAAATCCTTTCTTCAAACTATTGCAAGCACGTTTGAATCGTTGAATAAACTTAAGATTACCAAGGACTCGAAAGACACTACTGTTAAGAAGAGCCTCCGAGGAAAGCTTCTTTTAAATTATAAAAATCACAATTATATTATTTAATACAATGATAGCTAACCTGCACTAAGCTCAAATAAAATGACTTCCACGTGTTTTTTAGCTTTTAAATATTCTTTTACAGAGCAATAAGCCTTACTTATTAAAATTATAGATTTCAAATATTTACAGTGTGGGATTTTATATACGACTTTCAAAAAATGAAGCATGTAACTTTTTATTTTGAATAAAATTATTTGACTTTGACTTTGACTTAGCATTACTATATAGCTGTTGTTACCCGCGGTGAAAGAACAATAAATTCATAAATATGTACACATGAGTACGGTGCCTACTAATGTAGGCACCTACTAAAGTAGCCGACTTTTAATATTTACTCGCAGCAAATGCTATTGAACTTTAGTCAGTAGACTGTGATTATACCCTCGAATTACCAGAAGTACTGAAACACTTATCTACTGTACTGTATCTTAAGAAGATTAAAAAGACAACTATAAACGAGATAGATGAACGTAGGTACAACATGAATTTCAAGGTAGAATTTCTACAAACGCTTAATAAAGCTTCATCATTTTAAAAAAAACATCATCAAGTTAAAAAAATATACACAGAATGCTCTACATTCTTTAAGCCAAACTTACATTAGCGCTGAGGCATTTAATTTATAAATATCCTGAAAGTTCCAACTTTTTCACTTCAAAAATGATCGATTTCCATTAAAAATTTCAACCGCTATAACACCTTAGAGGTTGAATTTCAAAAAATCTAAACATTATATTAGCACGATAGCCACAAATGGATGTACTAGATATAATCTTGAATTACGAAAAAAAATTAAAATAAAGAAATTCATTTTGTTTCAATTTCAATTTTAATAAAATATAATTTACTTACGTAAAGATAAAAGGATCTTCAAAGGGTTGCTAGAATTTTTATTATATCTTAAATATTATTAAAATAGTCGACCGTCCGCACTCAACGTAACAATCATGTAACTTCATTGTGATTTGAACAATAGAGCCTTTTAAAGCATGGGTATTTACGAAATGCGAGTGTCTTAAATGTAGACACAGTTTTCATATCATATGTATCACGTGGGGCCTGTCGTGGCGCAGTGGCACAAGCGTGTGACTGTAAACTACTGATCGTGAGCTCAATTCCCACCCGAAGAGTGGAATATTTAATATTAAATATTTTAATTTCTCGAAGGCGAATGGGACCCCCATGTCACGGTTACAATCACATTTTGCGTCTCTGCGCCACGACTGGCCTTAGATATTTTTACATTTATAATAATTACAAATCTGATATCTGAATAACCATTACTCATTATTATGCCTATTGGCAGAGCGCAATAGCCTTACAATTAAATCTAAAACATATTTTATTTAGACATTTAGGTACATTACAAACATAGTAATATAATTTACTTAAAATATATTGTATACTTTCATATAAAAGATTTTACTATTCCAACAAGAATTCTTGAACTCTTTGGTTAAAATCGTCAGCGTACGTCATATGGATCTCGTGTCTGCCTTGTGGGTATAAGAAATATCTGAAATTATATAAAAAACAAGATAACATTATTTTAATATTTTTAAAGTACACACACACTCAGGGTATAAAAAATAAAGAATATGCTTATAAACTGTCAGGCCCAATCAAGAGAGAAAAATAACCTTTAGGTAGTAAATTATTCAATATTTCTCCACAAGGACGCTTTTTTTTTACAGCTTCACTCTTTTTAGCGCATAGTGGAGTATTCAGAAGGACCTGGTGTCAAGACATTCCGTCCGTAACTTTTCGCCTGAAATTGCCCGCGTGTTGATACCGACGCCGCGCTTTGTCCTAGGTTCCAGAGCGCAGAAATGAAAATTTAAATATAAACATTCCCCGAGTGGAATTTGAACCCACAATCATCGCTTTACAGTCAGGCGCTGTTCTAAAAATTTTGACGTTATTGCAAACAGATTTTTTGTTTGAGTAATAAATAATCTAATTTTACATTTCCACATGAGTTACTTTAGTGATTATTATCGTTTTTTATTAAAAAATGATACTTACTTAGAGTTCTTGATATGATAGCATAAATGTGGAAAATGTACGGGATGGACGAGTTTATCCTTCTGCCCTTGTAGTACAAACGTAGGACAAGATATATATTTTAGTACATCATTACATATATCAGGTTCCTCCGCCATTTTACGCAACATGTAGTCTCCCCATTGTTTCCACATACGAATAAATTTTTCTTCACCGTATGTTTCGATCATTATAGTTTTCACATTAGCGCCCCAAGCATCTACTTCCTTTATTTCTACAAAAATATTTTCCAGTTAAATTTACCGTCGATGAACATAAAAGGGGACACAATATTGTTATAAACTTATAACAACTACGATCAGAGGATACCATGTCTGTCAATCGTCGATTAATATTAATATTATAAATGCTAAAGTCGGTCTGTCTGTTCCGCTTTCACGGTTAAACACCGACTCGATTTGGACAATTAGTAGGCTCCTCCTTTTTTTAAAAAAAATATTCCTATAGGGTTAAAATATGACATGAAAATCCACTAAACCGCTAAACCGATTTTGGAGAATTTTCTCAGTAAGACAGCTGATAACATCATACATAGGCTAAGCGACCTATTTTTTAAAAACAAATACTTTAGGGTCTGAAATAAGAGATGAAAATTTGTGTAGTTAAAGCAGGTGGAGCCAAAGTAAGCCCGTAAACGGCGGTGTTATCATGTTGCCTCACCGGAGTCCCACATAACCACATCCCTAATCCCCACTTTGGCTGGTATTCGTAACGGATTTCTTAACGTTAAAAAAAAGTGAAGCTAAGGTAGATCGCTAGTAATAATAAAAAAAAGTTACACATTATTGCTCCTGTTTTCTAAGATAAAGCACGGCATTAAATTCGGCCAGTCGTGGCCCAGTGGCACAAGCGTGTGACTGTAAACGACTGGTTGTGGGTTCGATTCACACTCGAGGAGTGGAAATATTTAATATTTCCATTTTCTTCGCTCTGGTGTCGAGGTAAAGCGCGGCGTTAAGTTCCGCGACTTAACACGCAATGCCTCCGAATTCGGTGGAAAGTGGGGAACGGAGTATCTTGATAATAGGTTCCCTCTGCCTACCCTGCTGTGTGCGGGATGCAGCGTGAAGTTAAAAAAAAAATGAATTTGGCCACTTAACACACAATGTCTCGATTACGGGCGGAACTTAGAGAACAGAGTGTTTTGACACTGGTTTTTTTCTGAATATCCTAATACAGGATCAAGTGGGAAGCCATGCGTGCATGCGCAAGCATGTTATTTTAATAATAACGATATAATTATAATTTATTTAATGCATACGAAAACAATATAATCTATAAAAAAACACATATGCTAATAAAGTATATATGCTTTAGATGCTTAATTTGAATTAAATATTATTATCCCCCATCCGTGGGGGGACGAGTTAGAATACAAGTCCCCGCCGTCGATGGATAGCGTCCCGTAAAAGGCGGGTAACCCAACTTCTTCGCTCTTTTTCTCTGTTCCCTTAAGGTCGGCAACGCATCCACAACTTTTCTAATGTTGTGGATGTCTACGGGTAAAGGTCATCCATCTGCTCGTTTGCGTCCTTGCATCAATAAAAATAATATATTGTAAAGTATAGTAGCAATTAGTTACATAATATATTATGTTGTGTACTTTTTGCTTAAAATAGTGAGAACCTTCATTATGTGTTGTATATTTTTAATAACAATAGTTTTTGCACACAAAAAGAAGTCATGTTTTTTAGCGTTTTTCTTATATCTCACGTACAACTTTTTTATGAATAGGAAAATAACTGAAGTTTTATATTGCATAAAGCGAGCAGAAGGACTACTTGGTGGTTACCTTCACAAGAGAAGCCTAGTTACCTAGCTTGGGATACAAAAGGGAAAACGGGAGAAAGGATGAGGGTGGTGGGAACAGAGAGAGCTTGCTTACATGCCATCGAACCGGAACACATCATCACATGTTTGGTATGTCTTTGACATGACAGTGGTCGAGAGACAGCCAAAACGCCATACATTGTTACGTACCAGAGCAGAGATATAATTTTAATTTAACGTAACGTTTTTTATCAGTTTACAACAAGACGTTGTGACACTGCGCCATGACGGTCTCATCTTTGTAACAGAAGCAATAATACTCACTTTTAAATGCTTTAACGTCGTTTTCGTGTAATTTGGCGCAAGTGCCCCAAATTACTAATTTCCTAACTTCCTCCGGATGTTGTGCGGCGAGGATCATGCTGGCAGAGCCTCCTCCACTCCACCCCATTACTGAATACTTGGGATAGTTCAAATACTGAAAATGAATAGCATTATTTTAGTATATTAATTTATTGTTGAGCTAGGCGTGCAGAGCGCTCTACTGGAGACTTTTTTGTACTATTGGTGAGGAATAGGCTTGAAAACTACACGCCAGAAATTTAAAATATTTTGCACATACACTAATTACCATTAGTGTATGTGTAATATAGAGATAAATCTTAAAAAAAACATTAAAGAAAAATTGATGTCCTTGAGAAATTGTCACCAATGAACAGATTTCCCATTGAAGTCTGTGGCGGAAAAAAAATCACGCGTCAAAGTTTTCGCTACAATGAACTGCGGGTGCCCAAAAAATGATTTTCGTTTGCTCACTTCGCTCAATATGTAAACGGCACACAAGATTTCACGTGCGCGGCGAGTCGAAATTGGGGGTGTGGTTGCGCCCCTAGCTTATTATTTCAATATAGTAGTATTAGACTTACGGACAACGGAGTGTTTTGACGCTAAGTTATCTTCTGTTTCTTGGCTAAGGCATATTTAGCTCCACGTATTTTTCGCAATCGGCAGTTTCACGGAACGTACCATTTTTAGTGCTACAATTCATTCTAACATTAGAGATGAGTGACAAAATATCTTTATAACTTACTATAATATAAAATACTGTATAATTATTTTTTATAAAAAAAGAAGAGGGTCATCAAACATGTTGTTGGCGCACAAGAATATCATTATTAAGTATTTTTTTTTAACGTCAGTTACCAGCTTAATTCATATTTTTGTTAAATATTCTAAAATAACGTTGAAGTTATTAAAGTAATGTATACAATAGTTTTATTTTAGTAATATCAGGCAAACTTTTATAGTTATTATTTTAAAATAATAACTATAAAAGTAGTTAATATTAATAAAAATAATAACTATAAAAGTAGCTTTTGTAATTTTTAATATATATTTTACTAAACCAAATAAACTAATACTATTTAAAGTGATTTATTTATTATTATTATTTTTTTACAATATGATTGAACGATTGAATGATTTTGATATCGTTATATAAACTTATATTGGTTAAACATCATTTTTCAAAACATATATTAGGTGTTTAATAAACACATTTTGATAGACATAGAATAATACTACATATGGATTAAATAAGCCACGTTGTAATTCATTCTTTGTAATCTAAGATTCTAACAATAACTGATTTGTTATTGTAGAAAGTCTATCGGAGATAGGCGTATATTATCTTAGACTTTTTTGTCGATATTGATATGTTCTTTAATATTGTACTACATTACTTATTGTTCTATAATCTATGGTTTCCGCAGCGCATGCGGTGAAAGACATCTTATGACCATTTTTTACACCTTATCCATTATCCAAGTTTTAGTAATGATTCCGAATTGTTTCTGGAAATAATTATGTCATTTATTACTTAGTGTAAATGTAGCTTTCTAATAGTGAAAGAAATCTTTAAACTGATGAAGTATTTTTGTACTTAAATCCACGCAAATTTCTTCTAGCGATAAAATATGTATAATTTCCATACAAATTTTCATACTCTTTTTCACTTCTTACAGTCCGCTTTTGAGATTGAAAAGTGGTCTTTGATCCTTCTTAGTCTCTAAACTACCTCTTTACGAAATTTCATTCAAATCGATTAAGTAGTTTAGGCGTAATTAAATATAATACAAAGGCATTTATAATATTAGTAATAGTTACGAATAATTCAAAAACTACTAGTCAAATCTTAACAAAATTTAAATGGGACCATACAAGAGGTATATGCTATGATGTATAAAAGAACTATCTAAATTAATTTACAAACAAAAAAGATATGTGGTAAAGTACTAAAAAGTACAATTTAATTTAAAAACTTGTACTTTTATTGATGTCGGTTAAAAATTACTACTCGGATATTTACTAAATATAAAATGCGGAAAATATTAGCCTCCATATAAAAAAATACTATCAAAATGATTCACTCAGTAAAAACATATGCTGTAAAGTACGTAAACAAAAGACTTAAATTGAAAAGCTTCAACTTTTTTTGAAATTGGTTAATAACTACTGGTTATTGATTTTATGTAAAATTGAATGCGACTACACAACAAGCATTAGCTTTCATATAAAAAAAAGAATAATCAAAATTCATTCATTCGGTATAAAGATATGCGGCATGATACGTAAAATAAAAATGCAGTCGAGTTGTAAATTTTCCACTTTTTATGAAGTTGGTAAAAAACTACTCAGTAAGATCTGACTGACTCAGTAAAAAGTTCGGTGGTAACACACATAAAAAAATACAGCCGAATTGATAATCTCCTCCTTTTGGAAGTCGCTCAAAAATGCTACAACCTTGTCAAACTTGTATACCCTACATTATAAAATAAAAATATATTAAAATTTAAAATATTAGAGGTTACATTGTGGCCAGTCGTGGTCCAGTGGCACAAGCGTGTGACTGTAAACGACTGGTTGTGGGTTCGATTCCCACTCGAGGAGTGGAAATATTTAATATTTCCATTTTCTTCGCTCTGGTGTCGAGGTAAAGCGCGGCGTTAAGTTCCGCCACTTAACACGCAATGCCTCCGAATTCGGCGGTGCGTGGGGAACGGAATGTCTTAACACTAGGTTCCCTCTGCCTACCCTGCTGTGTGCGGGATATAGCGTGAAGCTATTTATTTATTAATTTTTTTTTAAATATTAGATAATTTACCACGAAGAAGCGTTTTATAACTTATTGTATTGCTAAAAGTCCGTCGTAGTGCAGAGGGACAGCGTGCGACTCGAATTGCGATTTATTGTGGATTGCATTCCCTCTCGGATTGAAAAATGAACACTACCACTAATTATGAACATAATTATGAGGCCAGTCGTGGCGCAGAGGCACAAAGTGTGACTGTAAAGAGACTGGCTGTGGGTTCAATTCCCACTCGACGTTGTAATGCCACAAAATTCGGCGGAAAGTGGGGAACGGAGTGTCTTAACACTGGGTTTCCTCTGCCTACCCCGCTGTGTGCAGTAGAACCTTCAGTAGGTTATTGGCGATTGGAATGCATACTCAACCTTTACATTGCCTAATGAAAAAAGATTTACTAAACAAATTGATTACTAGATCAATCTAAGCTTGTAGTTCTTGGATTAGGACCGATTAATGATTTTTATACAACAATACCACATGTTTCGGCGTTTCGTCGAAATGTATACTCATACAAGTCTGATATAATTTTAAGTACGGTCCGGTGTAACTAACATACATACCTTCATTAGTTCGTATGCAGTATCGGCATCTCTCTGGTAGCTCTCTTTAGTAAGTATCCTCTCTGGAGGGACGCTTTTCCCAAATCCTTGAGGGTCGAATATCACAAGTGTAAAGTTGTCTTTATTAAACCCTTCTATCTGATATCCGTAATGCGATCTAATAGTACCCAAGAGGCCTGGTATGAGTACAACTTTGTGGGGACCGTGACCAACTTGCGTATAATTTATATTGAATTTTCCTAATTTCACTTGCTGTTCCTAAAATAATTAACTTATGTTATAACTTTTGACATATAATTTCAAACAAAGTCATTTTTGAGAGACGTAAATTACACACACACAGACGTAAATTACACAGTAGACAAGTCTCACGTCAAACATAACATTTAAAATTTAGTGTTACCAAATGTCCGGAGAATGGTTTTTGCTATTTATTCACTTATGCACTTATTATATATTGTTGCATAAGATTTAATATTTCGAAATATTCGATATCGACATCACAACTAACGCTGTCTCATGCAATACATTTTCGATTCTTTAAGATACCTTTAACGCAGGAAGAGCGGTGGAAGTTACTGTTCTCACTATCTGTCGCAAAGTATGCCCCATTATTAATCCCTTCGAATTTCGTTTTTTTTCCTTTATTTTTTCCTTCACCTTTTCTGTAAACATATTAATTAATTTTAGTACATATAATTAAGGTATTTATTTTATATTTTCACATTCCGAGTTATTTTATATATATATTCATTTGAGGTAGTGTATGCAGTGGTTGTGGGGTCGACCCAAATAATTATATTTAAATTATTTGTCTACACTGGTGACAAGACAAATTGCGGCGTCGAATTCCGCCATTCAACATATAATATTTTGGATTCGGGCGGAAAATGGAGATCGCAGTACCTTGACACTAGTTTTCTCTGCCTACCTTTCCACGTTGGATAAACGTGATTCTATAGACATTCTGAGTTTTGCGCGGTAGCAAAATAAATCTAGTAAGAACTTGCTAGGTTCTCCACTTTATACATGTTTAGCGATACTCCCTGCTGGCTTGTAGGCTTAGTGCTCTGTATCGACTAATCAGATCGTGCGATCATCCAAAGAGAGTCAAACAGACTACATCGAAACTGCTGATGTATGGATATTTGCTTATCTCATAATATACGTATGTACATAAAGACATAAGCAAAGGCGGATCCTCAAAAAGTTTGTGGTCACAGCCATCTTCCAATCTGCCAAGTGCTCGTAGGAGTATGAAAACAGAGATTATAAAAATTGAGAAACTTACACCTCTTTTTTTTATTTTATAAAGGCGATGCCGTTATATTGAAATCCTGCGTAAGCCAGAAAACTTGTGTCAAGACAAATAAATAGGACGTCATAAGCAATTTAGATTGTGGCCATGACCATAGCGCCCAGAACGGTGGAACGTAAATTGGGACTATTTTTATTTCTAAGGTTTATGTGTACTGTATTAAAGGCGTTATATCTTTTTGCCTTACTTTCAAACGTGCTAATGAATAATAATTGCAAGGGTCATTAAGTCCACGCAAACGAAAGCTTATAATAAATATATACGGTTGGTAATATTCATTGAAAATCATCCTAAATGACAATACAATAGAGACTTATCACAACTAAGGTTTCAAATTTTATATTTTTGAAAGATACATGATTTTTTTTGGGTACAAAGTAGACATGATATAAGAAAATAGTTAATTATTTAAAAATAATATTCGAAAATTAATAATAAGATTGTTTAAAATAATAAATACGTAATCGACCTGCGTTACTATATTAAAAATAGACGTTTCTATTATATACGTTTTACCTTCACAATGTCTTTGTTATTTTTTTGTTTTCACACTTTCACACACTTTTAGAGGCAGCGACCGTCTGACGAAGCTTTAGCAAAAATACTTACTCACAGACCTGGCCAACTTAACAGTATTGCGGGTTGCCTACTCTTTTACAATTTTACGATTTTTCCCACATAGTGCTACTTTACTAAGTCAAAGTCAAAGTCAAAGTCAAAGTCAAATAATTTTATTCAAAGTAAGAAGTTACATGCTTCATTTTTTGAACGCCAAACAATTTACCACCGGTTCACTAAAGTTAATGCCTCAGACCTGAGAAGAACCGGCGCAAGAAACTCAGCGGGACGTTTTTTTTTTTAATATATATATATATATATATATATATATATATATATATATATATATATATATATATATATATATATATATATATATATATATATATATATATATATATATATATATATATATATTTAAGTCAAGCATTTACAGATAATTATATATTGACAATGATACCATTGGAATAGCCTGGAGCGAGCATTTCATTCCCAAGGTGTGTTATCGTTCAAAAATTCATTAATTAGGTAATAACCCTTAACACACAAACGTCTCTTACTAAGTAGTTAGTATCGTTTTCCACCTTCCAGCAAATTTCGGAACATTGCGAACATGCAAAATTACGAAATTGGGTGGAAGGTGGTAATGGTATACCATTACCACTTCTATAAATGTGTGTGTCCCTGTATTTTTTATATTTGGGACAAGTAGCGTTTGGCGCTTCGTACTATTTTACTACCCCGTTAGGGAGAAAGTATGAAGGTAAAAAATATGTACATGTATTCAATCTAATGCATTCTCACTAGTCTTCAATATTTTTATCTTGTCCCTTGAGAATAGAAATAACTTCCTAGTGTTCCATTGATAAGCCGTGCAGGTGCCAGACCCATTGTCTTGCAGAGAGACAATCTCGAGGCTATGCATGGGAGTTTTCACACAAGGGTAGGCTTATCTCTTAAGCCTATTTAAAAGTGTATTAAAGATCACTGTGTCACTCCCTCTCTCTACCTAACCAAATTCAATAAATTCCTGCTAATATTGCCTTTGATATATGTATGTATTAGAAATGATCTAATGATAGTTATTTTTTTTTTATAGCTTCACGCTGTATCCCGCACACAGCAGGGTAGGCAGGGGAAACCTAGTATTAAGATACTCCGTTCCCCACTTTCCGCCGAATTCGGAGGCATTGCGTGATAGTTATAGGTAAGTCAAAACCGTTTAGTAGGTTCGCTAAGTGATTTCCTTGTTCCAATTCTCGTTTCTACTTTTACTGAATGTAAATTGACTCCAAATCTATTTTTCTCTAGTTTGTTTCGTAAAATTATTTTAATACTAAGTTGTCGTCATAATAACGTTGTTGAAGAGTTCTGTAAAAAACTGTAAGAAGGGATTGGTTGTTTATTTTCAAAAAAATGATATTTAATAATAAGTTAGGAGTTTTCAAATAAAATAATCTATTAACCAGCAGTTTTCAAGGACTTTGGAAAAAATTCACAAAAATAAAGAAAAATACAACATGCGACTCTCGAGCCGCGGTTTGATTACGTCTGCTATACAAGGTACCCTACCGGCCTATCAGGTTTAACTAGTACATCAATAATGATTAACACAAATTAGTAATAAAGTAACACTCAGCGATAATAAGTATTTCAAATACATGTGACGGTAAAAATTGTATGATAACAAAGAATGACGTAAGATATTTTAAAAAATATATATTTTTTTAAATATTACCAGATATCCTTTTTGAGAGATCGTGATTTTGAAAGTATGATTGTAATAAAAAAAATGATAAAATAAATAAAAATTATTATAAAGAATATTATGGGCCGTTCAAGTATTACGTGAGCACTATAGGTGGGGCGTCTTTGCTTTGCTAATTTTCTGATGACGTGGAGGGTAGAGGGGTCTAGATGATGATAACGTCATCTGAAACTCTTATAACATTATAATTATAATATAAAAAACAATACATTAATTGAAAAATGTTTACGTACGCATGGGGGAGGGGGTAAGAGCTTTGCTTACTTTTTCTGACAATTGTAATAAATCTCCTTAAATAATTCTTGTACGGTCCCTTATAATAATTTAAAACAAAAAATAAAATAAAAACAAATATATATTTTAAAAAGAAAAACTGTTGTGGCCAGTCGTGGCCCAGTGGCACAAGAGTGTGACTGTAAACGACTGGTTGTGGGTTCGATTCCCACTCGAGGAGTGGAAATTATATTTCCATTTTCTTCGCTCTGGTGTCGAGGTAAAGCGCGGCGTTAAGTTCCGCCACTTAACACGCAAGCCTCCGAATTCGGCGGAAAGTGGGGAACGGAGTGTCTTAACACTAGGTTCCCTCTGCCTACCCTGTTGTGTACGGGATATAGCGTGAAGCTATTTAATTTAAGAAAAACTGTAGTGGATGTGAGGACTGAACCGAGGACCTCTGGTTTGTAAAATACCCGCTTTCCCATTAGCTATCAGTTGTCAGTCATTGCGAACTTGACAATTGTTCGCTACTGATATTTTTGCAGCTTTTTTATTGCCTGAAAATATGGATAACAAGTAATTTTCTAAAAATTAAACCTGGATAGATCGAATTTTCGCGATCAAAATCCTACATACAAAATTTCATGATATCATTAGAGCCGGTTGCGAGATTCAGACAAACATATAAAATGTCTAGATAAACTTAACGAACCCCTTATAACATGTGAAAAAAACTTTGAAACAAAACTCTTTACACTAACATTACCCTTAAACTTTTCACATCCTAAGTCTACGATCACTTTTTGACCATTTAATTACCATTTATTCAAAAACTACAATTAAAATTGTCACCAAAAAACTTCACAGCACACAAGACACTGTGCTCGATATCCCTGCCAAATATCAGAGGTCTACTACAAATAGCCCAGGAAGAGTTAAACCACAACGAAACACACTTTTGACCAGTGAGAGCTTCGCTTAGCTCAGCTCAATAAATACTGCACATTATGTGGTTTTTGTTGACATTTTTATATGAAGTGATACACGTGTCTTAGAAAACAATTATATTAAATATCTCATTTAATATTCAACGATCAACACGCAATATCTCTATCGCGTGGCAAGTGGCGAACGGAACATCTTCACCTTTTCTCTACTTACTCTGCTGTGGGAAGAAGAAAGCTTCAGCTTTTTTATAGCTTCACGCTGTATCTCGCACACAGCATGGTAGGCGTAGGGACCTAAAGTTAAGACCCCCGTTCCCCACTTTTCGCCGAATTCTGTTAAGAGTTAAGTGGCGAAACTCAACGCCGTGCTTTTGATGAAATATTAAATGTTACAGTACCTCCAGTGGGAATCAAACCCACAACCAGTCGCGTTTACACTTTATAATTTGTCCCTGCGCCACGATTGGCCCCATATAAAGTAATTTACTGCAACATTTTATTTTAAAATGAGTTTAAATACTTACGAAAACAATATGTAGAGTTCGCTTGAGATCTTACTTTTAACCCATATAAATATAACGAAAATATTTATTTTTGAGTAAATAATATGTATTAACATCCGCGCTCGGTGTGACAAGCGCTAAAACTCGAATGTATATAAAAAAAATAGGTACTTTTAAACCATGAAGCATTAAGACATGAATGCTAATAATAGTCGCATCGTTTGTTTTATGGTGAACACCACAGACACCATAGAAAAAGTCTGCTTGTATATAGAATAGATTGCATTTAGCACGATTTTCACCAATTAACTTGTCCTACGTTGGTTCGATTTTAATAAAAAAATGCAGGTGCCTGAAAAGCTGCTTCGTTACCGGTTCGTTCCCTACAACAAGAAAAATTATAATACTTAAATTACTAGGCGTCTTTTTAAAGTAAGTCTTGACATAAAAAAGAACCCGAATTTTTCTCCAAAAATAAAAATTCACTTGAAAGCCACGTTTACTTGACTCAACTATTTTTTTTTAGCTTGCACACATCAGGGTAGGCTAAGACACTCCGTTTCCCATTTTCCGCCGAATTCGGAGGCATGCGTGTTAAGTGGCGGAACTTAACACCGCGCTTTACCTCCACACCAGAACGAAGAAAATGGAAATATAATTTCCACTCCTCGAGTGGGAATCGAACCCACAACCAGTCGTTTACAGTCACATGCTTGTGCCACTGGGCCTCTACTGGCCACAACTTTTCTACATAATTCTCATTATTATTGACTCAACTTTTCTACATAATTCCCATTATTATTGAGGCATTTATCGTATCTTGGGACCAGCTTTTGTATGCCACAACCAAAGAAGCTTGGCGCCTTTCATTAGACAATCACTGCTTCGTCTGCAGTCGTTTTCACTTCATCATCGGAATGGCGCTGCCCCATCAGGTATTTTATTTAGTTATATCCGGTTTATTCATTTCCTCCCCATTCACTCACAATGGATTGTCTCGACATTCTTTAATTTCGACATTACCCAATTAAGGAAAGGAAAAAGGTTTAACTGTGCAACGGTTTACCAGTGGCAGTATTTCGAGGTCGATACGACTTGGGCACCGTCCCTGTACCTCCTCTGGTGTTAAACGGGGCTGTGGGCGACAGTGTTCACCTAACACCTGTGTTCCAGTGACCTGAACGCTCGTTTGCCTTACTCTTTTTTTTTTTTTTAAAAAAAGAAGAAAAGTGGAGTGCGCATTTTCCCGCTTAGAGCTCGTGTTTTTTTCTGAGTCACTTGGCATTGTCAAGCTATAATAATAAACTCTTTATTTCCATAATAAAAACTCTAATAATATTAATGATAATTAGTAATTTTATAGTAATAAATATTGTTTAGTTTTAATTATATTAATTAGTTCATAAAATACAATTTAATGTGGTAATTGGTTATAAAATTTTACGTTTATATGTATTAATTAGGAAAGCATTTACAACAACTTTTTTTTTAATTTTTAACATACACAAGTGGATGACTGGACTTGTAAATTTACCAGCAACTTATACCAATGTGGAATCAAATAACCAACATTTGTTTCTACGGTCGACTTTTTAAGTACTCGTATGTATGACTTTATAAGAACTCCAGAGCTTAAAGTTTGGGCAGTGCTCACCTATGTAAAGGTGCTCAAAAGGGATTTTATAAGGTTTTTATACGCACATAAATAGTATTTTTTTGTAAAATAGTTAAATATTTGCTTTTTTTACCTAATTTTACAAAACTTAGGAAACCCGACCCTAAAACTTGGTTATATAACACATAAGTTCGTAGTACTTCAGAATACTCTAGCAAAGCTTAGAATTCACATTATAAGTTGTACATAAGTATGTTCGTGGGAATCTATCTGAAAGCGGTTTTAATGGCGTATCGGTTATCAATATGGGATAGTTAAGTGTGTTTGTAGATATGAGGAAGAAGAAGAAGAGAAGTTTGAAGCATTTTAAAATGCAATCTTTATCTGAGTGAACACATTTGGTTATCATCTTCTTTTTGAGCTTGTGAAGGGTACACTTGAATTTTTTATACCATTTAATCTTCCTAGGAACACTAAACGGTATAAAAAATCTTAGGCCTAAGAATATCACGTTATTTCATGTAAATTATGTTAAACTGCCTTAAGTCATAATGTAAAGTATAAAAATAATAATCATTAATATTAAATTAAAGAGGCCAGCCGTGGCGCAGTGGCACAAGCGTGTGACTGAAACAGTTGTGGGTTCGACTCCCACTCGAGGAGTGGAAATATTTAATATTTCCATTTTCTTCGCTCTGGTGTCGAGGCAAAGTGGTGATTGGAGTGTCTTAACACTAGATTCCCTCTGCCTGCTCCCCTGTGTGCGGTATACAGCGTGAAGCTAAAAAAAATTATTATATATATATATATTCTTTTATTGCACTTAAAAATATATACGTGAGAAATGTTAACAGACATTTAGTACACAAAGGTGAACTTATATGATACTGTTTCGTTTCGTATAAGTGATACTTTTACAGCATCGAACATTGATAGGTATAACTTGTGATATAACACGAGGCTTGGAGGATTTCTAGCTTACTGATATCGGGTATATAGGTGACTAGCGGCCCGCTCGCGGCTTAGCCGCGTGATCTACGTGGCTGTTTCAGTAACCCTCGGTGGTGGATTTTTGATAAATAAAGTAGCCTATGTTTAACCTTGGATTATCAACTATATATATACCAAAATTCGTTACAATCGGTCAAGCGGTGTAGATTTTTCATATAAACTTTCATCCCCTATTTCAACCCTTTAGAGGTTGATTTTTGAAAAACTAAGTAGCCTATGTTAGACGTAGTCATTTTTACTACTTTCGTTATAAATTCCATCCAAATCGGACCAGTATATTAGCCGTGAAAGCGTGACAGACAAACACACAGACATTCGCATTTATAACATAAGTATGGAAGTATGGATACAGCCAGCGTAGGCATAGGCAGAGCTTACGTTCACGTGTTGTTGTATCTTATTTAATGCTGTTTTACGTTGCGTGAGCTATATTTTTTGTACGTTTCCCTTTTGATGACGTAATAAAATAAGACTTTTTTGATTTAACGTATTATAACACTTTTTTTACACTGTTATCTTTGTATATTTAAAAGCTCTCGGGTTATTAATGAGCAAAAACAAATGGTCTTAACGACTTGACACATTGTCATGTGCCAAAAGACTATTGAACTAATAATATATTTTTAGGGAAAGATAAATAAACTTACGGCTAAGATAACGTTTTAATTTTTTGTGAATTTAGCGTCTTAATTTTTTAGCGTTTTAATTTTTTGTGAACTTAATTTTTTAAATTATTTTTTAAGCTTTGAGATGCAACTACTACGTTTAAGTTTTGCAATAACATAAAGTAATAAGACAATTTCAAAACAAAAAATGAAATGATATGATATATTTAAAAGTAGCTATACTTTTGTGGAAAAGTTGATGCATGAAATGACGCTGCTTGAGCAACTCATATTTCAATGAATATAAAAGACATCTGTAAGTAATATTTTTTTATTAATTTAATATAAAACATTTGCTTTCTGCATTACTTCTACCTATCAAATTTATTTGTTCCCAATTTATATTCCAATCTAGGCATGTTTTTTTGCAAAAATGGAGCTTTTTGCAAAAGTTTTTCCTTCACCTATTAATACAATGATTACATTTCTTTTATATTTTTTTGTGACACGATGTTTTACTCTTCCAATAAGAATTCTTGAACTCTCTGGTTAAAGTCGTCAGCGTATCTCATGTGAATGTCGTGTTTGCCTTGTGGATACAAGAAATATCTGAAAAAACCCGAGGTTAAATTGAATAAAGAGAGTAATATTTCTACATTAATACATTTTTTAGACAAAACCTAAATATTTTATTTGTATTGCCGAGAAATAAAAAAAATAAATGTTACCTTTGAAAGTATTGGATGTAGCGTTTGGACATAAAAGAATATACATAGAAGGTCTGAATGAAACGAATGAACAAGCATTACAAGAAAAATAGGACTGAGAACCTTTTTAAGAATGATGATGAAATCATTTTTAGTTATTCCGAAATAGGCTGTGTGGGAAGACAACAGGCTTCTTGCGTGTTTTGTACCTATGCAGTAGGTAGGTATCGCTGGTCTATGTAGAGATATATCTCTATTTATTTCATAATGAATTTATTAATTCAGAATAAAAAATGATATACCTCGTCGTTTCAGCGAATCGTATACTGTCTGATAAACAATCTAAATCTTTGAAAAAACAATCTAAGCCTGTAAGTGAACACGGTTACAAATTATTACAATGTTGTATTTGTTGTATGTTTTATGTATGTATGCCTTTAAGTATGTGTAATATATGTAATATAATATATGTATTCATTTATTATAATTACACATGTATAATTTTTATTTATTTATTATACATACACATAAAATACACATTTTATGTATTCTATGAGATAGTGTATATACATATGTATAAGTTTGGAAATTAATATTACGATTTATGTTCTTTCTCAGAATGCACTTTGCTCTTATGCCTAGATTCTAATAAGATGGTTGCCTGGAAGAGATCACTCTTAGTGATAGGCCTTTTCATAATATATTTTTAAAATATCTTTTTTCTTTTATTTTTTTAATATCTTAGCGGTTAAGGCTTAGGTTAAGTTCCGCCACTTAACACGCAATGCCTCCGAATTTGGCGGAAAGTGGGGAACGGAGTGTCTTAACACTAGGTTCCCTCTGCCTACCCTGCTGTGTGCAGGATACAGCGTGAATCTTCCTCATAATATGTAAAATTTATGTAAATGTAAAATAAATGATTTTATGTTACGTTATATGATACTTACTTTGAATTCTTGATATGATAGCATAAAAACGGAAAATGGGACGGATGAATGAGTTTATCTTTCTGTCCTTGCAATATAAATGTAGGACATGATATATTTTTCAATTGATGGCTGCATATATTAGGGTCCACCTCTAGTGGATCTAGCATATGATCTACCCATTGTTTCCATAGGCGGGAAAATCCTTCTTCGGTGTATGTTTCTATCATTTCTCTTTTGATTTCACTGCCCCATGAATCAATTTGCCTTATTCCTAAAATAAAGTTTATTCTATTTATTTTGATGTATTAACATTTATTTCAACAATAAGTCTGTCTCTGCATGGCGGTAAGATCTGAGCGAAGTACATATTTAATGTTAGTACATGGCAAATAATTAATTTTTACAAAAAAAAGAAAAGCAACTTCAAATAACATGTTGATGTGCGCACAAGAATTTCATTAATAAGTATTTTTTTTACGTCAGTTAACAGCTTAATTCATATTTTCTTTAAATATTCTAAAATGACGTTGAAGTTAGTAAAGTAATGTACACAATCGTTTTATTTAAGTAATACCAGGCAAAGTTTTATATTTATTATTTTTATTAATATAAGTTTATATTATGAATTAACTTTATAAAGAAGCTTTTGTAATTTTTAATATATATTTTACTAATCCAAAAACCAATACTGTTTACCGTGATTTAGAAGGAATGTTATTAGAATGTTAGAATACAGTTAATAGTTATGTTTCTTTTTTCTTATTTTTTTATAGCTTCACGCTGTATCCCGCACACAGCAGGGTAGGCAGAGGGAACCTAGTGTTAAGACACTCTGATTCCTACTTTCCGACAAATTCGGAGGCATGCGTGATAAGTGGCGGAACTTAACGCCGCGCTTTGCGTCAGTACCAGACCGAAGAGAATGGAAATAATAAATATTTCCAATCTTCGAGTGGGAATTGAACCCACAACCAGTCTACAGTCACACGTTTGTGCCACTGCGCCACGTCTGGCGCCAATAGTTATGTGTAATATAAATTTGTATTTGATATGTCATTTATCAACACATATATTAGGTGTCTAATAAACACATTTTTATAGACATATAATATATATATATATATATATATATATATATATATATATATATATATATATATATATATATATATATATATATATATATATATATATATATATATATATATATATATATATATATATATATATATATATATATATATATATATATATATATATATATATATTGGTCAAACAGTTTTATTACCAATTTTTACACCTTATGTTACATTATCCAAGTTTTAGTAATGATTCCGAATTGTTTCTGGAAATAATTATAGAATTTATTTCTCAGTGTAAATGTAGCTTTCTAATGGTGAAAGAATTGTTTAAGCTGTAGTAGTATTTTTGTAGTTAAATCCATGCAAATTTCTTCTATATTATTATTATAAATTCCTTAAGAAATGCGTAATTTTCATACAAAGTTTCGTCCTTTTTTCCACTTCTTGAAGTCCGCTTTTCGGATTAAAAAGTGGTCTTCGATCTTTATTAGTCTCTAGACGATCGAATCTTTTCACGAAATTTCATTAAAAGGTTCAGTAGTTTAGGCGTAATTAACAATAACACAAACAGATAAAGTTAATTTCACATTTATAATATTAGTAATAATTACTAATAACTCAAAAACAACTGGTCAGATCTTAACTAAATTTAAATCGAACCATAAAAGAGGAATATGTTATCATGTGTAAAAAATCTATCTAAATTAATTCACAAAGTAAAAAAATATGTGGTAAAGTACTTAAAAAGTATAATTTAATTCTTAATCTTGTACTTTTTATGATGTCAGTTTAAAAGTTCTACTCGGATTCTTACAAAATATTTAATGTAACTATACAGCAAGTATTAGCTTTCATATGAAAAAAGAATTATTAATTTATTAATTAATTGAAATTGATTCGCTCAGTAAAAAGATATGCGGCATGATACGTAAAATAAAAATGCAGTCGAGTTGTAAATTATCCACTTTTTATGAAGTTGGTAAAAAACTACTTAGTCTTACCTGACTGAGAAAAAAAATGGACCACACTACAACATACTTAAATGATTGGAAGTCCAATCATTTAAAAAAAGAATCATTAAAATCGATCCACACAGTAAAAAGTTCGGTGGTAACACACATACAGCCGAATTGATAACCTCCTTCTTTTGGAAGTCGCTTAAAAAGTTTGAAAAACAAACGTTCTACGTTTCTACGATTGTTCGTACAATATTTTTTGGGTAGCAGAAATTAGTAAAAATATCTCTACAGAGATGCTAACAAGAAAAATAAATTGTAATAAAACGTATAAGAACTTTGACGTAGCTGTTAGTAGAACGCATACGCGACGGTATTCAGGAGCCGCGCAAAACAGATTTTTATACGTTTTCTGTCTTTTTCAATTTTCCTGAGTGTGGAATAACACTTTAAAAATGTTTAAAGGTCGAAATATGTTAGTAGATTATACAGAGTTATGGTGCCTACTTGAACTCTAACAAATAAACACTAATTAATTTCTGGTCAGTTTGAAGGAACTTAGTAAGGTAATCTTTTATATAGGTATTTAAGATGTAAAGTTCATATAAATAATTTATATTAATAATAAAGACTCATCTCTTCTCTTTTACAAACGATGTATATTGTTTTTTTTTATTATTAATTTAGCTAAAATCATGCTACTGAAATAATTTCCTACACTTTTTCGACGATTAACCGCAATATAAGAGTGGGTTATACTCTGCCTATAAATGTTTAGCTGTCCCTTTTAGTTATTTCCTACGCGGACGACTCCCCTAACACAGCGAGTTACATATACTCGTATGTGTATCTGTGAACATTGCAAGCATAATTTTGGTTTTAGGTTTATTTATAAAATAAAAGCATACATACTTCTGCATTGTGCAATGTCGGCTTTGTGAAAATATGAGCTAGTGCACCAAATTACTAATTTCTTTACTTGTTCTGGATGTTGTGCCGCGAGAAGCATGCTGGCTCCACCTCCTGCACTCCACCCCATGACTGAGTACTTAGGAATATTTAAATGCTGAAAATAGATTATACTACTGTATTTTCTTATTACATAAGGGAGGTAAATATACATAACAGATAACCACTTACCGTCAGGACCAACTTATGGTAAGTGGTTATCTTCGCCCATGGACATCCACAACATTACAGGAGTTGTGGATGTGTTGCAGTCATTGAGGGTGAAGAAGGGAAAAGTAAAGAAGAAACAATGGGATGTGATGGGTAATGAAGAGAGCATCATCAGATGTTTGGTCGTTAGTTTTGACATGATAGTGGTCCAGAGTCAGTCGGAGATCGAATCTCCTTCCACCAAGTTACTGGGTTACCAGTCTTTCACAAACGCTACCCAGGAGCGGACGGAAATTGTATCCTGTCCCCCACATGGGTCACAAGGTTGGTGTTAGTGTTTTCTTAGTTTTATATAGTATTACTATCACGAAGAACGACATCTGTTTTGACTATCAAATACTAAAATATATGCTATTAATTATGATAAAATAGCTTCTTTCAAAATCAACTTACGAAGACTAGCTTAAATTTATTTCAAGAACACTGCACAATATAAAGAAGTTACATTTACCTTCATTAGTTCGTATGCAGTATCCGCATCCGCCTGGTAGCTTTCTTTGGTTAAGATCCTCTCTGGAGGAACACTTCTTCCAAACCCTTGAGGGTCGAATATTACAAGGGTAAACTTTTCTTTATCAAACGCATTTACCTGATACCCATAATGCGACGACCTAATGGCACCTAAGGTGCCAGGTATAAATACCAGTTTGTGTGGACCGTGACCAACTTGCGTGTAATTTATATTGAATTTACCTAATTTCACTTGTTGCTCCTAAAACAATTAAAGTATGTTATAATCATTATACATTTACTACATTTTTATATTTAATTTTAGGATAGAAGGGTTAAATAGTAGCAGTAATAAAATAGTAAGAGAGTAGAGTAATAAAATAGTAAGAGAGTAGAGAGTAGAATTGTTTTGTTCAATAATATACATATGTATATCATTCACGCCTTGAGCATCAATATCCGATTTTTTTTGCAAAAAATTGAATCCTAGTAGTCGAGACCAATGTTGCTTTTTATGCCAGATTGGGGAAATCGTTTTTTGTGAGCCTTCTTGAATACATTGTTTATTTTTATCGGGATAACATCAATATTTTTATATACAATAATACTATTCTGTATAATCCATACTTATATTACAAATGCGAAAGTCTGTGTGTTTGTCTGTCAGGCTTTTATGGTTAATCTACCGGTCCGATTGAAATAAATGAAATTTAGAATGAAAGTAGTAGAAGTGACTGGGTCTAACATAGGCTACTTATTTTTTCAAAAATCAACCTCTAAAGGGTTGAAATGGGGGATGAACGTTTATGTGAAAAATCTAAACTGTTTGACCAATTGTAATGAATTTTGGCATAAATAGAGTTGATAATTTAAGATTAAACATACGCAACTTTATGTTTTAAAAATGCGCCCCCGAATGTTGCAATATAACGAAATAGTTCACGCGGCGAAGCTGCGAGCGAACCGCTAGTAATATAAAATTATATCTTCTATATTATAATACCTTTAACGCGGGAAGAGCTGTGGAAGTGATTGTTCTCACAATTTGACGCAAAATATGTCCCATCATTAGTTCCTATTGTTCGTTGAAATATCTATTGTTTGTTTTTTCTTCTATATATATATATATTGTAGTCTCTGTAAAAACATAAGAATTTTCGAATATAAAAGTTTGTATAATTATTATATATTATGCACACATATTCCTAGAGACCGTCGTCAGTTTTTTTCAGGGTGATAGGTATTTTCTTAAAAATGTTATTAGGATGGAATATGTTATAAATTGCGAAGAAGTTACGTAATATTTAGTAATCTCCATGAAAAATAATGCTAACATAACCAAGATAAAACATATAATTATTTTAAAATTTTATATTGAATAAAAAAAAATATAAATAACAAGTGTGGGAGTATCAAGTTCAAATTGTTTTAAAATAACATTCAAAGTTTATATTAATATTATTTAAAAAAATACTAATTAAATTCATCATCGAGCTCCGTTAGCATAATTAGTACACGTTGCTATTGTATTTTATAATGCTTTATTTTTGCATTTTCCCACACTTTTGGTAAAGGTTTCTGACACAGCTTTAGGTAACAGGTGTACTTGTGAAGCATATCCGGTCAACCTAACGCATGTTGCTAGGTACTTATAGAAATTAATACCTATATCCTGCACAAAATAGCTTGATATTTTCGACAGATGGGCTAGTGATAGGAAATAAAAAATGTCTAGTAATAAAAAAAATAACGTTTTAAAATACTTTTAACTCTGAAATATGGGTCGAAGAGTGTAATCTCATCACAATGAGATTTACACTCTTCGACCCATATTTCTTTGGAAAAGTTGTTGGACCCATGACCCACTTAATGGAGGTTCAAGAATAATCCTGTGTGTAAAATTATCGTTGAAAAATAAAATAGTTTTACCTTTAAAATAGTTTTGATTAAGGAAGAGGAGCACAGCCAAGATCATCGTAATCAGGGTCGCCGGAGCTTGTGTCACCATCTCGAACTTTAATTATTATTTCGTGTTCAATAAAATTGTCGAAGTGGACTTAGCGTATCATTAACCATCATCCGATGTAACATTGTACATGCGTGTATTATTTTGAATGTTCTTATTTAAATTTGACTTTGAAGCAATAACATTTCTTGAAATCATCGATCTTATTTGACCAAATTGAAAAATATTTTTTTAACTAACCGAAGAAACTACAAGAGCTTAATTTATTTATTTATTGGTTTATCACGTTTGTATATGATCTGTTAGTAACAACGCCATTTTTTTTTTCGCTGGGAAATGCAGTTTACGCAGATCATCCGTACACAAGGAAGACAGAACTGCCCTGCATACGGATGATACTGTGGGGCTCAACGACGAGTCCGATACTACCCACTAAAACCCAGCGGAAACCCTCTCCACCCTCATGAGACGTCGCAGGTTCACTCTCGCATTCCACTACGACGCCTCGGTGGACGGTCTGCCTATTACAACGCCATAACTTAAGTCTTAAACGTATTTTTTTACTTAAAGCGCAAGTACGAAATTACTTTATTAGATTTGATGTAAAAATTATGTTCCAAATAAAATTTTCACTTGGTATTTTGTTAAAAAATCACTTAATTTAAAATAAATTATAATAAAATGAAAGTTAGGTTTAACTCTTTTCATTAACCTGATTCTCTAGAGATTGAAAGTGTTTAAATGAAAAACATCGTCATTACAAATGATTCAATATTATGTACATATACTGAATTTTCAATATCTTACAAAGTCAGCTTATTTTACGAAATGTTCAAATACCGATGATGAAACCGTTAAGAGTGATTCCGTTGAAATTCACTTACGAGGCTGAAAGTCGGGACTAACGTTGAATTGGATTTAAATATTTTGATTTAATAGGGTCATATATAGTTTAAATTATAAGAGGAATTTATTATGTTAAAGTTAAATATCATAATACCAAAAAAATAATCAGACTAATATTACGTGTAATTTTCAACGAGCTTTCACCCGTGTTTCACTTTTCACACGTGGGGTACGGGTTAGAATACAATTCCCCTCCGTCGCTGGTCAGCGTCCCGTAAAAGGCGGGTAACCCAGTTGCTTGGTGGTAGGAGATTCGTTCTCTGACTGGCTCGCGACCTCTATATGTCAAAGACGAACCGCCAAACATCTGATGATGTGTTCCGGTTCGATGGCATGTAAGCTAGTTCTCTCTCCCTATTCCCACCATCCCCATCCTTCTTCCCTCCTTTCCTCCATCCCCCGGCAACGTATCCACAACCTTTCCAATCCCAATGTTGTGGATGTCCATGGGCGAAGGTAACTACTTACTATCAGGTAGTCCTTCTGCTCGTTTGCCCCCCTTTCTTCAATAGAACTCCGTATCCAAATCACATCTCGGTATGTTTTTCGTACATTACCCAGCATTCTTAATAAAAACGCACGCATTTTTATGTTCCTAAGGAAATAGTTAATTAATGTAAGATGTTGTCCAAAGAAAAATTCAATTGCTTCCACAAAACTTAAAATAAGATTTGTAAGTGTGTCTAAATCCTTAAGTAATATAATAAGCCCAACTATTATAGTTTTAAGTTCGGAGATTAAATTTTAATAAGTAAACATTTGAAAGAAACTAATTTTAGCTTGAACTTATAGTATACAGTGATGAACTTATAGTATACAGTGAGGTTATATTTATTTAGATCTATTTATATACTTGAATTCAAGTTAACCAAAAAAAATTACTCAAACTTTATTCAGCTACGCTTTATTACATTCCGTTTCCTTTTATTGTATGCATTAGGTAGTTTCGGAACGTAAAGAAATTATTTGTATAAATTGATCATAGTTATTAAATTATTATTGAAAAAAAAACATCAAATCACCAAATAAACGTTCGCGAGTTCACAAAATACTCAATTCAACGATATGACTACGACATATTTAAAAGAAAAATATAATTGACAGTACGGATAGATAAGTAAGTAGGATCATAGTAGTAAGATCGTAAGTAAAAAGAGAAATAATCCTATGTCGCTGTGTGATTTTAGTGGTTTAGGGAAGTATTTTATTACCAAAACATGCCATTAGTAAAGCATCAAGAAATTGGTCGGCGGACACGTAAGTCACAAGTCGAATAGCGTAGGTAGCGTTTGGAGGTAATCAGATTACGAATACCTCAAGCGAGATATACCACAACTGCGGAAGAACCCCTGCCATCGACTTTAAGGGAGAGGCAACAAAACACACGGCCAAATGTAACAATAACGTAAGAACGTTAGACGCTTAGATATGATACAGAAGTTGGTTGTGCCGTAGAAAAATCGAATTTTAGAGCAATAAGCATTAATTGTCTGCGATTTGGACCCGAATTGATTAGATTATGTTGAGTAAATGGGAAGGTAAAATTATCAAAACTTATACTAAAGTCATTGCTTTGAGAGCATGTGTTACAAAATATATAAACTTACAATAGTGCGTCTAAGTAACATAATTTGGTGGAAATATGATTAATGATTAAAAGATGAAGTTTCAATATGACTTTTAAAATATTTTATTCTTCTTCTGTTATTAATGTATATTGAATAAATATAAACCTACGTAGGTATATCATGTTGCAATATAACCATATTTTTAAATAGTAATGGATCCTTCTTAAATAAGCATTTTTTTTTAAATATATTTTCTTCTATAATATTATACAACATTCAAGAACAAATTCACCGACTTGCAGGGCAATTGTTACTCCGGACACTAGTAAATATAAATTTCTTCAGATTTAAGATTTGATTAGATTTTTCTTGAGGAATTCTGAAGCTGTATTAAATCAAGGCTATGCTGTCAATCGTACAGCTAAGAGAGAAAGGTCTATATGACTACTTCATGACTGTCCGATAACAGTTTATCGGATAATTATGAACTCATAGCAGGCAAAGATCAGGCAGGTAGGAGAACTTAAGAGACAATATAAAATTAAATTGCTTAAATTATTGTCGGAGAGAATATGAAACATTGTGATATTGTAATTAAAAAGATGATGACAACCTTCAGCATGTTAATGAAATACATCGTTCTTATGATGGTTTACAATTTTTTTTTTTAGCTTCACGCTGTATCCCGCACACATGGTTTACAATAGATGGTTTAATAATAGTATTTAGTTGAAGAAAGGAGGGAGAGATCATTTTATTAAATAAAATGAGTAAAAATGAGTAGTACTTAGTAATGAGTGAGTCCAGCTACTGGATGGTAAACCATCAAAATCTATTTATTTTGTATCTGGCCTTCCGGAAGAACGAAAAATATTGCACATTATAACGCATTAACATTATACAAATCAAAAAATAGGGCGAAATGAAGTTCGCCGGGCCCTCTAGTTACTTATAAAGAAGAAGGGTGGTAAGCTAATGTTTTTCATATTTAAATTTTATATTAATAAAATAAATATCACACACAATAACATATGTTACATATACTTTTGTAATGGCAACCATGTTAAGAAGTTATCTATGTATCTATATATCTCTAATAAAAGAGTAGAAAAGTCAATTCTGTACATGAAAAATTTCAGAAAAATTTTAATTGGGTGCGTTAATATATCGATAACAGAGGCCAAAAATCCACTCAGTAGAATTTTTGTCTGTCTGTCTGTCTGTCTGTCTGTTAATTTGTTCGTCAATCACGCAAAAACTACTGGATAGAAATGGATGAATTTTGGTATGGTGATAGCTTATAGTCCAAAGGTACATATAGGATAGTTTTTATCCCGGTTTTCCATGTAGTTTTTTTGGAAAAAATAAAAAACCGATATAAGTAAATTATTTGTATACTGATATCTACCGGGTAGAAATTAATGAATTTTTGTATGGAGTTAGCTAAGAGGTTAGAGCAACATATGGGATAGTTTTCATCCTGGTATTCAATACAACTCCCGCAGAAAAATAAAATTAAAAAAAAGACATTCAAATTATGTCGATAGTTGACGAGTGAAGCTAAATTTGTTTCAATATCACTAATTAAAATAATTATAAAATAAAATAAGCATAAAATTTATTAAAGAAACATCCACTACGTTTTCTGGAACGGGTAGCGCCATCTGTTATTATATAGTTGACATTGTATTAGATATATCCGTACTCATTAATAGTATTATTATAAAAATGCAAAAATCCATATCTATATCTTTTATGTTTTCACGGGTAATCTCCAGATTTCGTACATATATACCAGATGGTATATATACATATATATACATACGAAATCTGCTATCATATAGATATACTATGATAGCAGATTTCGTACGTTTTTTTAGTATAACAGTTATCGCTATATGTTATCAAACAGTATAAACATTGTAATAGATGTATCGATGATTTTCTCAAGAACATAATTAGTGACGCAAGGTCTAATATAGACTACCCCGTTTTATGAAAAAAAAACAATCCCAAAGAGCAATAGAGGATGAAAATGGCAGTTCACGTGGCGAAGCCGCGAGCGGGTCGCTAGTATCTTATAAAATTCTTAGGATGGTGTTGAAAACTGTATAAAAATGTACAAGTTTCTAAAATCGGCCGTAACGATAATGAACTTACTGCTATGTAATAATTTAAACGTTTGCAATATTAGAAATGATTAAGTAATGTAATAATTAATTAATATAGTAATTAATAATAGATTTAGAACTGTGAATTAATTTTCACACGCATCAAATTTAGTTTATAAAATTCAAATTGATTGTGGATACTCAGCATCAATAGCAACTTAATAAATTGGGTTATGATATCAGTCATATGGTGGTGGCCAGTCGTGGCCCAGTGGCACAAGCGTGTGAATGTAAACGACTGGTTGTGGGTTCGATTCCCACTCGAGGAGTGGAAATATTAAATAATTCCATTTTCTTCTTCGCTGTGGTGCCGCGGTAAAGCGCGGCGTTAAGTTCCGCCACTTAAACACGCAAGCCTCCGAATTCGGCGGAAAGTTTGGAACGGAGTGTCTTAACACTAGGTTCCCTCTGCCTACCCTGCTGTGTGCGGGATACAACGGCGTGTGCGAAAAAAACAAAAATATATATATATATATATATATATATATATATATATATATATATATATATATATATATATATATATATATATATAATATCTATCTATATATATCTATATATATATATCTATATCTATATCTATATATCTATATATATATATATCTATATCTATATCTATCTATATCTATATATATCTATCTATATATCTATATCTCTATATATATATATATATATATATATATATAAATGATATCAAAATCCTGCCAAACTTTGTGAGGCTGTCTTGGCGTATTGGCACAGCGTGATTGTAAAACAATGTTTGTGGGTTTAATTGCCACTAGGGGAATATTTAAGTTTTCATTTATTAACTAAGGCGAAACGCAATGTTCCAGTTCCACCACTCAACACGCAATGTCATGATTTCGGGCGGTAAGTGAGGAACAGAGTGTCTTTACTCTAATTCCTCTCTGATTACCCGACATGTGGGAAAAAGCGTAAAGCTACTATATTTTTTAATATTGTTCAATAAGCGATAAGCCCACCCATATTTGGGGTAAAACTCTTTTAAAATGAATTCTTCATTATGCCACAGAAAATGTTAAACAAACGTAGCTTTTTTTAAGAAAATTAATACACTATATTTATTTACTTACGTAAAGAAATGAAGGGCTCCCTTGAGTTATTGTAGATATAATTTTAATAAAATATTAATGTATAATAATTTAAAATAAAAAAATATTCTTATTAAGTATTTACAAGTAACGTCTAGCGTGAACGTGACAGTTATTGTGACTTAACTGCATTTGGAAAAATTAATACTTATAAGTCATGAGGCATACACAAAATATTTTATAATATACTTGTAGAAGAATAACTTGTTTTTACTAGATCTTTAGAAGATACGATGTAGCTTAATTAGCCGCATATGAAGATATAGATCTTTTTAAAGTTTTATTGTTATTAGTATCACGTAACCTGTATGAGGAAACTAGACGAGGCAAAACCTAACTTTTGTTGAAAAATTGTTGTCATTTTTGTAAATTTCAGGATTATTTGCGGAACTTTTGCAATATTTATACAGTACATATATATCAATTCTTTTATCGGCGAAGTCGATTCATTTTTTTAGGTATATTCTTCACAGATGACCCGTGCGTATATAGTAGTTGAGTGGCAAATGAATGTAACGTTTGGAGGGAATGGAAGGAAAGGAGTAGGACGTTTTCCATCTTTGTGAAGGCGTTCCTCTATTGCTCCCTGGTTTCGTTGCAAGTAGTCTTAAAATATGAACTATGTGATCTTTCGTAGTCTCAGTACTAGGCCCTAGTAAAGATTTTTTCCCTACCCCTGCGTCCATTTCTGCAGCTTCCAACGACATAACTAGTGTAACTGCTTCTATTTAATCTTCTTGCATCTTTTTAAAGTCAAGTCAAAGTCAAAGTCAAAGTCAAATAATTTTATTCAAAGTAAGAAGTTACATGCTTCATTTTTTGAACGTCAAACAATTTACCACCGGTTCACTAAAGTTAATGCCTCAGACCTGAGAAGAACCGGCGCAAGAAACTCAGCGGGACGATTTTTTTTTAATATATATATTTTTTTAAGTCAAGCATTTACAGATAATTATATATTGACAATGATACCATTGGAATAGCCTGGAGCGAGCATTTCATTCCCAAGGCGTGTTATCGTTAAAGAAGCAATTGCTGCCTTTCTACTTTACCCTTCATGATGATGATGGTGAAGATGATTTCATTTAAATTCTCGCCGATATTACTCTCGCCAATATTAGTGTTTAGATATTTTGATTTGATTCCGCCACATAATTACATATTGTTTTACAGTTAATGCGCCTTTCTTGCTAAAAGCGAAACGTTTGCGTAGAGTAAAAAAAAACAGCTATAGAAGTCAACATTATGAGACTACTTCTTCATCGCTTAATGATGAGATCCTACCTAAGATGTTTATGTTTAATTCTTCAAATTAAATTCATTTAACTATTCGACATTAACATTATTTTATTACTATATTCAATAAAAAATCTGTTTCCTGTATCATTCATAATGTAAAAATAAGTTTTGTATTATCTTCTTGCTTAATTGGAGATTTATCTCGAACAGTTTAATAAAATGATATAATCATTTTAAACATACATTCGTATTAGGTTAATTTGTAATTCGTTGTTTTTTTTAGCTTCACGCTGTATCCCGCATACAGCAGGGTAGGCAGAGGGAACCTAGTGTTAAGACACTCCGTTTCCCACTTTCCGCCGACTTGGGATGCATTGCTTGTTAAGTGGCTAATTTTAACGCGGCGCTTTACCTCTACACCAGAGCGATATTAAATATTTCCACTCCTCGAGTGGCAATCGAACCCATAATCATTTACAGTCACATGTTTGTGCCACTAAGCCATTTGTTATCCGTTTTATATATAAACTTAAGTAAAGCGATCCAAGCGCTAGGACGGAGTCCAAGAGGCGCGGGTCGAATAAGGTTCGTTTGATTTTTTATAAGTTTTCTAATAATATGTTTCTCAATTTTCTTAGCGCGTGAATAACACTTTAAAATGATAAAAATATTTAATAAATAACATTCGCTGTTGCGAAACAACTATTCGTAACTTTGAGTAGAAGAAATTTGTAAATATTTCTCTACAGAGATAGAGCTAACAACAAATGAGTTGTAAAAATGTCTTTCAATTTTCTAAGTGTGTGAATAAAACTTTAAAATGATAAAGATATACAAACCCAACCGGATTTCGTATCTATATTTAAAAGATTACTTTCGATAATTAACACGTATGAAGTGTGTTAATACAAAATTTACATTCCACACCTTTTTAAAGTCTCTATATTAATTTTTACACCAGTGGCTGGTCTTTGACTGTTGAGGCCATCGTGGCGCATTTAGATAATATCTGATTGTGGGTTCGATTTCCACTCGGGGAGTCATTAGTCGCCACTGAAAGCCATTCATCGCCAACAGAAGGTGCTTTAAACGTGGTTCGGAGGATAATAAACATCACGCCTTGTGGGAACACAGAGCAAGTAAATCAGAGAGAACCTAGTGTTAAGACACTCCGTTCTCCCCTTTCCATTGCGTGCTAAGTGACGGAGATTAACGCCGTGCTTTGTCTCAGGTATCAGAGCGGAGAAATGAAAAATATAGGTATATGCGGTATTTTTCTCTTTTTTTAGCTTCACGCTGTATCCCGCACACAGCAGGTAAAGCAGAAGGAACCTAGTGTTAAGACACTCCGTTACCCACTTTCCGCCGAATTCGGAGGCCTTGCGGGTTAAGTGGCGTAACTTAACGCCGCGCTTTGTCTCTACACCAGAGCGAAGTAACTGGAAATATTAAATATTTCCACTCCCCTTCTGGGAATCGAACCCACAACCAGTTGCTTTACAGTCACTTGGCCCGACTGGGTACCGACACTTGGAGGTACATGATAGGCTTTATTAGGTATATAATAATATGTTACTTTATTATTCTTCGAGGCGATATTATAATATCACCTCGAAGAATAATAAACTAGCAGTAATAAAAAACAAATGGGTTATTTTGTATGCCTGTCTATTTGTCTTCTTGCACTCGCTAATCTACGGAATTGCTATTATTTTTGTACAGGTCTTCAGTTCAGTCTTGGCAACATAAGTACAGTTATTTTTTAAGTATTATACATACATACATATGCAGAATAGAACAGTTATACTATAAGAATTAAGAGTCTTATCAAAAGTTGTTTAGCATATTAGCCGTTTTGGTGTCAACAGACAGGATGTGAATAAAACGAAATTCAATAATTCTGTAAATGAATTTAAGCACCAGCTAGTATCTAAGCTGTTTATTTTTATAAATACGTCATTTTAATGTAATTATTATGTCCAAATGATGAAAAATAAATAAAAATGTAAATAAATAAAACCACCTACATAGTAACGGGGTTTAATTAAAATTGTATTTCTTGTATATTTTTAGGTAACCAGATATTTTACTCTTCCAATAAGAATTCTTGAACTCTCTGGTTGAAGTCGTCAGCGTATTTCATGTGAATGTCGTGACTGCCTTGTGGGTACAAGAAATATCTGAAAAAGACCATGTAATAGTTTAACAGCCAGTAAAAATCTTTAAAAAGTCTATATTATCTAGGAATAAAAAAATGCGGCTAAGGACCCAGGAGCTTAGACGAAATCCTCTTAGTTATTTTCATATAGTACAGTCTAGGTGTTGAGACCTAAGACGCTTGTTACAAGTGAACAAACATATTAGTCAGGTGGAGGTGCATAAGTAAGAGTAACTAATTTGAAATAGGTATCTGCAAGGGTTTTCATCAATCAATGTTCTTAATTCAGATTAACAAATGATACTTTTAAACATTTTTTTAAAGTGTTATTCCACACTTAGGAAAATTGAAAAAGACATTTAGAAATCGTATAAAAATTTGAACGCAGCGGGATTCGAACCCGCGCCTCCTAAATACCGTTCAGGCGCTCTCACCACTGAGCATGGCTCAGTTCCCGCTGTGTTCAAATTTTTATACGTTTTCTAAATGATACTTACTTAGAGTTCTTGATATGGTAGCATAAAAATGGAAAATGTGTTGGATGGACGAGTTTATCCTTATGTCCGTGTAATACAAATGTGGGACAAGATATGCATCTCAAATAATGGCTGCATATATCAGGATCCACCTCCAGCGGACGTAACATGTTGTCTGCCCAATCCTTCCACAAAAGGGCAAATCCTTCTTCGGTGTATATCTCTACCATTTCCTTTTTAATTTGATCACCCCATGAGTCAATCTGTTTTATTCCTAATAAAGATTTTCTGTGATATTATTTTCATTTAATGTCTTAACATTATGATATTAGGAGTAGGTATTTGTTTTTGAAGTATGAACATTTGAAGAGCAATCATAATTTATAACAAGCCGGTAAATATTTTGTACGGATGTTATCTCAATAATTTTTCAATAGTCTCCGCAACTCATGATACAAGTGACCATTAGAGACTTTTAAAATAGACATAAACACTGACCTCCACTATTCAAGCACCTTTATCTGCCTAGTCAAATTTTAAAAGATGCTAATAATGTTGATTTAGGAAGATAAAACGTGCTAGAAATCGACTGTCTATAATTTAATAAATGTTCGCGAAGACTCGGGAATATTTACTAAAAGATCTCTGCCTGCCTTTCGAGACAGCGTACAAACAAAACACTACAACTATTCCTGATGAGTTGATAGGTTCGGTTGTTGGTTTACTTTGGAATTATGTTGAGAAATATTTGTTTCCCATGGCAGTTCCTTTGAAGCTATGTTGGTATTACACATTTTAGAAAATAAGGGATAATACAGGATTTTTGTACAATCTCTCTATTTTGTGAGTTGGATAATTATAAAATTTAGTAAGATTTGGTGCGTATTTTTATATCAGATTCTATACCTCAACCAACAGATTGAATTTAACAAATCCTGGTGACCAATCAAGTATCAGGGTGGCCCACTTTACCTCTCCTGTAACTATGTTTTGCATTCCTATTGCGTGCTCTTTTGTATCGGTCTCGTTTTACCGTATAAGAGATTTTATACATTTCAACCCTTATGGGACTAGCCTCAATGCAACTATGCCTTAAATATCTACTTACTATAGATCTACGAGAAATTTTAATTTATTTTGAACAAAATCTAATACACACTTTTAAATTGTTTAATATCTTCTTTGTGGAAATAGGGGTTAGTGCACCAAATTACTAATTTCTTTACTTTCTCCGGATGTTGCGCAGCGAGTACAACGCCTGCCCCACCTCCTCCACTCCACCCCATAATTGAATACTTAGGAATGTTTAAATACTGAAAACAATAAGTAATATTTATTTTAATATTAGTTTTTTTTAATTTTTATATAGTACTAGTCGTGTCCGCGACTTCGTCCATGTGGAATTTAGGAAAGAAAATTATAATACTTAAATAAAAAAATACTAAGTTAGTAATCATTAACACAACTATATGCCAATGACCTCAAATCGGCTGGTTAAAAGATTAGCCGCGACAGACAAACAGACAAACAGACAGACGGGCAGTCAAAAAAGTAAATATTGTGATCCTAGACCTTGTAAAAGACAGCTTGATCTTTTTGACAGATGAAAACTTTTCTGATCTGATGATAGCTTTAAAAATTGTAAATGTATTAAAAAAAATACATATAACCCAAAAGTCCCTAATGATTCAAGTGTCATCTGAAAATTTAAAGAACTTTTATTGCTTCAAAATTATATTTAAATGAGAACACTGAAAGTAATAGACGCTTGTATAATGTTACATTGCGGATGATGGTTAATGATGCGCGACGTCCACTTCGACAATTTTATGGAACACGAAATAATAATTAAACTTCCATCCCATCCCAGAGGTACAGGAAGATATTTTAATCATGTTTCCTTTAATTTATGATCACTGCACACGCTACAGTTAAAAACAAACAAGAAATACACACATTCATAAGTTCGTATGCAGTATCGGCATCCCTCTGGTAGCTCTCCTTAGTAAATATTCTCTCTGGAGGGACGCTTTTCCCAAATCCTTGAGGATCGAATATTACAAGGGTAAAGTTGTCTTTATTAAACCCTTTTATCTGATATCCGTAATGCGATCTAATAGTACCTAAGACGCCTGGTATGAGTACAACTTTGTGGGGACCGTGACCAACTTGCGTGTAATTTATATTGAATTTTCCAAATTTCACTTGGTGTTCCTAAAATAATTAAATCATGTTAATCGCAGTTACTATGCAGGCAAGTTACTTATACATATTTTTTATATTTAGTAATTTCTTTTTAGCGGCACCCTATATCCCGCTCACAGCAGGGTAGGCAATTTTCGACGAGCTCTGGAGGCATTGTGTGTTAAGTGGCGGATCTCAACGCCTCGTTTTGCCTCGACACCAGAGCGATGAAAGTATTATACATATATAAGAATATAGTATAATAGTTGTGGGTTCTATTTCCAATTGAAGACAATTGGAAATCGAACCCACAACCAGTCGCGTTTTCAATCGCACTTTGTACCTCTGCACCACAACTGCTCTCATTTATATGCCTTATTATTTTAATTTTAGGTAGAATTGTCTTTTTGTTCATTTACTTCACGAGGGATGTTACTGCATAATAAAACGTACAAATAAGGTTTAAAAATACGTCACTGACGTCCTGAATGGTGAAATTCATATGGTTTTACAATAAATCGAACCCAAGTCTGTCATGGCAATTCGGACTTAGTATGTGAAACCAAACATTGCATATTTTCTAACCAGACCGATGTAACATTCATTCTTGTTGCATACATTGTTTGGTCATCAGGATAACATTAATATTTTTATATAAAATAATACTATTGTGTATAATAATATATAATTATATCTTCTGTATTATAATACCTTTAACGCAGGAAGAGCTGTGGAAGTGATTGTTCTCACTATTTGACGCAAAGTATGTCCCATTATTAGTTCTGTTTGTTCGCTGAAATCTCTATTGTTTATTTTTTCTTCTATATATATTTGGTAGTCTCTGTAAATATATTAAAATTTTCAAATATAAAAGTAGTCGCCAGTTTTGTTCAGGGTGATAGGTATTTTCTTAAAAATCCATACTTATATTATAAATGGGAAAGTCTGTGTGTTTGTCTGTCACGCTTTCACGGCTAATCTACCGGTCCGATTTGGATGAAATTTAGAATGAAAGTAGTAAAAGTGAATGGGTCTAACATAGGCTACTTATTTTTTCCAAATTCAATCTCTAAAGGGTTGAAATAGGGGATGAAAGTTTATATGAAAAATCTAAACCGCTTGACCAATTGTAATGAATTTTGGCATAAATATAGTTGATAATCTAAGCTTAAACATCGGCTACTTTATTTTTTAATAATGCGCCTCCGACGGTTGGTATATAGCGAAATAGTTCACGCGGCAAAGCCGCGAGCGGGCCGCGAGTAGTATTATAATGGAATAGGTCATAAAGTTTTTTTCCTGTTTGTGGATTTGCTGTTGACCCTGTGGTTTTTACAGCTCAGTCCCTGCGAAATGCAAGCACCAATGGCGCTCGAGAGGGAGCCGACAGGCGCAAGGGCGGCCCTTTGTCGGGGCTAGGAGCTCGGCTTACGTCGTCAGTGGGCGGGGGAGAGGTCATAAAGTGCAAAGAAGTTACGTAATATTCAGTAATCTCTATTAAAAATAAAGCCAACATAATTAAGATAAAATATAATTATTATTATTTTTAGTATTGTTTTTTCTTCAATAAAAAAATTATAAATAAAAATTAGTTTAGTTTTTTTGTCAAAGTCTAGAAGTGTGTGAGAACTAAGTACAAATTGTTTTAAAATGGCATTTAAAATTAATATTAATATTATTTAAAAAAAATACAAATGAAATTCTTTATCGAGCTGCGTTAATATAACTAGTACACGTTGCGATTGTATTTTATAATGCTTTATTTTTGCATTTTCACACACTTTTGGTAAAGGCTTCTGACGCAGTTATAGCTAATAGGTATACTTAATACCTCGCTAACCTAACACATGTTACTAGGGTACTTATTGAAATGAATACCTAGCCGTCTATAATCGGTGATAAATATCTATTGATTACTAGCGGCTTGCTCGCGGCTTCGCCACGTGGACTGCCCAATTGTTTCGTTATGCTGCAACCCTCGGGGGTGGATTTTTGAAAAAAAGTAACTTATGTTTGACCTTTGCTTGTCAACTATATATATTCCAAAATTCATTACAATCGGTCAAGCGGTTTAGTTTTTTATATAGACTTTCATCCCCTATTTCAATCCTTTTTATTAATTTTTGAAAAAATATGTAGCCTATGTTAGACCCATGGTTATTTACTACTTTCATTCTAAATTTCATCCAAATCGGACCTGTAGATTAGCCGTGAAATTGTGACAGACAAACACATAGACTTTCGTATTTATAATATAAGTATGGATTTAACAATTTTCGACATTACAAAACTTTATTTAGTCTACGTTGGGTTTAATTATTATACCTACAAGTATCATTATATGTTTTTTTAGGTTCACGCTGTTTCCCGCACACACCAGGGTAGGCAGAGGGGACCTGGTGTTAAGACATTCCGTTTTCCACTTTTCGCCGAAGTGGCATAACTTAACGCCGCGACAGAGTTAAGACAATGGAAATATTAAAACTTTTCACTCCTAGAGTGGAAATCGGACCCACAATCAGTTGCTTTATAGTCACACTTTGTACCTCTGCGCCACGACTGGCCCCCTCTAGTTACAGAAAAAACTTAAGGCTCCTTTTTATGCAAATTCTGTAGACGAAGGGATATCAATTTGACTTTAAAGTATTATTCATTATTTATAAAGTAGTGGTAAGCATATGTTTTTCATATTTAAATGTTATATTAAGAAAATAAATACTACAAACACTAACATATGTTTGACATATACTTTTGTAATGGGAAACATGTTAGGAAGCTATCTCACGAAATTTTTAGGATGATGGTGAAAACTGTATAAAAATGTACGTTTCTAAAATCGGCTATTACGATAATGAACTCACTGCTATGTAATAATTTAAACGTTTGCAATATTAGAAATGATTGAGTAATCTAATAATAAATGAATAAAGTAATTAATAATAGATTTAGAAATGTGAATTAATTTTCACACGCATCAAATTTAGTTTATAAAATTCAAATTGGTTGTGGAAAATCAACATCGATGGCAACGTAATAAATTAACTTATGACATCAAAACCCTGCTTAACTTTTTGGGGCCGACGTGGCACAATGGGACAGATTCGGACTGTAAAGCAATAAAAAGGGATGATTTTTTTTCTACATTCACGCTAGCTGCACCACTTCACCCTGTTGTGTGCGGGATACCCCAGGGGAAGGCAGGGGCAATCTGGTGTTAAGACACTTCGTTATACAAGGAATGATTATATCTAAACTTTGATGTCTTCGTTTTGGTACCTAACACTAAGCGTGACGTTGAGTACCGCCACTCAACACGCAATCGATTCGATTCTCGATTTTATTTTTTATTTTTGTCCTCTCTGTCTACCCCATTATATGGGAAAAATCGTGAAACTGCTATATTTTATAATATTGCTCAATCATTTGTTTGGTATAAAACTCTCTTTTCTCTTTTAGCTTCACGCTGTATCCCGCACACAGCAGGGCAGGCAGAGGGAACCTATTGTTAAGACACTCCGTTTCACACTTTCTGCCGATTTTTGGAGGCATTGCGTGTTAAGTGGCGGAACTTAACGCCGCACTTTGCCTTGACACCAGAGCGAAGAAAATGGAAAAACTCTTTTGAAATGGATTATGCCATAGAACAACACAAACAAAGGTAGTTTTTTTTTAAGAAAAATAATACATTACAGTTATTTACTTACGTAAAGAAAATGGAGGGAACCCTTGAGTACTTAAAGATGTATTTTAATAAAATATTAAAGCATTGAGATTTAATATAAAAATTTAATTTTATTAAGTATCTTTACAACTAACGTCTAGCCTGAACGTGACAGTTACTGTAACTTAACTGCATTTGGAAAATTAAATACTTTTAAGACATGAGGCATACATGAAATATTTTAGAATATAGAAGAATAACTCGTTTTTACTAGATCTTTAGAAGATACGATGTAGCTTAATTAGCCGCATATAAAGATATAGATCTTTTTAAAGTTTTATTGTTATTAGTATAACGTGACCTGTATGAGGAAAAAAGCCGAGGTAAAATGTAACGTTTATATTGCTGTTATTTTTATAAATTTCAGGATTATTTATGGAACTTTTCCAATATGTATATCTCAATTCTTTTATCGGCGAATATATTCTTCGCAGATGAACCGTGCGTGTATAGTAGCGGAATAGCAGCTGAATGTAAGGTTTGGAGGGAATGGATGGAAAGGAGTAGGACGTTTTCCATCTTTGTAAAGGCGTTCCTCTATTGCTCCCTGGTTTCGTTGCAAGTATTCTTATAATATGAACTATGTCCTCTTTCGTAGTCTCAGTACTAGGCCCTAGTAAAGATTTTTTTCCCTACCCCTGCGTCCATTTCTGCAGCTTCCAACGACATAACTAGTGTAACTGCTTCTATTTAATCTTCTTGCATCTTTTTAAAGAAGCAATTGCTGCCTTTCTACTTTACCCTTCATGATGATGATGGTGAAGATGATTTCATTTAAATTCTCGCCGATATTACTCTCACCAATATTAGTGTTTATATATTTTGATTTGATTCCGCCACATAATTACATATTGTTTTACAGTTAATGCGCCTTTCTTGCTAAAAGCGAAACGTTTGCGTAGAGTAGATAAAAACAACCATATAAGTAGCCATTATGAGAATATTTCTTCATCGCTTAATGATGAGATCCTACCTAAGATGTTTATGTTTCATTCTTCATATTAATTTCATTTAACTATTCGACGGACATCTTTTATTACTATATTCAATAAAAAATCTGTTTCCTGTATCATTCATAATGTAAAAATAAGGTTTGTATTATCTTCTTGCTTAATTGGAGATTTATCTCGAATAGTTTAATAAAATGATATACCTAATCATTTTAAACATACATTCGTATTAGGTTCATTTGCTATTCGTTTGTTTTTTTTTTAGTTTCACGCTGTATCCCGCATACAGCAGGGTAGGCAGAGGGAACTTAGTGTTAAGAAACTCCGTTTCCCACTTTCCGCCGAATTTGGAGGCATTGCGTGTTAAGTGGGTAGGTAAGAGCGATATTAAATATTTCCACTCCTCGAGTGGCAATCGAACCCATAATCATTTACAGTCACATGTTTGTGCCACTGAGCCACACGTTATTCGTTTTATATATAAACTTAAGTAAAGCGGTCCAAGCGCTAGGACGGATTCTAAGAGGCGCGGGTTCGAATAAGGTTCGTTCAAATTTTTTATAAGTTTTCTAATAATATGTTTCTCAATTTTCTTAGCTAATTTTAAAGTCTTATGCAGGCATAAGAGATAACACTTTAAAATGATAAAAATATTTAATAAATAACATTCGCTGTTGCGAAACAACTATTCGTAATCTCTGGGTAAAAGAAATTTGTAAAAATCTCTTTATAGAGATGCTAGCCACAAATAAGTTGTAATAAGCGTATAAGAATGCGTCGAAGACGCAGCTGGTAGTAGAACGCATAGTTTAGCAGTCAAAACACATGGACGGTTTTCAAGAGAAACAGGTTCAAATCAAATCTTACTAAGTTTAAATTTTTCTTTTTTATAAAAATGTTTTTAAATTTTCTAAGTGTGTGAATATAACTTTAAAATGATGAAGATATATAAACTTAACCGGTTTTCGTACCTATATTTGAAAGATGTTTGATAATTAACACATTGATAATTAACAAGTATTAAGTATGTAAATACAAAAATTAGCATTCCATTACCTTTTTAAGGTCTCTATATTTATTTTTACACCAGTGGCTGACCTTTGACTGTCGAGGTCATCGGGGTGCAGTGGGATAATATCTGATTATGGGTTCGATTCCCACTCGGGGAATCATTGTATATAAATTTATACATGCATCACCACACTTTGTTTAATCAAACAGAAGGTGCTTTAAACAGTGGTTCAGAGAATAATAAACATCACGCTTTTCCCCACAGAGCAAGATAATCGGAGAGAACCTAGTGTCAAGACACTTCGTTCTCCATTTTCCATTGCGTGTTAAGTGGCGGAGCTTAACGCCGTGCTTTGTCTTAGGTATTAGAGCGGAGAAATGATTTTTTTGTAGCTTCACGCTGTATCCCGCACACATCATGGTAGGCAGAGGAAACCTAGTGTTAAGACACTCCGTTCCCTACTTTCAGCGCAATTCGGAGGCGTTGTGTGTTAAGTGGCGGAACTTAATGCTGCGTTGAGTCGATTGCCTCGACACCAGAGCGATGAAAATGGAAATATTAAATATTTCCACTCCTCGAGTGGGAACCGAACCCACAACCAGTCGCTTTACAGTCACACTTAGCCCGACTAGGTATATGATATTATGCCTTAATAGGTATATGATAATATGCTAGTTTATTATTCTTCGATGCGATATGATAATATTACCTCGAAGAATAATAAACTAGCAGTAATAAAAAACGAATGGGTTTATTTGGTATGCCTGTCTATTAGTGTTCTTGCACACGCTAATCTACGAAATTGCTATTATTTTTGTACAGATGAAACTAATGAACCTTTGCAACATAGGTACAATTAATTTTTAAGACATGTATATGTCGTGGCCCTATCGTAGAATCGACGACTTCATGATATCGTTGACAATATCATGAAATGGTTGCAGTTCATGAAATGACCAACTGAATTTGACGATATCGTTGATTCGTCAACGTTTAACGATTTCGTCATCGACGTTTGATCATATCGTAAAATAAGGTGTCCTTATTATATATGTAATATAAATTTAGAATATGCTCGTAAAACGATCTCATTATATATAATGAGGATGTTTTTAGACAAAAACACTTTCAATCTCTAGAGAATCAATTTATTAAAAAAAGTTTAACCTAACCTAAAAATATTTTACGTAATTAGATTTATTTTGTGTGAAGATACTTAAAATCAATCAAGATAGGTTAGGTTAGGTTAAACTTTTTCTATTTAACAGATTCTTTAGTATATCAAAGTAGTTTTTACTATATAATTTCTTAAATTTATTATTATTATATTGCACATTGACTTAAAAAAAAAAAAATGATTTTATATAAATAAGAATATTTTATTAAGAACATTTTTGTTACTTAAAATAAACGAATAATTAATTCTGCTTTTAATAAAAAAAACATATTTAAAACTAAAATATTGACTTTGTTACGAACAGCTGATATACAAAAAGCGCTCCTAGCGCCTCTATCGATTGTTAAAGTAATTATTTGACGGTTTGGTCAAAGAAGATCGATGATTTCATGAAGTAGCCACGCGTTTAGTTGACCATATCGTTAAACGTTACGCTGTCATTGATTTCGTCAAACGACATCATGATCTGGCCAAACGATAATTGGTCATTTCATGAACTGCGACGATTTCATGATATAGTCAACGATTTCATGAAATCGTCAATTAAACGATATGACCACGACATATACATATGCAGAATAGATTAGTTGTACTGTAGGAATTAAGAATCTTATTAAAAGTTGTTTATTATATAAGCCATTTTGAAACATAAAAATCTAAGATTAAGAACATGACGTTGAGAACGTGACGTTGAGCTGAACTGAAAAGATCAATTTGTAAGAGATATGGAAATTAATTCCTTAAAAAAAATTAAGTTAACTACATACGTGTATGTCAACAGACAAGATGTGAATAAAACGAAATTCAATAATTCTGTAAATGAAGTTAGTGGCACCAGCTAGTATCTAAGCTTTTTATTTTTCTAAATACGTCATTGTAATGTAATTATTATGTCCAAATGATGAAATAAATAAAAATGTAAATAAATAAAACCACCTACATAGTAACGGGGTTTGTGCATAAAGATTTGGAACGGACTATACATAGTAACGGGGTTTAATTAAAATTGTATTTCTTATATATTTTTAGGTAACCAGATATTTTACTCTTCCAATAAGAATTCTTGAACTCTCTGGTTGAAGTCGTCAGCGTATTTCATGTGAATGTCGTGTTTGCCTTGTGAGTACAAGAAATATCTGAAAAAGACCAAGATTGTAATAGTTCAACAGCCAGTAAAAATCTTTAAAAAAGTCTATATTATCTAGAGCCTAAGGACCCAGGAGCTTAGACGAAATCATCTTCAGTTATTTTGACATAGTACATGCTAGGTGTTGAGACGCTTGTTGCAAGTGTACAAACATATTAGTCAGATGGAGGTGCATAAGTAACAGTAACTAATATGAAATAAGCGTCTGCAAGGGTTTTCATCAATCATTATTTTTAATTCAGATTAACAAATGATACTTACTTAGAGTTTTTGATATGGTAGCATAAAAATGGAAAATGTGTTGGATGGACGAGTTTATCCTTATGTCCATGTAATACGAATGTGGGACAAGATATGCATCTCAAATAATGGCTGCATATATCAGGGTCTACCTCCAGCGGGCCTAACATGTTGTCTGCCCATTCCTTCCACAGACGGGCAAATCCTTCTTCGGTGTATATCTCTACCATTTCCCTTTTAATTTGATCACCCCATGAGTCAATCTGTTTTATTCCTAAAAAAAGTTTTTCTGTGATATTATCAGTTTTTTTATTTAATGTTATTTACATAAGATGGCGAGTATTTGTTTTTACATTATGAATACAAGAAGAGTCATCCATACTTATATTATAAATGCAAAAATCTGTGTGTTTGTCGGTCACGCTTTCACGGCTAATCTACCGATCCGATTTGGATGAAATTTAGAATGAAAGTAGTAAAAAACCCAGTGTCAAACATAGGCTACTTATTTTTTCAAATTTCCTCTAAGGGGTTGAAATAGGGGATGAAAGTTTATATGAAAAATCTAAACCGCTTGACCGATTGTAATGAATTTTGGCATAGATATAGTTGATGATCCAAGATCAAACATAGACTACTTTATTTTTAAAAAATCCACCCTCAATGGTTGCAATATAACGAAACAGTTAAGCAGTTGACGCGGCGAAGCCGTTATCGGGCCGCTAATATAATATAATTTATTACATAACAAATTGGAATAAATATTCATATTTTGTACAAGTGTCATCTAAAACTTTTGCATAGTATCCGCAACTCGTAATACAAGTGACCATTAGAGACTTTTAAAATAGATATGAACGCTCACCTATACTATTCGAGCTCCTATCTCTGCCTAGTCAAATTTGAAAAGGTGCCACTAATGCTGCTATAGGAAGCTAATATGTGCCAGAAATCGACTGTCGATAATTCAATAAATGTACACGAGGGCTCTGTAATATCTACTAAAAGATCCAAGCCTGTCTTTCTAGACAGCGTACAAATAATTAACACTACAACTATTCCCGATCAGTTGGTTGGTTCGTTTGTTGGTTTACTTTGGAATGATGTTAAGGAAAATTTGTTTATTTGTAATAATAGGCTAGTCCCTAGATTCAATGCAAATATGCCTTAAATATCTATCTACTATACATCTAAGACAATTTTTATTTATTTTGAACAAAACCTAATACAATTGTGGCCGGTCGTGGCCCAGTGGCACAAGCGTGTGAATGTAAACGACTGGTTGTGGGTTCGATTCCCACTCGAGGAGTGGAAATATTAAATAATTCCATTTTCTTCGCTCTGGTGCCGCGGTAAAGCGCGGCGTTAAGTTCCGCCACTTAACACGCAATGCCTCCAAATTCGGCGGAAAGTGGGGAACGGAGTGTCTTAACACTAGGTTTCCCTCTGCCTACCCTGCTGTGTGGGTGTTACAGCGTGAAGCTAAAAAAGAAACAAAAAAAATTAAAAAGAAATATATCTAATACACACTTTTAAATTGTTTTATATCTTCTTTGTGGAAATAGGGGTTAGTGCACCAAATTACTAATTTCTTTACTTTCTCCGGATGTTGCGCAGCGAGTACAACGCCTGCCCCACCTCCTCCACTCCACCCCATAATTGAATACTTAGGAATGTTTAAATACTGAAAACAAACAGTAATATTTATTTGAATATTAGTTTTTTTTATTTTTTATATAGTACTAGTAGTGACCGCGATTTCGTCCATGTGGAATTTAAGAAAGAAAGTTATAATACTTAAATAAAAACATACTAAGTTAGTAATCATTAACACAACTATATGCCAATGACCTCAAATCGGCTGGTTAAAAGATTAGCCGCAATAGACAAACAGACAGACGGGCAGTCAAAAAAGTAAATATTGTGATCCTAGACCTTGTAAAAGACAGCTTGATCTTTTTGACAGATGAAAACTTTTCTGATCTGATGATAGCTTTAAAAACTGTAAATGTATTAAAAAAAAACATATAACCCAAAAGTCCCTAAAGATTCAAGCGTTATCCGAAAATTTTAAGAACTATTATTGCTTCAAAATATTTAAATAAGAACACAGAAAGTAATAGACGCTTGTGAATGTTACATCGCGGATGATGGTTAATGATGCGCGACGTCCACTTCGACAATTTTATTGAACACGAAATAATAATTAAACTTCCATCACTAGCCCGTCTGTCAAAGAGATCTAAAGAGATATAAGATATTCTAATATGATCACTGCACACGCTACAGTTAAAAACAACGTTAAATACATACGTTCATAAGTTCGTAAGCAGTATCGGCATCCCTTTGGTAGCTCTGCTTAGTAAATATCCTCTCTGGAGGGACGCTTTTCCCAAATCCTTGGGGGTCGAATATTACAAGGGTAAAGTTGTCTTTATTAAACCCTTTTATCTGATATCCGTAATGCGATCTAATAGTACCTAAAACGCCTGGTATGAGTACAACTTTGTGGGGACCGTGGCCAACTTGCGTGTAATTTATATTAAATTTCCCTAATTTCACTTGATGTTCCTAAAATAATTAAATCATGGTAATTGCAGTAATTATGTAGGTAAGTTACATATATACACCGTCTCACAGCAGCTATATCCCGCTCACAGCAGGGTAGGCAATTTTCGACGAATTCTACAGGCATTACGTGTTAAGTGGCGGAACTCAACGCCGCGCTTTTTGAATTCGGCGGAACGTGGGGAACGGAGTGTCTTAACACTAGGTTCCCTCTGCCTACCCTGGTGTGTACGGGATACAGCGTGGAGCTAAAAAATTATAATTATCCTGTATGTACCTTTAACGCAAGAAGAGCGGTGGAAGTTGCTGTTCCCACTATCTGACGCAAAATATGGCCCATTCCTACTTTCTTTAAGTAGTGAAACCTCTAATGTTTGTTTCCTTTTTAATATTTTATATTTTCCTTTTTCTGTAATCACATAAAGGAATTTTGAAGAGAAAGATGGCTTTTGAATTAAAGAATCTACTACTCCTGCAACTTCTGGTAAAACCTTAACCTATTAAGTTAATTAAATTCAATTAAATTGTGAGAAATAAAATCTTTATTGTAGTAAAAGAATGTACTGCAGACCTTAGTGTTTTATAAGTAATTATATGTAGTAACAGCTTTGATGATTCGAATCTGCTCCTCCCGAATACCTTCCAGGCGCTCTCACCGCTGAGCCATGCGTTCTATTGCCAGGTGCGTCGAAATTCTTATACGCTTTATTACGACTTATTTTTATATTAGCCTTATTTTTGTTCGAATCCGAATAACGAAAAACGTATTCTAAATGTCTTTTTCAATTTTCTAAGTGTGAAAAGTTCCACTTTAAAAATGTTTAAAAATAAATGTCATTTTTACGAATAAAACTTACGTGAAGAAGATGGAGCGCTGCTCTGTGTTTTGCCAAGTATATATAAGTATATAGTATAAGTAAGTATATAGTAAAAATACCTATATTTTATATAGGTATTTTTTTTTTCCTTTTATTAAGATCGATTATCGACTTAACTCGCGTTCGTACTGTACATGACAGTTACTGCAACTTTACTGAATTTATAAAAATAGGTATTTAAAATCTATAAGTTCAACACAAGATAATTAGAATGTATAAGAATAATTTTTTTACTGTACTGTAGTCTGTATGTGATACAATGTAACTTGTGTATAACTAAAATAAAAGGGAAATTAGCCAATACATAAAACATAGGGGAGATTCTGGTAGCCCCGGACACTTGAGATGAAATGCAAATAAATAACAGTAAAAAAAGGTTGTCTATTATTTCATATTTAACACAAGATTAGAATCTTCTCTACTCTTTTTAATGAAATACTTCTAATTATATCACATTTTTTCTATAAAATATACTACGATTAACTTAGCCTAGTTTTTTTGTCATCTAAAAAACTGGCGGGTAGCCCCGGACACAGTAATAAATAATAGCCCAACTGGTTTTTGGATTTGCACACATCAGTTATAAAAACCGTCCGATACGTCTATATGAAAACAATCTTCGTGGGCTCAGTTTTTACTTTTTTTCAGGGCTCGTTATATGTTTCCCCGTAAATGATGCATTCTCTCTATTTTTCGATGCATTTCACAAAAACTTTGGATATTTTTCACGGTGTTCAACGCCTCCTTAGTTATTTTATGTTTTATAATTTCTCTTCGATCTTTTTTGTTATATGCCACTCTTTTTCCGGTTTTCCTACACTTTTTTTTTATATGGTGACAATGTCATAGTCTTGCTTTTTGCGACTTTTATGTTAGCGTTAAAAAATATTTTATTGCAAAAAGAAAAAATGATAGCTGTTTTTTAAAAAAAATGTTTTCTTTTCACTCAATTTTACTCTTTTCCTGATTCTCCCCTGGAATTTTGACATATCTTATGTCTTTTTGCAAAGATATTAATTAGGTACATATTAAAAAGTTTTAATAAAGTACGTTTGACAAAAAAGTAGAATAACAATTTGCAGTTTTAGTGATAGAAGTGGGTCTAAATAATATTACGATATATGAATAATACGTTGAACCATGTCTATAATGTCCCCGACCCGGTACCCGATACTATAGTGTACGGAGCTACCCGACAGATATCTATTAACAATTTTTAACGGAACTCTGAAAAAATATAATAATTGTCATAATTACTATTATAATATATATTTATACATATATATATATATATATATATATATATATATATATATATATATATATATATATATATATATATATATATATATATATATATATGATTCTTTTAAAACTCTGAATAAAGTAGGAAATCTTAACTAGTGTACTCAATAATCTTCAATAAAATATTTAAGGACCGACGAAACATTTTTGATGGGAACAAAACACTCTGTCACTACTAAATAGCCCCGCGTTCACGCCATCATTCATATACATTTATTTTTACTCTTAAGGAGTTATCTTTATCATATCGCTTTGCCTAAATAGTATGATTAGTTTCTTAGAAATAGAATTATCTGGGGTCACCCGCCGTCCGGGGCTACCCGAATCTCCCCTAAGCATATTTAGCATAGGGGCCCAGTCGTGGCGCAGTGGCACAAACATATGACTGTAAAGGACTGGTTGTGGGTTCGATTCCCACTCGAGGAGTGAAAATATTTCATATTTCCGTTTTCTTCGCTCTGGTGTCGAAGCAAAGCGCGGCGTTAAGTTCCGCCACTTAACACGCAATGCTTCCGAATTCGGTGGAAAGTGGGAAACGGAGTATCTTAACACTAGATTCCCTCTGCAGGGCAGGTGCTGTGTGTGGGATACAGCACGAAACCAAAAAAAAAAAAACAGTTTTATTACTTGTACAAAATTAGTCAAGTCAAACCCTGCGATTTAATATGTTTTATTGTACAAATAAATCTTAGGATTACCTACAGACACCTATTTACATATAATATTATAATCAACTTATCGGTAAATTCGACAATTACTTCTTAATTACCTTGACTCTCATTTCAACATTTATATTTAGTTTTTTTTTGTTTACTTCACGCTGTATCCCGCACACAGCAGGGTAGGCAGAGGAAACCTAGTGTTAAGACACTTCGTTCCCCACTTTCCGCCGAATTCGAAGGCATTGCGTGTTAAGTGGCGGAACTTAACGCCGCGCTTTACCTCGACACCAGAGCGAGGAATATGGAAATATTAAATATTTCCGCTCCTCGAGTAGGAATCGAACCCACAACCAGTCGTTTACAGTGACACCCTTGTGCCACTGGGCCACGACTGGCCACAATTTATATTTTTTGCTTTTCTTATCAATGCGTTTTTGGCAACTAATATATTATTACATACTTTACAATATTGTTGGCAAAGATGAAAGTATCTCTATAGTATAGATATTTCAACCAATCAATCTATGTGTGTGGTTAAAAGTACAAAGGCCAATTACCATACTAAGTACATACTCAAAAATACTTAAGTATAAAGCGTCACGCTTCTTGCACCATAACAGAGTCAAAGTCAAAGTCAAATAATTTTATTCAAAGTAAGAAGTTACATGCTTCATTTTTTGAACGTCAAACAATTTACCACCGGTTCACTAAAGTTAATGCCTCAGACCTGAGAAGAACCGGCGCAAGAAACTCAGCGGGACGATTTTTTTATTTTTTTTTTAAGTCAAGCATTTACAGATATTATATAATTATATATTGACAATGATACCATTGGAATAGCCTGGAGCGAGTATTTCATTCCCAAGGCGTGTTATCGTTCAAAAATTCATTATTTAGCTACCCTTAACACACAAACGTCTCTTCACAATTTTTTTGAATTGTGATATCGAACATTCTTGGACGTTAAAAGAGTAGCTAAGACTCAATTAAATAAAACTATACATATGAAATAACGACAGTCAGTCGCTCTCCGTCCGAAATTGAGACATTGGTGGCGGAAATCAACGCTGCGCTTTGTCTTTGGCATGACTTTTCTCCCGTGGGGGGACGGGTTAAGAATGCAATTCCCCCCGCCGCTGGGTAGCGTCCCGTAAAAGGCGGGTAACCCAGTAGTTTGGTGGTAGGAGATTCGTTCTCCGACTGGCTCGCGACCACTATCGTGTCAAAGACGAACCGCCAAATATCTTATGATGTGTTCCGGTTCGATGGCATGTAAGCCAGCTCTCCCTATTCCCACCATTCCCATCCTTCCTCCCTCCTTCTGTTCTACATTCCCAAGGCTGGCAACGCATCCATAACTTTAATGTTGTGGATGACTATGGGCGAAGGTAACCACTTAACACCAGGTGGGCCTTCAGCTCGTTTGCCTCCTTTATACCATAAAAAAAAACAAAAAAGAGAGCGACGCAACGAAAATTTAACAATAATCATCATCATCGCATTCCAGTCAGACACTGTCCCACTGCGACTTACGACGGCCTAAACATATATTTCGCTTTTCCCCCAAAGTCAAATTTAATTACTAAGTAGTCTTTTATTAAAATGATCTTTATTATTTTAGGTACGTAGACTAAAAAATATTTACCTTAAAAGTTATTTAGCATTCAAGTATCTAGAAGTATCTAGAAGTTAACTGCATCAGCTAGTTAGTGTTTTTTTTGTAAAAACCTCATTAAAACAACAATTATATTAGGTCCCAATGTTATATTAACAAAAAAATTACAAATTAATTTTAAATTAGCACACATAATGTTACATTTTAATTTACTTATTTTTATATAACAAGATGTTTCACTCTTCCAATAAGAATTCTTGAACTCTTCGGTTGAAGTCGTCAGCGTATTTTATGTGAATGTCATGGTGGCCTTCTGGGTATAAGAAGTATCTAAAAAATACAGATTAAAAATTCAATAGCCAGCAAAACCTAAATTGAAATAAAACTATTTTAAATAATCCGTCATGGAGTCTATCTGTGACCACGACCTACAGTAAACTGTTCGAAACGTCGAGTTTTCTAAAAATATAGTTTTAATGTGTTAAAATATGTTTTATTTTAAAATGTTTGATAATTACTAAAACAGAAGATTTTTTTAGCTTCACGCTGTATCCCGCAAACAACAGGATAGGCAGAGGGAATCTAGCGTTAAGACATTCCGTTCCCCATTTTCCACCGAATTTGGAGGCATTGCGTGTGCTTATATTTGCGTTTCAAGTGAGCGAACTTACCGCGGTAAAATAAAAGATCTTACTACCTAAAAAAATATATGCCCAAAAATTTTAAAAGACACTTAGTCATTCGAGTTAGTAAATGGTGGCAAGACGTAGCTCACAAGTGTGTTTTGTGCAGTAGATAGACGTTTTTACGATTACGATTACGATTAATTTTTAATTACGATTACGTAAATATCAACAACATACTGATTAGACGTAGTAGAAATAGAATTAGTGTAGGTGTGAGAGTAAACTGTGTGAAAAGATGTTCATAAAAAGCAGCTTAACGCTTTCTCTCCGATTAGCATGGTAGCAGAGAGAACCTAGTCTGAAGACACTCCGTTTCATAGATTTTATAAATTTAATGAATTCAGATTAACAAATGGTTCTTACTTAGAATTCTTGATATGGTAGCATAAAAATGGAAAATGTGCTGGATGGACAAGTTTATCCTTCTGCCCTTGCAGTATATATGTAGGACAAGATATATTTTTCAATTGATCACTGCATATATTAGGATCCACTTCTATTTGACCTAACATATGGTCTCCACATTTTTTCCACAGACGCGCAAATCCCTCTTCGGTGTATGTTTCTATCATTTCTTTTTTAATTTCGTCGCCCCATGAGTCAATCTGCTTTATTTCTAAAAAAAATTGCCATGTTAACAGTTTTTTTATGTGCATCGTCTATAAATAATAGGTACTTTGATTTGGGATGCCATGTTAAAAATTGGACCCATCACTTCAGGATTGGTGGAATTTATTTTAATGGTTTAATTGTATTAAAAGGGGGTACCCCTTTTAATATAATCAAGTTATTTTAAAGTTAATTTAATACAGAACTGTTCAATGCTTAGTTTTGCTTTTTAAGCCCATTACTTTATATTTATCTTTCTCATCTTGGCGAATAGAGATTTTACGTTGCTTTTTTCAAACTTTCCTATTTAACCCTATTCATTTTTTCCCGGTTACAAATTGCTTATGGAATTAAAGGCTTGACTCAAGCTTTAGAGCTCTTCTTCTTTAGAGCTCTTCTTCTAACTTGTGCTATAAACACGTAATTTTTGTTGTAAAGATTAACTAATAAAGTACCATGCAAGAGAATGCTTTTCGGTCATATTATATATCTACCTAATATCATCAAGAACTAAAAGTATATTTATTTATTTTATACACACTTCTAAATTGTACAATGTCGTCTTTGTGATAAAAGGAGCAAGTGCACCAAATCACTAATTTCTTCACTTCCTCCGGATGTTGTGCCGCGAGGATCATACTGGCAGAGCCTCCTGCACACCATCCCATAACCGAGTACTTAGGAATGTTTAAATACTGAAAACAGAGACAACTGTGAAACAACAATATTGAAAATGCGGTAATAATTGTAAAATACAACGTTTTATACATTTCATGATACTAATATAAAGTCGAGAGACGATCACAGTTTGCATACGTTTGTGCTAATTTAAGATACAACACAAGAACAATACAAACAGGGACCAGCTGTGGCGCAGTGGTAGAAAGCGTGACTGTAAAGCGACTGATTGTGGGTGCGATTCCCACTCGAGGAGTGGAAATATTTAATATTTCCATTTCCTTCGCTCTGGTGTCACTTAACACGCAATGCCTCCAAATTTAGCGGAAAGTGGGGGACGGAGTGTATTAACACTAGGTTCCGTCTGCCTATCCTGCTATGTGAAGCTAAAAAAAACAATACAAACAAGTAATACATACCTTCATAAGTTCGTATGCAGTATCGGCATCCCTCTGGTAGCTTTCTTTAGTAAATATTCTCCCTGGAGGGACGCTTTTCCCATATCCTTGAGGATCGAATATGACAAGAGTGAATTTTTCTTTATTAAACCCATTTATCTGACACGAATAATGCGATCTAATGGTACCTAAGACGCCTGTTATGAGTACCACTTTGTGTGGACCGTGACCAACTATAGTGTAATTTATTCTGAATTCACCTAATTGCACTTGCTGTTCCTAAAATGATTACATGATATTACATTAATGATTTAGATTGGTACATTCATTTATTGATATTTGATATTTTAATTTTAGGCAGAATTATCTTTTCATTTATTTAGCACACGAGAGATGTTACTGCATTATGTAACAAACAAGAACAAATAAAAAAACATTTATGAATACATCACTCTCGTCCTGGAAGTGGAAGTCTATATTCATTTACAAAACACAGTGTTTCTATTGCTTATGTTAATAAAGACTTATTTTGATTTAAATTGATAGTTGATTACTAATCAACAAGTTGCAATAAAAAAACTGAACCTAATTGTGAATTATACCGAGTCTGGCTTAAGTGGCTCTCAATTGCCCCACCTCCCCTGAACATCGTGATATCGTGAACATTCCTATATTGAATACTATTTTTACCCGTGGGGGAACGGGTTAGGACACAATTGCACTCCGTTGCTGGGCAGCGTCCCGTAAAAGGCGGGTAACCCAGATGCTTGGTGGTAGTAGATTCGTTCTCTGACTTTCTCACGACCATTATCATGTCAAAAACGAACCGCCAAACATCTGGTGATGTGTTCCGGTTCGATGGTATGTAATCCAGCTCTCTTTCCCTACTCCCACCATCCCTACCCTTCTTCCCTCCTTTCCTCCACTCCCCTTAAGGGCGGCAACACATCCACAACCTTTCTAAAGTTGTGGACGTTCATGGGCAACTACTTACTATCAGGTAGTTCTTCTGCTCGTTTGCCCCCCTTTATTCAATAAGAAAAAAAAACTATCTCGTATACCTTTAACGCAGAAACAGCGCTGGAAGTTGTTCCAAATGTCTGACGCGAAATACATGACATTATTATTTTCTTGAAGTTCCAAAGCTCTATTGTTGTTTTTTTTTATATTTTTACATTCCACTCTTTCTGTAAACACATTAAATGTCGATCAATTGAAATTGATGGTATATTTTATCCTTACGCATTCCTAGTTTAAGATATCTCGGAATCGAGTCCCTGAACAATAAAGTCACTCAAAAAGTCACTTGGCTAAGCGACGTGCGATGTCTGATAATTCTCAGATGGAACATCGAAAAATGGAAATATGAACATGTTTGATTTCACTTTTTGATCGAAACTGAATTTAATATTACTTCGAGATTTGTAAAAGAATGTTAAAACATATTATAGTTAAGCGCATTCTCTCAAAAAGGAAATTTTGGAAAGTAAACTTGTTTTTTATCTGATTATTGTTTTTTTTGCATTAGTATTAATTGATTGTTGCAAGGATCTAAGACGCGCACTATTAGCATTATAATATAATATAAAAATCTTTATTGTAGTTAAAAAAGATTAAGAGAAAGCGCTAATCATGTAATTAAATAAGTATATTTAAGGTTTTCATTTTCATATTACTTACTTAATCTACGGAATCTATGTATCTACGAAATATACTTTTGAAAATAAAGAAATACGTTCCGATTACATAATAAAAAAAATACATTGTTATCGACTTACTTTAAGATGAGAGAAGCTAGTCCGTTTCTATTAGTTCTTAATTTTAATAATATATTAAAATATAATAAAGATTTAAATGAAGTTATTTTCTTTTTATCAAGTATGTGACTAGCGTCCGCACTGGACAATGACAGTTACTGTAACTTTAGTGCATTTTTAAAAATAGATGCATTTATATTGTTAGTTATACACGAGATAATCCATACTTATCCATACTTATATTATAAATGCGAAAGTCTGTCTGTTTGTCTGTCTCGCTTTCACGGCTAATCTACTGGACGAAATCCGTCCAGTAGATTAGATGAAATTCGGAATAAAAATAGTGGATGATACGGGGTCAAACATAGGCTACAGGTAGGCAAAAATTTACATCTAAAAGGTTGAAATAGGGTATGGAAGGTTGTATGAAAAATCTAAACCGATTAACTGATTGTAATGAATTTTGGAGTAAATATAGTTGATAATCCAAGGTCAAACAAACTACTTTATTTTTCAAAAACCAACCCTCGAGGGTTGCAATTTAACGAAACAGGCATTCAGTTCAGCGGCGAAGCCGCGAGCGGGGCGCTAGTTACAATGTATAAGAATTTATTCACCTTTAGCACATACGATGTATTGATTAGCCGTAATTAAAATATGACGACAAAAACCTTGTTTCATTTCATTTATTAGAATATAATTTGCATGTTAAATTTTAATATAACATGTTGCACGCAAAACTAACCAAGTCCAACTCTGAGTTTTAATTCATCAATTTATTTATATCACATTGATTAATTTCTTTATTTATGAGTTGTGGCCAGTCGTGGCGCAGAGGCACAAAATGTGACTTTAAAGCGACTGGTTGTAGGTTCGATTCCCACTCGAGGAGTCGAAATATTTAATATTTCCGTTTTCTTTGCTCTGGGGTCGAGGCAAAGCGGGGCATTAAGTTCCGCCACTTAACGGAGTGTCTTAACACTAGGTTTCCTCTGCCTACCCTGCTATGTGCGGGGTACAGTGTGAAGATTTTTATTTATATAAAGGAAGACAAGATTTTTATTTATAATAACGAAGAAGAAAAGAAAGGGCGTACGAGCCAGTGGTAGCTTCTGGTAGGACTAACATTACCGACATTTTTATGTTAAGTAAAGATTCGAAAGTGTTTGTAATAGCCTATTTTAATAGATATTGTTCCTTTTCCATGATTGCGTTTAGTTAATAACGTAAGTGAACACACACTTTACAATAGCGCTAGCAAAAATGAACTAATCTTATAATTGGGTTTTTTTTTCAATCAACCTATGGGTGTGGGAGAAAGTTAAGCATATCCTGGTCTTTTAAAGTGCAAACGCCAATGTTCTAAAAGTAAATGCTAGTAAACTGGTTCTTCACAAATATGTAAGTAAAAAACTTCACGTTTTTTCTCGCTTAGCTTTTCTCGGTTTTCACTCTTGAAAATGATTATACATGAGATTGAACGCTTAGATGATGCATGGATCATCTCGTTAACCTACTGCATATTTCTCCGACCATTCTATATTTTTTTTACAAGTATGACACGATACGCCTCGTCTGGGTAGCTCCCGTAAAAGGCAGGTAACCCAGTAGCTTGGAGGTAGGAGATTGGTTCTCCGACTGGCTCGCGACCACTATCGTGTCAAAGACGGACCGCCAAACATCTGATGATATGTTCCGGGTCGATGGCATGTAAGCCAGCTCTCCCTACTCCCACCATTCCCATCCTTCCTCCCTCCTTTCCTAGTACGTCCCCAAGGCTGGCAACGCATCCATAACTCTAATGTTGTGGATGTCTATGGGCGAAGGTAGCCACTTGACACCAGGTGGGCCTTCTGCTCGTTTGCCTCTTTCATTCAATAAAAAAGAACAGAAATAACTCTGACAAGGGTATTAAGAACTACACTACTACTATTATACAGAAAAAAATGGCTGGTTAACGTTATTAGTTTTTCTGCATTCTTACCTCGAAGGATAACTGCAAGAGAGTGAATAATAAAGTAATTGTTATAAAGACCTCTTGGTTTTTTTTTAATTTTTCCATGTCTGTTTCTCGTCTTCAACACCCTGATTTCCGAAATTCCAAGACGGATTTAGATGAAGTCTTTACGTTTGTACAGGTAATTTTTGGACTTTGGTACAAAAAGCTACAATTGATTTTAAATACTAAGATACATCTATATAAAATACAGATGCAAAATGGATCACTTAACGGATAACTATAAAAGGGGATGGGATATAGGTTTAATATGTACATATTTGGTCGACAAATAAAAATAAAAAGTTAAGAACATCTGGTGTGAAGCTGCCCTGAAAAGGTGAATTTGTATATAAAGTGGAAGTGTGGCGTTTATAAGGTGTAGTAGTTAACAATATACATGTCTATATTAACAAGACAAGCAGGCCGTGATAAAGCATGATAAAGTTCAAAAATTCCGTAAATGAGTTAAGTAACAGCTAGTTATTTTATTTAAATACATCATTGAAATTTAATTATCACATCCAAATATTCCTTTATCCCTTCTTCTATCCGTTATCCCGATATTAGGGGTCTGCTTACTCTTCTGCGCCCAGATATTCTGAGTTGCCGATCCAGGCAATTGGGCCTTTTTAAGTTCTCTATTGATGTTAGACAACCAAACCAAAGGTGATAAGCCTCTCTCATTTTGAAATAACAAACATAACGTAATATAGTCGAATTAAAATTGTATTTTTTAAATTTTGTTATGTAAAAAAATGCCTTAATCTTCTAATAAAAATTCTTGAACTCTCTGGTTGAAGTCGTCAGCGTATTTCATGTGAATATCGTGTTTGCCGTCTGGGTATAAGAAATATCTGAAAAATTGCAATATGACAATAGTTTAACGGCCAGTTAAAATCTAAAAAAAATGTTTATGTTCGGAAATTTAAAAAAATATTGAAAATGTTGCAGACAAGGACTTTAGATGAAATCATTTTCAGTTATTCTGAGACAGTACATGCTGAGTGGAGAAATCTAATTCGCTTGTTGCATGTTTATTTTGTAGTGTGAAGCTACCTTCATACCGTGTATGTTCTAATAACACATGTGCATCTTAGACTGTATAGTAGTGAAAATAGACTATATATTGAAATGTTCATAGATTTATTAATTCAGATTAACAAATGGTACGTTCGATTCCCACTCGAGGAGGGGAAATATTTAATATTTCAATTTCTTCGCTCTGGTATCAGAAGTAAAGCGCGGCGTTAAGTTCTGCCACTTAACACTAGGTTTCCTCTGCTTATCCTGCTGTGTGCGGGATATAGCGTGAAGCTAAAAAAAAAACAAAAGAAAACAAATGGTACTTACTTTGAGTTCTTAATATGGTAGCATAAAAATGGAAAATGTACTCGATGGGTGATTTTGTCCTTCTGTCCATGTAATATGAATGTAGGACAAGTTATATTTTTCAATAGATGACTGCACACATTATGATCCATCATTATTTCACTTAGAACATGGTCTGTCCAATTTTTCCATAGACGAATAAACCCTTCTTCGGTGTATGTTTCTATCATTTTTCTCTTAAGTTCCTTTTGCCATAAGTCAATCTGTTTTATTTCTAAGAAAACATTTTCTGCCATATTAACCACATCTTTATTATAACAATTTAATGTATTTAATATAACATTACAAGAGATATCATTTTTTTAACTTCACGCTATATCCCGCACATAGCAGGGTAGGCAGAGTTAACCTAGTGTTAAGACACACCGTTCCCCACTTTCCGCGGAATTTCGTGAGCGGCGGTGTGGCGGAACTTAACGCCGCGCTTTACCTTTAATAAAAGGGCGAAGGAAATGGAAATATTAAATATTTTCATACCTCGACTGGGCATCGAACCCACAACCAGTCGTTTACAAGTCACACGTTCGTGCTACTGTGCCACGACTGGCCCCAAGACTGACAAGACACATCATCATCCTAATTTTCTACATCTTTGTACGCTTGTAAAATACTGTTATTATAGCACAATAATTGTACAAAGTCAAAATCAAATAATTGTAATGTACAGATTAATTACTAACATTTGGAAATTAAGTGGAGTAGAATACCTGTCATACTTTTGACACTCAAACGTCTTTTCACAACTTTTTAAAATTATGATATAAAGTACTCTTGGACGTTTTTTGGGATCCTATTGTAAAATCGTACACACTATCCGATGAATGAATTATAGACTCGATGTAATGTCGATCTAAGACTCGGTGAAATTATCCCATATTACTAAAATAATAATTTTAATTTTTAGAGCGATTGAAAGTGCGTTTGTCATATTACAGGTATATTCCCTATTCTCGTTCTAACAACTTCGAGAAGAACTTTCATTTTATTATTTATTTTGAAAATAAGAACAATAATACGCACTTATACAATGGGCAATGTCGTCTTCATGATAAAAGGAGTGAGTACACCAAATTACTAATTTCTTCACTTCCTCTGGATGTTGTGCAGCGAGGATCATGCTGGCAGAGCCTCCTCCACTCCACCCCATTACTGAATACTTAGGAATGTTTAAATACTGAAAATGAATATATAATTCATATATTATACACGTTTTGGTATTCGTTTATTATTATTTTTATATAGTATCGCGTAGAATGAAATGTTTTGACTTAAATATACCAAATTAATTCATTTAAAGTCTGCTTATATAGCTTGTTCCTGCAGTAAATTTGGGGTAGGCTTTAAAGCATATAAAAGCCTGCTCAAATTTACTGGAGGAAAACTATACAACAAAAACAAATAATACATACCTTCATAAGTTCGTATGCAGTATCCGCATCAATTTGATAGCCTTCTTTAGTAAATATCCTCTCTGGAGGAACACTTTTCCCATATCCTTGAGGATCGAATATTACAAGGGTAAACTTTTCTTTATTAAATCCCTTTATCTGATACCCGTAATGGGATCTAATGGTACCTAAGACGCCTGGTATGAGTACCACTTTGTGTGGACCGTGACCAACTTTTGTGTAATTTATATTGAATTTGCCTAATTGCACCTGGTGTTCCTAAAATTATTAATTCATGTTTGTGTAATTTTGAACCCGAGACGAGTGGAGTCAAATATTTTATGTGAAACCAAACATTGCATATAGCGCTAGGTTTGAGAGATTCGGGAGTTCGCCTCGTCTACTGTCATCAATCTCTTCATACAAGGGGGGTCCTTATGCTTTTTACATGACATTCCTGCAGTATCATCGCTACGGTGTTCTCGAAGGTCAACCGAAGTCTCCTCCCGCTCGTCTTACCCCCCACTTATCATTAATCCTTTTGCTCGTTCGCCTAGATTTTCAACAAAAAAAATCTAGCTAGATTGAGAATATAGTATTTTTGTAACTCTTTTCACCAGTCAATATCAAATACATAACTATCGCGTTCTTTCTCCCATAGCATCTATAATCGTATGTAAAATAATACTATTTTGCATGATGTATACCTTTGACGCAGGCAGAGCGGTGGAAGTTAATGTTCTCACTATCTTACGCAGAGTATGCCTCATCATTAGTTCTCTCATCATTAAGTCTTTATTGTTTCTTTTTCCCTATATATTAGTAGTCTCTCTGTGAACACATTGGAACAAATAATAAAACCATAAGTATTTTTTCAGCTTTACGCTTTTTCCGGTACGCAGTAACCTATCGGGGAAAACCTAGTGTCAAGACACTCCACTTACCACTTTCCGCCCGAAGTCAAGCGTGGGGTGGCTAACTAAACGCCGCGTCGCGCTTGTTGTTTGTCTTGCTTCTTACCAGACTGGAGCAAAATATAATTGAGTAAAGTGAGAAGCGAACCTGCGAGCAATCATGTTTACAGGCAGTGCTAATGGCGTCAATCCATAGTTGTCGAAGGTATTTTTTTCAGCCTCACGTCAGTCCAGCTCGCCCGCAGAGCCGAGAAATGCAAATAATATATAATCATATCACCGAATGGGAATCAAACCCACAACCATCACTTTTTCCTCTGCGCCACGACGGCCTCTATATTTTTATCATCTCATATATCTAATATTGCAATGTTGGCTGAAGAAGCCCAAATCCATACTTATATTATAAATGGGAAAGTCTGTGTGTTTGTCTGTCACGCTTTCACGGCTAATTTAGCGGTCCGATTTGAATGAAATTTAGAATGAAAGTAGTAAAAGTGACTGGGTCTAACATAGGATACTAATTATTTCAAAAATCAACCTCCAAAGGGTTGAAATAGGGGATGAAAGTTTATATGAAAAATCTTTAGATTTTTCATATAAACTTTCATTTCAAGCGGTTTGCCGCTTGACCAATTGTAAAGAATTTTGGCATAAATATAGTTGATAATCTAAGCTTCAACATAGGCAACTTTATTTTTAAAAAATGCGCCCCCGATGTTTGCAATATAACGAAATAGTTCACGCGGCAAAGCCGCGAACGGGCCGCTAGTATTTAATATAAATAAAGAAATTTGTTAATTAATTAATTTATTTTTTATTTAAATGCTTTATTACACCAGAAGGATAAATAAAAACAAATAGTAATAAGAGCAAAAAAAAATTGAAAATAAAAAAATATTTATTTATATATTTCTTAGTGGTCACTAAGGTCCATTTTAATGTCCAAAAATTGTTACTCACGTACGTACGAGAGCACCTCGTTTCACTACTATTAGATGTTAATTTTAATTAAATTTAAAAAATTAAAATTTCCATAAAATTATTTTCCGTGTCCGTACTCGACGTGACAGTTACTGTAACTTAACTGGATCAAGAAAACTAAGTACAGTCAGGCAGAACCGAGATAATTACATTTACCTAATCATTTTTTTACACCTGTGCACTATAATATTATTACGCTATTGATAAAATAGCAATAAAACAACAGAAAAACAATTATTCATTTTATTAACGTTTAATGTTTTTATTACAACTGCAATAATTTTCCTAATCTGACGCGAAATAAAGTACGCGACAGTTCTACCAACATGCAACGTCCCTATAAAAGACGAAAAGTGGACAACTTAGTGTGTTCACACTGACTTCTAGCTTATTATCTACAGAACCCCGATAGATATAGTTTTTCTATATCACAATTTAAAAAAGTTGTGGAAAGACGTTTGTGTGTTAAAGGTTTAGGTTACCTAATTCAAGATTTTATAAATGATAACACGCCTTGGGAATGAAATGCTCGCTCCAGGCTATTTCAAAAGTATCACTGTCTGCAATAAATCTGTATATAACAATCACTTTAAAAAAACAAGTCCCAGAGGCATTAAATTTAGTGAACCGGTGGTAAACTATTTGACGTTCAAAAAATGAAGCTTGTAACTTCTTATTTTGAATAAAATTATTTGACTTTGACTTTACAATCTTCAGTCTACTTCGAAAAGGGTAATGCACTTTTGAAATTAAATTATTTTAAACAGCTTAGATTAAGCTGAAATTTTAGAAAACCCGACGTTTCAAACACTACAAAAAACTGTTGTCACTGCTACAATATACGAACAAAAAATATACGCAATGAATCACGCAACAATAGTTCTATTTCACATTGTATAAAAATTGCGAAAATGATCTTACTGACGTATTAAGTACATTTTCTCTACATTGTAAATATTAAGGTGACGCCAGTACTAAAATACCTACAAGACAGCCACTACCTCACTTTTTCTAAAAAAGTAAAAAGATTCCATGTCTAATTAGGCTCAATTATCTAGGGTGGATACGGGTTCGAAGGTACAGACGACGATTCACAAGACGCAGGACCCGATGACAAGGCAAGGTGAATTTTTTTATCTCCCGTCCAGCTGAGTACAGATGACGTCAGAGCGTGGTTCTCTAGATGAAGTTTGCATCGCCATCCAGTAATGTGGGTAGGTCCCTGGATTAGGCTATTAGTCTCTTGCAGATAGTGGAACGAGAGTTTGGGAGTTATGAGCTGTGTGAGCGGGCGATCCAGCCGAGTGCGAACCCTGATCATTCAGAAGAGGCCCAGCTTAAACCTGACGAGCTCTTCACTTGTAGTACCTAATTAACAAGAAGTCCACTCACAAACAGCGGGTCCAATTAAAAAGATGGACCGGGTCCAATTAAAGCGAGGACGACACGATATTAAGGTTGTTTCACCATCCAATGGGTGCTTTAATGGATGGTGGACGACGAAAGGCGAATGTGGAGTAGGTACAATTCGAAAATGGCCATAAAAAAATGCGGTCACGACGATGATCTTCTTCTAAATGTTGTATGTAGATATGTATAATGACATAATATATAATATTAATGTATGTAATGATAATCATAATGATCAGCTTGTTTCCGTATCGCAGGCTAAGCAGTGTAGTCAGAGAGAATAGAGTCAAGACACTCCACCAGTTTCCGCCTGAAAATCGAGACATTGCCTGTTGAGAGGCGGAATTCAACGCTGTGCTTTGTCTTAGATCGTAGAAGTTAAAATGTCCCTTAGTGAAAACGGAACCCACAAGTAAACAAAATTGACAGAAGTTGCCCCACTGCGCCTCGATTGCCTGTAATGATTTTTTTTTTTAACTTCACACTGTATCCCGCGTACAGCAGGGTAGGCAGAGGGAACCTAGTGTTAAGACACTCCGTTCCCTCCGGAGTGGCTGTTTCTATAGACATTATTTGTCACAGTCCATACCATAGGCTCCGAGCTATCCCAAAAAGTATTCCTAGATACTCGAAAAATCACCTAAGCTTTATAATTGCGTAAAAATAGTATGGTAATAAACTTTCTAAAAGTCAGTCAGTCAGTAAGTCGTATAAATTATTCATTTATTTTAAATGACTATTAAAAAGGTAAATAATTAGTAAATTTACATTCAAAGTTCAGTTGTGGGTATAAATTTATTCGTTTCTATTTTTGTCATTACTTTCTTAAGTTTTGCTCGCAAGGCCTCTTTGGCTCTACTTGTACAGTTTTTGCCGTATTTTTGTAAATAACAGGGGGGAGGTAGAATCAATATAAATGCCGGCGTATAATAAAATTACTTTACGCCAAATTCTGTCTGATCATAGTTGTCGTGCCATTGATAATGATGAACGTGTCCTTCCAACTTCCCGTCATAAAGGGTCGGTGATAGCTCAAGCAAAAACAATCCTGCTGGGTTTAGAGATTTCGTTATGGAAATTGTCTGGGTTCAAAAGCAAGAATTAAGAATGTCGGTAGACATTAAAAATTACAGTTTGGATCAATATCAAGTTACCAATACATTAACCAGATTAATCTCAATAAAGGTAAATCTGGTAATTTCGTAGAAGAACTGGCAGAATATGAAACCACGAGAAAAAGAATGGTACATATTAGACATTGCCTCAAGGATGGGCAGACGTTGAAGCTGAAGCTGTATGGGTTCAGCACCATTTGAAATGTGTATTTGTGTTTAAAAATCATAATGTATGAATATAAGAATGTAACCTCATTTTTTTAACAATAGAAGGATATTGCAACGAATTCCATGAATACATAAGGGATGCAGTTCCAAGATCCTGCATTGAATTTATTTAATAGCGTTGATCATGGCAAATTCCTTGGCTGCTTGGCTTATATAGATTCAAATGTCTCTATTGGCTTCCCGATTAAGTTCAACTGGCAAAGCGAAAAAGTACAAAAGCCGCATATATTTTTGTACCAATGTTTTCTCACAACGAAAGAGGTAGCGTCCAAACTTTCCAGATAGTCTCAGCTAATCAAAGAGCCATCATTGTCGCTGGGTTTTTGACTCACAGCCTTAGTGCAAACGCTGGTGGGCTCTTTTAACTGCGAATATTGGGCCAGTGCGCAAGTTTGGACGAGTATTTACAAAAGTATTATAATACTGTTCAAAATAAATCAACATTTTTGCGATAAGACCATCTATACTCAATGGCTATGTTTAAAAGGAAATGACAAATCTTTAGCGCAGCGGTTTTATAAACGGTGCGTTGGGAAAGCCTGCCAAATTTCAATTCTACAAGACAACCTATTTCTTTGAATCGGTTTTGATCAACGATTACGTTTTCTGAACAATCAAATTAAGGGATTTGAAATGATTATAATGATCATGATAATGAGGTCGCAGACGAATGCGACAAGAGTTAAATGACGATATCGACGAAGAATTTCTTTTAAATCCAGAAGATAATGTAGTTAAACCAGGTAAAACCAAACAAACAAACAAGTCTGGAAATTTAGGAGTATAAACTTGTATGACGCTGCTGTTGAAATCGCTAGACGAGTTTAGGAAGGGGTACAATTAAAGCGTGCTGTAACATTGATTTCGCAATAGGATTAAAAAGGTACCTTCTTCCTTACGTACCTTTTTGGATTATTATTATGGTACCTACATTTGGAAGGGGCTCCGTGATCAGCACTTCTGCTGCAGTTGAATCAGAATTTGCAGACTAAAAAAATCACTGAGTGAATTCACGTCTAAAGTGGAATTCCAATGTGCATAGATAGATTCATTACTACAACACCTCGAACGAATCAATGACAAAATAAAAGATCGTTGTAAAGTATCGGACGGTACACTTCAAGATCGAGACGAAGTGTTGAAAGCTTTGGAACAATTCTAGCCTCAAGGAATCGTCAGCAGCTAAATCCATTTATAAGGCCTTTTGATAGTATGGAAAGTCCAGAGAAAATTTAGGGGTGACAGATGATGCATACATTATTCTGCATACATCATAGTTCAAATTACCGTGACGTATAAAGACAACCCCTAGTCAGTCTGCATTGTTGTTTTAACGTAGTTACGTTAAAACAACAATACAGTTGCAGGGCAGGTTTACAGGGCAGTAACAGTTGTTACTACAAGTACCTTAATTCATAACCACGGAATCGATTGGAACATTGGTGACGATTGGAGAAGGTTGAACGAAGACGTAAAGGGAAATATCACAAAACGGATAATGATAATTCTCTGATTAGAAAACGGGTAAAAACAACATGCTTAGGCATATCCAGAATCAGTTTTCATCAAAAATGTGAAAACTGCCTGAAAACCTCTTTACTTTAAACAAACAATATTTCAATGTCACTTCAACGTGTGCCTTTGATTCATATTTTTTTGGGTGGTCTTATCAGATTATTGGCAAATCCAACATCTTTACGAACTTAAATCCTTTGACTGTATTGTCATCAAATTAGCACAAAAGGTTTTCGATAAAAAAACTTATTGTGAGACCATCGTGTTCAAAGTACCACAATATTCACAGATATTTCCATATTCCTACATATCACAGCAAAGCAAACAAAAAAATGGAATGCAATGCAGCTCACTATCTGTTGGAGAAAGAACCAAGCTATATATTTCTACCGCTGATTTTCTCTACAGATATATGTAAAGACCAGTTCAATTATACAGTAATAAGTGTTAATGTTGACATACTTCTGTGTCGTGGCTTCCAGGCAATTTAGAAAAGAAATTGAAGATTGCATCACGATGGAAAGATGTTGCGAGAGCAATAATAACCATGTGTCTTGTGTAAATGAGTATGTATGAGTTGCATTTAGTTATGAATAGGGCAGTAATTAGCGATCACCCTTAATCAAAATAAAGAAAACATGGTAATTCCCCGCTTAGAATCATTAAAAAGTTATTAAAATTGGTGGAAACATGTATACGTTAAATGCTGTCGTAGATTTCAATGCAGGCAAATGGGTTAATGGGCGAGATCTGGCATAGATATGACGGTTAGATAAAAAAAAGTGTAGGTACGACTTAATTTATATTATTTATACCTAATTATATATACCAATGGGCAATAATCGCCGGGAAACAAAATATTAAAAAATATACGTGTAAGATAAACATGTCAATTCTAACGTATATTTTTTTAAAATTTCTACTTCAATCTACACATAAAACTATTTCTTCAAATACAAAATAAAAAAGAATCAAAAGTAAAAAAAAAAAACAATAAGATTATAAAAATAAAAAAGCAAGAAAAATGAAGCCAGTTCACGCCTCAACACGTCCCTGTCCCTGGTTTGGATTACGCAGCGATTGAGAAACCACAAATATCATGATGCATAGGACATATGTAATTAATTACATTGATTTTGCAAGAAGGTCAAAAAGGTGTCTCCTTTCTTTCTATGTGTTCTTAACAGATTATTGGCAAATCCAACGTACTCTAAAGAACTCAAATTCGATGAAAATTTACAGGTATTTCCATTTCATCACGATAACTATGAAATGCAATTCAACACGATATCTGTTGGAAAAAGGACCAAGCTATACTTCTATCATCGATTATCCCTGCGGATAAAAAACCAGCACAAAAATACAATCATAAGTGTTAATTTTGTCATACTTCTGTGTTGTGGCTTACACTTAATTAAATAAGTAGTTGGAGGCTACATGACGTTAGAAAAATCTTGCCAGAGCTGTAAAGACTACGTGTGTCCGTAAATGTTATCAATACGGCAGTAATTAGCGATCCCCGTTAAACAGAACATGGTAATTCTTCGCTTACAATTTAAAGAAGTTATTGAAGCTGTTGGAAACATGTATTCGTTAAATGCTGTCGTATATTTTAATACAGGAAAGAAACATACAACAACATATGGATTAATTGGCGAGTTCTTTCGTAGATATGACGGTTTGATAAAAAATGCGTAACAACGACTCTCGAAGGAAAAGAATCAAAACAAAAAATGGGCAAAACAAAGTAAAAAAAAGCAAAAAAATGAAGCCATATATCAACTCCGTTCCCCACAAAGTGGGTTCGTACTCCGTACAACTGCCTACCCCGCTGTGTGCGGGATATAGCGTGAAGCTATTATAGCGTGAAGCAGTTATCAACACATCCGTCCGTCCGTCCGTTCGTCATAAATGGGAAATGTCAGACTCCCCACATGGAATATTCTGTCTGCTCCAATGAACAGCCCCAGGGGGTAAAAAATGATTTTTCGGTAGTTTTTGGAAACTGCATAAATACCAACGTTACAGTTCATAATATTAGCATAAGATACATTTCCGACCAGAATTGAACCTACAACCGTCGCGTAAAGTGAACCACGCTCGTACAACTTTTACTTTGCACATAACTAGCATCGGAGACTGCCTCTCTCTCGGTAAGGGAGACCTCGGTTGACCTTCGAGAACAAAGTATCGATAATACTGAAGGAAGGCCATAAAAAAACATGAGGATCCCCCGGAGGGTGTGTATGAAAAGGTTGACGACAGTGGACGAGGCGAAAGAAGTATGCAGGGACCGTGGCATTTGGCGCTCTGCTCTCTCTGGCTAGGGATACAGCGTGATATAAAAAAATAACAAATAAACTAACAACGAAATACCATAAAAGAATTTTATATAAATATTGTAAGCTAAAATAAAATAAAATAATATCATTTACAATTTAATATGAAAAATTACAATTATACAAAGTTTATAAATAAATCTTATAAATTAAAATAATAGTATTATTAAGTATAATGAGTTATATTTTTTGCCAGGTAATTACAAAATGGCCATATAAAAGAAAGATATCATTATATATTATTGCTTCAAAGAATATTTTAAAAATAAACTAGACGTCACAGCACATTTATTATTTTATTATTTTATATGTTTGCATATTTTTCCTTAGAAAAGATCGTTGTGCAGTGAGACAGCGCCTGAAATGTGTGCGCCTCTTTGCTCTGCATGGCGGGAAGAGCTGAGCGAAGTCCATATTTAATGCTAATTGACTAAAAGTAGCAGTGAGAAAAGTAAATTGAATGTTCGAATTTTTCAAATTTATTCGCTCGCGTAGCTAAGTGAAGTGATGTCGAGGGGGCTCGCGTGCATTTGAAAAACGTTCCACAGCCTAAGCCTATGCCACTTTTTGACCATTTAATTACCATTTATTCAAAAATTACAATTACAATTGTCACCAAAAACTTCACAGCACACAAGACACTATGCTCAATATCACTGCCAAATTTCAGAGTTCTATTACAAATAGCCCAGGAAGAGTTAAACCACAACGAAACATACTTTTGACCAGTAAGAGCTTTGTTACGCTCAGCTCAATTACATATTTTTAAAATATTTTAATTTCCTCCGCTCTGGTAAATGATTTGCTGGAAAGTGGCAGCGTGAAAGCCGAGTAAATTAACAGGGAGGAAATGTTTTCTTCCCACCAAAAGAATTTCGGTCCTGTCAAATTTTAATGAAAAGAGTTAAGTATAATAGTTCAGATTTCATACTGACTGCCTTAGACATACTCAGAATTGGAAAAAAAATAGTAAAATTATAGATTATAATAGTTATTAGAAACAATTATTGTGTATTTTGAAAGTTATGAAACACGATAATGTACTCTCAGACATAGCTCGAAGTATTGAAAGTTATTATTCATATATCTTTATATTATTTAAGCACACTATTAATAAAATTACAAAACTGCTATTCTACTTTGGTGCAAAATGTAACTTATGTAAGCTTCCTTGGCAAGTGATTGCTATCGTTGCAAAAGACTTAAGATATACCAAAATTAAAGGAACCAGTGAAGGAGCAAAATGGGATGAAAATAAAACATTTTTTTTATAAAGTCATCCCCATTTATTGTTGCTACGAGAAGACACTAGTAGACGTCTGAGTAAGCCTCAAAAAAATAAGATTATTACATTTTCACTATATAAAAAAGAAGTGAAAGAAAAACAGAAAAAGAGAGCAGGCAACAATAATTATCAAACAGAAATACTGTAACGTAAACAAGTAAGAATGTGTTAAAAAAACGAAAAATAACCAATGTCTTTATGAAACGGACCGAAAAACGAACTATCTGATCATTATATGCGGTAAAATATTTTAGGAACCCAAGAATCAGTGCCAGGAATGTGAAAATTTGGGCCAGAATGAATACGTTTATATATACGTATCGGGTGTTGGACCTTTTTATGACACCAAAAAGAGACGAGAAATTAAGCTCAGTAAATCTTTAGAAAAATGTAATATGATTACAAGTATTTGATTTATAAAAGAGAAAATCCTTATTTTGTTTCAAATACAAAATAAAACACAAAATACTTTTCCTTGTGTTTTTTATTTGCACTAATTACTTTTACAATTACTTCTACTGACTTTCCTCTAATATAATTATATCCTTATCCCAGAGGTGAACAACCTTTTTACCCTGCCCAATTTTTAAATATTTTGACGAGTCCAAATCATATTTCTTAATAGAATACATATATTTCTCTTTTTTAATTTCTTTTTAGCATCACGCTGTACCTGGCACACAGCAAGGTACGGTACGACAAAGCAAGGTACTTTTCGCCAATTTCTGGAGGCATTATGTGTCCAGTGGCGGAACTCAATATAATGCTGTGCCTCGACACCACAGCGAAGAAAATTAAAATTTAAAATAATTTTTAATTTCATTTCTCGAGTGGACATCGAACCCACAACCACTCACGTTTGACTGTAAACGCTTTGTGCCCCTACGCTACAACTAGCCTCTTAGCATAACAAAAGTATATTTGTAATATAAATATATACTTAATGGGCCGTATTAAATTGTGTATGCATAGGTTGCATGCACGCTCGGGGTTTCCTTGCGTGACAAAACTCGGAATAAGGAGATCCGCAGGAGAACTAAAGTCACCGACATAGCTCTCAAAATTAGCAAGCTGAAGTGGCAATGGGCAAGCCACATCGCTGGTAGAACCGACAACCGATGGGGAGCAAAGGTTCTCGAGTGGCGAACCGAAATGGAAGACGAAGCGTTGGTCGGTCCCTCACTAAGTGGTTTGACGTTATATTCAAAGCCGCGGGAAAGCGCTAGATGAGATAGGCGAGCAATCGCTCTAAATGGCGGTCTATGGGGGAGGCATATGTCCAACAGTGGAAGTCTTCAGGATAATGATGATGATGATGATAGGTTGCGTTCCCTTGTCTCATCCGAATTTAGAAGTGAAATGTTACATATGTAACATTCCTACCTCGCAGTACGTGTCTCTGAGCGTTCACTATTATATGCTAGAGACGCGTGAAGTACTTTACAGATGTCAATTCAATAGAAATTCTTGTACTCTTTTGTTAAAGTCCTCTGAGTAGTGTATATGAATATGGTGTCTGCCTTCTGGATAAAGATGGATTCTGTGGGAAAAATATAATATGTAAATTACATATACTTATACTTATTTCGGTAAAATGGTAACTTAGTAATTCAACGCCGCTCATCGTCTAACAACAGTGGAGGAATGAAAATAATTCAAATATTGCTTATATTTCCTCCAAGTGGGTATTGAACCCACAACCATATCTTTCAGTTAGACACTATCCCTCTTTGCCACACCTCATAATATCTGAATGCGAAGAGGATGAACATGATTTATTAATTGAACAGGACATTTAATAGCTTAAATAGACAGACAAATATATTCATATAGCATTCCAGAAAGATGTGTGCTAATATAATACAAAATTATTTGAGGCAATTGTAGCGCAGTGAAACACTGTTGGATTATATAATAGTTCTAGGTTTGATTTCCACTTAAAGGAATGATTAAATATAAATTATTTTCGTTTCTTCGCTATTGTATACTAAAGCGCGACGTTTCTATACAAAAAAGCGTTAATATAAAAAGTTAACAATTACTTACCTAGATCCATCAATTTGTGTATGTAAATGTGACACATGTACTCTGTCAACAAGTGGATCCTTTTCCCCATACAAAATATATGTTGGGCATTTAATATTCTTCAATAAACCTGAACAAATATCACCGTTTCTTGTCCTACATATCTTATCCATAGCTTCTACCCATTTTGTCCAGTAATCAGCGAATCTTTTTTCACCATAAATTTCAATCATTCTTTCTTTATTCTTTTTTGACCAATTGTTCACATCTTTTACTCCTGTCAAATAGAAAATATTGTTTTTACATGTTTAGTTAATATAAATATTATATTAAATAAATATGTTAAATACAATATACATTTACAATTTTGTTTTTAATTTTTATTTTAGGTCTTAGGTTTACAGCTTTATCTGCATAGGAAATAGTAGTGCAATAGGGACCCTAGTATCAATGTCTAATACACTATAATATGTCTGAATTCAATACTTATGCCTAATGAGGCAGATTTATTAAAAAAATGTATTAATGACCGCTGAACCTCTCTAAGCTCAAAGTTTATAATTATATAATAAATGTAACTTCCACCCTTCATTAATTTAAGATAAGCACTTATTACTCTACCAATGTCAATAGATTATGTATTATGTATTTTAAAACATAAAGCATAAAATTAACATAAAATTGCTTCATATGTGGACATATGATTTACTTTTATTTAAATATAAATGCATACTGACTATTATAAGCTTCTTGTTCAGTTGGCAGTATAAAAGAATTTGCTCCCCATACCACTAACTTGTCTACAACTTTTGGATATTTTGCAGCTAAAATGAGGCTTGAAATGCCACCATCACTGAATCCCAAAACTGAATACTTTGATATTCCCAGCACCTTAATAAAACGTTTGCACTTTTAAGAAAAATAGGTATACATATAATTAAGTACTTATAATGCTATTGAAATGCAATTAAAATATACTGTAAAAGGAAAATTAAAGAAATAAATGATTAATGTGAATATAAACTCAAACCTTCATTAATTCATGGGCAAGGTCTGCATCTTTTTCTAGAAAACCGTCACTAAAATCCCTTTCAGGAGGATAACTCTTTCCATGACCAGGTGGATCCCATGCGACTATACTAAACTTGTCATGCATAAATCCTTCTAATTGTGGTTTAAAATCAGTCCACTTTGTACTCAATGCACCGGGAGCGCAAAATATATTATGAGGTCCATTACCAACTTTAATATAACTTATAACATATTTTCCTATTTTAATTGTGTCTTCCTGAAACACGGCAATTAAATCTCAGATTAGTATCTAAATGAATAGGTACATCCAAATAATATAATAGTTATTAATATATAAACTAAATAATGATATTGGTAATTATTCACTTTTTTTTATACGAATCACTGACCTTTGGCAGAGCTACAGAGGAAGAGTGCATACAGGAATATTTTAAGTTATGTGCACGAAATATAAGATTCTTCAAAACGAACATTATGCTTATTATAATTTATTGTATAATTTAAAATATTTAACTTCTAATATTGCATATCATAGCAATTTAGTTACTATGATAAAAACAAGTTTTTTATCAGGAGTTTTGGTATAGATATACTCGTAGATAATAGATATAATAAATTAATTGGTCTGTGTATTTTAATAGAAACAGATATTTACGTTATCATGTTATGACTTATGTCATATGCGTATAACAGATTAAAATATTTGTTTTAAAGGGTATTATTTGATTTTCATCATCAGGAAATAGGATCTTGGGAAAAAATGACATCATCGAATATATTTTTTTATTGTTTTTCCTATTTTAGGAATCTCTTGGATCCTTTATGGGTTTGATTTAAATAAAGCTTAACGCTCAATTAACATAAAAAAATATAATCATGCAATTAATTTAAATTGTATGATTTTTTTAATAAAATATGAATAAAATATAAAAATTAAAGCACTATAAAAAGGGTTATTAATATTAATATAAACAGCACGTGATAATTGCAGAGCCGTGTGAATTTAAATTCCATTGAAAAAAAATAATTCATTTTAAAATATTATTTTCCTACTTCGATAAAACATAGCGTTGTGAATTTTAATATGAATTCACACATATCACGCATGACGCATCCTTACTTATATTATAAATGCGAAAATCTGTCTGTTTGTCTGTCACGTTTTCACGGCTAATCTATCGGTCCGATTTGGATAAAATTTAGAATGGAAGTAGTAAAAATTCCAGGGATACTTATTTTTTCAAAAATCAAACTCTAAATGTTTGAAATAGGGGAAGAAAGTTTATATGAAAAATCTAAACTGCTTGAGCGATTGTAATGAATTTTGGTGTACATATAGTTGATAATCCAAGCTTAAACATAGGCAACTTTATTTTTTAAAAGTCCACTCCCGAGCGTTTGAATATTACGAAACAGTCACGTAGTTCACGCCTTTGATTGAACACCTAATAGTTAAGTTATTCACTCAGTACAGTTTTATTTCCTCTACATTTTTCCATAAAATTATTCGGCTCCAAAAGTCCGATTTTCATCTGTAAAATGCTAATCTGTAAAATAGGCGTGACGGTATCCAACGCTTTGTCCAACCTCAGAAATAAATTCCATGGCTTCTACATCTTGGTTCTCATCGAGCTCTACCCCTTGTTCAGTAGAGTTTAATACTTATTAAACTACAGTCTCTAGCCCATACATTACGCGGCGTAAGTACGCCGCATAATGTATGGGCTAGAGGCACATTTCAATTCCTTGATCGAAATTGTCTAGAATCTTTTCTTCGACGTCGTTTTCCACTATTGTTAGTTCTGGCAAAAAGAAAAGTAGCTTTTATTTATTATTTTTTAATGTTAAAAAAATTGTGAATAGAGGTACATATTAGGTAGGTAGAGATTCTAGGCATATTATAGCCTTTGTAATCGGTTCCAATATCAGGCGGTATTGCTTCAACATTGTCCAAAAATCTTCATCTAATAATGCGGACTTATCTTCTGGAGGTAAGTTTGTACCTTTTTCGTGAACAGCCAAGGTTTGCAGGGCCACTTTAGTGTTTTCCATTGTTTGAAAACATAAACAATTACTTCCCCAACGGGTATCGCAGAGTAATTTCAAAGTTTCGCCAACAATTTTTTCTAATAAAGACTTCAGCACTTGTGTTTGTCGAATATTTTTATGATATTCGTAACCATATCTTTGAAAGCATTTAATGCATTGATTTTCATTATATTTTTACATAGTAAATGAAGTGTTTGAGCATTGTAGTTAGGACTTAACTTACTATGTGAGGATAATTTTCTTAGACAAGACGGAATGCCCTTTGCACATTACTCGCGTTGTCACCAATGAGGGTGGCAAATTTGTGTGGTCCATATTCATTTAAAACGTCCCAAATTATATTGCAAATTAATTTCTGCAATTGAACCAGCCATCCAGCGGCAGATGCAAACACCTTTGCGCCGTCAAGTCTTCTTTCAGTTCACGATGCATTCTGTTATATGTTTTTTCTAAAATGGGCGTAGAAATTATTTTTCTTGTGAGCAACTTGTACAGTGGTTGAAGTTTTTCGAAAAAGTTTATCTAAAGAGGCATCCTCTTGCATTGAAAGTAGTGTACCGGGGACACATACAGCTTTAGCTAGTAACGTATGAAGGTTTTCTTTGATTGCATCTAACATGGACATAGAGATCTGAGTATTTTCAGTAGGTACATTTAGGTCTTCTTTTTCTTTATTCCTTCCTTCAGATCCAGTGGTCTCATCTTTTGGCTTTTTGCGGAGGAGTCTCTGGATAATTAATGCATTTTAGTAAATATCTCTTTATTGAAAAAGACATTTAGAAAACGTATAACAATTTGAACGCAACGGCATTCGAACCCTCACCTCCTGGAAACCGTCCAAGCGCTCTGATCGCTAAGTCATGCGTTTTACAACCAGCGAAGTCTAAATTCTTATACGCTTATTACAACTTATTACTGTTGTCAGCAAAAGCACAGCTGGTTTTCTGTGCCGATGTTATTTTTCTCTTATTTTATCGTTTAACAATCCCTACATGACTTTTTATGTACAAATATTTAAATTAAGTTCTTAATTTACCTTGCTCTAGCGTCTTTTGTCACCGATTAAATACTAAAAATAGGATACAAAATAATTTAACTTCTGCCCGGCATTTATTAAAAATGCGCGGCGATTATTGGGCGGAAATGGGTTTTAATCCAGCTGTGCATTTAATCCGGGCGTTTAACTCTATCTATCATATATCTCATCATCATCTATCTCTATATATCAACATTGCATTGTATTGCAACAAATCATGAGCGCTCGGTAAAAATAGCGCGAATCTCTCAAATAAAAATTATTAAATACATATTTATATTGTATATGGTTTTTACAACATAGCAAAAATATTTATATAAGTATAGTTATTGCATGTTTATGTCAACAGATCTCATTTTTATATATCTTAACTGCAGTTTTGTGATCTTGCTGCTTGCTTGTACTGATCTTGCTTTTGCATATTATTAATTTTCTAAGATCTATCACTGGAGTAACCCACAACTCTGGCCGCTTGCTACCACTTAATTTTGATATGCAGGCCACCAAGCGTTTATTTATATAATAAATATTGTACTGCTAAATTTTAAATAATATTAAGGAGTGTGAATTTATTTAGGCCAAAAAATGTCAAAATTTGAATAAGGCAGTTGTTAAAATGGTTAATCACCTTTGTCCTATAATCATATAATATCATCGAGTTCATCGTGGCGAAACGGAACATCTATCTATTAACATTATAATAGATTGAGTGTTCGATTTTCCCCGCAGGGGAATGAATAATCTATGACGAACAGCGACGAACGAATCTATTTAAGACGGAAAATAGAGTACAAAGTGTCTCGACACTAGGTTCTCTCTATACGTCATGTGGGAATAAACATGAAGTTAGAAGATTTTTAATTAAAACAAAATGTGTATTAAAAATTATTTTTATTAATATATATCATAAAGGACCCTAGCGACAATAACTAGCATTTGTAAGCAAAGAGATACTAAATTATCGGTTAAAATAAAGTTAATTAATGCTGTTTTTATAAATGCCCAAATTACAATAAATAAATATTTACGATACTCCTACATTTTGTGGAGAAAGAATGTGAATTTAAGTCACTGTTATTTAAAAAAAATTAAAAACAAAAAGACAATTTAACTCAAATTGAAAAAATGGCTATTACTTAGAATGACATTTAACAAAATAATTATTCGTTTTTACAAGACCAAAGTGTGATTTTAAACAATATTTGCAATTCTTAAATTATGGTGCTGACATGAATTATGAATTCTTGCAATTAAAGTAACTTCGTTTTTTCCAGCATGGTATGGATAATAGAAAGAACCTAGTGTCAGGACACTCTGTTCTAGACTTTCCGCCCAAATTCGAAACATTGTATAGAAATGAAAATAATTTGAAACATCATCATTCCTCCGGAGTAGGAATCGAACCCACAATTAATCAAGTTTACAGTCAGACGCAGTCCAACTGCACCACATTGTATGCAATATTCCCCAAAAACATATCATGTTGCAATATGAATTAATTATGCAGCCATAATTTGTGACAGGTTTATTAAAATTAATAGCATAAAGAATAAGGAAATTTATTTTGCAAAAATACTTGTGTGTGTTTAAAACATTACATTAGCAATACTCCATAGCATGTTAATTACAATGAGGCTTAAGTATAACTAACGCCATTTTGTTTCTTCATACTTTAAATAATAAAGCACTGGTGTTTAGTATAAGCTAGTTCCTTTGTCTTAAAATTTATTTTTACGATATTATATTTCTGTTTCTTTTTAATATGGTATTTATTTTAAAACATTTTAAAATACAAGCCATTGTGTTTGTAGGATATGGTTACATACATGGTACCATGTACACAAAAAATGTTATTCTTTTTAGCATTTCTGCCTGTTTTTTTCCAATGAATTTCTAGAAAGACTGGACCGATTGTGAAGCGACTTTTACTGGTAGATTATACGGATGTATGAGGAGTAACTTAAGCTACTTTTATTTTACATTTATAACTTTGGACTGTGGACAAAATGGCAGACACAGCTAGTGCCAAGTAAGAAAAGAAAAAATAAATTTCAAGACAAAGGAAACCTTATATATTACTAACTACTGTAATCTAACACTAATCAAGTTCCCCAGCGTTGCATGCGTCTTCATAACTCTTTCCCTTTTGCTCTGGGTCCAGTTTGATCATGTCGTCGATACGTAAAATTGTAATGGCGGCCTCAGTTGCGAATTTAAGTGATTTAATTTTCGATATGGCTGGCTCCAGGACTCCCGCTGCCAAGTTGTCTCTTAGAACACCTTCGGTTAAGTCCAAACCTACCCATTTGAGGTTGGCATGCTCTACCTGAAAGTTTAAATTAATTATTTGATTAGCATTTTAAACACACACTAAGGAAATAAAAAAATATTTATAAAAAGTGCAAAAATGAAAATATTATAAAAAAACGAATTAAAACTTTGAATGGTTAAGAAACAAATTATACATAACATTGTCTACTGTTTAACGATTGTTCGTAGAATAATCTTTGGGTAGTAGAAATTTGTTAAAATCTTTTTACAGAAATGCTAACAATAAAAGTGCAAGCATATTTCGACGTAGCCGATTGTAATACTTAGGTAAAAAGGCGCTCTCTTTGATTGGTGACTGTATTAGAACAAAATTTCGAACAGCGTAGATATGAGTGTTCAAGATATCCTAATTCTTTTAATTTAATTTCAAGCTTATATCTTCTTATTTCAGCAATAATTAGTTATTTAAAAATACAAATAAAATATTTTATGTGGCCAGTCGTGGCCCAGTGGCACAAGAGTGTGACTGTAAACGACTGGTTGTGGGTTCGATTCCCACTCGAGGAGTGGAAATTATATTTCCATTTTCTTCGCTCTGGTGTCGAGGTAAAGCGCGGCGTTAAGTTCCGCCACTTAACACGCAAGCCTTCGAATTCGGCGGAAAGTGGGGAACGGAGTGTCTTAACACTAGGTTCCCTCTGCCTACCCTGCTGTGTGCGGGATATAGCGTGAAGCTATCAAAAAAAATATATATATATATATATATATATATATATATATATATATATATATATATATATATATATATATATATATATATATATATATATATATATATATATATATATATTTTATAGGCAATACGTATACATATATATTAATAGCATACTTTAGTCTGTGACGAGTTGTGGTAGGCGCGGAGTTTAGCTACGAGGTCAGTGGCGTCGCGCGCGGCGTTAACCGCCAACGTCTTCGGTATCACCAACAGGGACTGTGCGAAGGCAGCAATCGCTAATTGTTCGCGGGAGCTCTGTATAGATAAAAAAAAAGCATTATATTATGCTAAAAAGTAGAAATTAATTTTATTATTGAAGATAACTTGATGCCATCGTAGTGCAGTGGGATGTCGTCTGACTTCGACCCAATTGGTTGTGTTGCAGGATCGATTCCCACTCAGGGGAATGGTTCAATTACTTTCATTTATCTGTTAAAAGACAAAGATGCAGTGTCTCAATGTCCGGTGGAAATATAGCTCGTCTATGCTATATGGGGAAAGCGTGAAGCTGCTTTTTTTTATAACATTAACACAAACAACTTTTATTTAGTATAAATACATGTACCTTTAATTCAGTCTATTCAATAAAATTAATGGATAATTTTGAAATGTGTTACAGTAGAAATTATAAAAATAACGAACGAAAATATTATTATTATAGAAATAATACTAAGATATTTTTTAAAAAAATATTTAGTCTTACTTTCTTAAATACTTGACTAGAGATGTATGAATTACTTTTTTTTTTTATTTCAATATAACATACTAGCAAAGCTGATAGATAAACAATCAATATTATACAAGCCATTGCAGCCTTTTTTCAAAGAACTATATAAATTCGGGATTTTTTTAAATAAGATCATTTATTTTAACAAAACATTTGTAAAATGGCCAATGATTAAATCAAAAAAGGAGTAGACTGAGAAAATATATCATCAATACAATACATTTCTTCTCTCTCTTTCCCGATTTTATTTCTAAAAACGAAATATTATGATGAAACTAAGCATATATTCAAAAAATACAACATAATAACTAAAAAAATAAAACAAAACAAAACTAACCAAAGTAGTAGCAAAGTTATCCAAATATATAGACAGCGCAGCTTCCACAGCCCCACCGCCGGGCACCAGCCTACCAGACTCCAGAACTCTTCGGACAGCGCAGAGGGCATCGTGGGCAGAGCGCTCCATCTCATCACAATAGGCATCTGTGGGGCCTCGGAGGATGATTGAAGCTGCTGTTCTTGCTGATGGGCTGGAAGTGAGAAGATAAAAGATTATAGTTTATATTTTATTTTATACGAGCGCCCCGCTCGCGGCTTCGGCGTGTGAGCTACATAACTGTTTCGTTATATTGCAACCCTCGGGAGTGGATTTTTGAAAAATAAAGTACACTATGTTTGTCTCAGTAGTTTTTAATACTTTCATTCTAAATTTAATCCAAATCTGTCCCGTAGATTAACTGTCAAAGCGTGACAGACAAACAGACAGACATTCGCATTTATAATGTAAGTATGGATATGCATTATGATAATATGATCTTTTGTTTTCGCGTTTATTACACATTTTGAAATGAAACTATTTTTAACCGGATTAATCGCGTATATTATTGGTATTCGAAAATACATTTTTAGAAACCCGACGTTTCGAACACTTTACAGTAGTCCGTGGTCACAGGTAGACTGAGGTGGCATTCGTCTGTCAGTTGATACATTATTATATCAAACTACCGCCAACGATTTCTTAGTTGCCTCGCGTACTGCCCTGGATTCTTGCAGAATGAGCTGACTGTATCATGCCCTCTGGTGTGGTGATTTTGAGACTTCAAAGTTTTTAGAATTGGGTCCCAGGTGGTAGAAAGTTTCCAACCGTCTTCTCTATTGAAATTTGGATGTTTTTGTATTTCAATAGCCTCGCGGATCATTCTAGGGATATATCTATTTTCCCTAGCGAGGATATGTGGTTTATCAAACCTTATGTAATGGTTGGGCTTATCCGTAGCATGCTCACACACAGCTGACTTTGATGCACGCCCATTCTTGATATCGGAGATGTGTTCCTTCACCCTAGTACCGATGCTCCTCTTTGTTTGGCCAATGTAAGATAAGCCACAGTCACAGTCTAGTTTGTATACACCTGCACACTGTAAAGGAATATTACATTTAACTGGTCTCAAGAACTGGCTCACTTTTTTGTTAGGCTTAAATATAGTTTTTATCGAAGCTCTTCTTAAGATGTTGCCAATCCTGTCTGTAACTCCCTTCACATAAGGTAGAAGTGCTGGTTATCTCTCTACTGTGAGCAGCTTGTTGGTCTTCCCACGACGCTGGCGGGGAACTGGCAGCTTGTTCTGATGAAGGGCATTCTTCACCTGTCGAAGCTCGTCCCCTAGGTGTTCAGCGTCGCAGAGGTGGTGGGCTCTCTGAAACAAAGATTTGCCAACGGTAGATAACTGTGTAGGGTGGTGGTGAGATTCACCATTGAGATATCTATTAGTGTGGGTGGGTTTCCTATACACTGTGTGGCCTACTGTGCCATTGGGATTTTTAATTACTAAAACATCAAGGAAAGCTAAAGAATTATTTGCCTCTAATTCTATTGTAAATTGGATATTGTTATTAATAGAATTAAGATGGTTTAAGAATATATAAATGTTATCTGTAGGTAAAATTGTGAAAGTATCATCTACATACCGCTTATATATTCTTGGTAGACAGGGTGCAGTGCTGAGAGCCATCTCCTCAAAGTCCTCCATATATATATCTGCTATTACGGGGGACACAGGCGAACCCATAGCAATGCCGTCTATTTGTACATAGAACACTTGATTGAACACTAGATATCCAGATGTTAAGCAGTGTTCTAAAAGTTCAAGATATTCTATAGGCATTTGTTTTTCCTCTAGCTTCCGCTTGACAATCCTGATGCAATCCTTTATGGGTATACTGGTGAACAGCGACTGGACATCAAAACTGACCATGGTCTCATTGTTAGCTAACTTAAGGTCTTTCAGTCCGCTAACAAAATGGTAGGAATCCCTGACATAAGATGTTGTGTGGCCACGCAGCGGAGAAAGTATTTTCGCAACGTGTTGAGCCAGTTTATACGTCGGCGTATCGATTTGGCTTACTATTGGACGAAGCGGAACATCTTTTTTGTGTATTTTTGGTAACCCATACAACTTTGGTGGTTTTACACAACTAGGCACGAGAGATTTAATGTCAAGATGTAGTTTTTTCGCGTGTTTAGATATTAAATCGGATGTTTTTTTGAGTATTTTTGTTGTAGGGTCTTTGTCAACAATTTTATAAGTTTTTTGATCCGATAACAAAACTGACATTTTTTGGTTATACTCGTCGGTGTCTAGTATAACCGTCGCGTTACCTTTATCAGCTTTAAGAACTGTTATATCTTCATTTTGCCGTAATTTTCTAAGAGCCTGAGATTCATCACGAGAAAGATTGGACTTAGGTGGTTTACTACGGCGTAATATGGCAGATATATCTTGACGAATCGCCTCCGAATCTTCCTTCAAAATCTGGTTTTTATATAAGCAGTCCTCAACGCACGTTATTATTTCTTCAAAAGGTATTTTTGTCGGCGCCGGCGCAAAGTTAAAACCTTTACTTAAAATCTCAATAGTAGAATTATCGATTGTTTGTTTTGACAGATTGACAACTGACGTTTGTGTTGCCTGTGTAGACGTTACGGTGTTGCCATAGACATTTTTCCGTTTGGATTTGGATTCGAGTTTTTCGTACTTTCGTATTTGTCTAATTTTATATTCATTATATTTATATTGTGCCCGTTTATTTGTAAAATCTACACATTGATGGAAATCTGTCTTAGATAAACACGTCCCGATCTCATTGCTTAAGGCTTTTATTTGTTCGTCGAAGCGATTTAAATCATAACGGTGTTCTTTGATGAGTTGACATAATAATTTTTTACTTGCCTGATTGAGTATCTTTTTGCAATATTTGAGCAGATATATATATGGAGGACTTTGAGGAGATGGCTCTCAGCACTGCACCCTGTCTACCAAGAATATATAAGCGGTATGTAGATGATACTTTCACAATTTTACCTACAGATAACATTTATATATTCTTAAACCATCTTAATTCTATTAATAACAATATCCAATTTACAATAGAATTAGAGGCAAATAATTCTTTAGCTTTCCTTGATGTTTTAGTAATTAAAAATCCCAATGGCACAGTAGGCCACACAGTGTATAGGAAACCCACCCACACTAATAGATATCTCAATGGTGAATCTCACCACCACCCTACACAGTTATCTACCGTTGGCAAATCTTTGTTTCAGAGAGCCCACCACCTCTGCGACGCTGAACACCTAGGGGACGAGCTTCGACAGGTGAAGAATGCCCTTCATCAGAACAAGCTGCCAGTTCCCCGCCAGCGTCGTGGGAAGACCAACAAGCCGCTCACAGTAGAGAGACAACCAGCACTTCTACCTTATGTGAAGGGAGTTACAGACAGGATTGGCAACATCTTAAGAAGAGCTTCGATAAAAACTATATTTAAGCCTAACAAAAAAGTGAGCCAGTTCTTGAGACCAGTTAAATGTAATATTCCTTTACAGTGTGCAGGTGTATACAAACTAGACTGTGACTGTGGCTTATCTTACATTGGCCAAACAAAGAGGAGCATCGGTACTAGGGTGAAGGAACACATCTCCGATATCAAGAATGGGCGTGCATCAAAGTCAGCTGTGTGTGAGCATGCTACGGATAAGCCCAACCATTACATAAGGTTTGATAAACCACATATACTCGCTAGGGAAAATAGATATATCCCTAGAATGATCCGCGAGGCTATTGAAATACAAAAACATCCAAATTTCAATAGAGAAGACGGTTGGAAACTTTCTACCACCTGGGACCCAATTCTAAAAACTTTGAAGTCTCAAAACCACCACACCAGAGGGCATGATACAGTCAGCTCATTCTGCAAGAATCCAGGGCAGTACGCGAGGCAACTAAGAAATCGTTGGCGGTAGTTTGATATAATAATGTATCAACTGACAGACGAATGCCAACTCAGTCTACCTGTGACCACGGACTACTGTAAAGTGTTCGAAACGTCGGGTTTCTAAAAATGTATTTTCGAATACCAATAATATACGCGATTAATCCGGTTAAAAATAGTTTCATTTCAAAATGTGTAGTAATCGCGAAAACAAAAGATCATATTATGTAAACCAGTACGGACTGGAAAACGCGAATAAAATACGCCGATTAGAGTGTCTCAAAACAAAACGTGCAAGATATTTAACATCTATAAATTTCTTAAAAAGATGCCGCGATAATAATCTTGTGCCAGTTTGTGTAGAAATCGCGCCGAAGAAAAACATCAAATATTGCAAAAAGATACTCAATCAGGCAAGTAAAAAATTATTATGTCAACTCATCAAAGAACACCGTTATGATTTAAATCTCTTCGACGAACAAATAAAAGCCTTAAGCAATGAGATCGGGACGTGTTTATCTAAGACAGATTTCCATCAATGTGTAGATTTTACAAATAAACGGGCACAATATAAATATAATGAATATAAAATTAGACAAATACGAAAGTACGAAAAACTCGAATCCAAATCCAAACGGAAAAATGTCTATGGCAACACCGTAACGTCTACACAGGCAACACAAACGTCAGTTGTCAATCTGTCAAAACAAACAATCGATAATTCTACTATTGAGATTTTAAGTAAAGGTTTTAACTTTGCGCCGGCGCCGACAAAAATACCTTTTGAAGAAATAATAACGTGCGTTGAGGACTGCTTATATAAAAACCAGATTTTGAAGGAAGATTCGGAGGCGATTCGTCAAGATATATCTGCCATATTACGCCGTAGTAAACCACCTAAGTCCAATCTTTCTCGTGATGAATCTCAGGCTCTTAGAAAATTACGGCAAAATGAAGATATAACAGTTCTTAAAGCTGATAAAGGTAACGCGACGGTTATACTAGACACCGACGAGTATAACCAAAAGATGTCAGTCTTCTTATCGTGTCAAAAAACTTATAAAATTGTTGACAAAGACCCTACAACAAACATACTCAAAAAAACATCCGATTTAATATCTAAACACGCGAAAAAACTACATCTTGACATTAAATCTCTCGTGCTTAGTTGTGTAAAACCACCAAAGTTGTATGGGTTACCAAAAATACACAAAAAAGATGTTCCGCTTCGTCCAATAGTAAGCCAAATCGATACGCCGACGTATAAACTGGCTCAACACGTTGCGAAAATACTTTCTCCGCTGGGTGGCCACACAACATCTTATGTCAGGGATTCCTACCATTTTGTTAGCGGACTGAAAGACCTTAAGTTAGCTAACAATGAGACCATGGTCAGTTTTGATGTCCAGTCGCTGTTCACCAGTATACCCATAAAGGACTGCATCAGGATTGTCAAGCGGAAGCTAGAGGAAAAACAAATGCCTATAGAATATCTTGAACTTTTAGAACACTGCTTAACATCTGGATATCTAGTGTTCAATCAAGTGTTCTATTTACAAATAGACGGCATTGCTATGGGTTCGCCTGTGTCCCCCGTAATAGCAGATATATATATGGAGGACTTTGAGGAGATGGCTCTCAGCACTGCACCCTGTCTACCAAGAATATATAAGCGGTATGTAGATGATACTTTCACAATTTTACCTACAGATAACATTTATATATTCTTAAACCATCTTAATTCTATTAATAACAATATCCAATTTACAATAGAATTAGAGGCAAATAATTCTTTAGCTTTCCTTGATGTTTTAGTAATTAAAAATCCCAATGGCACAGTAGGCCACACAGTGTATAGGAAACCCACCCACACTAATAGATATCTCAATGGTGAATCTCACCACCACCCTACACAGTTATCTACCGTTGGCAAATCTTTGTTTCAGAGAGCCCACCACCTCTGCGACGCTGAACACCTAGGGGACGAGCTTCGACAGGTGAAGAATGCCCTTCATCAGAACAAGCTGCCAGTTCCCCGCCAGCGTCGTGGGAAGACCAACAAGCCGCTCACAGTAGAGAGACAACCAGCACTTCTACCTTATGTGAAGGGAGTTACAGACAGGATTGGCAACATCTTAAGAAGAGCTTCGATAAAAACTATATTTAAGCCTAACAAAAAAGTGAGCCAGTTCTTGAGACCAGTTAAATGTAATATTCCTTTACAGTGTGCAGGTGTATACAAACTAGACTGTGACTGTGGCTTATCTTACATTGGCCAAACAAAGAGGAGCATCGGTACTAGGGTGAAGGAACACATCTCCGATATCAAGAATGGGCGTGCATCAAAGTCAGCTGTGTGTGAGCATGCTACGGATAAGCCCAACCATTACATAAGGTTTGATAAACCACATATACTCGCTAGGGAAAATAGATATATCCCTAGAATGATCCGCGAGGCTATTGAAATACAAAAACATCCAAATTTCAATAGAGAAGACGGTTGGAAACTTTCTACCACCTGGGACCCAATTCTAAAAACTTTGAAGTCTCAAAATCACCACACCAGAGGGCATGATACAGTCAGCTCATTCTGCAAGAATCCAGGGCAGTACGCGAGGCAACTAAGAAATCGTTGGCGGTAGTTTGATATAATAATGTATCAACTGACAGACGAATGCCACCTCAGTCTACCTGTGACCACGGACTACTGTAAAGTGTTCGAAACGTCGGGTTTCTAAAAATGTATTTTCGAATACCAATAATATACGCGATTAATCCGGTTAAGTATGGATATGCATTATGATTTAAAGAGCAAATACATTAATTATAAATATGTTATGTCCAGTTAAATTGAAAAAAAATTAACTAAGTAGTGCTTCACACTTTTTGCCGCATGGCGAGGTATAAAGGTAGTCGGGTAGTCGGGAGGTAGTCGGACTTGCAAATTCTGCCCGATATCTAGGACATTGCGTGTTGAGAGAAGAAACTCAACGACGCACTTTGTCTTAGGTATCAGAACCATAAAATTAAAGTTTAAATGTAATTATTCCCAAAGTGGAAATCGACGACTGCCCTACGACGGCCTTGTAAACAAAATCATTTGTAATAAAATAGTAAAAAAATGTTTTTTTTAAATAAATTAATTTCACGTGTAAAGTGGTTCTTTTTAACTTGTTGAAGGAAACAGAGACTTCAAAAATCTAAGTTGATTATTGATGTTCAGCTTTAAAATATTTTTAATAAAAATTTGAAATGCATTACATAACAACTGCATGCAATGTTTTTTATTACTGCTGATAATTTGTACATTCATGACAACTATGAAAATTTGCGAAAAGAGTACAATTGTATTAATATATACTGTGTTATAATTTCACAAAAAAATATAAAGACCTCTTTTATTAATGAAAAATATTTGATTTTTTAATTTTAAACTTACCCTTTGATTAAGATGAGCTGATCATCACATATTTGCTCTTGAACCACTTCAGCGGCTTCACCAATCATGCTGGCCTCAAACACTTCTTCACCTATAAGCAAATAAAAAGTATATATTAATTAATTATTATTTTTCACTAATTCAATTATTAGCAAACATACTAATCCTGGTTTTTATTTTATAGCATACAATTTAAAATAACTAAAATTACTACTATAACACGCAAGCCTCCGAATTCGGCGGAAAGTGGGGAACGGAGTGTCTTAACACTAGGTTCCCTCTGCCTACCCTGCTGTGTGCGGGATATAGCGTGAAGCTATTTAACTACTATAACTAAAAAAACTAACAAAACACTAAAAAATTACTAAGGTTGCATTTTTTGGATTAGGATGTTAGTGGTCTATCTGTCGCTCTGCGGAAAAAGCGTGTAAAAGAAAATTTACTGGCTATGTCTTATTGTAATTTTGTGCCTATCATAAGTTCTTGTGCTACTTTCAAATTCCGTTTTGGTTAGAAATAAAAATTATATATTATTAAAAGCAAACCACTCACCTTCCATATTAGTAAGGGAAGTTAAGAACGTAGCACCAGTCGCTTTGGCTATTCTCTTCAAGTCCGCCTTCTTACACCTCCTCACACCCATGGCTTCGGACTCAACAAAGTATTTGAGGCACAAGTCATCTATACCACCCGAGCATAGAATTACATTGACACCAGTTGAGAGAATCTTTTGTAGGCGCTCCTTTGTAATGTCTAACTCACGAGCTCTGATCGCTTCTAGCTTCTCTGGGTCGGATACTAGCACCTGGTTAAATATATGTTATTTTAATTTTTTTTTTGCTTCAGGCTGTTAAAATCACAGCACCACACACAGGAGGAAGCAGAGGGAACCTAGTGTTAAGACACTCCGTTCCCCACGCACCGCCCAATTCGGAGGCATTACCCACCAGAGAGGAGAAAATGGAAATATTAAATATTTAGACATCCTTGAGTGGCAATCGAAGCCACAACCAGTCGTTACAGTCACACGTTCATGCCACTGCGCCACGACGGGCCCCCGTAATGAATGCAAGAAATGTAAGAAAACATAAGGGGAAAAAAATATATTCACCTGCACACCCATCTTCATCTTAGTTTTCTGCAACGAAAAGTCGAGACATGCAATCTTAGCATTAACAATTTTCTTAGGCATTGCTTGAGACGCTACAGTACAATTCAAAGCATATCCTTTGACTAATACACTCTCCCTTGCACTCTTGCCGTGGGCTTTTAACACATTGACTGCTTTGATGGGGTAGAGGGCATTGCCCTTTACATCTGTTATCTTGACTGCTTGGGCGGCATCAACTATCATTTCTGAGAAGAAATCTGCATCACTGTTTGGAAGTTAAGGGAATTGTGTGACAAGTCAATAGACATTTTTAATTGACTAAAATTTGCCATTATTTCTTTTTATAATTTTGCTAGCTATTTTTATTTATTTTTACATTATAAAAGTAATTGAAAGTTTGTATGTACTTGTTTGATTTTTTTTATATGTTATTTACTTATAGTGTAAACCTGTGTCCATTTTGAGTTTATTTTATTAAACTAACAAATATATGATTCAAAAGTTCACGGCTAATTAACAAGACAATACATTTAAAAAAGTAAAAAAGACATTTTTTATAACCTAAATAGAAATATTATACATTATAAAATATAAACATTTCCAAAAAATATGCTTCTTTCAGAATTATTCAACTTTTTCCAGCATAAAAGCCTAAGAGAACCCAAACTCAAAACTTGTATGTTAAGTTTGATTTAAGCAACAGGGAATTAAACCCACAAACAATGACAATAGCAGTGACCTCTATTAAAAAATAATATTTTCAGTTCTTATAAAGTTTCCATGTATTAATTATCTTAAATTATTTATTTATAAGTTAAGTTTAAAATATTATGTATTTTTCGATAAAAAGGATACGCTCCAATCAATTTGGATGACATGGTGGTTTTAGCAGCATTGATGACCGAAGGTCTGCCTAAAGACTCGACACTGACGGTCAAATTATCTTGAATGTATTTCACAGCCTCTTTACATGCTAGACGGTATCCAGATATAATACTGGTTGGGTGGATTTTGTTCTTCACTAGTTCATCTGCATTCTGAAATGTTTAATAACATCTTGTATATAAAAATGATATTAAGAATTTATTAAATTTATGAGTTTCTTCAGCTACAGGTTTTTTCTCTCAGAGAGAACCTAGTGTCAAGACTGAAAAATAATTTAAAAATACTAATCATCTTTCAACTATTTATTGAACAAAATAAAATTTATGAAAACAAAATCTTAAATAAATAGGCTTTTCTTAAATAAACCTTTTTGTTGTTTGAGAGTATTTTTAAATTATTTTTGAACTGATTCAACTACACAATGTACTCTACTATATTTCAATATTAAAATGCCTTTGAAAGTAAATAAATACACATCATAATTTTATATTACTGAATTTGCATTCAATAACATATGTTTAACACTGTATGAATTTTGCAGTTTTATTAAAAGGAACATATGCATTAAGACAAACAATTATTTTTTGGTACATATCATTTTCAATATATATAAAAGGACTAAGAATTAATTACCTTTAACAATTCAGCAGCTATAATAACAACAGATGTGGTGCCATCTCCAACTTCTTCATCTTGCAGCTGAGCCAGCTCAACTAACACTTTGGCTGCTGGGTGCTCCACTTCCAACATTCTAAAGTAAATTTATTTATGCCATATTAATAGGTTCTATTATATTAATTATTTTAATTTCAACTCTTATATTATTTATTACTCATTGAAACAAAAAAGAAATTGAATACACAGAACTTGAACAGTTTCATAGCTTTTTAATTTCTAATTATGACTATCTAAGATTAACCAAGATCTTTAGTATAATTCTAGTTGGCCCTCCAATTGAATATGGCATTTATTTATGCAAATTAAAATCAACTGTTTTAGAGATTTTATTAGCTGGATTATGTTAATTGCTTATTATATTCTATACATATTTACTAAGCATTATTACACATTAAAATTTGACATTCTTTCTAAATAATCATTCATGCACAACTCAGCAAAAAGTACTATCCATACTTATATTATAAATGGGAAAGTCTGTGTGTTTGTCTGTCACACTTTCACGACTAATCTACCGGTCCGATTTGGATGAAATTTAGAATGAAAGTAGTAAAAGTGACTGGGTCTAACATAGGCTACTTATTTTTTCAAAAATCAGCCTGTAAAGGGTTGAAATGGAGGACGAAAGTTAATATGAAAAATCTAAACCGCTTGACCAATTGTAATGAATTTTGGCATAAATATAGTTGATAATCTAACCTTAGACATATGCTATTTCATTTTTTAAAAATGTGCCCCCGATGGTTGCAATATAACGAAATAGTTCACGAGACGAAGCCGCGAGCGGGCCGCTAGTATTAAATAAGTGTTACTTTACCATATTAAATTAGTTATACTTTACCACTAATTTAGGCTTATTACTTATAAAAGTTTATGATTTGTTTGGTTCATAATACAAATGCATAATTCTTAAAATGGTGAACAAGAGATATTTTTTAAAATTAAAATGTCTTAAGCACTTACTTGAGAATTGTTGCTCCATCATTAGTGACTGTGACATCACCAATATCATCAACTAACATCTTATCGAGACCCACAGGGCCCAGAGAACTCTTCACAATATTTGCAATTGCAGCTGCTGCCATCACTAATAATATACAAAATAAGTAATGTTTCAAACAATACACTGGAACCTTGACAAGCTATATGAATAAATATTATAATTTGCTAAATTTGTTTTTTATTATACAAAATAAATGACTAAATTATAATTTATATACTGTTTAGTGCCAGTTTTTTCTTTATACCAATATATAACATTATTTGGACCAATATAAGACAAGACCTAACTGTTAGCTTTTGTTTGTTAATATTATCTAAGAATCATAGGAGAATAAATACTCAATTTTAGGAGCATGAGAAAAGAATACAAAATAATAGTATAAAAATGGCTTTGTATAAGGTAATCGCTTGAATGACTAAGACTAAGAGGTTATTTCTTAACAACATAAGAAAATACAATATACTATAAACATAATAACTGTTACAATAGTAATTTTCATCAAAATAAGGCAGTTTGTACAAAGAAAGATCAAGATTTATTTCTTTTTCACATAAAATTTTGGAAATTTAAAACCATAAGCATCGCATGTGATCTACCGGGGTACAAATTTGGGTGTAATGAAATTTACTTACCATTCTGACTTCTTACTGGTGCTCCAGAATATCTGGTCCCCGCAACGGATAAAGGTGCAGCAAGCGTCGACATTTTTAATTAATTTAGTTTTAGGAATTTGATAAAACAAACGCTCGTCACACTTTTTTGATTCTGGAAGAAAGACAATGTTGCCACAATACAGTGTTAGAAACTCTTTGACATTTAATGTCAGTTGTACATTGCCACTAAGAAAAATATAAAGAAGTTCTATAGGTACATTTTTGAGGTTATAAAACTTTTTTTACTCCACTAATATTGAAATATTTTAAAATTTATAATATTATAGAATTTAACACTTGAAAAATGTGATAATTTTAATATGTATATACTCAAGCCAAATAAATTTAAATATTTCAACTAAATACACGCTCAAAACACCATAACTCCTTAATTAGAGCGTTTCTTTGAGAGTGAATTATTTTTGAATTAATTCTAGAGTATAGTATTGAAATGGAAACACATCATTAAATACTATATGCTATTATAATCCTTTAAATTCATGTGAGTATATTGAATCATTAAGAAAAAGTACACACAGTACGAGATGTTGCTTGGAGACCTAAAATGATTGATCGCAGTCGTTAAGACTTTAAATTTCATTCAGTGGAGTATTTAGGTATAAATGTTTTTGCTACTTGTACATCACAATATAACAGACTACATCTAACTGGAAGCGCGACGGTTGTGGGCTCGATTCTCACTCGAGGAAATGATTATATATTATTTGCATTTCTTCGTCGTAGTACCTAAACTAAAACGCGGCATTAAGTTTGGCCACTTAACATGCAATGCGGAACTTCAGGCAGAATAGGGAGAACAGAGTGTATTGACACTACATTTTTTCTTCATGGAATGGAGAATTAACCTTCTTAAAAATAAGTAAACATATTATTCAAAGTTTTAATAAAATATAATTCATCTTTAAAAGTATCGTAAGTATATAATTCATATACCAAATATCGTAAAATATAATTAATCTTTAAGAGTATTGTGTAATACTTGGTATATATGTATTAACTTCATATTACCTAATTACAAATATTGTTTTAGAATTACTCTATTTCAAATAATGTAAAATAAACGCGGAAAAATGAACGGCAAAGCATAAAATTCCACTTAATATTCCAGTCAAGTTTCAGATATCAACCTTCATACCATGCTCGCTATCTGTTCATAGCGATCACCAAATGATACTACAAAGTGCCAAGAATTCGAAAACATTTAGGCAACGAAGATAACTGAAAAGGGGCAATTTTTACTCTAGTGTTCATTTTTTATCGCTATATAAACAGTTATTCTTCTTAATTAACTTTATTTATTTTAGAAAGCTGTATACGTATATTCATAACGAATATAACCACAAACACCTAACATAATCGCACTAAAAGGATACCTAAATCTTGTAGTCTAACCTACATACCATACACAAACATGTCTAAGCTTACCCTAATAAATATCACATGAATTTTCCACATCGGAATGCCCCGCAGCGTGTCGCATCTATACCGGCGCTGTGTAATCTCATTTTCTTGCACCGATAAAGTTCGAGAGCAAAACAAATCAAGGAAAGTCACGCGCGTGCGCTAGTGTCATACACGCAAGCGCTTCACGTTGCACGTCAGTCGCGCGCTGGCCTTTGCCGCGTACGAGGTATTTCGTTCCTATAACCGCGACCTCATCACGTGATAAATGGCGCCCAAACAGGGACCTCGTTATCGCGGGTAAGTCTCTTGACATATTATTTAATTATCACTTATTGAGCAGCTAATTCTTGATTTTAATATTTGTGGTCCATGCGCCCGGAAGCTGCGAGGGCGTGGTGTCGGGCGGAGGCGTATCGAACTGATAAGAAAACGTCCACTGTCAACAAACCCTGTCATTATATAAACTGTTAAACATAGAAGTGGAGAGTCATCTCAAAGTGCTTATTGATTTTCCTCCCGCACGGCTAGATGTATGTACGACGTCGTGGTATTGTGGCATGCAGGAGACGAGGCGTTGAACGTCACTAACATAATTTTCCAATTTGTCCTGAGTGTATTATCATCTTGCCTCGCCATTACCTAAGCCGTTGTTGGATCTAAATTTAACTTTTAACGAAGCGCTCTAGTTCGTTTTTAATTTCCATACGTACTCTCTTTCCATTCTTCCATGACAGGTTACGTTAACCTAATTTTATGCTTTTAGATCTAGATTTAAGATATGTTAATACGTATTTTAGACATGTTTCAAAATGCTGTGCTGTTTTTTGGTATGTAAATAATTAATAATTCTATTGCAGCGTTTATGGATGGTTATAATTAATTAATTAATATAAAGTAAACATTGAAACATTACTAATAACTTTAGGGAAGCTGTTTAATAATGTACAGGAGTAGTGTACAGACTTGAGTGTATTGCTTATAGGTACTTAATAAGCATTGGGTTACGTTAGTATGCAATTTGCCTGTGCATTATCCGACTATGAAATACTGATTTAATCTGTAATCATAGCATTAGTCTAAAAAGATACTTCAATTTACTTCACTTTTGAAATAAATATATGCTTTCTATTTTGGAGCCTATTGATTTTAATAATTTTTTTTTACTGCTTCGCTTATTTTCCCGCATAACAGGGTGGCCAGAGATAACCTAGTGTCGAGATACTCTGTTCTCCACTTTCCACCGGAAATCGTTACGTGTGGAGAGCCTTAACACAACATTGCAATTTATCTTAACTATCATGCCGAAAAACAATTTAAATAAATCATTTGTGGCAAACAAACCTACAAGCAATTGGTATTACGGTAAGACACTGTCACACTGTACTACGTAGTCTAAATATAAAATTTAATAATCAATATATAAAGTATATATTAAAAAGCACTATTAATAATGCTTCACTTTACACCTGAGATTAATGTTAGATTTTTTATCAAGCGTCATATCAAACGATGCGTGGAAAGCATAGGGGACCTGTAATACGTCTATATTTTCCGCCCACTGCACGTTGACACGTTGTTGGTCGGAGGAACTTAGCACTTTGTTTAAACTACACGTAGAATATGAAAATTCTTTAAACCTAGAGTATTATTTGATGGAGTAATATATTTAAGTTTGTGACTTACTAGATTGTTTGGTTAGATTTTGTATACTAATATTATAAATGCGAATGCCTGTCTGTCTGTCTGTTACGTTGTCACGGCTTTTACCGGTCCAATTTGGATGAAATTCAAATGAAAATAATTAACTTAGGTTCAAACATAGACAACTTTTAAAAAAAAATGAAGTCTAATCAACTATGAAGAAGAAATCAACTATGAAGAAGAAACTATGAAAAAAAATCAAATATGAATAAGAAAGTTTGTATGAAATTCATCGAAATTGGTCAAGCGATTTTTAGGATGATAATTGATGACTCAAGGTCTAAGCTATAGTAGCCTATGCTACCTATTTTGTTTATTTAAATATCAACTCTTGAGGCGATGAAATTTATATGTTTTTTTTTTCTTTAATGGCCTGATTTTGCGATCACAGGCGCAAAATAATCTGCCAGTGTCAAATTTGTATGTTATAATATTATAATGTTGTTTTCTAATATGTTGTATATATAACCTAACAGTTGTGAATCTTAACAACTGTCTATTAATTTATTATCAAAAATGTCATAATGTTTTTATGTGTGTAATGTTAGCGATAATTGATTTAATATCAATTAATAATTTGTATTTATATTTTTTAATGCTAACTGTTAACTTCGGAGTGTTAACACCTATTCATAAAAACGTTTATTTTTTAAATAGTTTTATTTATTACTTTATACTTTATAGGTATTATTTGCATTTGCTGACGATCCTTGGGAATAATGTGCACACCTTAAAAAAAGAAAAATTATATCAAATGTTCTGTTTATTCATACTAATGTTATAAGTGCGAATGTCTGTCTGTCTGTCACGTTTTCACGGCTAATCTACTGGACCGATTTGGATGGACATAGGCAACTTTTTTTTAGAAACCAACCCCGATTAACCCTCGATAAAGGATACAAATTTGTATGAGAAAAATAAATCGCCTAACTCTAGCGACAAGGCCGTCGAAGATACGAAGCAGTTACAGTTGTGTAGTTTGCAGACGAAGCTGCGAGTGTGTCGCTAGTAAATTTATATTTAGCAAATATCGATTATATCGATTCAAAGTAAGTAATCGATTATAATAGATAATCGATAAGCGTTGCCTAAAGCGTTCTGTGGAATGTATGCACTACACTGAAAACGTAGCTCCCGGAAACTTTGTTCTTGTTCTTGATATAACTGTAATGTATTGATACGTTAGTATGTAGTTCGTAGCCAGGGTCACGTAGAAAGCATATCGGTATGCATCGTAGCTATGGATTCGCTGTCTAATCGGGACAAAAATTATTTAAAAAAATAAACTAAAACCAAGCTTAAAGATTTTTTTTATTATCCCAGTCGCCCTGGCCTGAACACGTCTATATTATGAAAATATTGCGATGTTATCGAATCCAGACACTACTGAGTGTACTTTAAAGCAAATAAGGCAGAAGGTACTTAGTGGGTAAAATACCACAGATATCAAAATTTATTATCAATTTCTTCGTTTTCTTTCTTTTAATACGGAAAGTCGTAGGCTTTAAAAAGTTATAAAAATATTGTAGGTAAATAATATTAGTACTCAATTTCAAATTTTACATTTTTTAATTAGATTTGACACTTAATAAAGAAAGTTATGCTTATACTTAATCAAGTTACTGAAAATTAAAATAAATATTTTATATGAAAGTTAACCAAACGTTACATATGCAGTTGGAGTTTGTTCAAATTTTAACGTCAAAAACAAAAATTCAAGTACTTATAAAGGTATATTTTTTAAGCCAAAAGCATTTGAATCGGAGGTCATTAGTGATGAAGTTTAACATATATATTTAAATTGCCATGAAAATTTATATATACGATGCAGCGCGTGGCTTTGCCCGCGTAGAATAGTTTTATTTAATAGTTTCATACTTTTTCCACAAATTGAAAAAGTTAGAGGGTATCTAGTGGCCAAATACTCCGTTATCCACTTTCCGCTAGAAATCGATTCTTAGGTTCCAGAGAGAAGAACTTAAACTTTAAATATAGTCTATCTCTCTAAGTGGGGATCGAATTCATAACCATCACGTTTATAGTCAAACGCTATCAGACTGTGCCACGATGGCTTCATAGAATCTACTTTATATTTACGAAAAGTTTTTAAAAAAAAATGTACCTTCCTAATCCATACTTATATTATAAATGCGAATGTCTGTGTGCTTGTCTGTTACGCTTTCACGGCTTATCTACTGGTCCTATTTGGATGAAATTTAGAATGAAAGTAGTAAAAATGACTGGGTCTAACATAGGCTACTTAGTTTTTTAAAAATCAACCTCTAAAGGGTTGAAATAGGGGATGAGAGTTTATATGAAAAATCTAAACCGCTTAACCGATTGTATCGAATTTCGGCATATATATAGTTGATAAAGGTTAAACATAGGCTACACTATTTTTCAAAAATCCATCACCGAGTGTTGCAATATACCGAAACAGCAACGTAGATCACGCGGATATGCCGCGAGCGGGCTGCTAATTTAAAAATATTTGGAACGTTAATCGGACCAAATTCATGGTTCGACTTTCGTGTGTTAGAATGATCAGACAGCTCGCAGAACTCACTCTGCATGGAACTGCATAGAAATTTCGACAACTTTCACAAACTTTGGAATGCTTGCTTATTGTTAAATATAGTTTTAAGAAAATCGTAGACAAGAATTCTAACTTATAGTACGATGAGCGTTCGTTCGAGATATGTTTCAGTGTTGAATTTTCACAGATATTTAATGAAGTTTCATGTTTCTAACTTCAGAAAATTCGCTACCGACTTCAAATAATTATTCCAAAAATTCTAGTCTCTAACGTCAAAAACGATGGCATTTTTACAACTGGTGATATAGGTATCGCGTTATCGCGGTAGAAAGTGCCCTATTTCACTCTACATTTTCTTAATTATTCCCATCTAAAATTCTAATATGACTTGATTGTGACAATAAAGAAGGGCAAACAAACAAAGAAACACATGTTCCCATTCCTATATTCGTATCTATATTAGATATACTTACTTATACACCTTTGTAATCTATTTTATAGTTTATGGCAATATCCAGGAACTAACGCTCTAAACTTGAAGTTTTCATTGTACTTTTATTATTACGCTATTACGCTCTTTGGAATGTACACATATTAAAAACTTAATACTTTTAAGTGCTGTCAATAAGTCAATAAATTGTTAAGCCATATACAACTTTAGAAAAACCATAGACAACTTTAAATAAAAGATTAAACTACAGAGACTATACAACTTCAGAGCTAATAAAATGCAATTTATAATCGATTTATTTTGTATTAAATTGATTAAAATAAGGAGGTCTTTGACGTCGTTGGAGTTACATTGAATGATTGGTTAGAACACTCTATTTTATATATCTTTAGTCCTGTTATATGTGTAGATTGAATAGATTTAAAAATAACACTCTGTCCGCTATTAAAATCTAACATACTACTAACTGGATGTGATGCGTAGAAGTAAATGTGTAAAACTTGTATATAACGACTTTCGAAGGAAAAACATAGATTCACGTTTGTTCTGGTTACTGTAAGCAATTTGGAAAAATAGAAAAGTAACGACGAAATGTGGGTATATCACAAAAAGAATAAAGTAAGGATGAATGTTGTGGTGATCTCTTTGTGGGATGTGCAGAGTCACCTTAGCAGATTGAATCTGCAATGAAGTGATACAAAGAATAGCAAGTATTAGTGAAGACGTTATAGTATGAATAATGAAGAACGTACACGAATGACATATTGGGAAGATGAAGGATGACAGAATGGTAAGGAAGATATATGCAGCAAAGGGGATAGGAAGAAATCGCAATTGAATTTCGACAGCCCATCAGTGATACTCAAGGAAGGTCACGTAATATCCATGAGGAACATCTTCAGTATGTAAAGGTTGATGACAATGAACGACGTGAAACCAGTATACAAGGACGGTAGCGCTTGAGGCTCCATTCTCTCTAACTACCTATCTAGGGATAAAGCTTGAAGTACAAAAAAACGTAAGCTTTCCTTACATTCTCTAGGAAATTGGCAAGCCAAATACTAGTTTTCTATGCCAGTAGTTTCGGCTGTACGTTGTCTGTTAGACACTCAGCAATGGAATAAAAATAATAATAATAATAAAAGCGAGAACCAAGTAAAATGAAGGAGAGAGAATAATAATACCATTATAATTTCGCATCTCTGTAGTGACGTATGTCTTCAAAATATTACATATATTTTATTATTTTCTTCTATAAGAAATATATAATAAAAAAAATTAAATAAAATCAAAAATCAACTAATCTATATTGTAAGTGGAAATCTACACGATGTTATTGGGGCTCTTCGATTTAATAGTGAATTCCATCGTCGTTCAGAATGAAAGGGAATTCCAATGAAGTAGATATTAGATGTTTCTTATAAACACTTGAATACGGCACTGGGAGATATCGGTTTGATTTGTGTTTTGTTTTTTACTCTCTTATATATTGTGGTTTTTAATTGAACTTATTAGGTTTGAAAAATATTTATTGACTTTTTATTTCATGAATCAGTAGACTAAGGTAACGCGCCAATGGTGACCCGCTCCGCCGTCGGAGACCAGGGCGTAGGAGAAGGCAGTTTGCATCTTCTACTCCCTCTACCCTAGAGGAGCTGCCGGAGGTTCTTGAGGTGGAGGTTGCTCCTGCAAGTCATCGAGGCTGCGGGTGCTCTGGAAGAAACCCCGGAGCACCCTGATAGCGATGGTGGCCCGGATTAGGCGGGCCATCCACCCAGGCATCGTAGAAGAATACACGAGCGAACCTGCGTAGTCTCACGAGGGTGGAGAGGGTTTCCGCTGGGTTTTAGTGGGTAGTACCGGACTCATTGGTAAGTCCCACAGTATCATCCGTCCGTAAGTTAGTTTGCCTGCCTCACGTACGGATGGTCTGCGTAAACTGCATTTCCCAGCGACAAAAAAAAGGTAACATTGCTTAACACACTGTTTGAGAGTGGGTGTCAATTAAGCATTTTTGGCAGACTCTGGCTAGGCCGAGATTAATGTCAAGTAGAAGAATGTTTGGGGTAAGGTATTTTCTTTCTAGCTTTAGATCGGTGCAATTTTTATATTTTTCCATTGCAAGTTTATGAATATAACTAAACTTTTACTTTTTCCGCATACGTTTAACAAAGTTAGTTATACAACCCATCGGGTCGCAGTCACAGTCTGATTGTAAACGCGATGGGTTATTTATTCTAACCCTACTTGGGGTAAGGATTATTTTCACTACTGTGCTTTGGTATGTTGAGTTTCCCCACTTAAAATTGTGACATTGCGCATATCTCGAAAAACTGAATGGAGTGTCTCAACACTATGTCCTCTTACATCCCCTACTATAAGGAGAAAAGCATGAAATGTACGAAAGTGTAAAAACACAAAATTGCTATCTGTTACAGGAAACATCACGTTTACACTTTCTTCCTTCCTAATAAATCTGGTTCACAAAATTGTTTTATTCGAACGTTTTTTCACCAGCTTCCGTTCTTTATTTGGATCTTTTTTACCCTTTCAGGTCGAATGTATACAAATCCAATGGTATAAGATAAGATCGTGACTGAAATTTTCATGGGTTAAATTCATATGCGAGGCAGTAATCGGACAAAGCTTTTGGAGCTTTGGAGGAAAGATTATTTATATGTTTCTGCGGCGTATACGTTTTCTTAAGGATTTGTTCACGGTTACAGCTTAGAGCAGTTTATAGCACGGAATAAAGTTACAATATTAAAGCAATATAAGCAAAAATCGGAATAAACAGCTATATATATTTATTACATATACTTACCTATTATATTTAACTTACAGTCAGACCGTACAAAGGCCAATTCTGGCGAAGGAACACAGAGTGTGACTGTAAATTAGGTTCCCCCTGCCTACCCTGCTGTGATGGGTGCTGCGATACAGGTTTTATTCGCGGGTTGGCATTGAACCTACACCCATGGTGTTGGCAATGATAGCCTCAATATGACTTTTTAAAATTTTCTTACACAGCAACAAAAGTTTATAACACACTTTTCTCTTTTTAATTCTAATTTTATAGAAAAGAACTTATTCACCACAGCAATTGTTGATATTTTTTTTAATATAACGAAATATTTTTTCAAATTATTTGTTGTTGTGTATTTTTCTCATACACCCTCATAAGTATTCATTGTTCCCTACACTCGTGAAATATCGTAGAATCTTATTTATTGTTTCTATTGTTCGCTAGAACTTTCAGAAACACCTTGCTTGCTACAAATTGATAATACCTACTTCAAAAGTTGCAAAACTTTGTCATTATCATACATACATTCTATACAAGTAAAGTACAGGCGTGAGTAACTCTAACTTACATGTATAGTTTCATTTCTATGAAGACAGTTCGTTCTATTAAAGTAGTTTATAAAAGTAAATTATAGCAAAGTGATTTATGTTTAACTGAAACGTTTAAAAATCTTAACTTAAGAACTAAACTAAATTTTTTTTTTTTTTTCAAATCAAATTAAAGTCAATTTTTTTTTTTTTTTTCTATAAATGATTGTGGCGCAGTATGAAAGGGTTTAACTGTATACACGATGGTTATAGGTTCTACATCCAGCCAAGGGTTATGTATTTAAAATTTTTCGTTTATCGATTCTGGTCACAAGTCAATTTCAGTAGTACCGATGGCTTAGGTAACTTGAACTGATTCCAACAGGTTCGGGTTTGAATCCCGGTATGTTCAAGTTTTTAAACGCTACTTAGCTTGCTAGTAGCCAGTCGTGGCACAGACGTGTGACTTCATACGACTGATTGTGGGTTCGATTCCCACTCGAGGAGTGGAAATTTAATATTTCCATTTTCTTCGCTCTGGTGTCGAGGTAAAGGCGGACGCCACTTAAACGCAATGCCTCCGAATTCGGAGGAAAGTGGGGAACGGAGTATTTTAATACTAGGTTCCCTCTGCCTACCCTGCTGTGTGCGGGATACAGCGTGAAGCTAAACAAACATAAACACTTAAAAATGTGTTTGGCTCTTACATGTACTTAGATTTACATAAAAAAAATAAAAGATTATTTCCTATAATATGTATTTATTAAAATTGAAACTAGCTTTACAGTCTACTTTTACAGAAATATATTTTAAAATTGTTATCTCTATTGCACTGAAGATAAAACGGTTCGTTAAACGACGGAGACGGTATGCGTTCTGGGTAATATAAATCAAATACAAAACTTATATGAAAATTGAACTTTATTATTTATTGGATTTACAAAATGGCATTTCCTACTATTTCTACGTTGGCAGCGTTGTAACGATTCGATTTATCTGTATCAATAAATTTCAAAGACAGACAGTCAGTATTATAACTTTGACAAGAAATTTTGAAAGAAGCCAGTCGTGGCGCAGTGGCACAGACGTGTGACTTCAAACGACTGGTTGTGGGTTCGATTCCCACTCTAGGAGGGGAAATATTTAATATTTCCATTTTCTTCTCTCTGGTACTAAGGCAAAGCGCGGCGTTAGGTTCCTTCACTTAACATGAAATGCCTCCAAAATTCCGCGGAAAGTGGGAAACGCGCGGATAGGCAATAGCCTATAATGTCTAAAAATGTCTAAATAGTAACACTATGTGATTAAATATTATTTTAGCGCATAGTGTTACTATTTAAATATTTTCAATCGTCATGTAACTCACTCATTACATTGGTAACGCAGCCGTAGTTCTTTTGAGCTTTTAGAAATCCATACGTGAAGGTAAAGACTAGATTCTTTTGCATGTATCCCGTCAAAAAAATATCTGAGACCACTTCACCTTAAGGACTTGATTCAAAAAATATAACGTGTTACGAAAATTAAAGAAAAAATAAATTAAAAATTGTTTAAACGTACATAAATTAATTTCATTATAACTATATTTGAAATTAAATAAAACCATAACATTGATATAAGCGGTGTCTTATATGAGTTTTATTTAATATTGAAAAAGAACAAAATATTGAATAATATAATCTTTTCATTATAAACATTCTAATCTCAAATATAATAACGCAATTCAAGATACGTAACGATGATAAGTTATTCAAACTTCATCAGCGTATTTAATTAAGGGCCTTGTCTGCCATTTAAATTTTCATTACCTACATTCCTGGATTCCTGCATTCTCCCGCTCATTCAGCTTAATACGTTTGCTTTATTTTTATTTTATGCGTACAAGCGGCCAGCTCGCTTTTCATTTGGGATAGGTACCTTTTTTCATAAAAGCGTCATGAAGATTTACAAAAATGACCGAATTTTTACATATACCAGGTTTACCTGATTGGTAAGGGGCTTATATCTAGTTATTTTATATTTATTAGATGCCCACAACTTTATTTGCGTGAGCCTTGGTAAAAAATCTTTCATATAAATTCGTCCAGTAGTTCCAAAGATGGATATAAAAACATTTTATTTTTATTATATGACTAGCTGTAAACTAAAAGTAAAACTAAGGACAGCAAAGAATTGTTTTCGGCCCAGTTGACATATACCTAAGTGTTTATGTCTAAAGTATTTTTTAAGATGATTTACTTGTATCTAATCTCGCATGTCCCACGTTTACTGGCTTCTGATCAAATAATAGTGTAATATTTTCATAGCATAACGTACTTGCCAGGGCGACTAGAAGATAAAAATACTAAACATTTAAAGAAGTTTACTTAATCAATGTTATTATTATTATTGTTTCAAGAATAGCTTAGGTTCATATGTTTTACAGTATTAGAAATCTTTGATTGGCAGAATCTGATAGATTTTTTATAAGCAGGCAGAGACTACTATATTTTTAATATACGAATTCACAAGCACCTTTTGTAATTACTGATTTCTCACCTGCTTCACAGTGACGAAGGCGCTGATGGATGATTTTTTAATATTTTAATATCAAGACTTTAATTTATAAAACACTAGCGACACGCCCGCGGCTTCGCCTCATGATCTACGTGGCTGTTTCGGTATATTGCAACTCTCGGTGGTGGATTTTTGAAAAATAAAGTTGCCTATGTTTTAACTTGAATTATCAACTATACATATGCCAAAATTCATTACAATCGGTCAAGCAGTGTAGATTTTTCATATAAACTTTCATCCTCTATTTCAACCCTTTGGAGGTTGATTTTTAAAAAACTAAGTAGCCTATGTTAGACCCAGTCATTTTTACTAGTTTCATTCTAAATGTCATCCAAATCGGACCAGTAGATTAGCCGTGAAAGCATGACAGACAAACACACAGACATTCGCATTTATAATATAAGTATGGATTATCAAATTTAAAGGCCAGTCATAGCGCAGGGACACAAAGTGTGACTGTAAACGCGGCCGGTTGTGGGTTCGATTTCCACTTTGCAAGGAATTGAAATAATTAGCATTTCATTTCCTTTGCTCTGGTGTCGGAACAAAGCCCGGTGTTGAGTTCCGCCACTTAACATAAGTAATGCCTTAAGAATTTGGCGAAAAATGGGGAACAGAGTGTATTATCATTAGGTTCCCTCTGCCTGCTGCTGTGTGCAGGGTACAGCGAGAGGCTAAAAAACAAAACCATATACAATACTTGAAGCTGTTATTCTAAAGTCGTTTTACCACAATTTTCTTTACAAAAAAAGTCTCTCGATTCAGTTTTTGAAAGCATCGTCTGTCTGTATTACGTACAATATCCTTTAATGCAGTTTTGAATGGCTTGCAATCTCCGCTACTTCCTGGCATTATAAATATTATAGTACTGCGGACTGACTATTTAAATTATATAAAGCCTGAAACGAACTCCTCCTCCTTCTTTAATATGCGACTTATTTTTAATCTGTATCCAAATTAAAACTTAGCTCGAGCTTTAGTCTGTGGATTTCGTTTTTGGATTTGATGAATTTGTTTTATATATTTATAAAAGGGAAAAATGTGGATTCACTCTTTTTCCAGCATAAGAAGGAAAATCTAGTGTATAGATACTAAGCGCTACGCACTTTTCGCCAGAAGCAAAAAAGTTCGTAGTCAAATTCCGCCTCTTAAGACGGAACTTAACGTCAGACTTTGTCTATATTTTTATATATTTTTGATATATACATTATGACAAGTAATACCTTATATTAGATAAGTAATATTATTTTTTAGATTGCATGTCCATATGTAAAAATATGGAAAAAAAGATTTTTTCCAGCTCATGTTTTTATAGCTTAATGCTGTATCCCGCACACAGCAGGGTAGGCAGAGGGAACCTAGTGTTAAGACACTACGTTCCTCACTTTCCGCCGAATTCGGAGGCAATACGTGTTACGAGGTGAAACTTAACGCCGCGCTCCACTTCTCATTTTATTGAAGTAAAGTAAATATTTATTGATCAATTAGTTATAAAGTTATTCATAACATATAATATATTATTTAAATCTATTTAGAATTAATTAATAAATTATATATACATATTTAGGTAATGTTGTTTCTAAAATTAAGTACTGTACTTCTTTTTTTATGCATTTTTTGTATTTTTAATGATACTTATATGAAGCAATAACCAGCGATTTTCTTAAAGTATTTTCTGAGCTTCATTAATGCGACTATAATGAGGAATAAGGCTAAAGCAAATAAAAAAAACCGTTTACAGCAAACCTCAAAGAACAAACCAACGCTATGCTCCTATAATAATAGTATGGCACAGCCAGGCCATATTAATTATTCTCAATAGGCATGCCTATTGTCTGCTTAATTACCTTACACTTCTGCAGGCATATTAAAAATGTATGTGTGATTTAGTATATAACTTACTTTTAAATAAGTTAAATACTTTAAAGGTTTTTGTTGATATGAGATAACTTTTTGGAATGAAACTAAATATTTTTTTTTATCTTCATGCTGTATCCCCCACACCTCAGGGTAGGCAGAGTTAACTTAGTGTTAAGACACTCCGTTCCCCACTTTCCGCCGAATTCGGACGCATTTCATGTTAAGTGGCGTAACTTAACGCCGCGCTATGTCTCGACACCAGAGCGAAGAAAATGGAAATATTAAATATTTCCACTCCTCGAGTGGGAATTGAACCCACAACCAGTCGCTTTAAAGGCACACTCTGTGCCTCTACTCCACGACTGACCCTAAATACTAAATACTAAATATTTTAACAGAATTAATAGGCGTATATTTTTGATATTCGAAAATTTTAGAAAACCCAGCACTTTTCAATTGTTCGTCACAGGTTGTGTCTACGTGTTTTAAAACATATTTTCGGATACCAAAAATATACGGGATTAATCCGGTTAAAATATTTTCTTTTTAAAATGTGTAACATTCGCAATAGCAAAAGGTTTTCTTTTATGTAATAAATATCTTCTGGATTATTATTTTCGATTTACGATTTTAATGCGCCATTGTAGAGAATGATTATATATAAATTATTTTCATTTCTCCGCTCCGTTGACGTTTATAATATAAATGTATATTGTATGAAATAAATTTCACATTTTAAATTTGTTTTATAAATTCTAGGATGTTTTTACTATACCTCGAGTATTGACAGAAAACTGGTTTACCTCATAACTGTAATGGTATTTTTCTCGTCAATGTTTTAATGTGGCTGAAAGTTTTAATTCCTGTCTTTTTTTTGTAAATAGTCGACTTAATATTGTGTTATGATAAGTAAACAAAAGTGAAATTAAGTCAGTGATTTGTCTTTTTGTTATATTTTTCGGCTTCATGATTTTTTTCAGTTGGCAGGGTATGCATAGAGAACCTAGTGCCCAAACATAGCGTTTTTTACTTAGCGCGTGAATACTAGTCTTTACAGGTTTAATGCCGTTTTGTTTTACCAGACCGGAGAAATTAAAAAAAATTAAGCTACCCATGAGTGAAATGCGAATCCACAACCAGTCACGTTTACACTTTGAAGCTACTATGTATATTGTAAAAATACTGGTTGAGCTAAGATAAAAAAAGTTAAAAAGACGTAAAGAATAGAGCCCATAGCATAGAGAAAATGTGAAGAGTGCGTAAAAATAAACAAAACAATTATTGCAGTGCAGCGCAATACATGTACTCGTATGAATGTTTAATGCTTGCCATTTACTATAATATACGGACATTAACAAAGGGTTATGCGTATTGTTGGTTTAATTACCTTTCACTACGCTCTCATTATGGGACCGTGGTTACATCAAAAGTATTGTAAAAGATGAAATGCGTAAATCGACAACATCACTATATTACTACATAGTTTTTAAGACAAAACTTTTGGAAAAAATGTAATAGCAGGACCTAGTGTCAAGCCTGAAATCGTTGCTGTTGAGTGGCGGAACTTAACGCCGCGCTTTATCGTAAGTATCAGAATGACGAAATGACAGTAATGATTACCACAAGTGGAAATCCATCTCATCACCACCGCAGTTACAGTCATACGCTCTCACACTGCGCCACGATGGCCTCGAGCTTTTAGCTTTTTTTCTTATTGACTGTGGCTTTTATATGGGCTATCTATTTTTATTTTAGTCCCCTTTAATTTTTTTAATGATTACGGTTTACTTATAATAATAAATAATCGATAAAACGTGTACTAAGTAGATTTAGACTTTTGTCACAATTCTTTTTCAGCTAACGTAGTATACATGTAGTCAGAGGTAACAGAGGGCCAGACGCTGTGCCCCTGTACACTTCTTTCGCCTCGTCCACTATCATTAACCTTTCCAAACAAGCCCTCTGAGGGGTCCTCCTGCTTTTTACGTGGAGGACAGAGCTATTTCCTATTTCATTATTTTTTTTTACAACCCCTTGCTTAGTACTTACTAAGGGTAGGCTAGGGTAACTTACTGCATGTTTTTAGTCTGAGAAAATCCAGAGAGAAATAAAAATATGATCATTCCCTCAAATGGAAATCGTGTCCACAACCATGTTTTAACTTTATAATATGATATTAAAAAAAATCATAAATTAGATTGGTTCTAAATATTTGAATTGAAAACACAATTATTCGCGTATAGTTAAAAAGATATTTTGTTCTCCGTGATGAATAAGTCAATAAGTTAAATTGCATATACAATTTTTTTTAAATATTAATAGGCATCACGTCTATGAGTGAGTAAACTCAAACAATATCCACCAAATTAAACGATTTCATGTGAAAATTTTTGAATAACATACAAGATTAGGACTAATAAAATAAACTCAAGAATGCTTGCGCTGAAAAATATTCTTTTTTCAGCTTCATCCTTTCTCCTACATAGCAGGGTCGTCAGAGAAAACATAGTGTCAAGACCCTCCGTCCTAAAACGTACTTATTTTCGATTTATGAGTTTATGCACTCTACGTACGGATATATACTAATATTGTAAAAGTATACACAATTGGCTTGCTCTCGCTTCCCTGGGGTCACAGTTCACGCTGTCTGGGTATCCCTCGCACGAGTTCAATATCCGACTTCGGTACCTTTTTATTTTTGTTATTTTGTTAAAGTATTCAAAATCTATTTTAATTTTAATATAAAGTATTTTTTTTCAGCGTACTGCCATTGCAGTAGTTGTTTTACGAAGTTGACGGTTGTGAAATTTGTTTATTATTTTTGTTAAAAATACCAGTCTAGACGAAGCCGTAAACACTAACTTTCAGCGAGTTTCTGTTGAGTTGAGAGAACTTAGGTGTCGCGCTATAAAAATGTGAAGCTAAGAAAGTACCGAACTTAGTAGGTAGGTAGGTATAGATGGATTTAAAAGTGGACGCCCTCCACTAGATTTGTTTGCTTAATGTGTAGAAATGTTAGTATTGTAATACTTCACTTGTGCGTGTTGCGATTTTACTGCAAACTCGGACTCATTCGCACACTAACGAGCCAACTGATCGAGCGATATCACTTGCCTTTGTAGCTATAAATATATAAAACATCAATTACTATAAAACTAATATTTACAAATATTTTCTTACTATGAACCTTTACTATGTCACGCTTTACTATGAACCTGCTTATTTATACTCAATACTAATTTTTATATAATTTTATTGCTAATCATTTAGTGAGCAACCAATGACTGGATCATTGTTTGTCATTTAAACGCCTAATATGTCTGTATTTGTAGTACTGTGGGCGTTCAGTTTTAGAGTAGACGATATATACCGTACTAGATAATGAGAGCTTAGTGTCAAGATATTATTTTCGTAGAACGTTTTCTACATTCACATCCGAGACATTACGTTTTAAATGATTGGTAGAATTCAACGTCCTTCTTCTTAGGTATCAGAGCAGAGAAATGAAAAAAAAATATTTTTGTAATTTTCACGCTGTAGCCCGCAGAACAGCAGGGTAGACAGAGGGAAACTAGTGTTAAGACACTTCGTTCCCTATTTTTGCCGAATTCGGAGGCATTGCGGAACTTAACGCGCGCTTTACCTCTGATACCAGAGCGAAGGCATTGGAAATATTAAATATTTCCACTCCTCGAGTGGAAATCGAACCCACAACCAGTCGTTTACAGTCACACGTTTGTGCCAATGCGCCAAGACTGGCCCCTAGGAAAAAACATATAAGTTATATATAATCATTCTATCGAGAGGGAATCGAACCCACAACCAATGGTGTTTCCAGTCACATGTTGTTTTTTTTTTATGTATGAGATATACTACTTATAATTATAACGTCTGTTGTTTGTTAAACAACGCGTCGCGTCATGCGTCATGTAGATGACAACAGAAAGTATGAGCTATGTAAAATGTTACTTAAGTTTTAAATGTCAAGCTTATTATTAAGCTCAAGCTATATTTATACTAGTTTATTTTCTGGCTCAACCTGGCAATTTTATTCTTAAAATAACAAATAAAAAAATAATTATAAAATATATGATATTTTTTTCACCTTCACGCTACAAACGCACGCATAGTAGTGGAGGCAGACAGAAAACCTAGTGTTACGACACTTTGTTTCCCACTTTCTGCCCTAATCCAACTTGGTAATTGATCTGAAATAATAAATTCTTACTAAATAAAAGAATATTATTATATATCCAGGCCATACACCAGTAGTGGCGCAGGAGCACAAAGTGTCACTATAAAGCGACTGGTTGTGGGTTCGATTCCCATTCGAGGAGTGGAAATATTTAATATTTCCATTTTCTTTGGTCTGGTGTCGAGGCAAGGCGCGGCGTTAATTTCCGCCACTTAACATGCAATACCACCGAATTCGACGAAAAGCAGGGAACAGAGTGTCCTAACACTAGGTTCCCTCTGCCTACACTTCTGAGTGAAGCATACAGTGTGAAGCTAAAAATACGATAAGTCATACAAATACTCGCACCGTATTTGTAAATACAAAATATGGAATCGTAAACACAGTGCTACGTCAATTGTGTCGCAGTGCAATGAACTGGTTAATTTCCATACCCAGCTGACTTAACGAAGCAAAAAACTTGATTTCTTTCCCTTGTTGCTTCTATTTTCGAACGTACATACATAAAGCTTGTTGATATATTCCTATATTTACATGTATTTAATAATTACCATACATATGAATAATAATATAATTATACTAGAATATTATTTATAGCATAGCAGGGTAGTGGGGAACGGAGTATCTTAACACTTGGTTCCCTCTGCCTACCCTGCTGTGTGCGGGCTACCGCCGAAAAAAAAAATAAAAAAATAAAAAAAAATAACAGGGTATTCAGAGAGAATCTAGTAAGCCATAGCCATAGTAAGACATAGCTTTCTCCACTTTCCGATGAAATTTGAGACATTGCGTGATGAATAGCGGATTTCAACGCCGTGTTTTGTCTTGTTTTGTTATTATTACGTTTATATACTTGTTATGTTATGTATACTATGACAATTTTTAATAATATTTTAATACAATTCTGCTTTTCTAATGTGACACTCACATATTAGGGTTTTAGAATCAAGGCTTAATAAGAGTAATGCCAAAGTTTTACATATAGAATTGCAGTTAATATGTTTTCGTTTTGTTAATCTAGGTAACCAAGTATGGTCTTATGTAGGATGCTGAAATGAGCTTTCACAACAGATTCTCTCTTTCCAGCTGCTATATTATAAAAATAAATAAAATAATAAAACAAAAGAACAGTCAGTGGGGTCAGTCGGGGAACAAAGGCGCAAAGTGTGTCTGTAAATCGACTGGATTCGATTCTCACTCGAGGATTGAAAATATTTATTACTTTGCTTTAGTTCGCTCTGGTGTGGAGACAAAGCGCGGCGTTAAGTTTCGCGACTTAACCAATGCCTTCAGAATTCAGCGGAAAGTGGGGAAGAGTGTGTCTTAATACTATTAATATTGGTGTATGCACATTTTTTGAAGTTCATACACCTGCTTAACGCTTACTCTTAAATACATTGAATAAATAAACATTAATATAATACATTTTACACAAATAAACTTACCGTATCTATAATCCAAATTCAAAGTCAAAAATACTCGAAAGATCGAAACAAATACAAAACGGAATTCGTCTTAGTTACATCAAATGTCTACGGCATTAGTCAGTTCAATGCACTAAAGTGCGATTGACGTCGTAGCTTTGTGCTACGCCGCTACGAATATAACATAAGTCCGCTAGCCCCAAAAATTGTACGTTACGGGTTCGTCAAATAATCACTATTTATAAATTTTAAATTAATCTATGTTACTTAGATTATGAATCTTATGTTAGTTAATGCAATTGCATATATTTTGATATATGAATATATACTTTAAGTCGTAAGATTTCAAAATCTAAACATAAGTAAAAAAAAAATTAAGGATGTTATTAATAACTAGTGGATGCCCGCAACTTTGTTATAGTATGTAACAGTTATACTGTGCCTCGATGGCAGCAACTTTCAATGGTTTTTATATGCTAAAAAAAGTATCCACAAAAATGAATAAGTTTACCTAATTGTGTTTTTATTTGTTTCTCTAGACAATTATGTTTTTTCTAGTTCTTTAATTGTTAAATATGTCAATGGAAATTGCACATCACGTTTAAATCTTTATTTAAACGTGATGTGCAATTTCCATTGACATATTTATGTATGTATTTGTTTATTATTTTTTATTTTATTTTTGAAGAATGATTGTGTATTAAAATTTATATTGTGTGGTACTACTATATGTAATATGAATTAATTACAAATATATATTTGTAATTAATTCATATTACATATAGTAGTACCACACAATATCAATTTTAAAACACAATCATTCTTAAAAAATAAAATGTAAAATAATAAACAAATACATACATAAACAATTGGTTTTCAGCGACTATTTTTTTCACTCAAGGGACCTCAAAACTAATAACATTAAATTTCAGAAAAATAAAATGATAAATCTTTATCAAAAGTAGTCAACATTATGAATGTCATAAAGCTCTTAATATGCAACACGGAGTCGCCTTCAAAAGAATGAAAGGCGGCAAGAGCAAAGAAGTGTGACGTCACTTAGGTGTCAAGTCCAACATTTCTCTACAATGTTGTTAGAAACTATAGAAACTGAAAACCTCTTCTGTGTTCGGCCTTTGATACTAATTTTATTACACATACTACTGCTATTTTTTATTTTGTTTTTTAAATTTTTCTGCATCAAGTACAAAAATTAATTTATAATTTTTATCTTATATATTTAAAGGGCAATTCTTGTATATATTTTTTTTTAGCTTAGCTTTTAGCAGTTTACAAACCAGAAATCGATGGCTCAATCCTGACCAATACAGGCTGTTTTTTGTATTTTGTTTTTTTTGTTGTAATTTAATATATTTTCTTTTCATTTTATTTTTTTTTAATTTTTCTAACATAATTATTGTATTATAATTTCTGTTTATTTTATCATTTTTTTAATATTATAATAATTTCAAAATCACGATTTCTCGAGAAGAAATGCCGAGCGGATCTCGGTCACCGGATATTACCGTATTAACATCAACTTTACGCTTCTTTCCGCATAGCGAGGTAGTCAGAGAGGACCAAGTGTCAACACACTCCGTTCTCCGCTTTTCGCCCGAAATCTAGACATTGCGTATTTATTGGCGAAACTTAACAATGCGCTTTATCTTAGGTACCAGAGCGAAAAGATAAAAAAAAAATAAAATATAATCATCCCTGAACTTATTAATTTATTTTTAACTTAACTTATTTTGCTTAAATCATATATATATACAATGTATATTATACATCCATATAAACACAAATTCAAGTTTTTACCTTTTCCGCATCTCTTATCGGCAGAATAGTCAAAGAGATCCAAATGCAGAAAAAAACGGAAAGTGAAGTATACTCTGTTCTCCAGTCTCAGCCCGAAATAGAGATATTGTGTATTGAGTCTTAGGTCTTAGGTCCAGACTTATATCTTAGGACACCTATCTATATTACCAATAACTTTATTCCCAGTAGATTATTTGTATATATGTTATTTTTTTATTAGTTTAATCTCTTACACGTTCTTAGTGCACTACAATGGTATATAGACATTTCGAAATAAATGGAGATAAAATATAAAATGAAGTAAATGATGAGTAAAAATAATTTTTACATTTCAATACACATAAACATAAAAGATGTTCACAAAAGTACTTTGACGCAGCCTGCATTGTCACCGTTATTTCATGGGCAGTGGGAGAGAGTCCGCCTGTAATCATGATTAGTTGTGAGTTTGATTTCCACCTGGAGAAATGATCATAATTCATTTTTTTTTGGATTACACTAAAAATTTTGCACTTATTTTATTAAGACCCGATTACAGAACCATAATATGTCAACTACACATTACAAACGCAGTTATTTTAGAGTATTTAAAAAACTGTAATAATAACATAAGAAGTATGTTATATATTAATAATATTAATATTTGAGCTAGTTGATTTTTTGAAAGTGAAGTTAAAAGTTAAAAGTTCTTTCTTAAACGAATAGGAACAGATCTTGTCATCTAATATTAGACTACTCACTTAAGATGCAACGAGATCAGAGCTATATATGTATCTAGATCAAAACGAAAGCCGGCCATGGCTAGTCTACAGAACTTTTAACCTTCTGATGCCAAGAAGTAGGCATTTTCAATATATTTTTTTAAGTATACGTATTATGTTAAATAATGTTTTTTTTTCTTTCTGTTACATTTGTTAAACAGAAAAAGAAAATAAAATTGTTCATTCACAAAAGTTTACTTATGTTTATAAGGGATATCTTTCAGTCAATATGTAGGTGCATAGTAATTTAAATATAAAGTTAAATAATAATAACCTTAGTGATCGAGAGTTCTTCACGTTTCCTTAAGGATGTAGTATTTTCGATTATTTTCATTTGATACTTTTTTTAATTTTCAATAATTCAAAATGGGCTCACAAGATTCATTAATAGCTAAATATATCAATGTATTCCCAATGGGATACTTAGTGTCTCTGTGTAGTCTTTTTTAAGACCCTAACGTTAAGACACTTCGTTCCCCATTTTCCGTCAAATCTGGAGGCATTGCGTGTTAGGTAGCGGAATTCAACGCTGCGCTTTCTCTCGACACCAGAGCGATGAAAATGAAATAAATATTTATATAGCAAATAAATATTTAAATTCCTTGAATGGATGTCGAACCAACAACAAGTAGCTTTTACAGTTACACTATGTGCCCCTTCGCCACGACTGGCCTCCATATATTCTCTATGGGGATATTGTGTTATGGTACAGCTTAATGCACTTAGTCTAACTGGACCGGGGAATTCATCTATAGCAGAGGCGAGCAACCCGCAGCCCGTTTAACGATTTTATGTCCAATAAAGCCATAAAAGAATGCCCCTCCAAGTATTTATTTATATTACAAAAGTTTGTCTTCATTTTTAAAAATATTTTTAAGAAATCTAATTTTGCACAAACAAATTTTGAAATTTAGATTTGCCGACTAAAAACACAGATGAGCTAAAAATTATTATGAAGGCAAAAAGTGGATCAAAAAACCCTAGTAGGATTTACTTACATCTAATAAATCTACGATCCAATAAAAGCACATTAAAATCTTTCACTCTTTTCAAGCGTCAAGTTTTAACAATTACCTATAGGAGAGTGGATTGGATCGATCGATTGCAACCCCAAAACGAGGGGCTATTTGTAAACAAGGGTGATGTGCATTGTGCATTTGCAAAATTTCCAATGTTTCCAATCTAAATTTATTTATTATATGAGTCAGTCGTGGCGCAGAGGCACAAGGTGTGACTGTAAAGCGATTGGTCGTGGGTTCGATTTTTAGCAAGAAGTGGAAATATTTAATATTTAAATTTTCTTCGTCGTGTTGTTGTCGAGGCTAAAGCGCGGCGTTAAGTTCCGCTACTTAGCACGCAATGCCTCCAAATATGCGATGCAAAAGTGAGGAACGGAGTGTCATCTTCACACTAGGTTCCCTCTGCCTACCCTGCTGTGTGCGGGATACAGCGTATAGCTGTAAATTTATTTGTAAATATCAGTGATATCGCAGGGTAGTCAGAGAAAACTTCATCCAGACATTTTATGTTCTCTACTTTTCGACCAAAATAGATATATTCATCATCTGCATCTGGAGCGGCTGTTAATGTCAGTGGCATGCTTTATCTTGGGTACTACAGCGGGTACAAATATAATTTGAATATGATCTTTCCCCCGAGTGGCAATTGAACACACAATTAATCGTGTTTACAATCATTCTCTGGCCGACTATGCCATGATGTGTTATATTATAACATTTTTGTGTCTAGTCAGAGTCACTACAAAAACTTTCTACAAATAGAAACTTTTCAAACGAACATTTTGTTCCAGGTGATTCGTTGGCAGCACAAGGCCGCGGCGCAATCACACATGCTGACGATATGGTGAGTATCCACGTAGTATTGCTAAAAATAATACAAATTTTGAAATGAAACTAGTTTTTACCCGGATTAATCGAGTATATTTTTGGTAGACCACCTGTGACCACGGACTACTGTTAAGTGTTCGAAACGTCGGATTTCTAAAAATGTATTTTCGAATACCAAAAATATACGCGATTAATCCGGTTATAAATAGTTTCATTTCAAAATTTGTAGTAGTCGCGCAAACAAAAGATCATAATAATACAAATATTCATATTTTTATTGTAATACTATTTATTCTAAAATTTAAATAGAATAGTTGAGCTATGCTGTCGAGTTAAATACTTTTGACTTCTATGGTCGTAGGTAGGTAAGTATCTTTTTTGTGGTTTTTGCCATCAACTTTGTAATGTTTTCAAATGAGATGAAACAATTATTACTAGAAAGCCGTTTCTAAAAATGAATAAAAAAGAGGTGCGGACTGAACGTGTCAACATTAAAATTGTATTAAAAATATTATACTATTTCTAGATTCTCTGGTATAATATAAGAGACTTTAAATATAGTAAAATTCGATGTAACGTACCTTATGATGAAAAATGTGTAAAGTAAACGTGTAAAGACTAATTTACGAAATCTTGGGAATAAAAAGTTCCAGTCTTTCTCAAAGATATCATTATCTAATAAATAATTGTAAATACACAAAATGACTTTGGGAAAAGAGAGCCGCTGAGTGTCTTGCGCTGGTTCTTCTCAGTTCTGAATCTAATGATTCAAATGAATCGTTAACTGGCAATAAATTGTTTGACGTTCAAAATAAAGCATCTTTTTTTATTTTGAAAAAAAAAAATATTTGACTTTGAATTCATGCCCATATAAATATGGATGGCTGAGCCTATATTTTTAAAAATTAAATTTAATAATTCTTAAAACTGAGTTCAAACCAAAAAAAAATTAAAAAAAAATAACTTATTGTTTACAAAATGTACGAAAAGACAAGTAAATAGTATTATTAGTATGAAGTCCTATATAAAAAGCTTTTAAGCGTACATGCGGAGGGTTCAAGAGGTCATTCCGCCACACTCTAAGGACACTTATCAGGTTCACTTCAAACACTACTGGATTTTTCATTCACATTTTTACCTTACTTACGTTTAAATTACGTTATATGATGTTTTTAATTATATTTTTTTACTTAATGAGAATATTTTAAATTTAATTTAAGCATTTGGTTTAGATATTTATAATATAAAACTTATTAATTTATATTTTTTAACAATTATTTTTTATATATATATTTTTTTATAGCTTCACGCTGTATCCCGCACCCAGCAGGCGGTAGGCAGAGGGAACCTAGTGTTAAGACACTCCGTTCCCTACTTTTCGCCGAATTCGGAGGCATTGCGTGTCAAGTGGCGGAACTTTATATATTCACAGTTATAAATTATAAATGGATCCGATGATTATCCATTAACGCGTAATGTAGGCGTTGCCATAGCAACATATGTATATATCTCTCGTTTTCAAAAAAAAATATAAATACATAATTGAGATTCTAACATATAGATTATTAACTTAATGCACTACTTAAATAAAATATTGACTACTCCGCCCTCCTTCCAAGGTCGGATTCAGGTCCGGATAATTACAATTGGGAAGCTTCCAACAGTACTTTTTTTATTTAAAAAAAAGTGAAACAGTGATACTTAAGTAACGTGTAAGTAAGTGAACTTATGTGTAAACCAAATAATATGAAGTCACAAGGCAGTTTGTGTTGTGGGCATGCCTATCGTGACCACAATGGTAGTTCTGCGTTTGACTCCTCCATATAAATTTTAACTAGGTATATAAAATAAGTAATTCTTACAAACAAAAGTTAAGCCGACGACGGTTAAACGGTTTGTATGTAGGGATTCAAACGAATGACGTCCACAATTTTCTTGGCTTGACAATGTTTTTTTTACCTTCATGCCCTTTCTCTATTACCAGAGTAGTCAAAGAGAACCTGCATTTGAAACATTACGTGTTGAGTGGCGGATCTGAAAGCCGCACTTTCCTTCTTTACAAGAATGGTAAAAATGAAAATAATTAAATTATGATTATTCCATTGAATGGGGATCGAAGCCATTATACTGTCACGCGTAACACGACTGCTATATCTCTCTTTTCCTCGAACATTTTACATATATCGTGAAATAAGCTAAAATATATGTAAATCTTGAAAGTCGAAGTCGAAGTTTTATCTCTAATCTAATTCGGGGAATTATCTATAGGTATATCTTTTCCTTACGATACTTGCATCGAAAATTATAGTGACAAGTGTTATAAAAACGCAGCTGGAACATTTTGGTCAATATATGAATTACTTACATGAAAAAGCTGTTTTTAGAAAACGTATAAAAATTTGAGGAACAGGATTAAAATCCGTGCCTTGGAAATTGTTCAAGCTTGTCTTTTTCAATTTTCAAATTGTGTGAATAACATATTAATATTTTAAAAGAACTATCTACATATCTACAAATAGTAATGTCTTAATTCTTACCTTCGGTAAATAACTAATGATGTTCTAATAAAAAAATAATGAACAAAAGAAGCAAAACATATGTTCATAGTGTTTAAAAACATTATATTATAAAATAATGTTAATTCAAAGATTAGTCGCTTAAAATACGCGTATCCTTAGTGACCTGTACGTCCAACACATGGTAGCGTGTGTATTATTAATAATATTAAATAAATGTGTTTTTAATATAAAAATATTGGCTTTCTATACTTTTTCTTCAAAGAAACTAAGCGAATATGTTAAATTTCGCTCTCCTCTGTTTTCATAATTTTCGTGAAAAGTGGTCCATGGGTTATAAGTTCACGGGAAAATAAAAGTAAATATCCATCACATATAAATATCCATCATAACGAAAAACGTTAATTTGTTTTAAATTATTTTTAAGTAAAATTAAAAAATATATATGAAAGTAATATATGAAAGTTCGAATTAATTTATTGGAAAAATAACAAATATAAATTAGGAACATTTAAAAATATTGTGCCTAAAAAAGTGAAGGAAGAAAAACGGTGTTAAAAGAATAATAATATAAAGTTACCTGCGACTGGTAAAAAACTTTCCAAATTAAAATATTTACGTCTACATATTTTCCGTTCATAGATGGCGTTGGCAGCCACTAACTTAGCAGACACCTAATAGATGGCGTAGCTACCTGAAAACATATTAGTATAAAATTAAGTTTTAAGTAGCTATATGATGTAAATCTAACATTTCATAGTTCTATTGTTTATAAGACAAGAAAAAATTAAAAATAATAATAATTTAACTTTAAATGCATAAGAATTAACCCCGTATTTTTATTAAAGCAGCGCCATCTATGTTTTAGAACCTGTACTTCTTAGCAGTAACCTAATCGTTATAGTTCCATTAAAAATCTGTAGATGGCGGTGTTGTAACCACCGCCACGATGTTGTAATTCTATTAAAAAATAAAATACTGAAATTCAATATTACTAAAGAAGATATAAAATAACTTAGTTTTTAAAATATTTTTAACTATTATTACCTTCTGAATAGTAGAAATAAACCGGAAGAAATCCATTAGTATGAAAACTGAGTAACTAAGCGAAATATAAAAAATCCAATAATAAAATTATTTTACTAATAATTTAAATCATATAACTAAACTGCATGAAGTGGTACTAAATAAATATCATCTTTATTCAATTTATGATGATTTATTAATAATATCCTGTATCTAATAATTACTCAGTCATTACATTTTGTTTGTAGTTTTTATGATTCACAAAATTTTAATTTTTCCACAGAATTTTGAATAATAATTGTATTTTAAATAATTTTGAATAATTAAAATAAATTTTAAAAAATGCGTGAAGTTTCGTATTAAAAATAACTTGTGCCTCATTGATTTTCTTCCTACGCACATACGTCACAAAGAGACCGACTGGCTGATGTTCCGACCTCAATTTTTTGAGGGATTTCTATTTAGTGATATTTGATATATATACTTTAGTATTATTTCAAATAATTAAAGGTTAGTGGGGAACGGAGTGTCTTAACACTAGGTTCCCTCTGCCTACCCTGCTGTGTGCGGGATATAGCGTGAAGCTATTTTTTTTAATTTTTAATTAAAGGTTAGTAAATTAATAATTATGAATTAATAATAGAAGTTACTAAATAAACAATTAAAAAATATGCTCTTTTTCACACGCTCATTTACGAGATCAAAATATAGTCTTATAACGGTTACTTTGGTAATTAAAAAAATAGTTGCTCCAATTGCTTTTAACTCCATAAAACATTATATGTATATATGTAGGTATATTTCTAAATTAGATACAAATGAGATCATTCAATATTATTCGAAAAGAAATTAATAAAAATATTATAATTTTGCTCGTACAGCTTCACGTTTTTTTCTATAGAATGATAGTAGTGTAAGAGAGGACTTAGTTTTAAGGCACCCCTTTCCCCACTTTCCGGCTAATCTCGACACATTCCATGTTGACAAGCGGAACATAGCTCTGGGCTTTTTAGGATCAGGCAGAGAAAAAATATAAAATATACTAAAGCGTCGGGTAGGAATCGAGCCCACAATCCAAAGGATTTACAGGCTGCTGAATCATCGCACTATGATGATCTTGATTTTCAGTAAGATAATCGTATTTTTGTACACAAATACTCGTATATTCAATGTGTAATTCAAATATTCTTATGTGAAATAAAATACAAGCTACTACTGGTTTACTCCGGTCTTGTCCCAAAACTGGGAAGAACCGACACCTCTACAACCGAAAGCTCTAAGTCAATTAAAAGATTGTATTTATAACAGAAAACACCTAGATAGAATATAACTATTGTGTGAAATCTTCCCTACTATGTACATAATTATTAAAAGTATAAATTACACTACAGAGACATAATCTCTATTTTATTTAATATTGTTTCTTTTTTATTTCAAATTAATGTTGCCTTTTTTCATGTGAATACAACTTCTTGAATATTAAATATAACCTAACCGAATTTATTATATGTACATATGTATATGAAAGCAGTTATAACAGTAGAATCAAAGAAGCTTACTTACTTGAGAGTTTGGACATTTCACAAAATATCTTTTTAAATTATAGCCCATTCTGGTGTATTTTTTTTTTAGCTTCACGCTGTATCCCGCTCACAGCAGGGTAGGCAGAGGGTACCTAGTGTTAAAATACTCTGTTCCCCACTTTCCACCGAATTCGGAGGCTTGCGTGTTAAGTGGCGGAACTGAACACCGCGCTTTACCTCGACACCAGAGAAAATGGAAATATAATTTCCACCCCTCGAGTGGGAATCGAACCCACTACCAGTCGTTTACAGTCACACGCTTGTGCCACTGGGCTACGACTGGCCACAGGTTCTGGTGTATGAGCTATATTATTGTACGTGAAAGAGCTTTTACGTGAAAGAATAACAAATATCCTTACAAATGATATTTGTAATATTAATAGGATTTAATATTATTATTTTCATAAGTTATAACAGTGATCAACAGTAACTTACTTTCCGCCAGGATACAGTATGGCCGCGGCACATTGGCTCAACTCGCTCGGATACCTGTCGCTGTCGCTACTATGCCTCCTCGCCACTACCCTCCAAGTCACAAGCGGTAAGTATGTTTTTATATATTATAACGCACCTCTAATTAAACTATTCTAACTCAAAATTTCTCATTTTGCTAAAAAAAACTACCATTACAGGGTCATTCAAAGATTTTATTGTAATTTATATGAAATTTATTTGAGTTAGGCCACTTTAATTCTGAGGGTGCGATGTATAGTCAATCTTTTCTGTGTACATTTCTTCTTATTTCAAATAAAAATTACTAGGTAGGTATTCTGTGTTCGTTATTCTTTGAGTGTGTAAGGTTTTTTTCTTAATTATTTTCATTACATAAGAAGAATTATAAATATGTATTGTATACGAGTACTTTTTATTAATAAGCAAATGGATTAAGAATAATTAAAATAATTCTATAAGTCTTATAATGAAGAGTGGAGAACGGAGTGTCTTGCCACTTAGTTTTCTTTAACTACCTGCTATGCGGGAATAAGTTTGAACTTGAAAAATGTGTAAATAATGTGTAATTGCAAGCTTTTTCAATGTATAAGATTTTCTAATGGATCGGATTAAAATATTTTTCCTACCCAATGTATGTGACATTATGCACATATATTAAAAAAAACCAATTTTTAAGTTTTAGTATATATAAAGATAATTTTGATAAGGTCAAAATAATGTACAAAAAGAAATACGAGCCCGAGCCATACCTTATATTTTTTTGCCTCAAATTAATCAAATATATAAGAATAATAACTTTAATTTAAGAATAAAAATTAGTGTCTCTGTACTTTTTGGTTTTTATATTCTTTCCTGAAATTATCTAGAATTCCGTCCATATTGAGTGGTTATTTCAAACACAATTTTTTATCGATATATACAACAAATTTTCCTTGGCAAATCAACCGCCTAAAGAGTTGAAATAGGGGGTGAGCATAAACTACTTAGTGGGTTAAACATAAGCTACTTTTATTTTCAAAAATCCACACACGAGGGTGGCAAAACGTCAATAAAGTGTTGAAATAGGGGATGAAAGTATATATGAAAATCTAAATGAACGATTGAAATGAAAAACGAAAACACTGATTAAGGCGAAGCGTGAAAGAGATGAAAGGTTGACGAACAACTTCCGAGAAAACACGAAGCTTTTCTGGAGAGAAGTTAGTGATTCTCGGGGTTCTTCGTCAACCTGCAGAATGAAAGGGGTGCTTTCGAAGGACGGTGAAATATTAACAGAACCAACACCCGTTTTGCAACGATGGGCGGAATTCTATAAGGAGATGTATGAATGTGATGACGCCTCTGTCTCAAGTAACAGCGATATGCTGAATCTTGATGTAGCAGACGGCGAAATCAGTATAAAAGAAGTAGAGAGTGCCATAAGAAGTCTGAAATGTGGTAAGGCAGCGGGAGCAGATGGAGTTACTACTGAGATGATCAAACATGGTGGGCCGCGCGTCTTGGACCTGTTCTTTCATCTATGCAATTTATGCTGGAAGAAAGGGGAGGTCCCAGATGATTGGCGAGGCGCAGTCATCGTGCCTTTGTATAAAGGCAAAGGTTCACAGATAGACTGTGCAAGCTATAGGGCTATCAGTTTGATTAGCTTAGGTCGTAAAATTTATGCTAAAATTTTAGCGAGAAGAATGCAAGAGAGATCTGAGAGGCTGTTGTGGGAGGCCCAAGGAGGCTTTAGACCTGGAAGAGGGTGTATGGATCAGATCTTCTCCCTCCGCTTGATCACAGAAAATTTTTTGGCTGTAAACCAAAAAGTTTTCTGTGCTTTTGTGGATTTGGAGAAGGCTTTTGACAGAGTTGTGCGAAAGAAGTTATGGGAGATACTACCTCGGTACAATGTGAACGGACCCTTGTTGCAGGCTGTAAAGTCTCTTTACCGAGATCACTCAGCCTGTGTACGAGTAGGAGCTGGCATGTCGCCTCGGTTTGATATCCAATCGGGTGTCAAACAGGGTTGTGCCATGTCAGCTTGGCTGTTCAATTTGTACTTGGATAGTTGTCTCCAAGGAGTGAAACAAAGTGATATGGGAGTGAAAGTGGGTGACTTGAAGGTAAACTGCCTGTTGTACGCAGATGATGCAGTGCTTATTGCATCATCAGAATGCGAGTTGCAGGCATTGGTCACCATCCTGAAAGATGGTTGTGAAAATAATGGTCTAAGCCTGAATGCGAGTAAAACTAAGATTCTGGTTTTTGAAAGAGACGAAGAAAGAACGGAATGTAAGATCATGGTTAACAGAAAGAAATTAGAACAAGTGAATGAGGTGGTATATTTGGGAAGTATGTTTAGCAGAGATGGAAGGTATGATATGGATGTTGAAAGGCGTATTGCTGCCGGTAACAGGGTTAACGGTGCCCTCGCTGCGTTGATGCGACGGCGGAACGTGAGCATAGCCGCACGTTTAGCTGTGCACAATGCAGTGCTGGTACCGACGCTGCTATACGGCAGCGAAACGTGGGTATTGCAGAAGAAGAATGAAAGAAAGATGAATGCTGTGGAGATGAGATCTCTTCGAAAGATGTGCGGAGTCAGGTTAGATGACTGAATCCACAATGAAGAGATACACAGAATGGCAGGTATTAGCGAGAACGTCATAGTAAGAATGAAGAAGGGCGTGCTCAGGTGGTTTGGGCACGTCGTGAGGATGAGTGATGGAAGAATGGTAAGAAAGATCTATGAAGCAAAGGTGAGTGGTAAGCGAGGCAGGGGGAGACCTCGGTTGACCTTCGAAAACACAGTATCGATGATACTGGAGGAAGGTCACGTAAAAAGCATGAGGACCCCCCGGAGGGCGTGTATGAAGAGGTTGATGACTGTGGACGAGGCGAAAGAAGTATGCAGGGACCGTAGCGTTTGGCGCTCCGTTCTCTCTGACTACCCCGCAAGGGATACAGCGTGAAGCTAAAAAAAAAAATATTAAAAAAAAAAAACAAAAAAAAAAAAAAGAATTTTGGAATTTTGAAAAATAAATATAGTTGATAATCCAAGATAAACATAGGCTACTTTAATTTTCAAAAATCCACCCCCGAGGGTTGCAATATAACGAAACAAACAAACGGAAATGTGTTATAAAATCATAAATTTCTGCCATAAAACCATATAACATGCTCAATTAAAGACTAAATGCTATGATTTTTTATAAATAAACTGGAAATAGACGCAGAAAATATGAAGAAAATTTAATCTTACCTTTATAACATATCTACAAATTCTTTGAAGTGCATCGATTATGGATATTGCTATGCACGAATATATCTCTCTAGTACCTAAGAGTAGATTTATTTCATTTTGATATCTGTAGAAGACCGTCTAGCTGCAGATTTAATAAAGCTGTATAATGTCATGGTGTACTGGGATAGTGAAGTCTGATTATATAACGTGATGGTAGTGGGTTCTATTCCTACTCAGGGGAATGATATTATTTAAATAGTTTCTTGTACCCCAGTTCTGATAAAATATAATAACATATTTTTGAGGCCGTCGTGGCGCAGTGGGATGATGTCTGACAGTAAAACGGATATAGTGGGTTCGCTTCTCATTTGGGAGAATGAACATATCTATTGTCGCTCTGTTAGCTATGACTAAACGTGGCGTTGCTTTGTGCCACTAAACAAGCAATGTCTCGATTTCTGACAGAAAGTGGAGAAAGAAGTGAATTGACACTAGAATTTCTTTGACTACCTTGGGTAAAAGTGTAAATAAAAAATACTTTTTCACGTATTTTTTATTATAATGGTATAAAAAAGTCGTTATATGACTACCGAAGCGTAGCGTGTGACAATTTTTGTTTTTTTTTCTCTATTACAATGTGTCTGGAAATTATGAAGTCTGTTAAACTTTCTGAACATTTTTCCTGTGACAGGGATTCTAACTTTATAATGGTCGAGTTCACTATTATAATAGAATCTATTGTCAAGTAAGGTTCTTTGTAATAGAGTGTATTAATTATATGCAGTTGTATATTTCTTTATTAAATAAGTTTTTAGTTTAGTGTTTTATATATTTAAAAGGTAATTAATATTTGTTTGTATATAAGAAAGTAGCTTCGTACTTTTAGTAAGGGACAGAGAAAATCTAGTGTCAAGACTCCGTTCTCCATTTCCTACCTGTAATCGATAAATTACATATAGAGTGACGAAGCTCAACCGGGGCTTTGTATTGTCACTAGAACAGAGAAATGAATATGATTTAAATATAATAATTACTCATTCCCCGAACGGGAGTCGAACCCACAGCCGTCGCGAATTTAGTAAAGTACCATATGCTGAGGCAGTGTTAAGACACTGTCCTGCACTTTCCGCCCGAAACCGCGAAATTTCATATTAAATGGCGGATCTCTGCACCTTGCTTTTTCTTAGATTTGATTTATCAGAGCGGAGGAATGAAAATAATATATAATCATTTCCTTGAGTAATAATTGAACCAAAAACCTTCGCATTTACGGTCAAACCGTGTCCTACTGTACCATGATGGCCTCAATGGATTTTATACATATATAAAAACAAATGCGTACATACAAACATACATACATATATAAAGATAGATATGAAGAGAATAAAAAATACCAAAATTATAAACTGAACTATGTATTTGTTAAAATGCGTTATATATAACACTGTTTATGGGTACTCAAATACGACATTACATGTGATTGATCGATCATGTCCACAACATGCATTCAAGCTGCGCTGGAACTAGGACAGTCAGTTGCAAGTGTCTTTTTGTTTATGTTGCGTTGTTATATTATACTTATATTATTTATTGTTTTGACAGTTTCAAGCTTCAAGGGAACGTAGTGTTAAGTAAGCACTCCGTTCCCCACTTTTCGCCGAATTCTAGTTGCATTGTGTGTTAAGTGGCAAAACTTAACGCCGCGCTTTGCCAGACACCAGAGCGAAGAAACTCCTCGAGTGGGAATCGAACCCACATCCAGTCTCTTTACATTCACAATTTCTGTCTCTGCGCCACGACTGACAGTATCTTCCATACTAATATAAAAAATGCGTAAGTCTGTATGTCTGTTACGCTTTCACGGCTAATCCATTAGCCCGATTTGGATAAAATTCGAATTGGATATAGTTCAAGACCCAGGGTCAAATATAAGTTCCTTTTTTAAAAAAATCAACCCTAAAGTTTTAAATTAGGGAATGAAAGTTTGTATGGAGAGTTGTGCAGACGAAGCCGCAAGCGGTTGGTAGTTGTGTAATGAAGTTTTGAGTACTTTTGGAAAGTTTTGATATTCAAAATATTATCGTTAAAAAATGGATATAAACTTATAATAGACAATTAAACTTAAGAACTAGTTTTAGATTTAACATAAAAAAAAAAAAAAATATTCAAAAACAATTTTATATTCAACTAGCTGTACGTGACACTTCGTTCGCACGAAGTTTAACATACTCTAAGCTACTGCTTATTACATCAGCCATATTCCAATAAAAATCTTATCAAAATCGCTCCGAGCGTTTAAGAGATTACCCAGAAAAACCAGACGGACAGATAAAATGCAAAAATGTTGTTTTGGCATACGTACCGTATATGTTATACATAAATATTTACTAAAAACGAATGTTTTAAGATTACTAGCAAACAATTATATTTTATTCACTTATATATACGTCTAGTAGATCAACAATAATTTAATTTAAAATAAAACAGAAAAAGTTTCATACGAAAAACAATTAATAGTATTTTCAACATTAGAATTTTTATAATAAAAACCGCTTTTCTAAAACCTGAAACCATTTCTTATTAAATCGGTATAATTGTGCATACTTGACTGGATGTATCTAGAAACGACATAGATACCCTCTGAGGGAGCTATCCTTCCTTTTCTGTCCTTATCTTTCGTAGTGAAAACGTATGCTGCATCCCGTTCCCGCATCAGGCATCGATCAATAAGGGTTCAGATTGTAAATTCGAGGAGCTAGCATAGATTATGAAGTGCAATAGAAGTGATAAAAAAATTACCATAAATGACACTTAAAATCTTGGTGGTCAGTCGTGGCCCAGTGGCACAAGAGTGTGACTGTAAACGACTGGTTGTGGGTTCGATTCCCACTCGAGGTGTGGAAATTATATTTCCATTTTCTTCGCTCTGGTGTCGAGGTAAAGCGCGGCGTTAAGTTCTGCCACTTAACACGCAAGCCTCCGAATTCGGCGGAAAGTGGGGAACGGAGTGTCTTAACACTAGGTTCCCTCTGCCTACCCTGCTGTGAGCGGGATATTGCGTGAAGTTAAATAACTACCGAAGCGTATCATGTGACAATTTTTGTTTCTTCTATTACAATGTTCCTGGAAATTATGAACTCTGTTAAACTTTCTGAACATTTTTTCCAACGTGACAGGGATTCTAACTTTATAATGGTCGAGTTCACTATTATAATAGAAGCTTTGTTAAATAAGTTCCTTTGCAATATAGTGCATTAATTATATGCAGATCATACGTATATGCAGTTATACATTTCTTTATTAAACAAGTTTTTAGTTTAGTGTTTTATATATTTAAAAGGTAATTAATATTTGTTTGTATATAAAAGAGTAGCTTCGTGCTTTTAGTAAGGGACAGAGAAAATCTAGTGTCAAGACTCCGTTCTCCACTTCCTACCCGTTATCGATAGATTACACATAGAGCGGCGAAGCTCAACGTTGCGCTTTGCCCTGTCTCTAGAGAAGAGAAGAAAAACTAATTTAAATATAGTAATTAATCATTCCCCCCAAGGGGCCAGTCGTGGCGCAGTGGCACAAGACTGTAAACGACTGGTTGTGGATTCGATTCCCACTCGAGGAGTGGAAATTATATTTCCATTTTCTTCGCTCTGGCGTCGAGGTAAAGCGCGGCGTTAAGTTCCGCCACTTAACACGCAATGCCTCCGAATTCGGCGGAAAATGGGGAACGGAGTGTCGTAACACTAAGTTCCCTCTGTCTACCCTGCTGTGTGTAGGATACTGCGTGAAGCTAAAAAAAAATCATTCCCCCGAACGGGAGTCGAACCCGCAACTGTCGCTTAAACAGTCAAATGCCATATGTAGAGGCAGTGTTAAGAAACTCCGTTCTTCACTTTCCGCTCGAAATCGTTAAATTTCATATTAAATGGCGGACCTCTGCACCTTGCTTTTTCTTAGATTTGGTTTATCACAGCGGAGGAATGAAAATAATATATAATCATTTTCTTGAGTATTAATTGAACCCAAAACCTTCGCATTTGCGGTGAAACGTTGTCCTACTGTACCATGATGGTCTCAATAGAATATCTACATCCATACTTATATTATAAATGGAAAAGTCTGTGTGTTTGTCTGTCACGCTTTCACGGCTAATCTACCGGTCCGATTTGAATGAAATTTAGAATGAAAGTAGTAAAAGTGACTGGGTCTAACATAGGCTACTTATTTATTCAAAAATCAACCTCTAAAGGGTTGAAATAGGGGATGAAAGTTTATATGAAAAATCTAAACCGCTTGACCAATTGTAATGAATTTTGGCATAAATATAGTTGATAATCTAAGTTTAAACATAGGCTACTTCATTTTTCATAAATCTCGTCTCTGAGTGTTGCAATATAACGAAATAGTTCACGCGGCGAAGCCGCGAGCGGGCCGCTAGTTTGTATATAAAAACAAATGCGTACATACAAACATACATACATATATAAAGATAGATATGAAGAGAATAAAAAATACCAATATAAACTGAAGTATTTGTTAAAATGTGCTATATATAACCTTATTTATGGGTACTCAAATACGACATTACATGTGATTGATCGATCATGTCCACAACATGCAGTCAAGCTGCGCTGGAACTAGGACAGTCAGTTGCAAGTGTCTTTTTGTTTATGTTGCGTTGTTATATTATACTTATATTATTTATTGTTTTGACAGTTTCAAGCTCTATCCCGTACACAGCAGGATAGGCAGAGGGAACGTAGTGTTAAGTAAGCACTCCGTTCCCCACTTTTCGCCGAATTCTAGTTGCATTGTGTGTTAAGTGGCAAAACTTAACGCCGCGCTTTGCCAGACACCAGAGCGAAGAAACTCCTCGAGTGTCATTCACAATTTCTGTCTCTGCGCCACGACTGACAGTATCTTCCATACTAATATAAAAAATGCGTAAGTCTGTATGTCTGTTACGCTTTCACGGCTAATCCATTAGCCCGATTTGGATAAAATTCGAATTGGATATAGTTCAAGACCCAGGGTCAAATATAAGTTCCTTTTTTAAAAAAATACAACCCTAAAGTTTTAAATTAGGGAATGAAAGTTTGTATGGAGAGTTGTGCAGACGAAGCCGCAAGCGGTTGGTAGTTGTGTAATGAAGTTTTGAGTACTTTTGGAAAGTTTTGATATTCAAAATATTATCGTTAAAAAATGGATATAAACTTATAATAGACAATTAAACTTAAGAACTAGTTTTAGATTTAACAGAAAAAAAAAAAAAGAAATATTCAAAAACAATCTTATATTCAACTAGCTGTACGTGACACTTCGTTTGCACGGAGTTTAACAAAGTCTAAGCTACTACTTGCTTATTACAGCAGCCATATACCAATAAAAATCTTATCAAAATCGGTCCGACCGTTTAAGAGATTAGCCCGAAAAAACAGACGGACAGAAAAAATGTAAAAACGTACCGTAGAGTAGCGTATATGTTATACATAAATATTTACTAAAAACTATTATTTTAAGATTACTAGCAAACAATTATATTTTATTCACTTATATATATATGTCGAGTAGATCAACAATAATTTAATTTAAAATAAAACAGAAAAAGTTTCATACGAAAAACAATTAATAGTATTTTCACCATTTGAATTTTTATAATAAAAGCCGCTTTTCTAAAACCTGAAACCATTTCTTATTAAATCGGTATAATTGTGCATACTTGACTGGATGTATCTAGAAACGACATAGATACCCTCTGAGGGAGCTATCCTTCCTTTTCTGTCCTTATCTTACATAGTGAAAACGTATGCTGCATCCCGTTCCCGCATCAGGCATCGATCAATAAGGGTTCAGATTGTAAATTCGAGGAGCTAGCATAGATTATGAAGTGCAATAGAAGTGATAAAAAAATTACCATAAATGACACTAACTAAACTTGGTGGCCAGCCGTGGCCCAGTGGCACAAGCGTGTGACTGTAAACGACTGGTTGTGGGTTCGATTCCAACTCGAGGAGTGGAAATTATATTTCCATTTTCTTCGCTCTGGTGTCGAGGTAAAGCGCGGCGTTAAGTTCTGCCACTTAACACGCAAGCCTCCGAATTCGGCGGAAAGTGGGGAACGGAGTGTCTTAACACTAGGTTCCCTCTGCCTACCCTGCTGTGAGCGGGATATTGCGTGAAGTTAAATAACTACCGAAGCGTATCATGTGACAATTTTTGTTTCTTCTATTACAATGTTCCTGGAAATTATGAACTCTGTTAAACTTTCTGAACATTTTTTCCAACGTGACAGGGATTCTAACTTTATAATGGTCGAGTTCACTATTATAATAGAAGCTTTGTTAAATAAGTTCCTTTGCAATATAGTGCATTAATTATATGCAGATCATACGTATATGCAGTTATACATTTCTTTATTAAACAAGTTTTTAGTTTAGTGTTTTATATATTTAAAAGGTAATTAATATTTGTTTGTATATAAAAGAGTAGCTTCGTGCTTTTAGTAAGGGACAGAGAAAATCTAGTGTCAAGACTCCGTTCTCCACTTCCTACCCGTTATCGATAGATTACACATAGAGCGGCGAAGCTCAACGTTGCGCTTTGCCCTGTCTCTAGAGAAGAGAAGAAAAACTAATTTAAATATAGTAATTAATCATTCCCCCCAAGGGGCCAGTCGTGGCGCAGTGGCACAAGACTGTAAACGACTGGTTGTGGATTCGATTCCCACTCGAGGAGTGGAAATTATATTTCCATTTTCTTCGCTCTGGCGTCGAGGTAAAGCGCGGCGTTAAGTTCCGCCACTTAACACGCAATGCCTCCGAATTCGGCGGAAAATGGGGAACGGAGTGTCGTAACACTAAGTTCCCTCTGTCTACCCTGCTGTGTGTAGGATACTGCGTGAAGCTAAAAAAAAATCATTCCCCCGAACGGGAGTCGAACCCGCAACTGTCGCTTAAACAGTCAAATGCCATATGCAGAGGCAGTGTTAAGAAACTCCGTTCTCCACTTTCCGCTCGAAATCGTTAAATTTCATATTAAATGGCGGACCTCTGCACCTTGCTTTTTCTTAGATTTGGTTTATCACAGCGGAGGAATGAAAATAATATATAATCATTTTCTTGAGTATTAATTGAACCCAAAACCTTCGCATTTGCGGTGAAACGTTGTCCTACTGTACCATGATGGTCTCAATAGAATATCTACATCCATACTTATATTATAAATGGAAAAGTCTGTGTGTTTGTCTGTCACGCTTTCACGGCTAATCTACCGGTCCGATTTGGATGAAATTTAAAATGAAAGTAGTAAAAGTGACTGGGTCTAACATAGGCTACTTATTTTTTCAAAAATCAACCTCTAAAGGGTTGAAATAGGGGATGAAAGTTTATATGAAAAATCTAAACCGCTTGACCAATTGTGATGAATTTTGGCATAAATATAGTTGATAATCTAAGGTTAAACACAGGCTACTTTATTTTTTAAAAATCTCGTCTCTGAGTGTTGCAATATAACGAAATAGTTCACGCGGCGAAGCCGCGAGCGGGCCGCTAGTTTGAAAATAAAAACAAATATGTACATACAAACATACATACATATATAAAGATAGATATGAAGAGAATAAAAAATACCAATATAAACTGAAGTATTTGTTAAAATGTGCTATATATAACCCTATTTATGGGTACTCAAATACGACATTACATGTGATTGATCGATCATGTCCACAACATGCATTCAAGCTGCGCTGGAACTAGGACAGTCAGTTGCAAGTGTCTTTTTGTTTATGTTGCGTTGCGTTGTTATACTTATATTATTTATTGTTTTGATAGTTTCACGCTCTATCCCGCACACAGCAGGATAGGCAGAGGGAATGTAGTGTTAAGTAAGCACTCGGTTTCCCTCGATCCGCCGAATTCTAGAGGCATTGCGCGTTAAGTGGTGGAACTTAACGCCACGCTTTGCCAGACACCAGAGCGAAGAAACTCCTCGAGTGTCATTCACATTTTGTGTCTCTGCGCCACGACTGACAATATCATCCATACTAATACAAAAAACGCGTATGTCTGTGTGTCTGTTACGTTTTCACGGCTAATCAATTAGCCCGATTTGGATAAAATTCAGAATGGAAATAGTTGAAGACCCAGGGTCAAACATAAGTTCCTTTTTTTAAAAAGTCAATTGTAATGTTTTAAATTAGGGGCTGAAGGTTTGTAAGGAGAGTTGCCCAGATGAAGCCGCAAGCGGTCGCTAGTTGTGTAATGAAGTTTTAAGTACTTTTGGAAAGTATTGTTATTCAAAATATTGTCGTTAAAAAAAGGGATATTAAATTTATAATAGACAATTAAACTTAAGAATTAGTTTTAGATTTAACATAAGAAAAAAAAAAGAAATATTCAAAAACAATCTTATATTCAACTAGCTGTACGTGACACTTCATTCGCACGGAGTATAAGAAAGTCTAAGTTACTGCTTGCTTATTACAGCAGCCATATACCAATAAAAATCTTATCAAAATCGGTCCGACCGTTTAAGAGATTAGCCCGAAAAAACAGACGGACAGAAAAAATGTAAAAATGTACCGTAGAGTAGCGTATATGTTATACATAAATATTTACTAAAAACTATTATTTTAAGATTACTAGCAAACAATTATATTTTATTCACTTATTCATTTATGTCTATTAGATCAACAACAGTTTAGTTTAAAATAAAACAGAAAAAGTATCATATGGCAAATAATAATAATATATTTTATATTTTCAATATTAAAATTTTTATAATAAAAGCCGCTTTTCTAAAACCTGAAACCATTTCTTATTAAATCGGTATAATTGTGCATACTTGACTGGATGTATCTAGAAACGACATAGATACCCTCTGAGGGAGCTATCCTTCCTTTTCTGTCCTTATCTTTCATAGTGAAAACGTATGCTGCATCCCGTTCCCGCATCAGGCATCGATCAATAAGGGTTCAGATTGTAAATTCGAGGAGCTAGCATAGATTATGAAGTGCAATAGAAGTGATAAAAAAATTACCATAAATGACACTTAAAAAACTTGGTGGCCAGTCGTGGCCCAGTGGCACAAGAGTGTGACTGTAAACGACTGGTTGTGGGTTCGATTCCCACTCGAGGAGTGGAAATTATATTTCCATTTTCTTCGCTCTGGTGTCGAGGTAAAGCGCGGCGTTAAGTTCCGCCACTTAACACGCAAGCCTCCGAATTCGGTGGAAAGTGGGGAACGGAGTGTCTTATCACTAGGTTCCCTCTGCCTACCCTGCTGTGTGCGGGATATAGCGTGAAGCTATTTTATATTTTTTTTACACTTAAAGAAAGTGTCATTTATGTCATTACGGCCTGAAAGACCTTTTTTAAATTCATTTAGAAAATTTAATGTACCAGGAATCGAAATTGTGCTTTTAAGACGTTAAAACATTAAAAATAAGTTATAACTGTATATAAGAATTATGATGTAACTGAATACAGGGCGTATGACTTCGTGGCTAGAACGTTTGATCGTTTCCAAGAGGCGCAGATTCAAATGCCATACGTTATACATATATAAATATAAATATATAAATTGCTATACGTTTTCTAAAACGTTAATGATAAAAATCTCTACATCTTTTTACAGTTTCTTCCCGAAGTCGTGTGAAAGAAAGGATGGATAAACAATTGAGCATCTTAAATGAGAAACGCGCGTAAAATTATTTTGCTGTATCAGATTATTTTAAAAAAATATTTTATGTTGATAATATATATACGCGTGGAAATTTTGCATCAAATCGGATGGCGTGAAGTGGATGCGTTGCAAAATTTTGTTAAAATTTATTACAATTAATAAAAGTGTGTGAAAAAGAAAATGAATCTAATGATTTAAATACTTTATTTAAATAATAGTAGCTATTGCAGTACTTATTTCTAGACCGGGGCAGTCGGTGACTATAATTGAAAATTGAACATTGCAATTGTGGTACGATAAACATTCAAAAGTAGTTATTAATACCAAATTAGACATTCATAAAGTTTCTGTTATGTCACAGTGTCAAATTATATTAGCAAACACAAAACATTCGTGAGTTTTTAAGTATTGGTTAATATATTTTACTTTATTTGCCAAATCATTACTGGTTATGCCAGGCAAAAACTTATTAAAGTTAAAGGCGAGATAATTGTGTAAATAGTTTAAAAATATATATATTTTTTCATTATATCTTTCATATGATAAAGAACATATTAAAAACTTTGCTTTCGAGCGTACCAGTTCTGTTTCAAAAACCACTCTATGCCCTGAAAGGATGAAAACGCGTAATGATGTTTTATAGGTTGCGTGCTGGGACATCTCCAGCGCTTTACGCTCGACTGAGTGCAGCGTGGGAAGGTTTGAAATTAATATTGATGTTACATACATTTTAGTTATGGCGATATTTTCATGGTGAACCTCTATCGAATCTTTATAATTTAATAAGCATGCCGTTTGTAAGGAGTCTATATAGTCTAAAGGGAAACTAGACTCTGTTCTCAACTTTCCGCCCGAAATGAAAACTTTTTGTGGATAGTGACGGAACTTTATGCCATTCTTGTCTCAGGTACTAGGGCAAAAAAATTATATATTATCATTCCCTAAGTGTAAATTAAACCCATGATCATCGTTTTTACAGTCAGACTTTTGTGCTGTCTAAATGCACCACGGCGACCTTTGAATGCAGTCTGAAGAGTAATATAGTTTAGACGTGAAGGGTTAAAATGTCAAGCACTATTATTTTCTTCTTCTTTTAAGAAACTGTCGTCGTGTAGCGGGGCAGCGTCTGACTGTAATTACAATTGGTTATGGGTTCGATTCCCACTTGGTGAAAAGATCATAATTTCATTATTTTTATTACTACGCTCGGGAATCTAAAATAAAAAGCGCGGCTTTGGCCTTCGTTGTTTAATACAATCACATGAAAGTAAAGAACAGAATGAAACACTAGGTTCTTTATGCTAGATTTTTTTAAATATTGTTTTGCGTGTATTTTTCATTGGGTAGGTTAAAGAAAGCAAAACTATTATAAAATAACGAACATTTTAGAGATATTGTAAAATAAAAAAAATAACTTAATGCTATGAAACCATTCTCCACCACACGTCCTTTTATGCCTTTAGGTCCTATTCATTTTAATGTAATATAATAATAATAATAATAAACCCGCAGGGCAGCTTGTGGCGAGCTGTTGGGGAGTGGCGACCCCACGGACCTGAGACCTCCAGAGGGGAATTGATATTTATCCCCCGCCTCTGGCTTGCCTTCGTTGGCTGGCAGAGTGGAGCGCAAGAGCTATATGCTCGGAAGGGTGGAAGTGCTCAATCTGCGTAATAGCGGGGAAACCTGCTCTCGAGCTTGCTCGTGATGGTGAAAACGGTGCACACCTCTCGACACCCTTAGCCGACCACACCGGTGTTGCGCCCGAGGCACTACGCCGCTTTGTGGGGGCCCATCTAGTGGGAGGCGAGTCACCGTCCGTCAACCATTCAATTTGAGACTGTTGAAATGGCGGACGTCCGGTAGTCTCACTCAATAGCCCATTAGCCTATCCATCCAAACTCCATTCCATAGTTCTAGTTTAGTTTTCCACATTTTCTATAGTTCCTACGCATTAGCCGGTGACCATCTCTGGGCAATTTACTTTGGTTACTCAGAGATGGATCCCGGCTGATGCGTCACAGTAAAACATTTTATTATCTCTAAGGGGCCTCTACGTGTTGGACCTGTGTCCCCACGCAAGCCTTCCAAAGGACCGGGTTCCTAAGAACCCGAGAATTTTAAAGAGAAACATAATAATAATAATAGCTTCACGCTATATCCCGCACACAGCAGGGTAGGCAGAGGGAACCTAGTGTTAAGACACTCCGTTCCCCACTTTCCGCCGAATTCGGAGGCTTGCGTGTTAAGTGGCGGAACTTAACGCCACGCTTTACCTCGACACCAGAGCGAAGAAAATGGAAATATAATTTCCACTCCTCGAGTGGGAATCGAACCCACAACCAATCGTTTACAGTCACACTCTTGTGCCACTGGGCCACAACTGGCCACAATTATTAATGTAATATATAAAACTAAATATTTAATAATAGCTTCACGCTATATCCCGCACACAGCAGGGTAGGCAGAGGGAACCTAGTGTTAAGACACTCCGTTCCCTACTTTCCGCCAAATTCGGAGGCTTGCGTGTTAAGTGACGGAACTTAACGCCACGCTTTACCTCGACACCAGAGCGAAGAAAATGGAAATATAATTTCCACTCCTCGAGTGGGAATCGAACCCACAACCAATCGTTTACAGTCACACTCTTGTGCCACTGGGCCACGACTGGCCACAATTATTAATGTAATATATAAAAGTAAATATTTCATTGGGGCCAGTCGTGGCGCAGTCGCACAAGCGTGTGACTGTAAACGACTGGTTGCGGGTTCGATTCCTACTCGAGGAGTGGAAATATTTAATATTTCCATTTTCTTCGCTCTGGTATCGAGGCACTAAATTCCGCCACTTAACACGCAATGCCTCCGAATTCGGCGGAAAGTGGGGACCGGAGTATATGCGGGATATAGCGTGAAGCTAAAAAAAATACATATTTCATGTGTAATATCCCTTTTCCAAATAAGACCATAAAGAAATCGTTGAAAACAACAAGCAATACACACGAATTTACGGTTTACACGTATTTATAGTTCCCTTGAGCGCAAAGAGACATGTTAAGATAGAATTTATTATATCGCTATATTTTTGCATACAAAAACCATAATTTACGTTAGTTATTTTTTATATGTGATGATTTTCTATTTATTACACTATTACTCCGTATATGTATGTCTATACCTATATAAAATATTCGGGGACTAAGAGGAGTAGCTGAATTTTTGGCTTGTACGTTCCTTAGAATTATAGGAACATCACTAAGAAAGAATTTTCTGAAATTGCTAGAAAGCGGAAAAAATAAAATTTTTAGTTTTTAATAAGGCCATCGTCATGTAGTTCAACAATGTTTGACTGTAAACACGAGTGGTGGGTTCGATTCCAACTTAGGGAACCGTACCTCTTTTATTTGAATTCCGCCGCTTAACAAGCAATGTCTCGATTACGGGCAGAAAGTGAGTAACTTCTTGACACTAGGTTTTTTATATATGGAAACTTTTACATATGGGAAATAGAATCGGAAGTAAGCAAGGCATATAGTTGTACACATACCGATAATAAAATAATTAGATGAATGAAGTAAGTACGAACTTTTACATCTTTATTCTAAAAACATTTACTACTTTTGCTCTACTTTGCAGAAACATCATAAATTTCCAATCACCAGTATCTTATTGTCAAACAATTTGGGATATTATATTTTCTCGGGGCCAGTCGTGGCGTAGAGGCACAAAGTCTGACTGAAAAGCCACTGGTTGTGGGTTTGAATCCCACTCGAGGAGTGGAAATATTTAATATTTCCATTTTTTTCTCTAGTGTCGAGGCAGAGAGCAGCGTTAATTTCCGCAACTTACACGCAATGCTTCCAAAAAAAAATACTACATTTATATATCGTTACACCTTCCAGTTTTTTCCCATAACCAGGTAGTGAGAAAGAATTTAGTGTCAAGAACATTCCGTACTTCACCTTCCAATTGAAATCGAGAAATGTTAAAATAAACAGTAAATTTACATTTAAATCCAATCCTTTTTCAATTGTGGAAAAATATATATGTAGATGGCTGTGTGATGCGTTTTGTGAACTATTCAAATATTTACAGTCGACAAGAATTCTTTGGAGATGAAAGTGGAATTCAGTATATTTTTGCATATTGTATAACTATTTGTAGTATTGTTGAGGTTATCATGGCGCAGTGAGTTAGTCTGCGTGTAAACGCTATTGGTTGTGGGTTCGATTCCTGTTGGCGGAATTCCATTTGAGAGAATAATTTTTATTTAAATTCTTTTAATTTCTCTGTTCTGATAAGACAAAGCGTGGCCTTGAAAACGTTTCGGATCCAGGCGGAGAGTAAAGAACAGAGTGTCTTGACACTAGGTCCTTTGTGTCTACCTCCGCTATGCGAGAAAAAGCCTGAAGCTAAACTATGTACTTGTAGTTAGGAAATATGTAAGTAAATAAAAAATTATGAAGTTTTAATAAATATATGAATATTCTATTTTAAAATGATCAATTAATATACACATATATAGCTATCGTAATAAAATACATATGCTATAGGTTTTATACTTTTTTAATATTTTATAAGTGTTATTCATACACTTCTAAGCCATGCGTTCTGTTCGCGTTCCTACGTCGAAATTCCTACACCATTATTATAATTATAAATATTTTTAAATATTTATTTACTGGCTGACAAACAAATGACTATGGTAACTATTGGGTACCTATAGAAAACTGTATTAGCATGATGAAATGTATGTGGGACTAATCCTCAATAGAATTCTCGAAATTTCCAGACCAACGAGAACAGGTAGTTTTACATTTTACAACCGACGAAACGGAAATAGTATGCCAAAACCTATAATACCTTCGTTAACCAATTTGCGGGCGGACGTGCTAACTAGTAGAGACTAAACAATGTAATGATCGATTTATGTAGGTATTTAAAAAAAAGATTTTAAGCTATATTTTTGTTTATAATTACGCGAATAACTAATGAATATGCTAATCAAATAAATATTTTAACGTTTCAAACGGTAAATAGCTGAACGCCTTTTTTGCATAGCAGAGAGAGAACCTAGTGTCATTACACTTACTCTCCACTTTCCTTCTAAAATCAAATCTTGTGTATCGAGTGGCGGAAGTATGCCGTTATGCGCATTATGTTGTCTTAATAATGGACTTTGACTTTAAATAGTATGAAATATACATATATTATTTTTATTAAACAGTACATTGTTAAATTTGCTTCTAAGGAAGATATTTAATTCGCTAGTTTTTTGTATTTTAGTCACGTAACTTCTTAAAATGTATAAGTTGTATAACTTAAGAGCTTGTGAAAATTGACACCATATTGTATGAAAATTTATTATCATGTCATAGATTGTTATCGTAGCGCAGTGAAACAATGTTTGACTGTCTGACTTTGATGGTTGTGGGTTCCATTCCTACTAGGGAGAAAAATTATTTTATCAAATTATTTTAATTTTCCGGTCTGACAAAAGCGTGGCGTTGGGTTCCAAACTATTTAATACAAAACATTTCAAATTAAAGTGAGACGCCGAAGAGGAACATAGTGTTTTGACACTATGTCACAAGGACACTATTACCCGCAAAACCCGCGATCGGTAAAACATGTCGTGTAAGAAGTACTTTATTGTGGCGCAGTTGGCAGCATATGTCTCACTGAATGTTATAATGATAAACAATCGTTTTGGATAAATATATAACATTTTTTTATATAGCTTCACGCTGTATCCCGCATCAGGCAGAGTGAACTTAGTATTAAGATACGCCGTTCCCCACTTTCCGCCGAATTCGGAGGCATTCGGAGGCAATCCTCTCCAAAAGTTAAATGTGTTTTTCGAATTTATTTAATAAGACCATAACAGATATTCATAACTAAAAATCTCATTTTTATAATTTATGATATGATGGTGAATGACTCAATCCACTCAAAAAAACGCTTAAACCAATATAGTACATATTTACATTGGGAGAGCAAATATCATAAAACGCTTCTTTGGTGTCATCATATTAAATATTGACTGACATCTTATTGTATACGCGTAATAAATATTTTTTATGATAAAATACCTGTCATAAAAAAGGAACGTCATTTCGTAGCGTTACATCGTCAGACTGAGTATATACGAAACGATTGTGGGTTCGACTTTCACAAGGGGGAATGATTACTTTCTTTTTTAGCTTCACACTGTATTTCGCACATCAGAGTAGGCAGAGGGAACGTAGTGTTGAGACACTCCGTTCCCCACTTTCCGTCGAATTCGGAGGCTTTGCGTGTTAAGTGGCGGATCTTAAGGCCGCGCTTTGGCTCGATGCCAGACCGAAGAACATTTTCTTCGGTCTGGCATCGAGAATAATAAATATTTCCACTCCTCGAGTGGGGGGAATCAAACCCACAACCAGTCGTTTACAGTCACACGTTTGTGCCACTGCGCCATGACTGGCACCTAATGGAGGCGGAATGATTACTATTTATTTATTTTTTATTTCTGCGCTCTGGTAACAAGATAGAGCGCGGCGTTGAGTTCCACCATTCATCACGCAATGTCTTGGATTCGGAGGGCAAGTAGAGTGGGCGCAATATCTTGGACCCTAGGTTCTCTAAGCCTTCCTTGCTATGGAAGACAAAGTGTGAAGCTGAAAAATGATAATTTGAAAATATATTTTCTATAAATTTTCGTTTATTTCGCATGTTACACATATATTTGTAGTTTAAATAGCGGTTGGAATCCATTTTCGTCAAGTTAAACTAAGTTACGCCAGTGCCAATATTCATTTATTAGAAATATAAGCACCCTTTAGATAATCCATTTTGGTTAATAATTTTAGGTAACATTATCACCGAACTTTATATAGCAATAGAATAAATTGTAGTGTAGTCAAATGATTAGATGTATTATGTACTTACTAGTAGGCTCCTTGACGTGCTGCTTTAGCAAGTTAGCAACCTCTCTGTCATTTTAAACAAAAGAAAAATATATGGTAGTGAGAGCTGTATTGATTTTATCAATTTATTTTATTTTATTAATGTAATTTAATTTTTGTTAACTATTTTAAAAATATATATAAGCCTGTGTGCTTTTCCCAACGTATAAATGAATAAACGGTAGGCGATAAGTATGCATGAAATAATATGAAAAATATGCGTGTCACATGAATATCAGAGAATATGTCAGATCATTATGGTGATATGGTGGCGTCATCCGACGCTTTATATGAACGTTGCTCTTTGATTGAATATTAAAATAAATACTTAATTTTACTTTAAAATTGATTTTATTTCAATAAGTACAACAGTTTATGAGCAGAAGAAGTGCGAAATGTTAATATTTTCCATTATAATATATAAAAAATATATTAAATTAATAAAGCATTACATACACTACCAATTTGACATTTACATATGTATAAAGATTATTATATATAAGCGTTGCTAAGGTAACGTAGGTATTTTATGCGTCAAAAAATTAATAATTGAAAGTATAATTTATTTAATTATTCTTTTTATTTATCCTAAAACAAAACTTTATAAAAATAATATTTTCCGTTTTATCCAAAGAAAAATATTTGTAACTTCGTATATAAAAACGCTTCAAACATGACCATTAAAGGCGTTAGGTCGTTTTCATTCATAGAATACCAACTTTGTGATGGATTAAGGCCTAATATTTCAAACTTAGCTTACTTCACTTTTACTTTTATTCGAGAATTTTTTTCATTTACACGAACTCAAAAGAATACGTTTAAGTTCTTATTGTTAACTTACTTTTGAATTCTTCATTCCTTTTCATCACTACTGAAATAGTAAAAGAAAAAATATTTTCGAGTCTCAGCTAAAATATAAGATCTACTTATAAATAGAATTAATATAGAAAAGTTTTTCAAGTTGTATTTAATGTGTCTATCTATATAAATATAAATGAAAATTAATTTATAGTAATGTAGCTGGTACTGTAAATAGTTCTGCTCCACTCTAGAATCTAGACATTCTAAATTAATTTTCACACGTCATAATAAACCTGAACATATTCTTCTTCATTCTTATTGTAAGATTTTCGCTTACGTTTTGCGTTACCATTCTGTTTGTTGTTGTAGGTACATCGGATTCAACCAGACTAGATACCATTTACTATCTCGGTAATAATTCTGTCTACCGCTTACACTTACGCAACAAAACGTATATTTGTTCTATTAACATGTCCTCATAGTTTAAAATCATCCCTATCATTTCCAGTGCACAGTTCTTCTACTACAGTGCCGAACAATTCCGGTACTTTTTAACTTTTCGTCAAAAAAGCGTTGTGTTTTCTCCCGAAGGTGTATCTTCTTAAATCTCTACTTATTCCTCTTTGTTATTATACTAGAATTATGATTTAAAAGTCCATTCACTTTCAATTTTCCGTAGGCCAAACTTAAGGAAATTGTCCATTAGGTGTTGAGTGTGACGACGTCTCTCTCGTGAAAATCCCGGATTATCCCGGACGTTCGGTCACAACTGATTCTGAAGTTGGATACTCGAGTTTCACATTACGCTTCACCGGTACGTTTAGTCTACTTAAGCTTAAGTAGCTGGGATAATTATGTAGTTATTATTACCTGGTCTGGTTTGAAGTAATATAAAGATAGCGAATTTTGTTTTATAGTCATTGTTAGTTATTTAAAGTATATACTGCAGTTATCTTAGGTTTAGGTTCAAATTCCACGTAGGCCGAAACTATTTAGGCTTTTAACTCTTTCTCATACAATTCTCAATTAATCTATAAGTAAAAACGAGTTGATTTATCGCTGGGTTAGAGTACAGAGTATAAAAAAATATGAAAAATAGAAAAAAAAGAAATCCATGCTCGCAATTTGTGGAGGATAAAACTAATAATTTTCAATTCACCAAGCTAAATAACATGAATGAACGGAATAAAAAATGAGCAGTGTTTATCCATCCATATTACCTGTAAGATTTTTAGCACGAAAGACTTTGATGGATGAATGTTGACGTTAATGGATTTTTTAAGTATCGTATGTCGAACGTTCTAAGATTTTAACCTTAGTTTTAGTTAACGTGTGTAGAATGTGAAAATTAAAAGGAAAAAATTACTTAAAAGAAAAAATCTTATAAGTATTACTTATAATATATTTACACATATTATTGTTATTTATGTATTGATTTTATTGTTTGGTAACTATATTTGACGTAGAAATCTGTCAACCCACCTACCCTTTGCAAATTGTTGGAACTTAAAATTATGAAAATCCGATCTAGGATTTCATATAAACGTATATATCATATCATATGTACATTTTAATACTAATATTTTAAATACACACACTTAACTCAAGCTTTACAAAACTATTGTAGGTTTTAAGCAAATATTCCTCTTATATTCAAGTAGAATTGTTGTATAGTTTTACCCTTATAACCCTTGGGAGCAACGAGCATTGTCTAAAAAAAACGACCTTTATTTTTTTTTATTTACAAAAAAGTTTTTATTTCATTATTCAAATAACATACATAATAAGTAATACAATTATAAAAGAAATCATAAATGTCATATACAAAAAAAATGATATCATGAGTATATTAATTACAAAAAAGGTTCTATTGTATTATTCCAATTATACATACAAATAACAAGCAGTAGAAATATAAATCACATTATAAATGACTTATACAAAAAAAAATCATATTGTTAATAGAAATCAAAAATTAGTTTAATATATGGGTGTTTTTTTGTGTTTTCTCCAATTCAACCGAGCCCAGATGCGCGGTTACGATTGGCTGGTTTCCCGCCCGCCCTACACACGACACTCGCTCAGTTTCAGTCGGAAACTAATCGACGTTGCACGTCCCTAGCGGACGGAACCGCGCCAATATTTAAAATAAAAAATATAAAAATAAATATAATTATTAAAAAATCTTTAATAATCATCATATTTTAGCGTTGTTTTTTAAATATATTAATTAACATAATAAGCCAAATTTTTCCCTAGTGTTATATATTTGTTGTAGATGTTTATAGTGTTGTTGTCATATTATTATTATATCGTAGTTTATTGAGTGTTGCTATTATTAAAAATCATATTAGATTTACGTGAAGTGCATTTATTGAGGTGAATATAATTTAGAATTATTTTTATTAATTGGATACTTCATCGAGATGTTTTCATTTATTTAAATTCGAAAAAGTAATAATTATTTTGAATTTTTAATAAACATGATGACTTTAAAAATATTTCTTTCGGAACAATTGCGTTTTTTATTCTAAATAGAATAACGTTTTTAATATTACACAAAGTATATTCTTTATTTCATTCTGCGAATAATTTAATAAATTATATTCCTAAATAAATCTTTTAACATTTTAGATGACTTGAGAAGGACGGTGCCGTTGACCAAACAATCGTTAAAGTAGATTATTATAATTAATAATTATTTAAATGAAGTAAGATAAATTGATTGCGGCGTTAAGTTCCGCCACTTAACACGCAAGCCTCCGAATTCGGCGGAAAGTGGGGAACGGAGTGTCTTAACACTAGGTTCCCTCTGCCTACACTGCTGTGTGCGGGATATAGCGTGAAGCTATTTAATTAAACATAAGTAACTTTTATAATATGATCTTTAGTTTTCGCGATTACTAGGTGGAGAGTCTATCTGTGAACACGGACTACGGTAAAGTGTTCGAAACGTCGGGTTTCTAAAAATGTATTTTTGAATACCAAAAATATACGCGATTAATTCGGTTAGAAATAGTTTCATTTCTTAAAGTAGAGATAAATAAGTAAGATAAATTAATTAAACAAAAGTTGTTTAATTAATTTATCTTACTTATTTATCTTACTTACTTATTTGTTTTTTAAATAATAACCGAATCAATTAATAGTTTCCTACAAATAACAAAGATCGGCGTTAAGTTTTGTTAATCAACGGGCGACGTCTAATATTCGGGTGGCAAACGGAGAACCAAATGTCTTGACACTAAGTTCTTCATACCTACTCTACTAAGCGAGAAAAGGCAGTATCAAACTGCTTTATAAAAATATTTTCTTAACATTTTCTTGAAACGGAGAACGGAGTGTCTTGTGTCTAACATAGGTTTTTAAATGTGTCATATCATATTTCGGCATCAAAAATTAAAGATTCTTGATTAAAAAAAATATATTTTTAAGTAAATTATATATACATAGTATGTATATCTTAAAAAATACAAAAACATAAATATATGTAATACTAGCGGCCCGCTCGCGGCTTTGCCGCGTAACTACATACATAGCTGTTGCGGTGTATTGCAACCCTAGGGGATGGATTTTTGAAAAATAAAGTAGCCTATGTTTAATCTTGGTTTATCAACTATATTAATGCCAAATTTCATTACAATCGGTCAAGCGGTGTAGATTTTTCTTACAAATTTTCATCCCCTATTTCAAGCCTTTAGAGATTGATTTTTGAAAAAATAAGTACCCTATGTTAGACCCAGTTATTGTCACTACTTTCATTCTAAATTTCATCCAAATCGGACCCGTAGATTAGCCGTGAAAGCATGACAGACAAACACACAGACATTCCCATTTATAATATAAGTATGGATTGGTGATATATAATAAATCACGTTTTAAATCAACCTTTCCGTATATTACAGTATAAGATATCACAAATAGGCTGAATCATCTTATTAGAACTTGGCATCGTGATTCTATGAAGAGATTTCGAAGATGTATTTTAACTCGATGTGAAGTGGCTTCCATATGTCGGACCCTTGTCAACGGCGACCCGTCCTGTCCCTTGCATTGAATATTACTAATAACAAGCATATATAGATAATTTATTACTGACCATAGCTGGCGGCAGTTTCACTTTTAAAGAAAAGGTTCAATGCTCCCTCCGTGAGCTAAAAATATTAGCAAATGGGATATAAAAATTAAACAAAAGTCGTGTTTTGAATGATTTTAGTAAATATTATTTAGGTTGGCAAAATATGAAGGTTATTTTATAAATGCTACGATTTCAAATATATATGCTTCACTGAATTAGTTAAGTGCTATTGTGATTGTCGAATACGTTTTGTTTTTACAAAATTTTAGGCCAGTTAGGTTTTTCCACGATAAATTTCTTAATACTAATTTTCATTGTATAATCACCATACCATTTTTGCGTACCCATTTTTTTATTTAGTACAATAATTCATCTTTGCATTTTGTTATACGTTTTTTTTTCAAATATTAAATAAAAGAAAAAAAATACATAAAAACCCAGCTCACCTCACAATGTGTGATCTTACATAATATTATCATATATAAGCACACAATATGAAAGAGTTGAAATGTGTAAATGCCTAAGGTACTTATTTCTACGCATTTCGAATTGAGCGGGCCATTTAGAGGCCATTTACTCCACTTTTTACCCATTCAGACTTATTTCTAGATGTGTACATACCTACTGGGTGGCGGAACACAACAACGCATTAGTCTTGTTTAAATATAGACAAACCTTTGCCGTGAAACCTCACTCCAGAATCAAAGCATTTAAAATTAAAGTTAATTAGAGTTAATTTATATACGGTAGAAATGGGAACAAAATAAATAACAGCTAGGTCTCCCTATAATCTACTAAAAGATCTCGGCATGTCAACATCTACCATCAGTTACGAGTACTTTCTAAAACGTAATTCGAAGGTGACATTAGTAAGATCTTTTCAAATTTACTTTGATAGAGAGAGGAGCTCGGTCAGTGGAGGTGAGTGTTTATGCACATTTTAAAAGAACTCTTAAGGTTGTACTTTCCTTGCAAGAGACACCCGTAATCAATGGAATGCTAAAAAGAATCTCTCTTATCCAAATTTGTTTTTTTAATCATTAAGTTTATATGGCATGTGGTCAGTCGTGGCCCAGTGGCAAGCGTGTGACTGTAAACGACTGGTTGTGGGTTCGATTCCCACTCGAGGAGTGGAAATATTTAATATTTCCATTTTCTTCGCTCTGGTGTCGGGGTAAAGCGCGGCGTTATGTTCCGGCACTTAACACGCAATGCCTCCGAATTCGGCGGAAAGTGGGGAACGGAGTGTCTTAACACTAGGTTCCCTCTGCCTACCCTGCTGTGTGCGGGATACAGCATGAAGCTATAAAAAAACAATATATTCTATCCTCAGAAGGAAGTTTTTAAGTATTCATGCTACAGTTCCTACTTTCTGATCTATATTTATGACTACTAACTGGATATCTTGGAATCCGATCAACTACTTCTATCTTACTAAACATTAGTTAATCAAAGTTGATAATGGATTTTCAAGATTTTATACCAATTATAAATATATGTTATAGTTTCGAAAAACTCGAGGAGTGGAAATATTTAATATTTCCATTTTCTTCGCTCTGGTGTCGAGGCAAAGCACGGCGTTAAGTTCCGCCACTTTCGGCGGAAAGTGGGAAACGGAGTGTCTTAACACTAGGTTCCCGCTGCCTGCTGTGTGCGGGATACAGCGTGAAACTAAATATACATAGACTACAGTGACTTTACAAAAATATCTATACGCATTCTAAACCAAATTTTCTTTTCGTTTACACTCAAAGGTGTACTTTATAAGTCGATTGAGCCTGTTCAAATGGACAGTGGGCGAGGAAAAAGAGGTATGCAGGGACCAAAGCGTTTGACGCTCCGTTGTCACTGATAAAGCTACTAGGGATAAAGCGTGATGCTAAAAAAATCGATAAATCGTTTATTCAAACGGACTTTTGCAAGCACTTTTAAAACGTCAACTCGATATAGCTCGCCATTTCGTTTCCGTGGGCTTCATGACCCATACAATTTAATCTGTGCTTGTGTTATTCAAAATTTTGACTGTGAAATGAAAAACTCAATTTCTTCTCGCTCTAGTGGGTATTTTGGGAATTGTTTCCTTAGTGCTCCTCCACACACTCTAAAGAACCTACCTACCTGTCAAATATCAGCGTCTGATGCGTGGTATTTTCCACGCATTGTCTATTAGTAACGCTGTAAGTAAAAGTGGAGTATATAAAGATACATTTTTATGTGCCTATTTTTTTTCTACTTTTGTATTGTTTATTTATACTTTTCACATGCAGCATAATCAAGAAATAAAATTAATTTTCCACTTATATATTTAGTGTCACATTACGTATTAGGTACGTGTTACGTGTCACAGCCCTTTTTTTACCGCTGGGAAATGCGTTAACCCACTAAAATCCAGCGGAAGCCCTCTCCACCATCGTGAAACGTAGTAGGTTCGCTCGCGCAGTTCGTGTAACAAACCAACTTGACTTTATAACTAATAGACTAGAGAATTCTCTATATCAGAAAAATAAGAACAAATCTGATCATAATTCGAATCTACAACATGTGTCCTAATTTGGCTACGACACCATAAGCCCTCTACGAAAAATAATATTTACCTAAATAATTTCCTATCTCGCTATTTCACGCTTCACGTCCTTATAGTAGGCTATCTTGTACGCCCGTAAATCACAAAGTTTTGGGAGTCTAAAAATGAACCAAAAGTGAAATTAACTTTTGCTGTAGGTATAAAGATATTAGTTACGGCTCCGCTGCCATGTTTCATTTTCGTTCCATTGTTCTTAAATTGGAACTGTTGTATGTTGCTTGATTGTTCATTTACTAATTGATACTGAGAGGCGCGGGTTCAAATCTCGCTAAGTTCATTTTTTTATGCGCTCTCTAAAAATATTTTTTTCGTATACTAATATAAAAAAAAAATACTAAATGTGTCAATATCGCTTTAAAAATTAAAATGTTTAATTAAGATATTAGACTCGTTGGAATATAAAATATACGTTGTTTCAGTTATTTGTAGTTTGCTTTATACAAAAGTGTTTATCGAACACATAAAAGTAGTGTAGTATTCATTTTATTAATTGAATGTATTTCTCATGTACCCTTATAAATAATATTGACTTATTAAACCACTTCTTATAAATTTTAAGTAATGACCTATTTCATACTCCTGTGGCTGCATAATTTACGTTAAAAGGCAATCAGTTTTTTTATTCACTTCATGCTTTTCAACGTATAGCAGAATCGTCAAAAAAAACTTAATGTTATAATACTCTGTGTTGTGTGCAGAGAATTTTATGATTTAATATAATAATGCTTTTATTATTTATATTATTTCATTGGGACCAGTCGTGGCGCAGTGGCACAAGCGTGTGATTGTAAATAACTGATTGTGAGTTCGATTCCCACTTGAAGAGTGGAAATAATTAATATTTCCATTTTCTTCGCTCTGGTGTCCAGGCAAAGCGCGATGTTAAGTTCCGCCACTTAACACGCAATGCCTCCCAATTCGGCGGAGAGTGGGGAACGGAGTGTCTTAACATTAGGTTCCCTCTGCCCACCCTGCTGTTTGCGGGATACAGCGTGGAGCTAAAAAATATATATTTCATTTATTATTTCTAGAGTTACATTACTAATATAAAAAGTATTAGATATATATACTTTGGCTTGATCATTTCTGATTAGAATAATACGAATGATCAGGAGCAACAAAAATATACAACTTTTGCAGACAAGAAACTATATTTAAGTATTTACTTAAAATTCATAATTAACAGCAATTCTTTTCTTTACTTTAGAGATAAGATCGTAATTAAAATTGTTGTATTGTTTTGGATCTTTTTCCATTATTTACAAAGTGCTTCTGCTAAGTAGACACTCGTTCGTTGCGAGCATTTTCACTCCTTTGTCTCTTTCAGTTCCGCCTATAATGAGTCCTGGCAAGAAAGCTCGGGAAATAAGGGAAAATATATATTGAATATAATTTTTAATTTTCTAGTTTTATAAAACGCTGTAGATCTCTTAGAAATATTCTATTATGTATTTCTTCAGGCTATCGTGACGCAGTGGTCTTATCGTCTGACTGTAAACATGATTAGTTGTAGGTTCGATTTCCAACGGGTAGAAATGATTATATATTTTTTTATTTTAATTGAAAATCAAAATGGACGCACTTTGGTATGATAAAATAAAATTAGCACACAATTTTACAAATTCAGGTGAAAAGTGGTGAACGGAGTGTCATGCCACCAGATTCTCCCTGCCTACTCCTCCATACAGGAAAAAACGAGAAGGTGAAAAAATAAATATTTACTTGGCAAACGATATTCATCGCCCTTTAGGCAGTAGGTAATTAGATGTGGAATAATTTAATAGGCTGATTTAGATTATATGAAATTGCTTTTACATACATTTTTCAATTAAATATAAGATCATATTTTTCATATTCATAATAATGCCTATATAGGTAGAACATTTCAATTTTCATAATAAAAGAAGGTGGGTGTTGTTCGTATATCAAGTACGTTATTGTAACGAATACGAAAAAATGTAAAAAATTGACAATATATAAAAGGTTACAAAAATACAGATAATGTAATAAAAATATCTAGAACCTTTAAACATGGTAAATTGTTTGACGTTCAAAAAATTAAGCATGTAACTTCTTATTTTTAATAAAATTATTTGACAATGACTTTGACTTTGACATTACATAGGAGCCTAAATTTATAGGTGTATAAATTTATTCTTGATTATTATTCTAAGATCACAGTGGGCTGTCAGATCGCGTTTGAAGTAGTCAACACACGATTTGGAAGCTCTGTGTTTAAATTTGTTTTTTCCATAATTTGTCCATTGTATTTTATGTAATTTTAGCTTCATTGTTCTCATAGTAGTCATTAGTGTATATTTAACAGTAGTTTGGTAAGTATTTAATTATGTTTAATTTTTTCCATATGTGTCAAGTTTGACAGGAATGGAAAACAAATTAGAATCGGTTCCGCCTGACCCAGGCGAGGTATTTTATACTCCCGACTCAGATATCCCTTCTAACAATATAATTTCTAGAAAACGACATAATACGGATAATAATGATATTTCTCTTAAAAAAACAATTGTTGACCCAACTGCTGCTAATTCTTCAATACAAACAGTATATACAAACCCTTCTTATGACGATTTATTAAACTTCTATTGTGAATCTGATTTTGGTCCCTTCATAGTGCATGTCTCGAGAATTGAGCCAGAGCCTTTAGCTGGCCTAACTATTAGACCCCTTAAATTTGGTGAGTTTCTATATAAAAATCAAATTCAGAGTATCATTAAAGATGGAGTAAAAAGTATAGGGAGAAATAAAATTAGTATCGAATTTAAGTCCGCTTTGTCGGCAAATAACTTTATGATTAACCCCTTGCTTACCACTTACAAATATAAAGCTTTTATCCCTACATTCAGCATCACTCGAATGGGTCTGGTCAGGGATGTTCCTACAGACTGGTCCATGGAGTTATTTGTAGACAGCTTGGAACTTCCGACTGGATGTGGTTCCGTACTAAAAGCGCGTAGACTAAACAGAAAGCAGGTTGTGGAAGGGACTCCTAATTGGATCCCAACCCAATCGGTAGTACTTACCTTTAGGGGCCAAGTGCTGCCTAAAAAAGTGTTTACTTTCTATAATGCCTTACCAGTTCAAACATATTTACTTCCCACAATCCAGTGCAATAATTGCTGCAGATTTGGCCATACCAAAAAAATCTGCCGGTCAAAGCCCCGTTGCTTTAAATGCGGCCAGCATCACCTTGGGGCAGAATGCCCTATTAACGAAGTGTCGTGCATTTTCTGCTCAGGCTGCCATTTTGCAACTGACAATATCTGTCCGGAGCACTCTCGGCAGCGGTCTATTAAGAGTGCAATGTCGCATGAAAATATCTCGTTTTCTGAGGCATCCGCTCGGTTCCCGGCTGCTCGGAGACCATATTCTGAAATCACCAAAGATCAGTCATCTCATGCTTCTTCTCCGTCCACTGTTCATCCAAAAAAATCATATTCCATTAGTCAGCCAAATGCCACTACCACATATAAAAAAACAATAACAAAATCCCCCCGTTCACGATCTCCAAAATCACCTGGCTATGATAAAATTGCACACCAAAAGATCATCTCATCATGTTCATCCAGTCTTGGTAATGGCGTTGCTCTTAACACATCCACTTCTCACCCACCTTCTACTGAACAACTATTACACACTATTTTACTTATTTTATCTAACCACTTTTCTCCAATTAATCGCATTACACCGAACGACGCAGCTCAAAACACTGTCAGTATTCCATCAACCTCATCCATTAACTCATCAAATGAACATAAAAAAAATAATACAATGGAATTGTAAGAGTCTTCACCTCAGAAAACCAGAAATTCTTCACTTGATCCAAGTGCATAGGCCATTTGTCCTTGCCATCTCTGAGACTTGGTTAAAACCTGGTACTCGTTTTCGTGTCCCAGGTTACTCTTGTCTTAGGGATGACAGGAATGATGGTTACGCAGGCACTGCACTCTTAATTGACCGCTCATTTTCGTTTTCTCGCGTATCCCTTCCCCCTCATAATACAAATATTAATGTTGTTGCTGTAAAAATGTTTAATATTACTTTTGCGTCATTTTACATCCCCCATCCTCATTCTTCCTTAGCGCCAGATATTCAGTTTTTATTGAATAGTTTATCTCGGCCACTCATTGTCCTTGGTGACTTTAACTCCCACCACACGGCGTGGGGTTGTCATTATTGTGACAGTTTTGCCAACCAGCTGCTGGAAATATTTGATGACTCCAACATTTGTTTTATTAATGATGGCTCTCCTACTCGTAGGGTTTACCCTTACCAGAACCCAAAAAGTGCGGTTGATTTATCCCTATGTTCCCCATGTCTGGCTGCATCCCTGAATTGGGAAGTTCTTTCATCTTCCTTCGGCAGTGACCATTTTCCCATTATTATTTCTTTTCGAGAAAAGTCGTCTCCATCTCCTGTCCCTACCCCTTTGTTGCCATATCGGTTGAATAAAGCTAATTGGTCGGAGTTTTCTTTGTTTGTAGACTCTCATCTTCAAAATTTTTCTATTGTTAATACCGAGAACTCCTTGGCTTGCTATGAGAATTTTATTAGCGTTTTATATGCTGCGGCTCATGCTAATATTCCAAGTAAGCGAAATCGCACCAAATTATTTTCTTCTCCCCCTTGGTGGGATGAAGAATGTTCTAGTGCTATTAAAAAACGTAAATCTGCTGAATACATCTATGCCCATTGCATGACTACGGCAAATTTTATAGCTTATAAGAAAATTGCAGCTGAAACTAAAAAACTTTTTAAGAAAAAAAAAAAATTAGGCTGGTTACGTTTTTGCCAGCGCTTGCACCCTCGTACACCAATATCTATAGTTTGGAAATCTATTAAGAAATTTCGTTCTTCGGCTGATGACTTTCTCTGTAATATCTCCTCCAATGAATCTTCTTGGCTAAAAAATTTTTCTTGTAGTCTCGCTCCTCCTTTTGTCCCTAACTCTGATTGTTTTTATTCTCCCCTTCCTTTACACGTTGATGTGATGGATATTCCTTTTTCTATTAATGAACTTCATTGTGTCTTGAGTGGATTATCGGATTCTTCGCCCGGCGTTGATGGCATTCCTTATTCTTTTCTTATAAATATTAGTAATTCCGCTAAATTAGTGTACTTGTCTATTGTTAATTCTTTCCTAGACACTGGATGCATCCCCGCATCTTGGAAAACACAAATCATTATCCCAATCTTAAAACCGGGAAAGGACCCGAAAGATTCTTCTTCCTACCGTCCCATTGCCCTGTCATCAACAGCGTGCAAAGTCATGGAACATTTGATAAAAAATAGACTAGATTGGATACTTGAAAGCAGGGAAATTATTCCGAAATCCCAATTTGGATTTCGAAAAGGTCTTGGCACTATGGACAGTCTTAGTGTTCTCACGTCCGAAATTCGCTTAAGTTTTGCTAGTGGTGAGTATTTGATAGGTGTCTTTTTGGACATTAGCTCGGCATATGATAGTGTCATACTTTCAAAACTTAAACTTAAAATGCTTAGACTCGGCCTCCCTCCTAAATTATCTCAATTCGTTTTTAATCTTTTTATTGGTAGATCCATTCGAATAAGGCATCAAGGGAACTTGCTCCCTCCTAGATCACTTTGGAATGGCCTCCCTCAGGGTTCTGTCCTGAGCCCTCTTTTGTACAGTTTTTATACTCATGATTTAGAGAAATCGGTCGACAGTTTTTGCAATATCTTGCAATATGCGGATGACATTGTTTTATTTTTTAGTTCTAAAAATGTAGAGGAAATTGTCATTAGGCTCAACTCCGCCTTAAGTTACCTTGGTGAGTGGCTTTTAGATCACGGTTTATCGTTATCTGTTTATAAAAGTAGCGTGGTTGTTTTACTAGAAAAAGGCATATTCCGGCTGTTAATATTATTTATAACAATAAAAAAATTCCAGTGCTTAACTGCGTCAAGTTTCTGGGAGTATTTTTAGATTCCAAATTATCCGGTTCTTCTCATATAGAATACGTAATCAATAAGTGTGAAAAGAATCTTCAAATTTTACGTGCGGTATCAGGCGTTTGGTGGGGTTCTCATCAATTTACGTTAAAGTTATTATATAATGCTATTATTCGTAGTCATTTTGATTATGCTATATTTTTGTTGGACCCCTGCTATAAATCAGCGTTAGTTAAATTAGATAAAATTCATTATAAGGCTCTAAGAATTATCTTAGGTGCTATGAAGTCGTCTCCAACAAATGCCATGCAACTGGAATCTGTTGATCCTCCACTGCATCTTAGACGCCAATATCTTTCTGATCGTTTTATTTCTAAAGTTTTACAATCTTCTGCTCATCCTTTATTAGTTTGTCTACAACGCATGTCTCGTGCCATTAAATCCCCTCAGCATTGTCCCTGCATTTTAAAAAGCTTTCGTAAATTCTCGTCTTTTTCGACTCCCATTTTTAAATCCCGTATTTCTTCTTTTTATTCTATTTTTTTTAGTGCGCTCACATACAAGCCTTCGGTATTAACAGGCCTAGGTATAAGCAAAGGCGATCCTGGAGCCAATGCTAAATTTCAAGATCTTTTCTCTGATAATTGGTCTGACTATACAGCTATATTTACAGACGCCTCGAAGTCATCACATAATTCTGGGGTCGGGGCAGCTTGTTGGATCCCTAGGTATAAAATTATTTTAAGTTTTAAATGCCCCCGTGAAACTTCTATTTTCTCAGGTGAATGCATAGCTTTGCTTGAAGGTATCCTATATCATGAATCTCACAAATTAAATAAAATAGTTATTTTCACAGACTGTTTAAGCGCTCTTCAATCTTTATTACAAAATCCTTTTCGTAGTAGGCCTTGTCACCTCTCTCTCAAAATTAGGGAGGCTCTGTTCCGATGTCATGAGCAAGGTATGCGTGTATCTCTAGTGTGGATCCCAAGCCACTCTGGTATTACAGATAATGATATTGTTGATTCCTATGCCAAATCTGCAGTATCCACTGGCTTCGTTAACTATAATTTTATATATTCGCATGATTTATTATCACTTTCGAAATTAGATTTAAAATTTTCATGGAATATTTTTTGGAAAAAATCACTTGTAGTTAAAGGTAGATATTATGCTTCTATCCAGCCGGAAGTTCCAACCTTTCCTTGGTTTTCTCGTTATCGTCGCGCTAATAGATCCGTAACGTCTACTATTTGTAGACTCCGCATTGGACACGCGTGTACGCCTTTACATTTAGCTAAATTAAGGATTAAAGACAGCTCTATTTGTGAATGTGGTTTGGATGAAGGCTCTACTGATCACATTCTGTTTAATTGCCCTAAACTTAAATACTCCTTGTATGATATTCTTCCCTCTAATATACAGCGTCCTGTTAATGTCAAATGTTTGTTATCTCTAGTTTTTAGTCCTTTTATTAGAAAGTTTGCTAAGTTTATTGTAAATAATGACATTAAGTTATAGTTGATATTTTCACATCACTTACTTGCTCTCATTAGTTATTTTATTATCTGTGTACATTTATATATTACATTAGCTTTTAATTTGTTTCAGGTTTGTACCAAACCACTTTATCATCCGTTGTTTTCATATCATCAGTTTACATAATCCTACAAAATTTTCTGCTTCATCGCACTCGTGTTTTCCCTACTATACGTGACACTGGCAGATTATTTTGCGCCTGTCATCGCAAAATCAGGCCATTAAAAAAAAAAAAAAAAAAAAAAAGATCACAGTGCTTTGTTATTAAATTCTTTCTTAATATATCGTTGAAAGCAAAGCAGCTTTACGCTTCCTGCATGAAGGGAACCTAATACTGATGTCAAGACACTCCGTTTTCCGTTAAAGTATTAAAAATTGTAAAATTATGTCCATCTGTTACTATTCAAAACCAAACTCTTTTAGTACGAATTAATTAAACATATACAAAAAGTATTTATTTCTTGAATAATTTATTTTATATCATTACAGATATACATAAATAAAAGATTTCTGTTCCAATTACAATATTAATTCGAGATTTTTCAGAAGTTTTCGAAATGCGACAAATATTTATTAAAATAGCAGAAAGCCTAACTGCGGGAGTAAATATCGAAATGGGTCGAGAGCATTTCACAATGCACAGTAGTACTAAGTACTTCTAGAACGTAGTTGTTGATTGTAATTCTAAAAAAAAGTCTTATTTGTTAACGATATCTCGCATGGAACAGTTAGAAATTAGAGAGAGAAATTATTCTATATCAGGCATCCCATCAATAACAAAAAACATATTAAAATGTGAGTCAAATTTTGATATTAACCGTGTACGTTTTAATTGGTCCCTCCAGTTCTGGTGTGTTAAATGGTTAAATGGTTGCCAAGTTCTACATAATTCTGAAATTTACTTATAAGTAAATAGCGTTCGTCTCGGTTGCTTTCACATACAAGACATCTTATATGGAAAATCTAGTAAATTTACTTTTTTTGGCAAAACTTTACATAACAGATTTCCGTTTTTCTGACAAATAAGGATAAGTAGAGAGGGCTTAGAGACAAAACATTTCGTTCTGCACTCTCCGTTCGAAATCGAGTCGCGTGTTGAGTGACAAACAAACGTGGCGCACGTTTGTTGAAATTTGAAAATTGAAATACATACTTATATACATTTCTGTTCTATAGCCCATGATGGGCATTATCATCATTCAGTTTGATTAAATATATAAATAATGATGACTATATTAAATTTCACAAATTGATTGATTATCTACGAGTATACCTGTAATGCAATTTCACGGTATATTTGCAATCTAGGTACATATATAATATGGCATATATAAGTTAATGTGAATCCTGCAGAATCATGATACGGGTGATGTATTTACTAATATTGATTCGTATTTCGATGTAATTAATTACCGTAACATCGACAGCTTATATCGATATTCGATACGTAGCTTGAATTAATGCTTGCGTGTATAAGACATTACAACGCTGCTGTTAATAATGAAATGAACTTTTTTAATGGATCAATGTGTACTTTTTCAAACTTATTGGTCTTGCTTGCTCTTATTTGCTCTGATATCTGTAAGAAGTCGCTATTTATTTTTACGTTTTATCGTTAGTTTTTTTAACATTTTTATTATAAAGGTTTATTATTCGGTTTTCGGAGAATAAGCAGAAATAACTTGGTCATACCATACTGAGTTTCTTGTTTCTTACCTACATGATAAACGTAGATACATTCAAAGCACGGTGTTTAGTTCCACCACTTAACACGCAATGACTCCAGTATTCGGCGGAAAATGGAGAACGGAGTGTCTTAAAACTAGGTTCCCTCTGCTTACTTTGCTGTGTGGGATAAAATTAAAAACATGATTACCTACAATCTTCTTCTTCCAACCCAAACTCCTCCACTTTGCCCGATCTATGATATCTGCGGTGGTAAATCCATTGGCTCTCATATTGTGTTTAACGGTATCAAGCAATCGCAGAGAGAGACATATAACACAGCATTTTTCCGCTCAGATGAAGAAAAAGCAAAACGTAGCGTTAAAGTCGTCCACACAACACGCAGTATCTCAAATTCGGATAACAACGGAATGCCTTGAAATTTGGTTCTTTCTGGCTACTCTGCTACGGGTAATAAAGCGCGATGCTGAATAAATATCATAATATAGGGTGAAAATACAATAACATAATCATTTTCGATCGTAGACCTCCTCATTGAGCAACATATAACGTTAACTTATATAATTAATCTGCGAGTAGGTACTTTTTAATATTCCATTTTATTTTTCTTCAGAAGTAGTCGTAGCTGTGAAAAATATCTCGGCAAATTATGTTAATGGACTTGTTACAAGCAGTTCCTCTCATTGCGAAGCAGTGACATTTTTTTTTCTAGTGTAGAATAATTGAAGAGAAAGTATGCTATTCTGAATTGTTTTGTTCTTTTACGTTGAAAGAGGATGGCAGATTATAATTATTTTGTAAAAGGGACAAAGGGAGTATTGTTAATGAAACTTTTTAGTATACATATAGAGGCCATCGTGACTCAGTGGTACAGTGCTAAAAGTAGTCTCGGTAGGTTGCGAATTCGATTCTCACACAGCAGGATAGGCAGAGGGAACCTAGGACTAAGACACTCTGTCACCTACTTTCCGCCGAATTCGGAGGCATTGGGTGTTAAGTGGCGGAACTAAACGCATATTAAATATTACCTCTACTCCTCGAGTTGGAACCGAACCCACAACCAGTCGTGCCACTGCGCCACGACTGCCCCAATGTCTTTTAATTATTCATTAATTTCTCCACTGAACAACAACAAATTATTAAAGAAGAAGGGAAACAAAGAGCGGCGTTGAGTTCCACCACTCATCATAAAATATCTCGAATTTAGGCAAATAGCCCTGTTATACGAAAAAAAGTTAGGTGAAATAATCCATCTCTTTGAGTACATTACACACTCAACCCGGATGTAAGAATATTAAATAAGGAAATATAATGCTTGAGATATTATAACACAATTTAATTATTTGTATGAAACACGACGCGCGCCGTAGAAACATATTAATTTCCTTTGCCTATACTAGAGGCGTGCTTGGTGCATGCATCACTTAAAGTCCTGATTGCTTTCACGGAGTATTGTACAATAGTTACCTATAGTAAATACGCAAGTTTAGTTTCGACATTTACTTGCATTGCATTTGTATTAAATTAATGTTAGAAACTCAATACTAAATCTTTAATATATCAGTAGTAGGACGGTGTCTGATTGTAATTGTGAATGGTTGTAGCTTCGATTTCCATTTGGGGTAATTATTGTATTTAAACTAATGTCATTTCTCCATTCTATTAAGTCAAAGCGCGGCATTGACAATATCGATTTCCGGCGGAAAGTATAGAACGGAGTGTCTTATTGTTGGGTTCACTTTGTTGTTTGTTGCTATGCAAGGAAAGTTGCTGTTTTATGTTTATTATGTTATCAGTTAGAAACCAAAAAAGTATTATTTATTTATTTATTTATTTCTAATATTTATTTATTAATTTCTTTAGTTTTTTTGTCGGGCGAAAAAGAATGTTAGTGGAAATTGGGAAAGTCATTGAACGTCATTGGAAATAGCGCCTAATAATGACTGCAAAATATACGCATGATTTTTTTTAAATATTAATTTTATTTATAAAATGTATAATAAATTTAAATATTTTTATTTACATGAAATAAAAATGTTCGCAGAATGTATAGGTATATTAGTAATTTAAGTACTCAAGTTAATTACGATACAAAAACTTCTGCCCAATATTGACAGTAGAAGCTATAGCGGCAACTTCCCGAAGTTCCATATAATTAATACCTACTGGTATTCATGAAAATATTTATCTTATTTTCCAATTCAAAGATTATTTACAAAAACAAGTCCATAAATACTTTACTTCACGATTTTTACTGTATAGATCAAATCTATAATAAACCTGCATTTAAGGAGCATATACGTAGGTATATGTATGATTTTGTTTTTTTTTAGCTTCATGCTGTATCCCACACACAGTAGGATAGGCAGAGGCAACCTAATGTTAAGACACTCCGGTCCCCACTTTCCGCCGAATTCGGAGGCTTTGCGTGGTAAGTGGCGAAACTCAACGCTGGGCTTTGCCTCGGTACCATAGCGAAGAAAATGGAAATATAAAATATTTCCACTCCTCGAATGGGAATCGAACCCACAACCAGTCGTCACTGCGCCACGACTGGCCCTGTTGGTATATGTTGAAATGGCATTTCTTTGCGATATAACTAGTCACATCAATATAATATATTTTTTTATAAGTGCGCGAATACTGTTTGGAATATAATAAAAGTTTAATAACATTTTTATTTTAAAATTGTTTATTTGTTGAATATTTCATGTAACTATAGGGTTTAATCGATATGCCTATACGAGTGTCTATGGAATTACTTTTTTGTTATTTGACCTAACGACTGAAGAACTATATCTATCTATCTATCGGAATGCCGATAGTATGCAAATTCTAATATATTGAAAAAAAAACAAAATAATGAACATAAAAGATTAGATAAGCATCATTTTTTAATATCAACATTATCTTTATCTTGTTTTATTTAATATATAGCCACAAATATATCTACCATTTATGTTATCAATAAACATTTACACCGCGGAAAATCCAAACTATGGATTCTGTAAAGGCAGATTGTGTTCTCGTTGTTTTATATGAGATTCGCTAGTTTGTATTCGATGGCGACCTCGACTCAATTTCCATCTGAGCGCGCTCCGGAGCCATTTATTCGTAAATCAGATCATTCTACTGTCTATCTCGTCGTTGTTCATTGATTCTTGTCACCGGTGGAATGGTACCGCCGAAAGGAACGTTACGTTTCTTAGTTTTATTAGTTAGCTGTGTGTTACGGTTATATATTTTTTATTTTTTTTTCGAAATAAATATACACATTTTGAGGCCAGTCATGGCACAGGGATACGATGTGTTAAAACGCCTGGTTATGATTTCAAGGAAATATTTAATATTTTTGCCACTTAACACGTAATGCCTCCAGAATTCGCCAGAGAATGGGGAACGGAGTGCCTTAACAGTAGGTTCCCTCTGCCTATCATGTTGTGTGCGGGATACAGCGTGAAGCTAGAATTAAAAAAATAAAACATTTTCTATTTAGAAATATAATTCAGATCCAAGAAAGAACATGAATTTTTAAAACCATAATTACGTTCTCGGGCACCGTTTCAATGGGGTGACCAGTTCTTAAAACGTTGATTTAAAACAATAAAATTGCGGCAACACTCGTTATGAAATACTTGAATAAATTTTACCTAAATTATTCATCTAAAGAAATCTCTGGATGAATATTCAAAGTTTGTACGCAGTTGTTCTTAGAATTTTTTGGCTTCTAATTGGACTTAAATCTAAAATGCCTGGAGCGTTACCGGTAATGTGATCCGAAATACCAAGGACATTCGTAGTCTCGTACCCGTGTTACATAGAAACATAATATTTTTTTATTTTATAAGCGAAATAGAAAACTGATCTGATGAAGTATCTAAACACCTACAATAAATGTACATTTTAATAATCTTCATTTTCATATGAACAGTAGCTAGAAAGGAGTCTGCGTATCTTATCAAAACCTTAAGTATTTATATAAAAAAAAATTGACAATAAAATTAAAGAAGAAAGACTGATCAAAGGCTAGTTGACTTAGTGCAACGAACTTAAATAGTTCATCATTAACTAAAGTGCCAAATTATTTTACTATCAACCAAAAAAAAACTAAAATAATAAATCAAACAATTGAAATGAATAACAACAAGTGTTAAAAACATAAACTCCTTTAAATTAAATTAAATTAAAACAACTGGCAACATAACATATCAAAATGGGTGAACAAATAAAGAACATTTAAAATTTAAACATAATATAAGGCACATTTAGTGCGCGTTGCGCCGCGCGAGGCGCCGCCAAGCTGGGCGAACACGCGGCAATGCTCGCCGTCGCCATCTGCTGCATCCTGGTACTTCTGCTCGTCTTTATCATCCTGATCATTGTGGTCGGGCAGAACATGGAGGTGAAGGGCGGTTCATAGCAGCTGAAAGGTAAATATATTATATGGAAAGATATAGTGTGTTAAGTTAAGATGTTAAAATCGTAAACATCAAAGTGGCTGTTTGGTATTCACATTTTTTTTTTTTTTAGCGCTGTATCCCGCACACAACAGGTAGGCACAGGGAATCTAATGTTAAGACACACCGTTCGCGGCTTTAAGACGACTAAATTACAATTGCAAATATATTTTATCATGTTTTTTCCCGCATAGCATGGTGGTAAAAGAGAATCTAGTGGTAAGACACACCATTATCCATTTTCTGCCCGAAATCGACAGACACATTGTGTGTGTAATATTTAACACCGCGCTTTGTCTTAGGTGACAGAGAAAGAAATGAAAATAAACTATATAATTATTCACCCGAGTGGAAATGGAACCCACAAACATCACATTTGGAGCCAGACGCTGTCTATAACAGCCTCAAATAAATATAATATACTTTAATAATATACCAATGTATAATTATATTGTATAAAAATGTATAAATATGAATACTGCAGTGTTTGAAATTGAAGTACTCTAAATGCTTAAAATTATACGCCATACATTTATACAAATTGATTAAAAATATTTTATTTATTAGAATATAATGTGAACGTTTTATAGGTCGCTAAAGTATAACGCGAAAGTAATTCTTTAGCATTTTAGTGTATCTCACCTCAGGCTTTAGACAGCTCATTCGACGTAGCAAGCATCCAATTTACACAAACGAGTTCTGTATTGAGTTGGAAACCTTAACAAAGTTTCGATGCACTACAAACAAACAATACAAATGGGATTGGGCAAAAGAAAAAGTCGAACTGTTTGTTCCCTGATTTAATTCTCGCCATCAGCTGCGTTTGTTTAGTTTGCCTTTGTAAAACTTATTATGATGTCTACCACTTACAACTAAAACCCACTCAGTTCGAAAACCTTTTGATTGAGCATAAAACTAATGATTTATATTAAAGCAAAAGGTCACGACTTGTTTTTCTAAACTTATAATATTATTAATATACTTGGTTTGTTTGCTTAATACTACAAGACATTTTCCTAAAATTAATAAATCTAAATTATTTACTACATAATAACTGAATAAAATTTGGTAAATATATATAGAGGGACAAGTACTGTACATTTACAAGTGAAGAAATGATAAAAGAAATAAAATGTTTACATTTCAGCTGTATTTGACGGGACAGTTTGCATTGTATCTGTTATATAATATTCAAGAACAAAGGCAATCCTACTTTATTTTTATCCTGAGAGGGCGGAGAGAACAAAAATAAGCAAACAACAATCATCGACTCTCGTGCTAAGCCTCTGTCAAGAGTTACAATCACGTACTCGAGAATTTTTTTAATTAAAACTTCTCGTGATTTACTTTTCAAAGTTAGAAAACATACATATTAATATACGTTACGAAATTTATTTTAATAATCTGTCTTCATTATTTATTATCTGTATATCTTCATTGTACTTATAACATATGGAGTTCATTTGTTATTTGTAATATGTTCATGTATTTTTCATTTTGTATAATATAATATTCGACATTTGACTTCACTTTGTCGAGGTGATACTTCACGTGGACTACGAAAATCTATATCTTCTAGTTTCTCCTATTTTTATAATAGTTTATATTATTATAAAAATATAAGAAATCTTTACTTTTTTAAATAAATTGTATATTATCATGCTTTTCGTTAGAAATCCTACATGAAAATATCTCCTCCAATATCTTCCTACATAAAAAGATAAACTGCATTTGAATTTTATCTTGTACATTTTATTGAAAAATTGGCTTGAAGTGAATCAATTTGTAGAATTAATTCGATTACATTGTAATTAGTTAATTGGTTAAATCGGTAATCGATGAATTCGATTGAATTCCTTAGGTTATGTCTTGGCATAAAAAATATAAACATTAAAAAAACTAAGGATGAATTATAATATTTTAAATTTAAAACTTTTTTGAACATTTTAAATGTTATATAATTTATTATGATTCAATTTAAATATAATTATTTATTACAATTTCCATATATACATTTAAAATGTATCTATGGAATGTACAGTAGACTGATACAATACACATACAAAGAACAGAAGTTATTCAAAAAGCCTCAAAATGACAAACGCAGGTTTGTCGCCAAAAGTTTGCTAATAACGAAATATGTATAGAAATTTTGTCGGAAAGCGAACATAAATGAAATTCTAAAACTTTCATAATATGACAAGGGCGTGTCTAACTTCCTGAACTGACAGAAATGAAACAAGGCGTGGTCAGTTTAGACATAGTTTTTGTGATAGTGTTCGTGAATTGTGGGAGATAACTAGACTAAAACTCAAATTGTTGGTCAGAATTACAGGTTTGTTCGAGCAATGTGGATGGAAATACTCGTAGCTTTAGTCAAATAATTGTTTAGCTCAAAGAGCTATTTTATGTAGCGTTGAAGTTTAAGCATACTTTGAATATATTCTTTTTGGTATATGAAATATAATATTTCTATTACTGATTATTATCTTATCTGTAACATTACAAATCAATGTAAGTTTTACTGGTACCTTGTAATTTAATAAGACGAAATATTAAAAACTTTTTCAAACATACCTTATTTTTGCTCGTCGTGAGTGTATGGTTAGTAAATATAAATCAGTTTCAACAATATTACAGTCTTTTCAGGTTCTGGCATAAACCAGAAATTTGATCGCAGTATGAGATTGCTCTGGAAATCCATATGAGCGTTAGTATTTTTTTTATGGAGAAGTGACAAAAATACTGTCTTGTATGTTATTTTTTAGATGGGGGGTACCTATATTCACCTCATTAAATTTATGTATACCAAAAAACGTTAATGCTTATATTTAGACATTACTGCTAATCAATTATTACTATCCAGAGGCCACCGTGGCGCAGTGGAATACCGTCTGACTGTAATCGCGATTGTTGTGTGTTCGATTTCCACTCAGGGGAGTAACATATAAACTATTTTCATTGCTCCGCTCCGGAAAGAAGACAAAGCGATGCGGTGAGTTCTGCCACTCTAGATAATGTCTTGATTTCAGACAAAAAATGAATATCGGAGTGTCTTGGCACTACGTTGTCTCTGACCATGTTATAAGTAGTGTTGCCCAAATTCAGTCTTGGTCTTGCAGTCTTGGTCTTGTTCTTGCGTTTTTGCAAGACCAAGACCACGAACAAGACCGCGTATTTTTAGCAAGACCGAGACCAAGACTGACCGTGCAAGATTTGAGCAAGAACAAGACATAGCCTGCAAGACTCTTGCGTCTTGCAGCTAGGACTTAGCGCTATTTCACTGAGTATTTGCCGCTTTTCGTAGTTATTTTCTAAAGCATCATTAGTAATTAGAAAACATAGAAATAGGTTAAATGATGAGTCAGCCAGATGGTTACTTTGTATTAATTGTTGGTCAAAAAAATTTATATAAAGTATCATAACCTAATGATAAAGCTGTTGATTAGTGTTGTATTTTATTTTTTGTTCAAATAAATGATAAATCGTAAAACTCTTTTATTACATTTCTTATAAGTTGAGGGTTCAATCTCTTTCTAGACAGATAAGTATTGTTCTTTAAAATACAGTCAAGTTATTGTAATTAATTTGTTTTTTTACATGTTTTAGCAAATGTAAGCTTATAAATCATAAATGTTTATTAAGAAACAGTTACTTCCATGGAAAACGACATATAGGTCAGTTGATTTTTCGAATTTCTTATCAAATCTTCAGTTATTTATTAATCTGATTGATCTTTACTATGGCTATGTTAATTCAAGCTCACAATGTTCCAATTCTAATACGTTTTTCAAGATTTAAAGTAAACTTTAATAAATAGTAATTGCAAGACTTGCAAGACTCTTGCTGCAAGACCAAGACCAAGACCAAGACTGGGAGCGCAAGACCAAGACCAAGACCAAGACCAGGTGTATTGGCGCAAGACCAAGACCAAGACCAAGACCAGGTGTATTGGCGCAAGACCAAGACCAAGACTCGCTAAGTCTCGTCTTGTTCTTGCATTTGGGCAACACTAGTTATAAGGGAATAGTGTAAAAAATTTAAATGAATACGCTTTTAAATTTCCATTTTCTTGTACATTCAAACTAGAATTTCTAAATACATTTATCACAAGTCACGGAAATTAAACAGAATCAATCAAATACAAAACCGCTGAGAAGTAATCGTCGTTAGCGGCTATGACACTTCAAACGGTAATTGATGTTCTATTTTAATGAGGTTAACTTATTTTAACTTGCAATTATAATTTTTAATCTTCATATATCTGCCGCATTTAGTATAAAAGGCAAAAAAATAGTGCTAAGACTTCGTTCATCACTATTTGACTATGTAATAGTACAGACATGTTGAGTTTTAGAAATTAAGGGCGCGGCGTAGGCAGAGGGAACCTAATATTAAGATACTCCGTTCCCTACTTTCCGCCGAATTCGGAGGCATTGCGTGTTAAGTGGCGGAACTTAACGCCGCGCTTTACCTCGCCACCAGAGCGAAGGAAATGGAAATATTAAATATTTCCACTCCTCGAGTGGGAATCGAACCCACAACGAGTCGTTTACAGCCACACGCTTGTGCCACTGGGCCACGACTGGCCACTAGAATAATTAGAGAACATAATAACTAGCTAGACGGCCACAAGTTACTTTCTCTCTGACTTGCTATTGTAAAAATCTAAATAAACTATACATCTCCTAAGTACAAATTTACATCATAAAAATTATAAATTATAATCGAATATTGATATAAACTCACTTTCGTTCACGTCCCCAGCACGTAGTTTAGCGGAAATGGAACAGGAGGTACCCATATAGATCTCGCGTTTCGTTTCCTCCCCTGAATGAGGCTTGCAATTTTATGAAATGACTAACTTTCTGTCATGACCTCGTTTATCACTGGTAGATTTATGGATACACCGCTAGTGTCAATTTACATATGCAAAGTCATTTTGTATGTAATATCGGTATCATTTAAAATATAAAACTTTTTACATGTTTTGTTTTTCCTTTTAAGGCACGTTTCTCTGTATCTACGTGTAAATAATCAGCTTAATCCCATGAATTAGTAAGAAAATAAGTAAAAGGCAGTTGCTTCTTTCAACATTTGTGGAAAATAGGAAAACAAAGAACGGAGTCACTAATTTATAGCCACTCTCTACTCTTATCTGCCTCTGTCAAAGTATAGTAAGCATTCAAAAACTTACTACACCTTACAATTTCTAATAATGCATTGTTACAATATATGAGATTTCCCTACAAAATGCTTAAGGTGCCTTAATTGTACAACGTTAAATATGTTTTTGACAAAATATTTAATATCTTTAATGCTTTGAAATTAACACAAAGCTTACAATATAACAATACATCAAAGGAACTGAACGCTTAAAAGAGTCGCGTAATACACGTTATTAAAATCGCGGTGTCTTATAAAGTAAAATATTCATAGAGAAAAGCGTCAAAGGCGGTGTATACATTCACGCGAGGCTCACCAAAGCTCCCGATTGAAACCCTATAGCAAGCGATTACACCTAACTTATATCGATATAAAGATATATATTTAAAGAGCCTTCCTAAATAGTTGCCACACCCTATTTCTTTTCATAATATTCGTTCATATCTTTCAATAAGACGCGCTTAGGATGAATAGCGGTTAGGGTTGTGCGTATTTGGTATGTAAGATAATCGATATTGATCTTATTTTTTCTTATATTTTGGATTAAATGTTAGTTAAAGACAATGATGTCGCCTTCTAGAATATTTTAGCCTTTTCCTTTTTGCATATATATTTTCAATAGAATTTAAAATTTTAAGTGAGCGAGCGAGTAAGCAAATACTATCTCATATACCTCTTGAACACATTTTAAAGTAGCAGGCTACCTACGCGGATTTTAAGCGATAAATTTACTTAAAATTGAATTTGAAATCATGACGTTACATCTTTATTTCCAGTCTTTGTTTATTCGAATACCCATTGAGGGGTAAAGCAGGTGTTGGCTCAGCAACATGTTTTTCACTTTATACTGATATGAAAAGTATATTTGAAACACATCGTAGTGTATATACAATTTGTTTGATAAATTGAGTTGAATTCATTGATTTCGGGCGGAAAGTCGGGAAGGGAGAGTCTTGGGCTTGAGCTTACACAAAAATTTTCCCTACAATCTTGCTACGTGGGCAAACGCGTGAAACTAAGAAGCTGTGAATTGAATTGAATAATGCATTATTACAAAAAATATCCAATCTCTGCACTTTTTCTCTATAGAAACTTATCAGTAGAAGTTTCTTCTTTATTATCTTCATAAAAAAGGGTTTGAAAAAATATATTTCTACTATTAACATAATGTATAAAAAGGCTGTCTTTTCTACTACTTAATATTTCATTTTACTTAAAATAACTATATAATAGTTCTTATTAAATATTTTTACTCTTTTCACCACACTACAGTATGCGACATCCAATTTTCACTTATACGCGTTTATTTAGTTAGCAATATCAATATAAAAACAACAGCTGGTATTATCCTGAAAGTGAGAGGCGAGTGTAAACGACGAGGGTCATCGAGATTTGTTCAGATTTCCAATAGATCCGCTATTATGATAACCTTGTAACTGGATTTTGTAATCAAATGCATTTCAAACTGAACTGAAACGCGTAAAAGAGCACGTAGAGCCTACTTATTAAGTTTAATATCTTTTATTTTCAGCTTCACGCTGTATCCCGCACACAGCAAGGAATGAGGAAGGAACCTAGTGTAAAGACACTCCGTTCCCCTCTTTCCACCGAATTCGGAGGCATTGTGTGTTAAGTGGCGGAACTTAACGTCGTGCTTTGCCTCGACATCTGGCAAAGAAAATAGAAATATTACCACTCCTCGATTGGAAATCGAACCCACAAACAGTCGCTTTACAGTCACATTTTATGCCACGACTGGCCCCTAAGTTTAATATAATTTGCAGAATAATATTACTATAAATATATACGAGGCCATCGTGACTCAGTGAGGCAGCGTGTGATTGTAATCGTGGATAGTCGTATATTCGATTCTCATTTGGAGCAATGACTGTTTGAATTATATTTATTTCCGATTTTTAGGTACCTTAGACAAAACGCAGCGTTGAATTCTGTCACTCAATTCATAATGTCTCGATTTCGAAGGAAAAGTGGAGAACGAAATGTATCGACAATAGATTTTTTTTAACTACTCTGCTATGTAGAAAATCTTTGGCTAACTGAAATCAGTTTTCTTGTCAGATACGCGTTTCCTTAGCAACTTATATTTTACTTATTCTAAAGTGTGTATATTAAATACGTAACAGTTTGAATAATATTAATTTTGTTCATTTAATATATTGTTTATTTATTATTATGAAAAATATTGATTTTTTTGGCACCTCTTGTTCATATATTTTGGACTATGTCAAATTTTATACGCTTCTCTTTGTTAGTTATTGTTAGAATTTGGTAAAAATGGGCGAATATTTTTCCCTCACGTATTAACATATAAATTTATCTTAAGTAGTGATATATTATTTTTTAGTTAATATATTCACACAATTTGACCTAGTTGTTGTATATTGTAGTATTAAACGCAAATAGAACTGATAACGAGAATCGTGACTAAACTATAATGGGTATCCATATGAATGTGACGTTTAATATATGCAGATTCTTGACAATAAGAGGAAATGAATATGTTATGTTGTACATATTATATATACCTATAAAGTGTACCTATGTGTACCTTCAATATTTATAAATTTGCCTTTTTTTTAAATATCTGTTTTTAAATGTCAAACTACAAACATACAAAAGTTGTAATAATATTTTTTTCTTTCTTCTTTACTTCAGCCTTAAAGAAAATAGAATAATTTTATTTAAGAAATTAAATTATTCAATCGTATTAGACGTGTTAGTTTTATTGTTCGAAAATACAATAGAGAGGAGAAGAAAGCTGAGGTTTCGAATACTTTTCGGTAGTCAGGGACGTATGTACCTGTAAACACGCATCAAACACATATACATATACGCGATTAACCCAGTTCAAAAATAGGCTAATTCAAAAATGTGTAAAAATCGCTAAAAATAATCAAACTAAACCAAAACTTGTAATTATACGATAATCTTCTATTTTTCCTATGACTAATCCAAAAAAAATGGCCAATCTCAAAACATTTGCCTCAGCTAATAATATCATTGCTTACCTTACAGCTAAATCGGGCCACAATTAATCATAGCAAAAGAACGAAAACGCCGGCGCCGGATTTAATATTACACAATTAAACTAAACAAATGTAGATAACGATTTACCGTCCGATTGTATAGAAATTGCTCAGCCCCATTAGAGATAAACCTTAAATCAGGGGTAGAACGCGGGCGTTTTAGACACGTATTACGTATTTGCATAACAATTCCAATTTTCCAAACAAATACACCGTTGGACCTGCGAAATGTGAGCGGAATTTGGCACAATCTAAATTAAGCCCTGTTTGCACTTTTGCATGGCGACGCGAAATCGTCAACCAAAAATCGTTGCAATGGAGCGCTTTACAATATTGTTTTGAAAGGCGTTTTTGGTTATGATTTTTTTTATCTGTGACACACAGTGTGACCTGATAGATGGATATGGTACTAGAGAAATAGAGGAATCCTAGTAAAATATTGCTATTTTTTAAATAAAATTATTTTTGCATGTCATTTTAAACTTACTAAACACTATTTTCAATATATTAATGAATCTTTGATATTTGACAACTTGTAACTTGAGTTTGTCTATAAACATGAATCACTGTTGTGGTGACGGTGTCGTCGTATTGTAGTAGTGGTGGGAATGTCGTTTTTAAAATATTTTTACAAAGAAAAAAGCCTATTTATACCAAATATTTTTTTTTAACGAAAATCAGCTTTTGCTATTTATTACAGTTCAGCTACACTCTTAAAACTCGGATTACAAACAGATAAAAATTCTAACTAAAAATAAGAAAATTCCATTCTGATATACGATGTATTTCGATTCCCCAAACTAATAAATACAGCTGAGATTAGTTATATATATATACTATCAATTTAAAATGTATAAATAGTTTCATTTAAAATGTGTAAACATTGCAAAAGTCAAATTATTTAATGGGTGTACAATTAACGCATTTTATAAATACGATACGAATACGATACATCAGGGATACGATAATAATTTAAATATGTTTTAATTCGTATTAAAACCAAAGTCCTAAACATGATGCCTTGACACACAATATGAATAAAATTGTTATAAGGGTGTGTAATTGTTCTCTTTTACCTAGAAAATTTCTAAAGCTACGTTTACTAAGAAAATTGAGTGTAGTACGTGCATAAATAGGTATATAAGATCACCTTATATGGGAACATAATAGACAAAGTGGAAAGCGAGCTTTTGTTGAAGCGAAGTATTAAATAAAGTTATAAGCTTTTGCATTTTTATTATAAAATGTAAAACATGGAACACACACGCCCTATATCCCTTAATTCTTTTAAAAGCAGCTCTCAGATACATCTTATATACTTAACAATTCAACAATGCAATTCAAACGTTCTTTGCCGAGTTCTCTTCGCCGACATCTTTTGAACAAAGCATAACATTGGAACAAGTGATTCTTAGTGCTTATAAAGAGATTCACTCTCTGAGTTTCGTTTACACTCAGATTCTTTTTCATATTTTGAGTACATATTGTGTAATGGAGCAGTTCGGTCAGTTTTAACTATTATCTTAGAGTTTAGGTTATGGTTTTGATTTAGTAATTGTTGTAACAATAAATAGAAAAAATGTTAGTAAATTATTAATTTTATAATATTTTCAAATGATGATAATTATTATACAAGATATATTGAAATGGTTAATTTAGAGATTTTTAACGTATCAATAATTATTGCTAAGCAATAAACACGCACCGTTCACGGAAATCATTTCCAAGAAAAGCAAACAAACAAACGGAATGGAAATCGCGTAAAAAATTTTCAACTTGTTACTCAACATTAGGATGAGTAAGCAAAGTATCATTTACATTTTCCCCTTCTCCAATTTTCCGAGTCAATACCGACTATTTGAATTAAAATTCAAGTCTGCCATTTTTACTTTATTACTTTCAAAAATTAGCCAATAAGTAAAACTGTTATATTTTTGCAGTGTCTCTATGAATAGACAGAGTACTGGACTCTTTGACATTTTAAAAGCTTTATCTTCGCTTTTAATTACGAAGCCATTTGTGTAATGAAGTTGTAATGAATATTTGGTGTTTTTGTTTTAATACCAGCTAGTGACGTTTTAATCAACGCTTATGGAAGGCGCCTGATTCATGATACTGTAATAATGTTTCTCGTTCCAGTTAACTTTCTAAAGTAACTATTTTATTACACATCCACATTTTCTATTATTTTCTTGATAATATTAAATTAAATATTTCATTAGATTATTTCAAGTGTTTTGTGTGATTTTATAAAGTCGTTAATGTCATTTTAAAAGTAATTCAGAATTGAAAATAAAAATAATTCAAAATTGCATTTAAACTTGCTTTTTTGAATCTCCAACGTTGATTCAAGTTCAACGTTGGTTTAATACCCCAAAAATAGAAGGAAACAAAAATAGAAAATCAATAATGCATCGATGATTTAAGTGGCGCTAGGTAAACGTTCCGAATGCTTTTAAAAGTACCTCCGGCATTTTCTATATTTGTATGAAATATTCAGATTATTACACGAAAAAGACTTTAATCTCAACATGAGGTTATTAGTTTTCTTAAATATACCTTAAAATACGACTTAAAAGGTACAGATAGATACTTGAGTAAGTTAAGCGACGAGGACGCCGACAGTTGCCAATGTACTTATAATATAACTTTATCTATTTACTACGATAAAGTCTTCTGGATCCTTTTAAGAACAAACAAGAAACACACAACATAGATTAATGAGTGCTTAGATGTTGGGAAGATAACTAAGAGCGACGCGACAGCTTAGACTTTTATCTGTAAAAAACCTATAAATCTTATTTGCTCCAGCCATACTGGGATATTTAAGAGAAAACTTCATATATTTTAGCTTAATTATTTTTAACTTTAATTCCCTGTAAGCATTTAGAGATTATTACTTTAAATAATTTATAACAGAAATTTACAGCTTAGACGACCACAGATCATCAATTTTTTGATATTATTTTTGACATACTGAAGATCTTAGCCGAATGACAATTAAATGACATGTCAAGTCTCTCTTTTTTGTTAGTCTTATATGATCTGTCTAACAAAAACGGGACACTCGATCTGTCATTTTGACATCGTGGCGTGCAGGATGAATGGTGACCGTCATGCAGTGAGAAATATATTTCAACTGCTGAAAGAGATTTTCCATCAAAGCCTTCAAGAGCCCAGAATCAATATTTGTTCTACAAATATCAACTTTGCCTTGGTAAAGGAAACCGCACATCGCTGGTCACATACATATGTATCAGAAAACCAATATGTAGTATGTCTTTATATAAGCAAGCGATTATAGAAGAGCAAAATAACAATAACTAATATATCTGTGTCTGTTCCATGAAGAAAGCAAATATTTCTAGATTGGATAAAATGGCAATATCATTTTTATAGTCTTCTTCTTGCGATTTCAGATTAATTTTATTATTTATTTAATCCTACAATATTAAGGCCATAGTGGTGAAGTGGGAATCTGACTGTAAACGTGATTGGTTGAGTTTCCTACTCGAGGGACTGATTATATTTAAAATATTTTTATTTTTCCGGTCTGGTACCTAAACAAGATGCAGGGTTGAACTCTGTCACTCCACTCGTAACGTTTAGGTTTCGGGCGGAAAGTAGAGAACAAAGTGTCTTGACCCTAAGTTCTTTCTCTCGTACGACAGCCAAACGGAAAAAAAACGTGAAACTGGTTTATATAAACATATTTAAACAGATTATTTAATGTTTCTAAAATAATTTATAGTAGTCAATCTTATAGGAGAAAAACGAAAGTATAAAAATGTACATTTTTAGTTTAAAATTTTTAAAATTATAATTGAATAAAATATAAAGTAATATATAACGCTACGTGGGCGACCCCGACCGTACCTTAAATTTATTGCAAATTGGCAAGGAACCCTTAAATAGAGATTTTCGATTATACAAGCTATTTTCAAGTCCTTAACTAAAACTCGTTTATTATCCGGATATACCTTCATTAATGCATTATTAGTATAATGTACTCGTATACTCCTATATTTTATTTACGAACACCAAGTACTAATCAAAATAAATTTTCATTTTATTTCAAATATTTTTTTTTAATATGAAATATCTGACTGTAGTTTCAATAGCGTTAGGTAAATTTTTACCATGCATAGTGCGAGGAAATAAGAAGGAACAGAAAAAAGGCTGCAAATGCTTCATCAAGTCTTGAATAACATTGACTATACATATATGTGTCGTAAAAATCTCAAACTTATAAATTTTACAATAGCCAAAATGTTTTAAATTAAATATATATATATATGTGATTTATATCAAAATATATACCAAAATATACTTTATACAGAAAATATTATAAAATTTCTCCACTAATTTGAACAACTAATAAGGCATGAATACTTTAACGGCATAATCTTAATCCTCCTTACATGAGAATGTTCCTTTGACGGCCAAACTCCTCAAGTCGAGTGCTAAATAAAATCGAGGCATTGCCACACAATGCCCATCTTCGATGACGGGGCACTCCAGATACGCTTGAGATTTTTTTTACTCTGACCTAGTTATTTTTATGGCCGTATCAAAGTTGTGACCCAAAAGAACAGCTTATTATCACCCATCTTAAATATCGGCTACAAAGTTTTTCTTAATTGACTTTTTAAAATTAAGCGCTATCTTTTAATTTAGCTAAACAATTGGTGAAGTTTACAGGACGATGGTTAAGAGACTTAATATATTTTCGAGATAAGGTATTGTTGCTTGTTGGGAATTAATATTTTGTAAAGTTTTACAACTCTGTTGTAATGAAATTCATAAAATACCTGCTTATAATGTATTTATACAATATTATTCGTTTTTCGCTGTTTTATACTTGGAATTTGTTTTGCCCATCGTTTAGCCCATTCCGAGCTTAGCAACGCCAGTGTAAGTGTCGACTTCTTCAGGATTACCAATACCAAAACAAAAACGAAGTAATACTTCCTAATTCCAAATGATTTACATATTTAAATTATAATATGCAAATTAGACCGTAAATAAACATCGTCTTGCGTCACTAAATTAAACCTGACCTAATCTTTGTTGACCTATTAACATTCTCGCATGCAGACCGGGAAACAAAAGGCAAGTGACAATAGACCGCCCTTGGGTTAAACGCCAGCCGCAGCCAGCTCGTTTTTATTATTTACCAAATCAAAAGGATTGCCTATTTATAAAGTTCACATATAGTGTACCTAAATTTTCCGAGATGCCGTATATGTTTTTGCAATATTGTTATTCGTATCTATTAAGACGTATAGTTTAACACACAGATTCACGAGCTGGCGGGGCTATTTTGAAAAATAAAGTAGTCTATGTTTACCATGGGTTGTCGTCTGTATTTATGGCAAAATTTATCACAATCTGTCGAGTGGTTTAGATATTCATACCTTATTGTAATCCCTTAGAGGTTGGTTTTTCAAAAACAGTAGCTTATATTTGAGCTTGGATCTTAAACTAATTTCATTTTAAATTTCATTCGAATCAGACCCGGATTGGATACGCCAAATCGGACAGTATATTAGCCGTGAAAACAATTATGTTTATTAAGATAGACAGATTTATTATATTTTTTATAATAGTATTATTTGAGGCTCTGGGTCCAAGTTATTACTAATCAACTCTATAGTTATAGTATAGTTAACTACTATCACGAGAATTTAAATTCACACTGAACGATTCTCTATTGGATCTGAATTATGTTTCCTTTCAATTAGCAAAACGAAACGTTAATGAGTGTATCTGTGTATATAACATTTGCAATTTTGTGCGACGGCCATGGAAGCCGATTATAATGATTGCACATATATGGCGAATATATGTATTTTACTCCGGTTAGGGTCCGTTATCAATTCGACAATGAAAATTAAAAAGAAAACGCTTTAAAGACGCCTAAGAGCAACTCCCATTACCATCGTGGTGCAGTGGAACACTGTGAACGCGATTGGTTTTGCGTTCAGTGTTTGCGACAAACAATGGGGACCATTTGGGGCGGAAAGTGGAAAGCGGGGCAGAAAACTTTTCACCTGAACTTGAGTAGCGGAACTGAACACCGCGCTTTGCCTTAAACACCAGAGCGATGAAAATGGAAATATTAAATATTTCGACTCCTCGGCCAGAGCGAAGAAAATATTAAATATTTCGACTCCTCGGGTAGGAATCGAACCCACAACCAGTCGTTTTGCAGTCACACTTTGTGCCTCTGCTCCACGACTGGCTCCCGAAGAAATCAATTTAAATGAAAATTTTAATAAATGTAATCATTCCCATGAATGGAAATTGAACCCACAGTCATCGCCTTACAGTCAGACGCTGTCCCACTCACGACCTCAACTATTTGGAAACCTTACACTTACACAATTTTATAATTAAATTCAAAAAGAAACAATTTAACAATATGTTCGCTTAAATATAATATAATGTAATATAATTTCATTCTCCATATAAAATTATAAGCCAAAGTTTACTTTTAATGGTAGAAATGGTAGAAGTTCTCGATAACTTTTCTTTCATTACAAATGGAACAGATGTGAGGCTACGGCCTATTCGCGAAGTATTTGTATCAATTGAATTACATTGTTATTTTGGTGCTTGCTTATTTATTCTGATAGTATCTGGTTATAAAAGGAAATTTGGGGCATTTATGGATATAAGTTTATATTTAGATTCCTAAGAATATTTTGTATATTAATAGTCTTGTCTTTTTACGCTTAGGGGCTTCTTATATAATAATACTAGCGGCTCGCTCGTGGCTTCACCGCGTGAACTTCGTAATTGTTCCGTTATATTGTGTTTATGTCTAACCTTGGACTATCAAATGTTCCAAGATTCAATACAATCGGTCAAGTGGTTTATATTTTTCGTATAAATTTTCATCCCCTATTTCAACCCTTTAGAGATTGATTTTTGAAAAAATAAGTCGCCTATTTTGACTTTGGATATCGAACTATTCATTCCAAATTTCATCCAAGCCGTATTGGTAGATTAACCGTGAAAATGTAACAGACAATCTGACTTTCATATTTATAATATTAGTATAGATATAATAAATATATTATGAACTTAAGTTCATAGCCATTCTATGTAATCAGATTTATCCTAATAGAAATGCATTTGATTATAATTAATAATATTAAATAATCGATATGTATATCCTTTTTATATAAAAAAGGCTCCCCACCCTAATTAATGTATAAATTGTTATTCAGTAAAAAAGTTTCCCAGAGCAATTTTGTACTGAAAGTTGTGGACTTTAGCAAGAATGAAAATGTTTCAGTTCCGAAAACAACTCGAAAGAAACTGTTCAAAAACACATAACAAGTACATAAATAAATATAACAAGGTTAAGTAGCTGTTACTTTATAATATATTTAATAAATAACTTATTATTAATAGCCATTGAGGGCGAAATGATTTCATATCATTTTTATTTCTCCGCTCTGGTACCTAAGTCAAAGCGCAACGTTAAGTTACGCCAATGTCTCGGTGGAAAATGGAGAACGGACTGCCTTGACATTAGGTTTTCTCTGTGTACCATGATACGCGGGAAAAAGCTCGAAGTTGTTTTACTTTATTAATATTAAACCATGCAGAGCAAAAAGTCGGTTCCTAGTACATTCTACATTTTTCTATTTAAACGGGTAGGTATGCCAATTCCTATTCCTCCATCTACGTGCACCTACTAGTAATTCGCATAAATGTCTAAAGATTTCTTAACGTGAAAAAAAGGTTACAATCTTTGCACCTATTTGTACATATAGCAGTAGTTATTTAGCGTTAAAGATAATATTTAATTAAAATAATTAAAATGGTCTATGAAATATGAATTATAAGTATTTCCTGAAAATCGCAGGCTCGATTTTCAACCGTCACTTATTTTAGATGAGTCTACCTAGACCGTAGAAAAATGTAGTGGCATAAATATAAGATTATTGTCAAATTATATAAAATCCATAGTTTTACATCTCGTTTATTAATGATCGGTTATAATTTACTTATTTACAAGCAAACTTGAATTCTATTGCTATAATAAGCCGATTTCAGTTCCACAACGCTCCAGTCTGTTCAAAGGCTTCTGTTGAGATAATCCTTATCCAACATTGTACCTAGGAAATCTTAACGTTCACCGTTCGCTTTGTATAGAATCTATTCAGCTACACTGAAATTTTAATACTATAGGAAAACTAAATATGTTAATACAATGAAAATATACGTTTGTGGTTTCATAAATTTGTATATAAAGCAAGTATATTTAAAACTAAAATAACCTAAATAGATTATTTTGTAATTACTTAAAATTATTTTATTTCTAATTATTTTATAATAGCGTATATGCCTTTATAAGTAATTATTTTTCCATCAATATAAATGTATGTAAGTACAACATTATCACTTCTTACTAAGGGAGTTCTAGAAAGCTAAAATTAACATCCCACTCGAGGAGTGGAAATATTTAATATTTCCATTTTCTTCGCTCTTGTGTCGAAGCAAAGCGCGGCGTTAAATTCCGCCAACTAACGCTGCACAGGCACACGCTGTGGTTCTGCGCCACGACTGGCTCCTACATAAATCGCAATTTAAATAACTTTTAACAAAAAACACGATGGTTAATTCCAACATTTATCCTGAAAGATAATCGAATCTACAATTCCCAAGTTACTCCTCTCAAGAGCTAGTAATACTTGTTACTTTATTTGACTTTTAACTAACTGTTTGGATCACTTTTGTAAGAAGGGTTCTCCGAGCGGTTGGGTATTGACATAATCCGGCTAAGGTTTAAATGGAATGCGCTCCGGGTTCGTGTAGTCAAAGGTAAGAGAGTTAATGGTCGCCTTGTTTCCACATAAAACGTTATGTAGTTTTAAGCCTTTTATCATTTAATATGTATATTTTAACAATTTAAAATATTATATTTAGTTTAGAGTTATTCTTAAGCTGTCATGGCGTAATAGGTCAGCGTCTGACTATAGTAGGACGGTTGTGTGTTCGATTCTCGTTCGCAGGAGTCATTATATTTAGTTTTTTAATTTCTTCATTCTTGTACATAACATAAAGCGTGGTGTTGAGTTTTTCCATTCAACACACAGTGTCAATGTCAAAACGAAGTTTTGACTAGACTTTGAGTACTCTTTTAGGCTGAAAAATTGGCGTTGACTTTAGCACAGTCTCAAATTGGGCTGAATAACGGAGAACTGAGCGTTTTGATATGAGGTTTTTTCTTATTTTCAGAAATAAAAGTCACGCCCTGAAATTTACTGAAAAAGATGTCTCAATATCTCCGCATAAATTCATCATTGATTTTTACTATGCTGAATGACGTCTGCATTGAAATAATGCAGATGTTTTGAGAGCAATTGTGTACATTGATTGATGAGTAAAGACTGTCATTGTAAAATTGATGATTTACAAGATTGTTTAATTATGTATTATATATTATATACACAGAAAATCTATTGTAATTCGTTAAGAGACATAATAAGAATGATGTATTTATAATATCGATAGGTATATGTAAATTCGGGCCGTTCTGCTAAATTGTGGCTATAATCCGGCTATAGAGAGTGAGGAGACAAGATTAAATAGTTACTAACTTATCGTAACTTATCAAAGTATGGCAAGTACATAAAATGATAAATGAAAATCGCAATACTTTAAGAATACGTACCGGCACGAACCTGCGCCTCTAAAAGTAATTTTCATAACGAAGTGATGTGTTGAATAATACTTCAAAAATTGCGAAATGCCAAACTATATCTATATTTTTTTGAAGTATAGTTTATACCGTAATACAAAAATGAACGATACGAAAATTTTGAGTAATCCATACTGATGACTCTCTCTCGTGTGAAATGTTCGTTTTGTCTGAAATTGAAAATTTTTCATAAAGATCCTTTGTAAAAGATGTGTCGATTGTAAGTAATTGTACCATAGTAGAATGTGGACGTACATGGTTGTAGGTATATTAAAGAGAACATACGGTTAAAAACATGCATATTTTCACATTTTCACATGCTTTTATTTAGTATGCAATATTTGCATTTTTGTTCGGAAGGAATCTTGCAATTTCATTTGAATCAAAATAAAACTAAGCGTGTATGCAAAATTTTGAGCTGAAATTTTGCATACACGCTTAATTTTATGACTTTATCTGTGTGATATTATTCTAAACACAACATGGCGGAACAATGAAGATGGCGGACTAATGATTTTTAATACCCTCTTACAATATGGATAACAATTGACAGAGGATGATAAAAATAAGGTTTTATATTTTTTTTTATTTAATTTTATTTTTTTTACTATACAATACCATGTAGGTAAGCTTGTTACTATTAGTATTATGTTTAAGATTGAGATTCAAAATGTATCTATACACATCTAATATCTTATTATTGTCGAATATTTAGTAATTTCTCCTCATATTTAGTCTATTACAAATAAATCATTTCAATTACATGATATGCTACATAAAATAAATTAACAAGTAAAAAAAACGTTGCCCTCATTTAATTTAAATAGAAACACTGTATGTTAAGAAAACAATAACCTTAGAAATCATATGAACATTTAGAACGATCTCCGTACATCTGAGCCACAAAGATATTTCTTACTACGGTCCGTATAATAACAGATAATAATAAATGTTTTTTTTTATTTCTAACCACATCAGAATTATAGTAGTATTATGTACCTGTGCATTTATTAAAGTAATTAATATTTACAGATGATATAAAAAAGAAGACCAAAAGCCATGAAAGTCCCCACCCACGTAAAAAAAAGACAATAAGTCTCAATGTCACTTAAAAATGTGCGCGTGACGTCACTACGAAATTGAAAATATTAGGTCGAATGCTAACAGCCCACGCTTTATCTTCGGAACCGACCTAAAAGTAACCAAACCAATTAATCAATTATTTAGGTACAATTAGAATAAATTGAATTTACATGAGTTTTATGTTATCATAATAAAGAATAGAACAACCGTCATGAAACAAACACTTTTAGTCTAGTTAGAAAAATTATAGAGTGAAATGGCGAATAGAGAGATTTATAGATCTCTTACAGAAGAGATCTATAAATTGAGATTATAATTAATAAAGACAATTTGAACATGGTCAATGGCGTAATGGCGTAAAAGAAAGTCGTTTTTTTTCTTCGTTTTGCACTTTTCTCTCGCATAGCAGTCTAGGCCCTGCTAGAGCACCCAGTCATGACGATACTTTCTCCATTTTTAGTTCGCCTTTAGAGTTCGAGGTATTGCGTGTTCAGTGGCGGAGCTCAGCGCCGCGCTCAATCTATAGAATAGAATAGAAATATGTGGCATAGAGGAACGTGAGTCCATTTCCCGATCAGAGGAAAAGTTATATTTAAATAATTTTCAATTACCACTGCGTGTATAAAAAGGAGTGACATGATAATATAAAACTTTAGCTATCACGAAATGTAGAAAAAAGCGTGAAGTGGTAAGAAACAGATTCAATATCGTTTCAGATTTTGTTCCTTACTTACACATTTATAAAGTTTTAGTAATTTTATCAAGCTACATTATTGTTAACTTATTTATAGATTCACAATAGATCTTCTAGCAGATCAAATGAAAGACATAAATCGTCAAGTTGTAGCTAAGCGCGTCATCAGCTTGCGTCCATTCATCTACCGTTTCATCCAACACTGTCAATGTACGAATGGTGCGACGTAATTAAAAATCAATCATCACAGTCGGCATAACGACTTTAGAGATGAATCAAATATTACCGTATTAATTTTTATTTTCATACATATTCTGGCTTGGTTTCTTTGTTGTGTGTATGGATATTATTAATATGCCATTTAATCTTCTAATTTCCATAAATTTAAATGTAATTATAAGTTAATTAGGACATCGTCAGGTAGTGAAACAGCTTCTGACTGTAAACGCGATTAATTTTAGAATCGTTTCCTTTGCGGGGGAATGCTTATATTTAAACTACTGTGATAAAACAAAGCGCGGCGTTGAGCTCTGCCATTAAATAATCTTGAATTTGAGCAAAAAGTGGAGACATTAGTATTTTGACATTAGATTACCCTGTACGGAAAAAAGCGTGAAGCTGAAAAAGTACCCCTTATCGAGGAAACCCATTGCGAATTTGCGACACCCTGAATAACCTTGCGCAGATTTTATTGTAAATGAGAAAAAATGAATTACCATTTAATCTAATTTAGCCCAAATATTGATAAATATACGAGTATGAATAACATTTTTTTAAACAGTGAAGTTGCCATTTACTTAGATGATTAATTATAGGTACTCTTACTTTATCAGTCTTAAAACTTCCTTTTGGTTCTTTATAAAAGTTCTAATGCCAAATATATATTGATAATATTTTCTTAATAATATATCTGTTACATTTTAAGTAATCGATTGCGTTCGAACCTTTTAGAGATATTTATGTAAGTTAAAAATGTTGCTCCAGAAGTCGCTAGGAGTTAGTCTTGAATAATATATTCGCTTCAAACTGTAACTCGATACAGGAGGCATTTAGAGCTTTCCAATGTATAATGCAATACTTCTTTAAAAATAAACCTTATAAATGTTTTATAATGTATAAAGCAGCTATGACGTCTTTGAGGCAGTGTTAGGCAAAATATAATTGCAATTAACAATTAAATATTAACAAGTGCATTTATTTGTGCGAAAATCAAAAGTAACAATTAATTAATTGTTAATTGTAGTGTAATAAGACAAATAAATAACCTTTTTAAGCTGTTTTTCACAAAACAGGAGAGTCAGAAAGCGAAACTAGTATCTAGACACTCCGTCTTCAGCCGCTACTACTGGAGATATTATAAATTAAGTAGCGGATCCCAACGCCGTGCTTTTACCGCGTTCACCAATAAAATTATGACCATTCCACCGCGTTCGAATTATACCTACAACACTAGCAAGAGCGTTCACACTCAGATGCTATCGCATTACACCACAATTGAAGGATTCAAAGATAGATGGAGACAGACAGGTTTTTTTTAGCTTCACGCTGTATCCCGTACACAACAGAGTCGGCAAAGGCAACCTAGTGTTAAGATACTCCGTTCTCCACTTTCCGCCGAATTCTTAAGTTCGACACCAGATCGAAGAAAATGGAAATATTAAAATGGAAATATTCCACTCCTCGAGTGGGAATCGATTCCATAAACAGTCGCCTTACAGTCACACTTTGTGCCACTGCGCCACGACTGGCTCCATATTTAACATCAACACACTTAAAATTGTTTTCTGGTTCTACTCATCATCCTGGTACGGACATGTTAACGCCATGGAAGCATTGTAAACTAAATCGGACACAAGTGCACATTTACAAGGAAATCGGGCAGTAAAAAGAGATATAGATCAATGATACAAAATTGATGGACAAAAATGAAATAAATACCTACAATAAATATTATATTGCCGAGAGAAGATTTTGCAAAATAAGTTGCCTTAGTTACCTTTCAACCCTTACCTAATACATACTTGACATTTTTATTCTATCCATTTCTCACCTGAGTTCCCTACGCGAATGCCATATTTGATATAAGAGTAAGTTGCCGAGTGGGCGCGGTCGAGTGGAAAGTGCGGGCGTTGGATTCAGGAACTATACTCCATATATTACGAAACTTCACAAATTTCTATTGAAATCATTTTGCTCGGCTGCCGCTTTTTCAATATAACGACGTCGTTGATTTGTTACACAGTGATATTTTAACGATCCGAAGAAAAGGATATAATATGCTGGCAAGAACCATCTGATACAGGTAAAGCTACAACGAAAATGGTGACAACTTTTATCTAGTATTATTTATAAATGTATATTGCGAATCCATTTACCACTCTAATAAATATTTCTGTTGCGAGTGTGTCTATTATTTATTTTGATAATTTAAACAACGTCGCGTAACAAATACAATGTCGCGTTTTGTTTTGCGGAGAAAGTTATGATTATTCCTCCGAATGGGAATCAAACCCACGACAAATTACGATTACAGTTAAACGCTATCAAACTACGTCACAATGGTCTATTATAAATTAAATTAAAATTAAATAGCTTCACGCTATATCCCACACACAGCTGGGTAGGCAGAGGGAACCTAGTGTTAAGACACTCCGTTCCCTACTTTCCGCCAAATTCGGAGGCTTGCGTGTTAAGTGACGGAACTTAACGCCACGCTTTACCTCGACACCAGAGCGAAGAAAATGGAAAAATAATTTCCACTCCTCGAGTGGGAATTGAACCCACAACCAGTCGTTTACAGTCACAATCTTGTGCCACTGGGCCACGACTGGCCACAACTGGTCTATTATAGAAATTATAATAATAATATTTAAATGTACCAGGCATATAATGAGATAGATATTTCACAATGAATAGAGCAAAGCCATTGTAATAATTACCTGTTATATTTCAAGCTAACGACTCTCGCTATGCACCATTTTGTAGTCGCTTTAAAACAAAATGGCTGAGTTTCCGCGCCCTACATTTCAAATTATGCATCAACTCCACTGAAGCTCAAACGCCTGCACACCTTAATATGAATATTCATAAATCTTAACTAAATCTCTATTAAAGGACGAATTCAACATTCATTTAATTCAAATGAGAAATGTTAATAATATAATTAGACTTTATTAAAATGATATTTGATTAAATTTTGATTTGCTAATTGTATTATTAGGATTATGGACATGAATCGAATTCAGTGGTTAATACAAACATAATTATTATATGGGCCAGTCGTGGCCCACAAGCGTGTGACTGTAAACGACTGGTTGTGGGTTCGATTCCCACTCGAGGAGTGGAAACATTCCATTTTCTTCGCTTTGGTGTCGAGGTAAAGCGTGGCGTTAAGTTCCGCCACTTAACACGCAATGCCTCCGAATTTGGCGGAAAGTAGGGAACGGAGTATCTTAATACTAGGTTCCCTCTGCCTACCCTGCTGTGTGCGGGATACAGCGTGAAGATAATTATTATTAAAAATATCAAGCCGTCATGTCACCGAAAACATGTCACAGTTGAATAAGCACAATAGCTTTTGTGGTTTCAAATCCAAATCGGGGGTGTATGATATATTACGGCTAGTTCTACGTTTGTTCTAAAAGCTAGCTTTATTCAAACCACTCAGTGATTCTAAGGCAATGTCTAACTGCAATCGGGACTAGCTGTGCGTTTGATTTCCGCCCGGAGGAATGATCGTAATTAAATTATTTACATTTCTTCGCTTCATTTCCTCTCGTAATGTCTATGAATCGAGTTGAAAGTGGCGAGTGGAGAAATATAATCTAATGTTAAGAACACTAAATTCTCTCTGACTACGTTGCCATGGGGGAAAACGCGTTTTAGTTTCACTCTAAGATAAGTAGATAAAGATAAAACTTATTACAGAATCCCTGTTGGTTAAACTAGTGGAAGTTATGCTTAAAAAGTCCATCCATTGTGCTTTTACTGTCTGCTTTATCGACACTGACTGATTAGAATTTAAGGTAAGTAAGGACTTATGTGAGACCTCACATGAAGGCAAGGAAGGAAATATGCAACAATCTGTTTTTGAGTATTCCTTAAATATACATAGTCTACCTTACGATGATACATTTTTTTTGTGGGTTCACGCTGTATCCCGCACACAGCAGGGTAGGCAGAGGGAACCTAGTGTTAAGACACTCCGTTCCCCACATATACACTTATGATATGACATCATTTATAATAATTTATAAAGTATTTTAGTGACTAACGTAACATTGATTCTAAGTCCGTTAATTACAATGAGCCAGTGGGCGCGCTCACACACCATTTACTTAATTTCACTGAAATGAGGCAGCGCTTAAATTTACATTGATTTAGCTCATTAGCCCCCACATATTCAATAAATCACTCGTATTACCGTATTTCTGTTCCGTCATATTGAATATTGCATCGAAAGGTAACAATTATTGTTCGCTTTAATTTTGCTCCACGTGAAATTACGAATGTCCGTCATATATGTACTATACTTGTTCTTCATTATAATATTTGATTAATTCATTTATTTTGATATTGAAACAATATAATCAACGTAGTTTCTAAGTTCAGATTTTGAGACAAAACGCTCCGCTCTATAGGTACTCTATATCCTGTATCTGTATCGTATATAATCTAGTTATTTTCCGATTGCAAATCCCACATCCAGACGTTTTTAGTGTAAGACTTTATTCTGCTGCGTATTTTTATAATCTTTTTTTTTTTAGCTTCACGCTGTGCGGGAGCACACAGCAGGGTAGGCAGAGGGAACCTAGTGTTAAGACACTCCGTTCCCCACTTTCCGCCGAATGCGGAGGCTTGCGTGTTAAGGGGCGGAACTTAACGCCGCGCTTTACCTCGACACCAGAGGGAAGAAAATGGAAATATATTTTCCACTCCTCGAGTGGGAATCGAACCCACAACCAGTCGTTTTACAGTCACACGCTTGTGACACTGGGCCACGACTGGCCACTATAATCTTAGGTAGATATATATTTAATAAAAGATAGTGTACTTGCTAAAATTTAGGCATATTACTCATGATGCAGATCATAAACGTGAAGGTTTTTTAAATTTTCCATACTACAAATTTGTCTTCCATAAAGTTGAATGAATTTAAGAAATAGTATTATTAATAATAATTAGCTGTTTATAGAATAACCGTCAAATTAAGACTGACTTTAAAAATTAAACAGGTTAAGTACTTATTTACGTTACTATTAAAATATTCATAATTCAATTATTTTACCCTCAAAACTTTTATAATTTATAATTGCCCTAACATTTTGACTCTAATAACTTAAAAAAAAAAAATTTTTACAAAATTCCTACGTTAACTTTCAAACAATATAATCTTCTTAAATGATTACAAATTGCAAAACTTAAGAAGAAGAGTGCATTGGACAAGAGCTATCGCGATATCAGGTGCTCGTCGAGCGTTTTAATAATTTATAAGGCTTGACTTTAAGTAATGGAGTTGTGGTACGAAAAACGACCATCATCTATTCTCACTATAGATTGATTATGCAACTTATTTGTGAATAACTTGTAATTTGTTGAATTGAAAAAGAATTTGGAAATATTTAAGTATGCATAATGTGTATAAATTTTGATTAAGGTGTCAAAACGATATTCTGAAGCATTCTGAAGCATGAAAGCATTTAAAAGCAAAAGGGACTAAATATGACGTCATTTCGGTATCTAGGTATTTTGATCTACTCTCTAAATATTTTGATTTGTCAATTATTTTTATTTGTATTTTCATTTTTTTTTAGCTTCACGCTGAATCCCGCTAGGCATAGCAGGGTAGGCAGATGGAACCTAGTGTAAAGACACTCCGTTTCCCACTTTCCATTGAATTCGGAGGCATTGTGTGTTAAGTGGCGGAACTTAACGCCGCGCTTTGCCTCGACACCAGAGCGAAGAAAATGGAAATATTAAATATTACCACTCCTCGATTGGGATCGAACCCACAACCAGTCGTGTACAGTCACACGCTTGTGCCACTGTGCCACGACTGGTCCATATATTATGATGTTCCTATATTTTGCACCTAACAAAAAATAAATGACATATGCACATCATGTCATTAAATTTATATTCTACATTTGAGTAATAAAATATATATTTTTTTTATTTCTTCTTTAATAACAATCTAGAAGCTTATATAAAGAATATAGTAGTTTATATAAACAGAGAATATAAATTCATAATACACGTACAATGGTAGAGACAAGTAAATAATTAATGGGAATCAGGTGTCCCGGCCAGATAACGCAGAAATCACTTTAGCCGCGTCTTATGGCATTATCTCCGTAAGAACCTTAGATTATACTTTGGGAAACCGTCGTAATAGTCCTTTTTCATATTTTTTTCCGTATATTTTTTTCGTCTACAAGAAATTATGGTTGACTTTTATATCTGGGTGCAATAAATAATGTTTATTTACGAGTCGTTTATTTCTTTTAAGCTAAACATGTATGTCTTTTTTTAGCTTCACGCTGTTTCCCGCACACGCAGAGGGAACCTAGTGTTAAGACACTCTGTTCCCCACTTTCGGCCTAATTCGGAGGCTTGCGTGTTAATTGGCAGAATTTAACGCCGCACTTTACCTGGACACCAGAGCGAAGAAAATGGAAATATAATTTCCACTCCTCGAGTGGGAATCGAACCCACAACCAGTTGTTTACAGTCACACGCTTGTGCCACTGGGCCCTGGAACATGTATGTATTTATGCTTAAATTTTTGTAAGTGTAAAACAGAAGAAGTAGAATAACTTGAGATTTTTAAATTTACCAACTCTCGAACTTTTTACCTATTTGGATATTGCTTGTATAATTTGGCTGAATTTAGCAGTTATATTGTATACAGTGAATATCTGTTTTCAAACTAGATTTTTAAACTTGATTAGTAGCGGGTTTGCTTTGAAAAAGATTTGTTTTAATTTAGACTAAAAGTAGGAATAATCGTGATCGCAATTAAGTAAGAAACTTTTAAAAATAGTCATAAGTTTTTAGTTTTTCGCTTTTACCGCATAAAAGGGTAGTGTTACTACCTAGTGTCAAGACACTCCGATGTCAGGAAACAATCGTAAAGATAATAAAATAAAGAACCTTTAAAAAATATCAATGAGAAAAAAATTTAAAAAATAGCCGGCCAAATTTCGACGATGGAAAATTCAGAAAAGTCATAATAATTACATGTGTGTGTACAATAATGTTTTCCATTCAACGGGAATATTAATGAGTGTAGTCAGACGTGTGTATGTACGTACATATATGTAAATAATGTGACGTCGTTACTGGGTTGGGGATAATGTAATTAATTACGATTAAAGGTTGACACTGGTAACATAGATTACTAAGACGTGAGTAACAGGTTCTATTCCAGGGCACATATTAAGATATAAGTAACATTATTTGCCAAATGTATGTCAGTAAAGTTAATCATTTTATATACAGTGGAATTGTTATAGATAAAAGTGTTAAAAAATAGTGGTTTGTAAATATAAATAGTCAAAAAGTACCTAGTGTTAAGACATTTTGTTCTCCACTTTCCACCTGAAATGAAGACATTGTGTGTTGAGTGGTGGAACTTAACGCTATGCTTTTCCTTACTAGAACAGCATAATTTTTTGGGGGCACGGGTTATTCCTTCCACTGCTAGGTATTGTCCCAGCTCTCCTTATTCCCACCCATCCTTATCCCTTCTTCACCTTCAAGGACCGCAACACATTCACAACTCCTCTAATGTTGAAGATGTACGTGGGGGAAGGTACCTAGCTACCTACGATCAGATAGTCATTGGTGGAGGTGCTCGCTTGTCCCCTTTTATAAATAAAAAAAATATTGAAAATAATATGAATATGTTCATTCTTTCGAGTGGGAATCGAAGTCACAACTAATCGCATAATAAGACGCTATGTCACAGCGAAATAATGACCTCTAATTTACTTTAAGAAATTTTAATGTTAATATTATATTGGATATACTTGCACTATTATACAATATCTGCACATTCAATTAACAGATTCTCGTATTTACAAAATCAAATCTAATCCAATTGCATTAATTTTGTCTTCATAATTTAATTTACATCGTGATAAATGGTAACACAAATAGTACCTACGTATTACCAGTTTCAGTTTCCAAAGTCAGGTATTTGTTCTCCGGACTAGACCACATACAAATTCAACTGTCGTCGTTCTATTGTACTAACAAATAAACCTAGCAGTGCTTGTATACGTGTGTATATGACAATCGTGACAGAAATTATAAATGAATTTCTAGTTATTATTTTAAATAACATAAGTATGAAATAATAAATAAGACAAAAATTAAAAATGTCTTTTGTTTGGACGTCTCTTAGTCAGCCATTATATACTTATTGCCACTATAATCTTCTTTAATAATTGCAGGTATATTTCTAATCTATTGTAATTTATCAACGCATTGTTACAATTTTTTTAAGCAACATCTTCATTTTAAAAGTCTTATATCAAAATAACTGGCCCTTACTCTAATATCTTAATAAACATTTTTATCTTAATTATTATTTTTTTACTCTTCCGATTTAAACTTGTGTGAATTCGACTTACATTATTATCGTCCAATCGTACTTACCACATGGTTTCAGTGTTTGTCATATTACGAGAATTTTTTTTTAGCTTCACGCTGTAACTCTTGCGGGGTAGTCAGAGAGAACGGAGCGCCAAACGCTATGGTCCCTGCATCTTCTTTCGCCTCGTCCACTGTCATCACCTCTCCGAGGGGTCCTCATGATTTTTACGTGATCTTCCTCCAGTGTCGTCGATACTGTGCTTTCGAAGGTCAACCAAGGTCTCCCCCTGCCTCTCTCACTACTCACGTTTGCTTCATATATCTTACCATTCTTCCATCACTCATCCTCTCGACGTGCCCAAACCACCTGAGCACGCCCTTACGAGGAAAATAAAATATCTTTTACGTAGCATTGCCATAGTTTTCATAATATTTACGTGAGCACTTTAACTGAAAAGTATTTAACATAGTGAAACATGAATTATATTATCCAGTAAAAATCAGTCCATCTAATATATAATAACAATCGCGGTAGCTAAAGAAATTATTATGTACATACATGACATACTTGATTACAGGTAAGTCTGTTTACTGCGAATATATTAGCGCATTGTCTATTCATGTCTCATTACCGTAAACTCAATCAACTGGAATATTGTTCTAATATCAGTATCTGTTTATTTCAAGTTATAAGTAAGTAAAACGAGTTTATTAAATTATATTTGTAAATAGTAGAATCGTTGACGGACTAAAACAGGGTTACCTTAGCTATGTTACTTTATTCTAATAGTATATACCAAACACATGGTATTAGTAATTAAATATATTTATAATAGATTATGACAAAAATAAAAACTTTAAGCACTTACTTTTATGTGTGGCAAATTAAGTACTTTTTCGTCCTTTTTATTTTTCATGAAAAGAGGTCCAAAATTTTTTTTCTTTAACAACCGTCAGAAGATCGACTGAAGAGTTGAAGATGTTATTAAAAAATATAATTGCGTGGTATCTAAACATCGATGTAACAAACAGTTCATTAATAACAATTACTTAAAATCACAGTATTTATAGAGTTTACAACAGAAATATTAAAAAAAAATGTTTACAAAATATGAATCTTTCTGATAAGTGGACTTTACTTTACGATGTTATGTAGCTCTACCTACTCTAAAAGGTAAAAGAAGCCATTAAGCGGGTTCGTAGCGATAGCTCACAATCGTTTCACTGATTTTCGATTTAAGGAGTTAAGTGCTTCATAGTATTAGTATGAATTGTTTGTTTGTAGTAAACTAAATAAAAAATATTAAATGTATTTGACTTATATTCATTTAAGCCATTATAAATATTTTATCTTCGATCATTTACACCATTTTTAAACTTAGAAGTGAAAGTAAATGTTTAACCTAACAAGTGATTTTAGAGATGTTGCGTCCTAATAATACCAGGCACTAAGATTTATCTAAAATACTTTGTAATTTTTTAAAGGATGAATAATAAATAATTAAATTAAATTTATTATCAGTTTAGCCATTTAAATTTTGAATAATTCCATATCAATAAAATAGCAAAAAATAGGGCAAATATTATGTAAACATTGAAATAATAAAATAGATTTAGATTATTACGTTTAATATGAAAGCGAAAAAGCGCTCTAAATATTATATCCATCTAAAGTTAGTAGCTTCGGTTACACCGAGCACATTTACCACAGCCATAATACCTATACACACATATATATATATATACTAATATCATTTTCATTTGTTACTATGAAAGATTTTAAGGAAATTAAACGTCAAATTGCTCACATCCCATTGCACATGCAAAGGGGCTTTTAGGGAATTAAACCGTATCTGCTCTTAGAAATCATGTTTACCATGTGCAATGAGATAAAATGCTTTGAATGTCGGTTTGCCGGTTTCTAGCCAACAATTGTTAATAAAAATATATAATTTTTATATAAATTCAGCTTCTGTGGCTTGTAGAAATATTCCTATGAAAATTATGCCAAGGAAAGGTTATTTTATTTTTATTTTTTTATGTAAAAGCCCACGTTGTACCTATACAGTGTTGTTACGTATAATTGTGGATTTTTTAAAAATTTCTTTTAGTTATTGTATATCTCATATATACGTAACTCACTATTCATTACAATACGTAATGTATAACAGAAAAAATATTTAAAACCAATATAAGTACTATTTTTATTCATTTTTTACATTCTTAGACTGAACTTACAAATTATAATAATAATTATAAATTAATTGTATTTTACATATTGAATTTTCTATCAAAATACGAGTTGTTATCTGTCTATCAGTAAACATAGGCGATATCTGCAATTATACGGACGGGTGCCACCCCCAATATCCGGCGAGACAATCAAGATGGCTGAACTTCCGGCCGCCATGTTGTCACACTGTTGCGATTTCCCGAAAACGGTTTCACGGGAAATTTAACACGAGATTGGTGTTAGCGTTTTGCTGGAGGGCACTTTTTTAAATTACCAACAACATGCTTAGGTAAGTCGTGTATTAAATATTGTAAATATTTTGATATGCACGTTTTTATAGTAATAATCTTTTAGAATTACGTAGACTCTGTTACTATCTTCTTCTAGCGTCTATACTTAGAACCTGTCAATGTATGTATCGTTTTTTTTTTTCCGAAGACTGCGCGGATAGTTAAACTGGATTGTGATAAAGAATATTCAATAAATAAAATATATGCCCCAAAAGTATAAGTATACGGTATACATTTTTCAAATACTTTCAACTATCAAAAGGTTAATTTTCTTCAATATTTTTCTTTGAAATTATAAAGTGGAAATATAAATGCGAACGACGAGCATATTTCTATGTGCTAAACTACTTAGTGTAGTCATTAACGCAAGCTTTCAAGCAAAATTCACGTATTAATGCAAATGAATCAAATCTGAGTAACATTAAATTATATTAAGAGACACAAAAATGTTTATATTTCAAATCAAATTAAAAAATTTGCTCTAGAGTGTGAATTTTTAAAATAATTTCGCTCGAGAGATCATTCGTGGGAAGAATGTTTAATGCTTTGCAATCGTACATAATTAAGCGTTCATTCAAATCCGCTCATATGTATGTTACTTTTGCGGGAGTAAATAAAAACTCGACTCGGTGTTATTGTTTGGGGTTTCAAATTTTAGTAGAATATAAAACGAGATTTACGCTTCTATTTAGAATTTTTATCATAATTACAAATGCTTGTCTGGTTTGGCGTAGGTACTATACACATATATTCAAAATATCAATTTAGCTTACGCACGTGTCCATTGTGGATTCACACCCTTAATGAGAAATGCCATGACAGTTTAAAAAATAACCTAAAAGAAACTGGTTTTCAAATGAAAAAAAATACATAGAAATCTGTTGATCATTTTGAGAGTTATGATACCACAGATATCGAAGTAAAACTTATAAAATATCCTATTTTGCGTCAGAGATTAAAAATGTTTACTGTTCAACCTTCGCAAGACCTTATATCAAAACACAATGTCTACATATCAGCTGTAAAAAAGTAATTGTAAAAAGCATTTTTGATAATCTAATGTAAAATTGGGGTCAGTCGTGGTGCAGTGGCACATATGTGTGACTTCAAACGACTGGTTATGGGTTCGATTCCTACTCGAGGAGTGGAAATATTTAATATTTCCATTTTCTTCGCTCTGGTATCGAGGCAAAGCGCGCCGTTAAGTTTCACCACTTGACACGCAATGCCTCCATAATTCGGCGGAAAGTGGCGAACGGAGTGTCTTAACACTAGGTTCACTCTGTCTACCCTGCTGTGTGCGGGATACAGCGTGAAGCTAATGTGAAATTTAATGAGGCAGTCTTGGTGCACAGGATTAGTACTCGACTGTAAACACGATGGTTGTCGGTTCGATTACCACTCGGAGGAGTAATTATATACTATTTTCATTTCTCCGCTTTGGTACCTAGACAAACGCGTCGTTAAGTTCAGCAACTTAACACACAAGATGTCTGAACTTCGGGAGGAAAGTGGATAGTTTAGTGAACACAATGTTCTCTCTGACCATCCTGCTGTGAATATTGAGTAGCGGAACCCAACACCGTGGTCTGTCTTTTTACGCTTAATATTTTTAACAGAGCGGAGCAAAAATAATAAATATAATCGCGTTACAATTAGTTGGTATTAAATTAACAGTCATACTTGCTGCCCAAGCATGAAAAAGCGCGTAAGTGGTAAACGGAGTGATTTCACACTAGATTTTCTCTACCTACTGTATTCGGGAAAAAAACATCAGCAAGTAATTACATCTTATTGCAAAACTGTGCACTGGAAAAACTACTTCCAGTTAGTTCGTAATTCTCGTAAAGACGTGACCCAGCTTTACATTTCAAGGAATTTCATGGTACGGAGAGCTTAAGCTGTTACTTTGATTATGATATTAAGAAGATTTATAGTTTACCTCAGTTCTTTAACTTTAACGAAAGCATTTTATTTGATATTTATATGATTGTGCTATGATTTAGTGTTATTTTTTCTTTGAAGATATACCTACGTAAAGAACCTTATAACATTTCCATTATCAACTTTCTTCCTCTAGAGGTAGTTGTTGGGTGGTTAAGCCCTACACAACACTTTTTGTAATCATACGGAAAAAGTAGAATTATTTTAAGAATAAGAAAAAACCTGACATTTAAGATCAAATTAGGGCATAATAAAAAAGCCGAATAGTGTTATAAAACATATAGCGCTAGTTTTTAGGTTAATTTTATTATAAATATAGAAAAACTTAATCGCAATATGTGAATGGGAATTGGAAGCTGAGCGCATAGCTATTGTTCGCAATAAACTTGGGCGTCACAGCGACCGTAATATACAATACAACCCCATGGGCACTTTGAAAAGAATTCATTCATTTTCATCTCGAGAAACAAATGCTAGCCCCCTACCACCCTCCATTACGGCTTTCGTTTTATTCACAGATTTCTAAAAGGGGTTTTCAATTTGTATATTTTTTATAATTTCAAATATACGAGATTGTATTGGAATGGTCCATATTTATTTTAACGAGTTGTTACGTACGTACACTCTCGTATTTACCTATGTATGTCTGAACAAACCACAAAAGATACTAATCTATGTAACGTATATTTATTTCTGTGTTAATTTCACCTTCATTACGGTGGGTTGGACGAGTATAAAAATATTTGAATACAAATTATTGTGTAGGAGTACATATTTAACCTAAAATGTAAACTAAGGCTTCAGAAGCCAAATAAATATTCTAAATAAGTCTATTTGACAATCAGATTAGTGGAATTTCGTGAGCTCTTACAATAAAGCCCACAATATTATTAAATTAGCATATTATTTATTATAAAAAAGAACTGAAACAAAAGTCAAAAGCTTTGTAAAGAGTTTTTTCAACAGACTAAATTTATTCTCAAAAATTATACATAGTAAAAAAAACAATTGAGGTTTATTTATCTAAAATGTTCCACGAGTTGAAATTTAGCTACTTCATTTTATTTTAAAATACCGCATACATTCTTTGGAACTTTCCTTACTTTTGTTTAATAAGGTGTTTCAATATTCTTCGACATTTCTAAATCTAAATAATAAACAGAGCGAAAATACTATTTTTAGTATATTTACAAGACTGGAAAATAAATAAGAGGCGTTAAAACCAAAAGCCGCCATTTGCTTTTAACCAACCGCTTTTAAAATTTCTACTTAGGACAAGTCATTTTATCCAAAATTAATTTTCGGTCCATTAAAACTGAAAGGTGCTATTGTCCTTTTGAATTAAAACATTTCAATTATAATGAGCGAATCGATCTTCTATTTAACGCGGAGTCAGTTAAGAAAGTTAGTTGATTTGTTGCGGAACTCGCTGTATGATAAATGAGTTTCATTGTACGAAACTTGGTTAGTCAATTATTACTGGCCTCCTTGCTTTGATACTTAAGAAATCATTTGTCAGTTCATGATTTTGTGTTAAGTACCTAATTTAAAAAAAAATCTGTTACATAAACCTTACTTATGAAATGTGTCCAGTCTGTGGCCAGTCGTGGCCCAGTGGCACAAGAGTGTGACTGTAAACGACTGGTTGTGGGTTCGATTCCCACTCGAGGAGTGGAAATTATATTTCAATTTTCTTCGCTCTGGTGTCGAGGTAAAGCGCGGCGTTAAGTTCCGCCACTTAACACGCAAGCCTCCGAATTCGACGGAAAGTGGGGAACGGAGTGTCTTAACACTAGGTTCCCTCTGCCTACCCTGCTGTGTGCGGGATATAGCGTGAAGCTATTTAATTTAATTAATTTACTTATGAAATCTGTCAAATTATGTGACAGCAGAGTTCACCACAGAGTAAATTATAATATAGTCTTTACGGACTTGAGAGGAAGAACGAGAAAATTGAGATGTATTAATTAATGCGTACTATAATTTTAAAAACATATTTATTGTAGCTTTTTAAATATCTGTACGTATACGTATGGCAGAACGAGGTTAGCTCGTACCTACCTAGCTTTACGTTAAGCAGCCGCTCGTGCAATATGGTTAACAAAGTTGACAATATCTATGTATCAATTTAGGTCAAGTTCTGAAGGCAATTTCTAAAGACATTGCACAGAAAAGACATTATACAAATATTCACAGATGCATATACAAAAGCATTTTTTTTTAATTTCTTTCTATAGTTTAATTTATTTAATTTCTTTCTATTTTTTACTAGTTTTCTATGCTAAATATTAAATAACTTTATATTTATTCGGTTCATATCGTTAGGGTTGCTACATACCTTTTCAATTAAATTAAAAAAAATAATAAATGTCATTTCAATCTAGAGTACATTTGTAACCTATGTTTTACGCTTCACGTCTATTTTATTGTATTCACACCCAAATTCGAATCATTTCGTGTGCAAAAGTGTTTAATATTTTTCCTGCGCGGGTATCAAACTCGAACACCGCGTTTACAAAAAGTGTCTCACTGCGTATCGATGGCCTCATGCTCAGCATAAAGCGTATTGTTTTTGCCACGTTCGCTTGAATTTAATAAATAATTAAACGTCATAAACGTGTAGGTACGATTTTAATATTTATGACAAAAGTGTTGGTCCTTAGGTATTAGTTACACATACAAAGTTGTATAATATACAAGGGAGGAAAAGTCCTTTTTTTTAATAAAAGTGATTAAATTATAATTAATTTTCCACCTCTCATACAAATCGATGTTTTTAATTAGAGCCCTCCAGCATTGCATTGTGGGCCAGATTTACGGAAAATATTCGAAAATTCATGAAATACGTTCGTTATTTCAATAATGATTCAAGAAATTTGATCATTTGTGGAAGTAATGAAAAACGTATACTTTTGGAGCGGAAGCTTTGACGTCGCTCCATTTTAGACTTTATGAAAGCGAAGCTAAAGTGCAAATATAGTCACTTCCGTAAACGTACCGAAGTTGGATTGGGAGTATAGGAGCTAAACTAGAATACGTATCTACCTAAAGCTTTAAATGAAGCAATTATTTTATTTTAAACAAAATATTTACTCCCGCTGCGTTCAAATTTTTATACGTTTTCTTTAAATGTCTTTTTCAATTTTCCTAAGTTTGGAATAACACTTTAAAAATGTTTAAAAAATATATTTACTGTTTACGTCGAAATATTCATTTTTGAATACGAGTTTTTACAAAAGTCTACAACGAAATCGTATGTATTTGAAAGACGTGATGATCTTAGTTCCGAATAAAAAGATCTAACTTGGTGTCAAGACACTCCGTTCGCAACTTTCCGTCCATAAGTTAGACATTATGTGTTGAGTGGCGGCGCTGTACGCCGCGCTTTGTCTTCATACTAGAGAGGAGCAGAGAAAATAATGTAAATATAATCCTCCTTACGAATGTAAATCAAATTTTAAAAACTAAAATACTGCTTTCTTTAATTATTCTTTAGTATGACTCCAATTTACCGAATTTTGTTTTTAGTAATCTGGTAGTTTATTAGGTTCAGGTCAGGTTTAATTTATCATTTCAAATTTTGTCAATATTGGACCAAAAATATTTTAATATTTGACGAAATTTGGCATTTGTTTAATGTGAGGTCTTAACACAAACTGAATTTAAAAATAGTTTCTAATGAAACAACCATTTAAAACTATTTTTATATTGCAATAAGCTGGTGCGTCCTTTCCTCTATATGAACTTGGCTTGACACACTGCCGCTTGTCTAGATGTACAGTGAGTTCATACAGTAAGACACATGTTGTCACCAAATTAACTCAAACTTCAGAACCAAATCGTGTCCGAACTTAAACGTAACCAGGCCGGAAACTTTGTTCTTGAAGGAACTTCCGCTATCTAAAGTGCTTGTTTAAGTAACATAAATCAGTAATATAAATCATTTAACTTAATTTTTATTTTAACACGTTAATAGGTTATTACTATTATAATGACAAGTTATATACCTACTGAAGGCGCTTTATTATGTTTAATGCTTTATTTTCTTAACAGACTATTTATTTTTTTATGAATAATTTATGAATTACACATTCAAGTATATAAAATAAATTAAGTATTATGTAGATTTCAACGCTGGGCAAACAGCACGGATGACCGAAAAACCCGTATCTTCCTAGGACCTTCCAATAGCTATATTCGTAGGAAAAATTATATATAAGCAACATTTATTTAACAATTACCTACAAGAGAAACTAGATTTTTTCAAATTCAAATAAAGCTATACCTTAGTCTCTAATAATTACTATAAAGCCTAATAAAAGCGCAGTGGCTAGAGCGACTTCGGCAAAACGGTAACAGGGTGTTGTTTCTGTGCAGTGCTCGCGGGAGAGACCACGGAGCTCTCGAGTGTGGCTTCCCTCGCCGAACCCTCGCCTACTAAGCTTCCAAGTATGTCTAACATTATACACGCTTTAATAAGATCTCGAAATAAGTAAAAACGGTAAAATCACAGTATTTTTGATATAAAGGAGTCATTATTGCTCAATATCGCCAGTCTTAAATTTTTAATTTTATTATTAGACTAGATGTTTTCTTTCTTAGTTTCTCATAAGCAATTTTACTATTAATTACGTATTGCATATAGATTGAGATCTTGTTATAGCAGCTTAATGTATAGATGCACTTTTGAGTTCGTTCCAATCACACGCCCTCAACCCTCATAATTTCAAAAATATAGTAAAATCAATAAAAAATATAAAATATACCCGCAGAATACATAATATTGCTTATTTTTATTCATTTCCCAAGAGCAGCAGTATTGTACTTTCTGTAAGAGGCTTATAGCTGTAGTTTATATTGATATGCACTGCGTACGTACTTTTAAGAGCTTTTCTGTTTATACTAAGGATAGTAGATTAATATATTTCAAGCCTTATAGGAAATAATAAGTTATAACTAGCGACCTGCTCGCGGCTTTGCCTGCATAAATTATACGGCTATAATTAACTATTTGACGTTCACTTAAATCACAATATTTTGTTATTCATTATTTTAATTTTTGTAACTTTTTATTTATAAACCGGTTGAAATAAAATAAACACTATATATTAAGGAAAATATGCTAAAATACGTATACGTATACGTAAAATATATGTATACGTAAAATAGTCGGTACATTTAAATCGGTTAAGTCGGATCGGTTTTAGAGATAAGCGTGCACAAACATACATACAAACGAATTTTAGAAAGAAAAGAAATTTAAAAATTATTGTTTCTTTTCTTTTTTATTACATGCCTCCAAAAATATTTTATTATTACATATTCGCGTTATCTTTCACGTGCAGATAGCGATCAGTTACATTTTTATTAGGTTTTATTAGGTATATGTATTGAAAAAAGGTTGTCGAAAGACTAAACTTAAATTTTAATTAAGCTAAAACTTGCTTTCCATTTTGAATACAGCGAGTATTTAAAATACTATATTTAGATCTTTTTGAGGTATTTTTATCTTTACTAAATGAGAGAAGTTGTAACGTCGAGGAAAAAATATAAGTTCCTTACACTGCATTAATCCGATGTAATGAAGGTTCTAATCGAGTCTGGCGTAAGCTCTCACGCGGTTTTCAACTTTTAATAGGCGAACATACGAGGCGAATAACATAACATGACATATAACTGGGAGTTGTGTTGACGAGTAAATCCTTAAATATTTTAAAATTAAATACAATATGTTTATTAAAATTTTGTCACATTTAACATGAACTTAAATATAGCTTCACGCTGTATCCCGCTTACAGCAGGATATGCAGAGACACCTAGTGTTAAAACTCGGTACTCAATTTCCCCACTTTCCGCCAAATTCGGAAGCATTGCGTGTTAAGTGGCGGAACTTAACACCGCACTTTGCCTCGGTATCTGAGTGAATAAAATGGAAATATAGAATATTTCCACTCCTCGAGTGGGAATCGAAACCACAACCAGTCGCTGTACAGGCATGCTTTGTGCCACTGTACAAAGTATGCCTTAACTAAATAAGAACTTAAATATAAAGCAAATATAAAATGTAGCTTACGAGGTACATTTTACTTTAAAAAAAAGTAAAAATAAACTGCACACATATATTTCGTGGGCTTAATTATATTTAAAAAAAAATTGTTAGCATTTCGGATGCGAGATTGTTAGAATTTTCTGCTACACAACGATAATTATTAAATTTTTTATAGCAAATCGGTCGGTTTGCAAGAGCGCGGTTTCTAGTCTCGCTACGTATAAAAAAATATACGATTTCCATAAATGTTTTTCATAAACTAGATAAGGTGTCAATAATACTATAAAAATGTTCAGTCTGTATAAAAAATAAAAAAATAACTACAATAAAACTTATGAACGCCTTTCTGATTTTTATTTCCTTCCATATCTTACCAATAGAAATATATAAAGAACTTTTCATAATATATGGGAAACAAAAAAAAGTTAAAGTTTGTCTTTGACGTGCGTCTATTGCCTACGTGCAAACCGCCCATTGCAACATCACAAGCATCAAAGCTTTTACTTTTGTATACGTTCGTGTAAAAAAGGTTTTTTAAATTGACTAAACTTTTTAGAACAGGTAAAATGTTTCTGCAAATAGCAGATCTTTTTGCTGTTTTATACACAAGTAACTTAACAACTTGTAAGTGAAAAGCCTAAGAAATTCCTTTTCAACGGTAAAAGGGGCTGCGGCGTACGTTTAATTCTGTTCTCCTTTCTGCAAACCTATTGTACTATTTTTAGGAAGAAAATTATAATATTGAAGCTTTATAATATTATGAAGCCACGCGTAATAAGTTTAAGAGGAAAGTCTGTGAGCTTTTGTCAAAGCATATGATATTAACTAGATATTAACTAGAACTTACGTAGAAAAATTGTAAAATTAATATACTTTTCTAAAGTACGTAAATATTCTTTGTTTTCTAAGTTATATTCTAGTCAAAACGATAATTTATTTATGTTTAAAGTACTTATTTAATACATAAAAAAGTTTTAAATTTTACTCCCATCATTTAAACTTTCAAAAATATGTAAATAACAAAGATGATAAAATTATAAAAAACTAACGAACTGTGGAAGTTCATTTGTTACAATTCGAAAGTTACACTTTTATTTGCCGGCTTTTTACAATACACGGGTGTATTGTACTGACTCTGATTGTCTATTGTGTGTGATGGAAACTATTCAACTAAGTAATTCTTATCGTGGTATATACGATAAATGAAATACTTCGCATATAATTACACATTTTTTTTCTTTTTTTTTTGTTTTAGCTTCACGCTGTATCCCGCACACAGCAGGGTAGGCAGAGGGAACCTAGTGTTAAGACACTCCGTCCCCCACTTCCCGCCGAATTCGGAGGCTTGCGTGTTAAGTGGCGGAACTTAACGCCGCGTTTTACCTCGACACCAGAGCAAAGCGAGCGAAAGAAAATGGAAATATAATTTCCACTCCTCGAGTGGGAATCGAACCCACAACCAGTCGTTTACAGTCACACGCTTGATTACACAATATTTTTACCTTTTTTTGTATTTTATAATACGTATAACTTGTCATCGGCTAATGCTAAATATCGTAACATATTCTATATATTTTTAAGACTTAAATAATCTATGATTTTATTTTTACACAAGACGTGCCCGCGACTTCGCCCGCGAGGAATTAAAAAACTACGATTTTAAGATAAAGGTAGCCTAAGTTACTGTTTATTATATTAGGCATCTACCAGTACCTGTTAAAATCGGTTTAGCCGTTCGTAGTCTTAGCCAGAGATTAGCCGGAACAAACAGACAGGCAGAAAGACATAACAATAAAAAAATTGGAGAAGACATTTAAAAACGTATAAAAATTTGAACGAGCGGGATTTAAACCCGCACCTGCTGAAAACCGTCCAGGCACTCTGACTGCTAAGTCGTGCGTTTTTATATGTTTTTTAAATGTCTTTTTCAATTTTCCTAAGTGTGAAATAACACTTTGAAATGTTTCAAAAAAATGTTATGTATTTGTACCGTGTATTCATACAGATGCATTTAAAGACACGGTCATTTTAATATTACAAACAGTTACGTCCATTTTATTTATTTGTTTTGAGTCTGTCTGCTGTGCTTATTTTATTATTCGTGTCGTAATTGTCACAAGCAATATTTTAAAGAAAAATAATACAGCTTTTTATAAACCAAACCCAAACCTTTAACTATATAGTTTTTCTTTTTTTTTCTTTTTAGCTTCACGCGGTATCCCGCACACAGTTCCCCACTTATAGTATTTTTAATAAATTACTGACATTATCCTGCCCTCCCCACTACAATGAAAAAACAATAAATGCAAGCGATTCAAACTTGCACTAGTCACCCCACTTAATATGTACGATATCAAACGTGAAACTTGTATATCTACGTCTAACTTCCAACTTCCCTACTGTCATAATACCGTAGGTATATTAAATTAAATTGGTGTAGTGGGATCGTGTCTGACTGCAAACGGGATTGGTTGTGGATTCGATCCCCACTACGAGAAAAGAATATATTTCAATTATTTTCTTTACTTCCGTCTGGTATGAGACAAAGTGCAGCGTTGAGTTCCGCTACTGAATAAAAAATGTATAGATTACTTTTTTTAACTTCATGTTGTATCCCGCACACAGTAGAGTAGGCAGAGGGAACCTAGTGTTATGACACTCCGTTTCCCATTTTTCCGCCGATTTGGAGTCATTGAATGTTAAGTGGTGGAATTTAACGTCACGCTTTACCACGATATCAGGGCAAGAAAATGGAAATATTAAATATTTCCACTCCTCTAGTGGAAATCGAACCCACAACTAGTCGTTTACAGTCACACGTATGTGCTACTGCGTCACGACTGGCCCCAAATGTCTAAATATATGGAGAAAAGCGGATAACAGTTTGCCACCAGTCTTTTCTCTGTCTACCCTCCTAAGCTGGAATAAGCCTGAAGCTAGCTATACAGAAACAAAACAAATATATACATATATCATTTCATAAACATAAAATTCAAAGCACGGCCTAACAAGAAAAATAAAAACATAAAAATGAATTTAAGTACTTAGAAAAGCGTTTTAAACAGTCTGTCTAAAATGTGGTCGCATTTTATCTCAGTTGTTCAGGGACAACAGACGTCCAAACAAAAGACAGATTTGTTCATGTTTACGAGAGGTTTAGCCGCGTTTGTGACTACTGCTTTCATTTTTACTCCACGCTCGTTCTCAACTAACTAGTATTTTTGTAATTCTGTTGATTTCATTGTAAAATGTGGTATTTTGATTATTTTTTAATAATTATTATTTTTTCTAATATGTCTAATTTAAAGAAATCTAAGTTTCTGAATCACGTTTTCCAAAATAAATGTTGTTGGTTAATATGAATAATTATATTATTCATTTTTAATACACTATAGACTATAGACGATCCATACTTTTTTGAAAATATGATTTTATATTATTTTTATTTGTTTTTCTTAATCATCGGTTATTTTGCGGCGTTAAGTTCCGCCACTTAACACGCAATGCCTCCGAATTCGGCGAAATGGGGAACGGAGTGTCTCAACACTAGATTCCTTCTGCCTGCCCTGCTATGTGCGGTACAGCGAATAATCGTAATATGTGTATCTCGTTACGTGAAAATATTTTGCGAAGATTTTTGTATCCATAATATAAGTGCCATAGTAATATAAGTACCTATACAAATTGTAAGAGAAACATAACATATAAATCGAATATTATTGAATATGCCAACAAAGAGACCATAAACCCTATAGATTGTATGGAATCTAATATACAAGAATAATATTTTTTATATGTATTTACTAAAGGTTTGGTAAACTTGGTCGTCAACAATATCGTAAAATGGCTCATAAGGTTGGATCATTTCAAACTTGAATAAAAACACATAAAGGCATCATTTTAGTGACAATCCAATTTATCGTGATTAAACTTTTTGTTACTTTAAGAACTAATGAATCAGTTTAGTGTGATAATTTTATATGTGTCTTATACTAGCGACCCGATCGCGGCGTCATCCGTGTATATGTCGTGGCCATATCGTAGAATCGACGACTTCATGATATCGTTGACAATATCATGAAATGGTTGCAGTTCATGAAATGACCAACTGAATTTGACGATATCGTTGATTCGTCAACGTTTAACGATTTCGCCATCGACGTTTGATCATATCGTAAAATATTGTGGCCTTATAATATATTTAATATAAATTGAAGAATATGCTCGTAAAACGATCTCATTATATATAATGACGATGTTCTTAGACAAAAACACTTTCAATCTCTAGATAATCAATTTATTAAAAAAGTTTAACCTAACCTAACCTAAAAAAAAATTTACGTAATTAGATTTATTTTGTGTGAAGATACTTAAAATCAATCAAGATAGGTTAGGTTAAGTTAAACCTTTTCTATTTAACAGATTCTTTAGTATATAAAAGTAATTTTTACTATATAATTACTTAAATTTATTATTATTATATTGCACATTGACTTGAAAAAAAATAAAATGATTTTATATAAATAAGAATATTTTATTAAGAACATTTTTGTTACTTAAAATAAACGAATAATTAATTCTGCTTTTAATAAAAAAAACATATTTAAAACTAAAATGTTGACTTTGTTACGAACAGTTGATATAAAAAAAGCGCTCCTGGTGCCTCTATTGGTTGTTAAAGTAATTATTTGACGATTTGGTCAAAGAAGATCGATGATTTCATGAAGTAGCCAAGCGTTTAGTTGACCATATCGTTAAACGTTAGGCTGTCATTGATTTCGTCAAACGACATCATGATCTGGCCAAACGATAATTGGTCATTTCATGAACTGCGACGATTTCATGATATAGTCAACGATTTCATGAAATCGTCAATTAATCGATATGACCACGACATATACACCGGGACTATATCAACCCTCTATCTCGCTTAAATGGCAAAGCAGTAGCTTAAGTTTATAATTTGATTTTCCATATAACTTCACAAGTGTTAATTGATCTGGTTGAAAATTAATTACTTAAAAACAAATATGTACATGTCTATAGCAATCTGGGATAGAATAGTTTTTTAACAACGACAGATTTTTCGAATTTATTTCGATACGTCGAAAAATTACTTACATCAAATATACCAATTCCCAAACGCTGTTTATAATATTAGTACAGGTATTCAACCTTTTAAAATTTTAAGTAATTACGCTTAATTTTATGCTTCACATTTTTTCCACAGCTTGATCGCCACCTGTAGTATGCAGTAAAAAATGTTCACGTCATTCTCCAATATTTTCTTTAAATCAGTGTTTTTTTTTTTATAATTGGCCAAGGGGGAAAAAAATATATATACACTAAACATTTTACATTTAGAAATTAAAAAATAAAAATTTTTAGTAAACGTATAAAAATTGAAACGCATAGCTTAGCGAACAGATAGCAGCGCTTGGACGTTTTCCAAGACGCCCGGATTCGAATCCCGCTGCGTTCCAATTTTTATACGTTTTTTCAGTGTCTTATTTTTATAGTTATATGTTTTTTTTATATAATATAGTAATGTTGTATATATTTTAAAAATCAAATTTTGTTTCAGAGTGCGACCGTACGTTCGTGAGTCGCGGCGGATTCAGCAACGGCACTTTCCACGCGCCGGAGCTGCTCAACCCCAACAACCACAGCCGCCAGTGTCTGTACACGTTCCTAGCGGCGCCCGGCCAGCGCGTGCTGGTAGAGTTCCGAACCTTCGACCTTCGAGGGAAACCACCAGAGTGAGCATTTTATACACTTTTTAGAAAGAAAAGTCCTTCTATATATCTAGAGATCTTCGATAATAATAATAATAATATAATAATAAGCCTTTATTTTTCGCATATCTCCTCATACAGAATAGTTTGTAGTGTTAGTTGGTTAGTAGTGTTAGTTTAATAATTTAACAAGTACATCTAGATCTAAAAAAAATATATATAATATAATTAATTAATTGTTAGTATAGTAGTAAATTCTTCTTGTTGTTTTAATTATTATTAGTTTTCATTTATGAGATATGGATCCCATTTTCTTGGGTATAGGCCTCCTCCATATCGCTCCACAACTCTCTGCTTCTTCCCATAATCATCCAGTTTTGTCCAGCAGCTTTTTTAATATCGTCAGCCCACCGAGCGATTGGTCTACCAACGTGTCTTTTTCCACCTGGGCCCTTCCATCTCGTTGCTAGTATTGACCATCTTTTGTCAGTGTATCGTGATACATGCCCAGCCCACCGCCATTTTAATGTTAAGGCTTGTGTGAATGCATCTCGTAATTTAGTTTTTTGTCTGATTCGCTCGCTATTTACTTTTTGAATTTTTCTTATTTTTAATATACTTCTTTCCATAGCTCTCTGAGTTACCTGAATTTTTTGTTTTATTTTATTTGTAAAAACCCAGGTTTGACAACCGTATAAAAGGCTAGGTAAGATACAGGTGTCCATTACAACTTTTTTTAATTCCAAACTATAGTCTCCTTTTAAAATTTCTTTTAGTGTCCAAAACTTTCTCCACGTAATTTTAATTCTTCTTTCTATTTCTTCTTCATTGCTTGTTTTATTGAACGATATTTGTTTCCCTAAATAAATATAGTTGTTTGCATATTCTATCTCCTTTCCTTCTATGCTGATACATCTCTTAAGACTATTTGACATTATTTTGGTTTTGCTAGTATTCATTTCTAATCCGACTTTACGACTTTCCTGATTTAATTTGTGTATCATTTTTTCTAATTCCGTTGGTTGTTCTGAAAATATAACGATGTCATCGGCAAATCTAAGGTGACTCATATAATTCCCATACACATAGATTCCTCCCTGTATCCAGCCTAGATTTCGGAAGACATGTTCTAAAACAGCAATAAAAAGCTTAGGTGACAGAGGATCACCCTGTCTCACACCTCTTTGTATCTCAATTAGATCTCCTCTATTTTCAAGTTTTACTTTACTTGTGCTGTTCTTATATATGGCCTTAATGATGTTGATGTATTTTTTATTGACATTGGATAGTTCTAGTGCTTTCCAAATTGAACTGTGGCTAATGGAGTCAAATGCTTTGGTGTAGTCGATGAAAGCTATGTATAAATTTCTGTTAAACTCTCTGTACTTTTCTATCACCTGTTCTATCGATTGTATGTGATCAATCGTACTGAAACCTGAACGAAATCCAGCTTGCTCTATAGGTTGCTGTTCATCAATATCTGGTGCTATGCGTTTCAATAAAATTGTTGCAAAAATTTTGTATATTACAGGAATTAGACTAATAGGCCTGTAATTTGCCATATCCAGGGGACTTCCTTTTTTATACAATAGGACAATATCGGATGTGCACCACTGTTTTGGAATAGTTTCTGTATTAACTATAAGATTAAATAGTCGTGTTAGATGTTAGATTTTTTCGAATTGTGATTAAGTTTTAATATCCAGGGTTTTTGCATATTTAGTTCTTTTATAGCTCTTTTTGTACTTCTATAATTGTTTAAATTCTTTGTTATTATGTTATGTCTATGTCCAGTGTAGTCTTTTCTGATTGATTTATTTGTTTGTTTGAATAATAATGTAAGTTCATTTTTTAATTTTTTGTCCTTATTTTTTGTTAAAATTAATTCAGTACGTTTTTTGATAAGCTGTTTGGTTTTGTCGCTAAAAATTGAGTGTCGTTTATTATTTTCATTTTCCTTTTTTTCATTTAAACTATTTAATATGGTTTCTTCAAGTAAATCATAGTAGCTTTGTACATTATTTGGTGTAGCTTTTATATTTTCAAAGTTCTTTTTTAATAGATTAGCATAGTCTTCTTTTTCTTCAGATGATTTAAAATATTTTATTGAGGGTTTGAAGTTTTTCCTGGAGTTTTTTGGTTTATTTAATACAACTGTTGCTCTCAATAGCCTGTGATCAGAAGCAAAATTAATTTCGTTTAAAATTTCTAAGTTTCTTATAAAATTTGGTTTGTTTGTCATTACGAAATCAATTTCATTTCTAATTTCTTGGTTAGGAGAAATCCAGGTCCACTTTCTATTTTCTTTCTTTTTGAAGTATGTGTTCATAATTGCTAATTGGTATTCGAAAGCATATTCTATTAATCTTTCACCTCTTTTATTTCGTACGCCGTAGCCATATTTGCCCATAACGAAATTTTCTTCTTCTCTTCGGTATCCAATTTTAGCATTTAGGTCTCCCATGACTATAACTGTTTCATCAGCAAGAAAATGTGCTTTTTTGATATCATTGTAGAAAGAATCCATTTCATCTTCGCTTGAGCTATCGGTAGGTGCGTATAATTGGATTATAGAGATGCTAATCGTTTCAAATTTTAATTGCAGTAAAGCTACTCTCTCTGATATCCCTTGAAAGTTAATTATATTGTTTTTGAAACTTTTCTTAATCAAAAAGCCCACTCCGTGAAGACCCTTGGTTTGTCCTATATAACAAAATATATAGTCCTGATATTCTTCTATCTTGTGACCCATTCTTCGAACTTCAGATAGCCCTAAAATATCGCAATTTATTGTTTCAAGCGCATAGGTTAGTTGTAAGTAGCGTTCTGTTGAAGATAGAGATCTGACATTAAATGTGCAGATTTTTAATGTTTTTTCATTTTGTTTAATATCGTTATTACATTTAATGTCGTTATTATAATTAGCAAATGGAGGGTGGTGGTCTAATTTCCCACGATGACCAGTCGTCTTGGGAAATGTTTTGTTTAAACTATTTTTGTATATTTCTTGCTTATTTCGGTAGCTGACGGATGTATTCTATAACTGTTTCTCTGCTGAAGAAGAAGAAAACGAAGTGCTTCTACCTCTCATTATGTCAAAGGCATTCTTCTTGGTATTGTTAGTAGTTATTGTAAATTGCTTTCGGGGCTTTTCGGGTGATATCGTTAGATTCCTTTTACGGGTTACTAGGTGTTGTGTTCCTTCCTTAACAATCAACTTGTCATAATTTATAATGGCGTAGTTGCCTTTTTTTCTTTCTTCTATAAGTTTAAGTTGTAACTCCTTCCTTTTTTCTTGCACTTCTTTCGGGTAATCTTCGGAAACATAAATATCTTTTAATTTCTTCTTGTTTTGGATAACCTCCCTCTTCTTCCAAGTGTTAACAAAAGACATTAATACGGGCCTTTGTTTACTATCAGTTTTGTTCTTTTTTCCAATTCTGTGAATTTTATTTATGTCTCTGTTTTCAAGGGGAATATTTAAATTCCTCTTTATTTTATCTATTGTTATTTCCATAAGCTCTAACTGTGAGTGCTCTTTTTCTTCCAGTCCATAAATAATAATATTATTGTTCTTTTTAGTTTTTTCTAAATTGGTTATTTTTATTTTTAACTCTTGGTTTTCTAACTTTAACTCTTCTGTTTCTTGTTTTATAGGTTTTAATTTTTCATCTATCTGTGATATTATATCTTTTGTTTGGATTGACATTTCTATTTTTATTTTTTCAAAAAACTCTTCTAAGTTGTTCATTTTTTTTTTCTATTTCTAATTTTACCTTGTTTAAGTACGTATTTTTGTTTTAGCACTGTTTTATTTAATTTTAACGTATTGTGTCTTAACTTAGATTGCTTTACAAAGGTGTTCACATAAAGCTTGACCGCTTGATGTAATTTAGATCTTATTACCACTGGTTTTGAGCCTAAATTCACAACACAAGCTTCAACGTCTTACGTAAGAACCCTGTCACCCTAAAGTCTTTGGCAACGTCTTAAATGGTGAAATAGTTTATTATTTTATGCCTTTAGCAATACATAATTTTTAATCTTAAAATCTAAGAATTTTAAATAAATAAAAAAGTCCGGCTTGCTAACTTGGGATTGAACTCGGATCGGCTCGAGCGTTCGAAGCGTTTCTCTTCGATGCACCACTAGTCCAACGTTAACGTTATGACGAAACGCGAATTTTCTGTATAAATACTTGAAAATGGTTTTATCTCAACGGTAACTTAATATTTAAAGTTATTAATGTTCTTCGATAACATAATATTAATAATATTGGAGGAATGTAACGTAAAAATCATGAAGATCCCCCACGTGTATAAGGATGTTGATGACAGTGGAAGAGGAGAAAGTAGTATGCAAGGACCATAGCGCTTGGCGCTAAGCGTGTAAGCTAGGTAGCGGTAAGCGTGAAGTTATAAGAAAAATCTTTTTTTCTATTAATTTCATTCTTACTAAAAACATTTTTGAATCATTAAGAATCATTAAAATCCTCAATAAATAATGTCTTGAATATAGAGAGAAAAGTGTAGAAACGGAATACCTTTTTAACACTAGGTTCATTTTGTCTTTTTTGTTATGCAGGAAAATATTATTAAAAGGAACTTCATGCTCCTTTTTATAATTCTATTTAAACACACAATACAGTGAACGTCATAATAAAATAATGCATTGCGACATTGAGCTAATTGATTGACGATAACAAAAGCGTATCATTGTTTCATACATACGTCAGCATAATTAATACAATTATTCAACAGAATTACCCCATACTAAATGAATATTAATAGACTCTGGGAATGAAAACCAAATAATAATTTTCATTCTGCTACATTGCCTATCAATTATCAAGTTTTAAAAAAATTACACTATGTTTTATTAATTTTAATTTATTATATTACACAAAACGGAATGTCTCGATTTCGGGGGGAAAGTTGTAAATGAAGATTGATCTTATTACTATGGGGCCAGTCATGGCGCAGTGGCACAAAGTGTGACTAAAGCGACTGGTGGTGGGTTCGATTCCCCCTCGAGGGGTGTAAATATTTAATATTTCCATTTTCTTCGGTTTGATGCCGAGGCAAAGAGCGGCGTTAAGTTAACCGCCACTTAACACACCATGCCTCCTAGTTGGGCGGAAAGTCGGGAACGGAGGGTCTTAGCATTAGATTCCTTCTGCCTATCCTACTATGAGCGGGATACAGCGTGATGCTAAAAAAAACAAAAATAAAAAAAATAGAAGAAAAGTCCCCTTTTTAGTAAAAGTGATTAAATTATAATTAATTTTCCACCTCTTATACAAATCGATGTTTTTAATTAGGGCCCTCCACCATTACATTGTGAAATTGTGAAAAAAATCTTCTTACTAGGTTCTCTCTAACTTAATTTTATGGTAAAAACATGAACCTGCCTTCTTATAAAGGCTTATATAAAGAACTATGTGTTATAACACATACTCGTACGTACTGAGAATCCAATCATAACCAAGTAAAGATTTATTATCATATATTATACGTAACACATAACAAACAAGAACACTAAAACTTAAAGTAGAACTAACTTTACACAATCAATATCTAATTTATGTATAGATTCTGAACAATAGTGTCCTGATGAACTATAACTATTTAGTCTTCCAGCACAGCCCCTGGCTATGTATTATGTTATATAATGCTAAGTTAATATATTATATGTAGAGGAATACATATGTATATAATGGTAAATAGCATAATGCAAATCATTCGGTCGATATTGATTGATATGGATTTAATATTGTATTGTAATATGACTGCATTCATTTGTACACCTGTATGCTTTTGGTTTCTGTTTAATCGTTATTTCTGTTAAAGTTGACTTTCATTATATTTGACTAATTGTGGATTCTTTTAAACATTTTTAAAGTGTCATTTCACACTTAGGAAAATTGAAAAAGACATTTGGAAAATGTATAAAAATTTGAACGTTGCGAGATTCGAACCCGCGCCTTCTGAATACCGTCCAGGCGCTCTCACCACTGTGCAATGCGTTCAAAAGCTCAGTGGTTAGGGCGTCTGGACGGTATTCAGGAGGCGCGGATTCGAATCCCGCTGTCTTCAAACTTTTATACTTTTTCTTTAAATGTCTTTTTTAATTGTTGATTTTTTTCCATTTAAATGAAAGAAGACGTTGGTAATAGTACAGTATGTTACAGTAATAATATACCTTTTTATACGACATTTACATCGAGAAGCTTTCGTGGACGTCGCACTCGCAGTAGGACTGAGTCTGAATACAAACGCGATAAGTTATGGCGCACGGAGGACTACATTAAAATTTTTCCGTTCGGGAACGACAAAGTACAGCGCTTTATTTTTCCACTCAATACGCAACGTCTCAAATTCGGATGGAATATTGAAGTGTCATAACACTGGCTTCTTTCATAAAGTTCTAGCATGAAGTTGAAAAAATGTATAAGTAGATAATGCTAAAATACAATATCATAAATCCCTCTATCTTATTACCGAATTTGGACTTTTGTAAACATTTTAAAACCACCCCTTCGTAGCTATACATAAAATAAACTAATGTGGAAGCCTTTCAAAATACCATAGTAATGATCGAAGCCGCAACCAAAAGTGTTACGAAAACAATTTTGTCAACATCAATTCCCATTAACGAAGTTTTACTCACAAACATCGCATTACATTACTTATTCTAATAGTTGTTTTTGTTTTTTCTAGTGGAGCGGCAGTGGGAGAGCTACCAGCGTGAGTAGTACTATCTTTATCTAATGTCACTAGATTAAAAAGGACAGCTATATATATTTTTTCCTACGAACTAGTGAAATAGGTCAAATATTTGCCACAAACCTTGACTCGGGGAAGCCGCTTGATTTATTCACAATATCTGAAACTTATAGCGCCGGAAGCTGGAGCGTTACATAAATGTCTGTGGTAAACAATAACTTTTATATTGGAGGCTCGAGAGAGACCAACATGTTGTTCTATCAAACTACTAAGCATTGAGTAATCGATAAGAAAATTAGACGAGACAGGCAAAGATAAACTAATTGGAGTCGTAATTGTTTACAGACACTATACAACTGGTTATACGCTACATCTTAAATTTTAATGTTTTGAGAGTATTATTCAAATCTATTATTATATGCTTTAAAGTTTTTTTTTAAGTTGAAATATTAATTTCTTATGGTAGTATTTGATTGGCGAATTTGTGTTTTAATGATGTAAATATGGCGTATACGCCATAATTAGTAATAACCATTGTTATTTTACTTCTTATCTTAATAATATTTAATCAAATTATATTTTTATTATAAAAATCTAGCAAACTGATAAGTACATAATACGATTGTAGTAAACATTTAAATGTACCATAATTTTCTTACGCGCTACGCTATGATGGGCTTTGTTTGACTGTATTAAGTTTTGTCTTGACATGAGTTGGTAACAACTTTTAAAAAGCCTTAGGGCTAGATAAGAGGATAAACTTGCATGCTTATATAAACACGGCCATTTAGTGACGCGGTCTTATAATTAAGTCTATGAAAACAATTTGTAATATATGTTTAGATGCATGCACGAGTACATGGACATCTACTCGGAGATGGCGTCGCTGGAAGCCGGCGAGCTGGTCAACTCCGCCTTCGGTGGACGTTTCTGTGGACCGATCCCACCACGCCGCCGCGTATCCCTTCACCGAGCAGTCGCGCTCGCATTTTTTACAGATCATACATTTACGCCGCCCACGCTCTTCGCAGGAACTTACCGTTTCATCAACGCTTGTAAGGAAAATGTTTTTTATTTTTAATGAATCCTTTAATTTTTTATTAAAATATTTTTAAAATTAAAAAAAATATTAAAAATTTTAGTAATTGATGTTTAGCAAATCATATCTTTCCGTATTTGAAGTTACATATAAGTTCGTATTGTTATAATAAGCTTTATATAACAACTTACAATTTAAATAACTTATTTAAAAATATCTACGCGGAATTTAAATACCAGTTTTACAAAAAAACATGGATAGTTACCACCAAAGGTAATACAGCAACAGGTATGTTTGGCCTGGTTTAAAATGTCCTTCCCTGCTGCTATGATTCCTCTTTCCTATTTTCTTTCAATTTGTTACTGCCAGACGTTTTCCAATCGTGTTCAACTACTTCCAGTGCTACACCATCTGCCCATCCACTCAAAAAAATATGAAAAATGACTATTTGTTTATTTTTTTGAATATGTTCTATACATTTAGCGGAGTTCGAGGTCGGGACGCCAGTCCAGAACACGCTATGCTCGTTCATGATCGAAGCCAGCAAGCGCAAGACGGGCCTGCTGCTGTCGCCGACGTACCCCGGCATCTACCCCAAGGACATAACATGCAACTATCAGTTCGTGGGGCAACAAGGCCAGCGAATTCGTCTAGAATTCCGCGACTTCGACCTGTTCTTCGGCGGACCTCAGTAAGTTTAAGAATACTTGTAGGTACATTAAATACGTAGTATCTATTTTATTTATGTAAACTTATAAGTGATTTAATAATTTTATTTAATTTTTTTATTTGTATTTTTGACTAGCGCGTGTAATATCACGAGAACCGTAGTATTCAGATTAAACAAGATTTTTCTCGATTTTGTTTTGAACAAGTGCAACCATTCGGTTTCGATACAGAAATAAGATGATGTGTACTATTTTGGTCACATTAAAAAATAACCATTTTGCTTATATATTTTATAAATATATTTTTATGAATTAGTAAATTCACAATATCATTCATTGTACGCGGTAAGTTTAACAGATTGTGGGCTCGATTCCCACTCGAGTTGAAATATTTAATATTTCATTAAGTTCCATTCTGCCGCATTGAGTTCCGCCAGTTAACATGTAATGCCGAAGAAATGGACGGAAAGTGGTTAACAACCATTAGGTTGCTGCCTGAACATATTCTAACTGAACATAATTCAACAGCTGCCCGTTCGACTGGGTGCGCGTGTACGACGGGCCCGACAACTCGTCCGCCGTGATCGGCACGTACTGCGGGCAGCAGCGCAACCTGGTGCTGTACTCCAGCGACGAGCGCCTGTTAGTCACCTTCTATACTTTGCCGCGATCGGCCAACACGCAGAACCGCGGTTTCAAGGGTATCTTCGAGTTTTCAGAGAGTTTTGTTAAATTAGGTAGGTGGAGCAAGTTATATTTGTTATATTTAGAGCTATTCCTATATACTAATGACATATCATAGGCCATCGTGACACAGTACAGAGAACGTCTGAATGCAAACGATGTGGATTTGATTCTCACGCAGAGAATTGATTATATATAAAATATTTTTTGTTTCCGCGCTCTATAATCAAAACGCAATACTGAGTATACTTGTAAGTAGGTAAGTAAGTAAGTAACATGCAATGTTTCGGTTTCCGTCAAAAATAGAAAACAAAGTGTCGTCACGCTAAGTTATCTCTGGCTATCCTGCTATGCGACAAAAGCGTGACGCTGAAAAAAAAGTATTTAACAAACAATGCTATGCAAACATAAAATATCCAAAGTATAATAATAATCAATAGCTATTTCCGATTTCACTATTAAAACAGATTTTTTAATATAAATCAAAAATATTTCAACTAAATAATTGTATTAGAACGCATTTCATTTCATAAAAGTCATGTTTCACGCGGCAATAAAGTTAAAAGCATATTATAATATATTGGACTTTTATTACTTCGCCTCATGTTTCTGCTCTGAATTCAGGGAAATTCATTTTCCGTGGGACTTAATGACCTTCCATAATTCTATTTATTTTCAGATTTTATAAGTAAACACGACGCAGAGCACATTAGGGGCTCGGAGTGCGATCAGAAAATTCTTAGTAAAAAGGAATCTACAGGATTCGTGTACCATCCAAATTATCCATTCCCTTATATACAAAAAGTTGTTTGTAGGTAAGTTTATTGTTGTTCTTGTAGATATATGTAGGTGCAGTGGAATCTCAGATTGAGATCGTCGTGACGCAGTTGGACAGCGTGTGCCTGTAAATGCCATGGGTGGGTACGATTCCACTCGGGGCAATGTTTATATATTATTTTTATTGTTCTACTATGGCGCTTAAGACAAAATACGAAATTAAGTTTTACTATTTAATATTCAATGTTTTGATTTTGGTCGTAATGTGGTGAACGGAGTGTCTTGACAATACAGTTGACATTCTCTTCGAGTACCCCTCTACACGGGAAAAGCATGAAATTATTTTTACATCAAGTTTGCTAATCGATAATTTATAAGTTTAATAGTACATTATATGTGTATCTATTATTAGAGAAATTAATGACAAAAGTTATCATTGAGTTGTTTATTTTATCTAAAATTTGTGGTTTCAGATATTTTATATATGGTATGCAAGACTCACAAAATTTGGAGAGAGTACGGTTAGAGTTTCAAAACTTTTCTATACCAAAAGGAGAACAAGCGAAAGCCGAGTAAGTAATTAATTCACGTTATAAAAAACATGATTTGTAATAACTAAAGTTTTTAATTTCGGCATTTACTAATAACATCATAATATTATTTATTGAATAAGCTTATTAAATCTTCAATTAATATGAAAATCCGCTTTTCTGTGAAAGGTAACTTTTCTTGTAAAAGCCGATGAGAAAGTATAACTTGTAATATTTAGAAATAGTATAACAAATACCTAAACCTAAACGCGGCGTTTAAATTTCTGGCGGAAAACAGAGTATCTTAACACTATATTTTCTGTGACTACCTGCATAAAAAAACAATTTTCAATATAAAGACTGAAAATCTCTTCCAGATCGTGCCCAGATGGTTATCTGAAAGTTTACTTACGTGGTCAAGAAGCGACTGACTCTTATGATAAGCACGACGCAGAGTTATGTGGGGAGGGCACCGCCGGGCCGCCGCTCTACCCGCCGCCGCTGCTGTCCGACGGGCCGCGCCTCGTCATGGTGTTCAGCTCTGGAGAACTGCAGGGACGGGGGTTCAAGGCGAAATATACTTTTGAGACTGGTAAGCTATATAAGTGTTTTTTTTATTAGATGTCTTATCGACCATCCTATCATATCAACAGTTATATAAAGATTTTTTTTAATTATTTTGAAGCCAGGGTTTACATTGGTAAATTATTGATCGTTATGTATTTACTATTTTTATTTTAAATTACAATAGATTGTGCTTAAATTTATGAATTATTTTAAAAAATAAGTGCTTAACAGGTAATATTACAGAAACACATCATAGAAGAACTGTTAAGGCACTTGGACGGTTTCCAAGAGGCGCAGGTTCAAATCTCGTCGCATTCAAATTTTTATACGTTTTCTAAATGTCTTTTCTTAATACATAATTTACGTTCCCACATGTCCACAATGAATTATTCGGAATTAAATTCCACCTAAAAAAAAACTTATTATACATATTGATGTTGTTATAAAACTTGCTTCAGCTAAATAACAATGTAGTTCGATCTTTTCTCCGATAAAGAAAAAATGAGCTGAAACCAAATCGCCTTCGATTTGATTGCTTCTAACTATCTAAGGGTCTAAGACTTATATTATATACTTTTACAGAATACCGCGTACCAGGGACAGCAGCTCCGGGGGGTGAATGCGCGTTCACATATCGTTCCGAAGCTAAGAAGCGGGGGGAATTCAACTCCCCTCGCTACCCCTCCAACTACCCGTCGCGCACCAACTGCACCTACACCCTCGTCGCCACGCCCAACGAACAAGTCACTGTTGTGTTCGATCATTTTAAAGTTAGGGCGGATTCTTGGAATGCCACTGCAGGATTGTATGGGTAAATATTTGTTTTAAATATGTATATTATGTGTTAAAATATTGCTTATTTGAATTATATTATTATATCGACGAATATGAATTTCAATTGTTTCTCTTCTCGCCAAATTACTTAAATTACAATAAGCAACAGTAATAAACACTTCTTATCAATTCAGTTATTCACCGCGTGAGTGCATTACAGAAAGAAAAGAGCAGTACCTGATCTGACAAAGGCTAAAAGAGCCCCTTTAAAATTGCAATGACGCTCGCCTCTACTGTATAATCTGCTCTTCGTAGCTAATCTAAAGATCCTACTAATGCTACTTTCGAAATACGTACTAGGATTAGCATAAAAGTAATATTATTTGTTTCTTCATATTATTTTAGCCTACTAGCCACATTATGATTTGATGAAATATCAGGCATAGTATCTTACATACTCCACTATGCCCCCATCTCCCCTACCTATCTCATATATTCTAACCACGATAATATAATGAAACATTATAATCGTTATAATCGTCCCTTAACCTTTATGTGAGTGACAAACACCTATCAGAGTGATGAGGTACACGGGTTATCTTCATACAGTTTTATAATATATAATGTAAACAGCAAAGTTTGTTATTACATTACCCGCACTTTAAGTAAATAAGGTAATATAACAATTTCACAGCGGAACAACATGCAGCGAGGACTGGGTGGAGGCGTGGTGGACGGGGCGCGAGGGCAGTCGCGTACCTCTCGGGCGCTGGTGCGGGCCCGCCACGCCCGGCCCGCTGCAGTCGCCGCGGGGGGCGTTAGGGCTACTCATTGCATTGCACACTGATTACGATTCTGTAGCTTCGGGGTTCAAAGCCAGATATGTGTTCGAAGTGAGTATGATGGTAGATGTGTGTGGTTTGTTTTGGAGTTGGAGTTTCTGTCTAGTAGAGTTTTTCGATATACTCGTCTTGCTTTAGTATAGTGGAAAGCGAAGAATAGGAAAGAGTTTGAAAAAAATCTACTCTACAAGTCGTAGAAATGTAATACTGTAACAAAAATTAAGCTTATTAAGATAAATTTATTTCTTCGTACAGGTATCCGTTTAGGAAGTATTAGAAAATTTTAAAACTGTAAATAAAATGATAAGCCTTGAAGTTTATTATAAATTATTGCATTAAAATCGTTTGCTTTTTGGCGTAACAAAAAGTTTGAGGACGTCGTGGCGTCCTGGCGTTCTCTTTGACAATGCTATGCGGAAAAAATGATATTTTATTCATTTTTTCCGAACTTTTCTTTTCCGGGTGAAGTAAATTAAATTGTTATAAACATTTTTCACATGTACTAACTACAGTCGTTACGATTTTTATTAATATTTACATAATCAATAATAAATCATAAATATAACCTATATACCTACAGCCAGCAAAATCAATATTCGGCGACTGTGGCGGCAACGTATCCGGGTCATCATGGGGCGCAGTGTCGTCCCCGCGCTACCCGCTCCCGTACGAGGCGCCAGCGCGGGGCGCCGCGTCGCGCGTCTGCAACTGGTTCATAACCGCGCGCCCGGGACGACGACTGTTGATTAATTTTGATCATTTTGCTGTTGAAGGACATCTTACAGGTATATTTGGAGCTAATTTTAATTTGATATTATCAGAATGTTTTGGCTGTATTAGCTAGCGTGAATGTAGAATTGAATTTTACTGTTTATATAAGGTTTATTTGTCATTTTCCAATTTCATGCTTTTTCTTCTATAGCAAGACAGACAGGCATATTTTATGGTGTGTCGTAACTTAACGCCACGCTTTGTCTTGTGATCAGAAGAAACAAAGGAAAATAAATTAAATGTAATCATTTCCCCGAGTGGGAATAAAATCCACAAGCGTTATGTATACAGTTGGACGCTGTCAGATTGCGCCGTCATGGTTTAAATTTTTGTTAAATTAAATATTGCTAAATATTGTTTGTTAAAATGTATATGTTATATTATAAATTATAAATGTTATTTCGTCTTTCTTTAGAGCGTGGTTGCCCGGCTGCAGTGCTACGGTTATGGTATGAAAGTCCCGGACCGCCCTTAGAGCTTTGTGGTGAAAAGGCGCCCTCCGACCGTTGGCAATATTTATCATCGTCTAACTCTATTCGACTCTCGTAAGTATTGTTTGTAAGGTAATTGGAAATAAGATTGTTAAAAGAAAACGTACAAAAATTTAAAAATTTGAATCCCGCTGCGTTCAAATTTTTATACGTTTTCTTTAAATGTCTTTTTCGATTTTCCTGAGTGTGGAATAACACTTTAATTTTTTTTAAAAACATCATATAAATATAAATATAGATCTAGTGTACACAGTGAATGAAATAAAAACTCTTCAATAAGTCCTTTAGAAAGCATAAGTACAGCATAGTTTGGCATCAGCGTAACGTTTGGTGCTTCGTTTTCCCTGACCCCGCTAGGGATAAGGGTGCTCTGTCCCTGCGGAATGCAAGCACTCCACGGCTGCTCAAGATGAGTGAAGGGATGTCGACGGTCGTAAGGGTACGGCCTGCGGGGCTCGTTTCGTAGAATGGACGAGAATGCTGAATGTTGTTCTTTTCTTTAAATTCGGCTTACCCACATTACGCAGGAACAAAGTACTCTCTTTCACCCCCACACCGCTGTCGAGAGGAACAGGGTCAACAGCAATTCCTCAAATCGGGTAAAAACACGAGTGTGCTTTAGACCTTACAACTGTTAAACTTAGGAAACGTTACTGGCTATTATTGAAAAAACAAGAAAATGTATACTCACACCTCGCTCTCTTACCCCTTCGAGTATGTATGAAACATAACTCTCTTTCTATTTTGACAAACTTATATATCCGTCTCAACTTCCTCATCCCTATCCCACATTCACAAGCTTACACTCCAAATTGAACGTAAAGAAGTTTTACACCACTGTTGAGCATGGGAGACGATTGCAGGTTCATAATCGCGGATAAATCAGTGGGGGCGGGGGGCTGGCGTGCTATCTGGACAGAAGTGACCACGGGCGGGGGCACAGGGGAGGAGTGTGCGACGTCGTGCGCCGGCGCCTGCCTGCCGCCGCGCGCCGCCTGCTCCGGCCTGCAGCACTGCGCCGGCCAGCCCAGCGGCAAGCCGCCTTACTGTTAGTACCGTGAGTCTGTATATCATCACAGCGGATCTCCTATATCGAGTTTATTGTTCGTTTGATATCGGTTTAGGGTTTAATTGAATAATTTAATGAAATAGTTGTTCTAAATGTTGATATGTAGACGTGAACGACTATACTTTATATTCGAAACATTCCTTCTGATATTTTCGTGTTAGTTTCGTTTTTTTGTGAAACGTTTAAAATTTGAAAGCTCACATATACACTAACTTCTCGATCTTTCGTGTTATTTAACAATAAAAATATCGTCTTATCACCACATCTTGCAATCTTAACTGATTTAATATGAGAAACATCTACTATCCATAACATTATAGAAGAAAATAATAAATTTGAAAATATATTACATAATTTAGGTAATATTAGCTTTTGCCTAACACTCATATCATCAGATCATTTCAATAAAACACAATATAGTGCTGGTACTTGGCTAATACATGATTGCCTTAAGTTACGCACCACCCGCACTGAGTCGCACCTGATGGAGAACATTACGTACCTACTCGTATATATTATTTTTAAATGTGTAGTACATAACATACAAATATTATATTTATAAGTACAGAGATATTATTATATTGAAGTAGATCTATTGGTAAAGTTCTATCTAGTTGACTTATATTTCTTATAATACGAAATAGAATTATATTTTAGGACGTGGAAATTACACTGTTTTATGATTTACGAAAAACAATATGTACAGTTCAGGCTAAATAACATATCGATGTGTGACTTTTTAAAATAAGATGTTTTTAATGTAATCGGTAGATTGGACTTGACCAACGTTTACCTAAAAAAAATTAGGCACCCAACGTGGGACTGGTTAGCCCCTTTTTGGGTGCCATGCGTTTTCTCTTAACAATAGTTATTTCATTAGAAGTTTTTGTAGAGTATTGTAGCTGTCCATTTCTACCGATTATACCATACACTGTATACCATTGTAAGTTTTTAAATATTATATATAATCTCGATTGGCTTATCAATTTTAGCTTATATAAAGTTTTAACAAAATTTCAAAATTCTTATCCACAGTATCGATAGAACACTTTGTTGTCCGTATGTTGTTCGCACTTTGCAATTTCACATACAATGATATTGTATTTACACAGTTGCATTTTGTCGTTGCAAAATTAATGGTATTAAAATAATTATTTAAAATGTAGATATTCGCGGAGTAAGCAGTATTTATTTGCTCAGCAATAATTGAAAAAAAATCTTATAAAATAGTAATTGAGGCTCCTTATATTTTATTTACCGAAATACTTTATTTATGCCCAAAATTTAAAAAGATAAGATTTGTTTAATACACCAATGCTTGTTGCTGCTTACTTCAGCTTTCTTCTATTAATTGTAAGATATTATATATAAACACTGTAGTACTGTTAAATGATATAACTTAAATAACATATTATATAACATACATTCACTGTACTCTTACCTTCTCAGTATTGACGGTTCAATGCAATCTTTGTCTCAGAGGATATTCTTATATGTTTAATGTTGGTAGGTGTTTAGATCGATGACATTTAAATTGTTGGTAACATAGCGTAATATATTGACGATGTTGCAAGATTGTGGATCTTTTTATTTACAACTGCGTACCTTAAAACTACTTTAAAATTTCTTCATAAAACATAATATTTCATTCTACATCCATAAACTATGCTCCACTTAAATAGATGTTTTAAACTCGTCTTAATTTTTCCTTCAATTATACTGTGATGACTCAGGAGAGTAACAGATATTTGTTGTAAAAGCTCATTTAGCTATCCCTGTCATATTTGGTAATTAGGTCTAAATTCCGATGGGACGAAGCTTGCATTGAGTCATCGCACTATAGGGCCCGGGCTACCGCGTCCAACTGTAGAAATACTTGTGAACAATTGTCTTAATTTCGTACTTTGTTTTTGAATTTCTTACTTAAAAAATAACAGTACGAGCAATTAAAACAAGTATTTCTAATAACAAAGATGTTTCCCAATACTTAAACTTTCCACTTCAATTACGAAGTGTATAAATTATTGGAAAACAGTTACAACATCAACCACTGAAATGGCGTATACTGTTGCTTTGTTCGTTCGCTTGTGTCATTGCCGTGGTTGAGTTGGTAACGCTTTGGGCGGGCGGGCGTGGGCGGTGTTGGGCGGTGCCCGGGCTGACGCGGCGGTGTGCGCAGGCGGTGCGGCGTCGGGCCAGGCCGCGCCGCGCGCCGCGCTCGTCGTCCTCTCGCTTGTGCTCGCCGCCCCGCACTGACCGGGCGCTGCACACGTGAGTCTATATATACCACCCCTTTTCCTGCTTCACTTCTCACCGCTTTGCACGACACGCGTTGTTCTATGCTTTTTGTGTGCTTTCTTCATTTTCATTAATTGGAATTGTATGTAAAAAAAATTGACAAATCTTCTTCGTATCATGACAACATCAAGTCAGTCGTCCTTATAGCAAAGGCCAGCAAAATGTTTAAACATTATAATCGCTGGTAACACATCAAAAGCGTTTGCAAAGCAACTGTACCAGTAGTGATCATTTCGTCACCCTGCATCATTTGAAGCTTTCTCTTTTGTACATAGATGTTAAATTGCATGAAGTTAAACAAATATAAAAAAGTCACTAAATAAAATTAAAATAAACCAAATCTAAATTTCATGGATTATTTATATGGTAGACTTGTTCATATACATAACAATTTAATTTCGTAATACTTTTTGTGTTAAAAGTAAATCAATCTAATTTGAAAAAATCTTCGTTTACCATATAAATAATACTACATAACACCTATATTATCTTCCTTAACTGTAACACGAAAAATAAAAGTCTAAAGGAAGAAAATATTGGTGCTTAAAATTAAAATCATAAAATGTCCAATATCATCATTGAATTGGCGTAATCAAAAAAGTGGGTAGAAAAAAATAGCAAAACCCAAAATTGTCTTTTCGTTGAGATTATCAAAAAAATAGGACCTGTTCTAAACGATTAGACAAATTCGCATACCTATATATTCAGTTCAGTTCTTTGTCCATGTATAATGTGCATTGGCACAATCAAACAAGTGGGTAGCATTAAAAAATTGTCAAACTACCCACACTTGTGTTTGCGATTATTATAATTAAAAAAAGTATAGGACCAATTCTACTACCCAAACTTGTCTTTTCGTTGTGATTATTATAAAAAAATGAGTCAATTCCAAACGATAAGACAAAACACACGTATACACATAACACCGCGCAAACGAAACATCGCGGTGGTTGACAGGCGAGACCGAGGGCGTGGCGGAGGGCAGCAACGCCGTGTGGTGGGTGACGGGCTGCGCGTGCGCCGGCGTGCTGGCGCTGGCGGCGTGCTGGCGCAGACGGCGACGCGCGCCGCGACGCCCGCCGCCGCCGCCGCGCCCGCCGCCCCGCCTCGCCGCGCGACTCGCTGCGCCGCCCGATACCGTGTGATGCGTGCAATACAACACTTTAATGTATTATTGTGTTTCATTTATATATCCGTTTATATTTATGTTTGTTTTATGCTATGTTGTATGGAAATGTGTTTAATTAATACTTGTGCCAACGATTTCATCTGATAATATAATATAAAAATAAGAGTAAGCTAGTTTGTAGATAAATAGGTATGTTGAATTATTAGCTGTGAAAACCATTTCGTTTGTGTGGGATTTGAACAAAAAATTATAACAAGGCTAGGCTAACTTACTGCTCACTATATCAGCTATATACTAGTAAAAGTACCGACAAAATGGCAAGAGTGGCAGAGTTGTTCCAGAGATTGACCGGAACAAGCAGACGGACAAAACTTGACAAAAATACCTCGCCGCGCGGTCTGACATCATGTGACAACACTTTAATGTATTAATGTGATTTATTTATATATCCGTATATGTTTATATTTATTTTATGTTATGTTGTACATATGTAAATATGTTTAATTAATAGCTGTGCCAACGATTTCGTCTGCGTGGAATGTAGTAAACAAATTGTAGTTCTAAAATAAAAGTAGCCTAAGTTACTCCTTTTACGTCAGTCCTAACCCTTCCAGAGATTAGCCGAAACAAACAGACTACAAAAATTGTGAAAAGTGTTGTTTTAGTGTATATATACTTTACAAAGTGGTTAACTTAATACTACAAACAGACACTTCAATTTCTTTTATAAGACACTTCAATTTCTTTTATCTTTGAAATGATAAGTTTTTAAAAAATATAATAGATATTCTGAAACTATTCAGAAAGGACAACCTTTAGTTCCTTTAAAATTGTAAATGGATCTAATCAAGGTAACACTGATACTTAATAGGTACAATTCGCTTATAAGAATAATAATTAGGTGTATTATCGCAAAGCCTTCTTAGTACTGTTTACTACTGCTGCTGATGTTGCTACCTAACAACGATACATATTCTATAAGTGATGTAAACACATTAAAATGTCGTAATAATAAGTACTTATAATTTGAAAATTAATTGCTTGCGATTGTTTTCTAAGTTTATTAAAAAAACATCACAAACTTGGTCATAATTCCATTTTAGGTAATCATGCTTGGAAATCCCAAATAGAACTAAGCAAGCCTGTTCTATTTATCATTTTTTCTTAATTACAATCGACCCTCTTAAAAGAGTAAAGTCCAATATTTGTATAGGTAAACATTGCTTGGAGCGGTACCCACAGCAAAGGGTAACGTCAGACGTTTCTCAAAGTTGGCAAGGATGATCTAATTAGTATTCAAGCATTCAAAGTCTTTAAAAAGACCAAATTAAGTATTTGATGTTAACATCAGATTATAGTAAACAAAACTTTCGAACTTAAGCCTTCAGGTGTACGTACTGAAATGCAATACTAAATTATTATGCTATGCTTCTGGTATATAATAATGCCATATTACATAGTTGGCAAGGATTACCTAATTAGTATTCAAGTATTCAAAATCTTTAAAAAGACAAAATTGAGCATTTGATGTTAACATCAGATGACAAGAAACACAACTTTCCAATTTAAGCCCTCAGGTGTACTGACATACCTACTATATTAATTTATTATACTTCTGATATATAATGATGCCATATTACAAGTTATTTTTTGTTATGTATATTCTTCAAAGTTTATTTGAAATAGATTTCCTAGGAAACTGTCATTTTTGTAAATAAACCTATCCTTTCAGCTATTTATGAGTTCTTAACCGAGGTGTTTTAGATACACAACTAACATGAGTAAACGCTACTGCGCAAAATCCTGGCAGCTTTAGCTATGTACTTCTATGTTTAAGCTTTTGATCAAAACCCAGTTCATTTTATTTATCTTAATAATCTGTTTATAATACAGCAACTAATAGTATTGTTTATTGTGTATTCAATAACGGGGTCAAGGTTCAAAGTGAGGAGCAGGGTAGGAAATAAAAACAAGCGTATAATAAGGCAAACACAGTTTTGCAAATTTATTCCACATATTAAACTGATACAAGATTGATACAGAGTTCTAACAGTATGGACATGCTATGTGGTCGAAATACAAAAAAGTTTAGTACAGCGATAATAATAAACATTGCAGAAATCCTGAACTTTACAATACTACTTCTTCACACTAATGTATTTTAAAGGGAAATATGTAATAAAAATAAAGCAAAAAAACTAAAGCAGGAACACAGTTGGGAAATGTTATCGATTACAGGTGTTTTTATTTTAGCCGTAATTGATAGAGTCGTCGAGGTCAATTCATTCCACTAAACCGTTCTCGTGTAACCTAAGTTGTAAGTATGTCAAAAAACAACAGTCAAACTCCTTATAATATAATAATTACTGCTAAAATACACATCACATCGCAAAATGCGTTCGCAGGAATAAAATATATCGAATAACATGTATTAAAAAAAACAGACAGTCGACGGGTCTCAACCCGACGCGCGGCCGCAAACAGGCAACCGCGACCGCGCGCGATCACAAAAATAAACATATATTAAATACGCGGGCCAATACGACACGACAGTGAAAAAAAAAAGCATAACGGGAAACTTACATTCGAAACATTTCATAACGTCCTACTTTAATTTTACGGGCTCGTCGTACAAAATCGAAAACGTGAAACGACGACCGACGAGAGAGAGAGATAGGGAGTGAGAGAGAGAGAGAGATAATAGATAGATAGATATAGAGAAAAAAAAGAAACACATATATATTGTAGAGTCGATCCTCGAGCTCGAGCGCTGTGGCCGGCCGGTGCGGGCGAGGGCTCCCCTGCGCAGCTTGTAGTGTCTCCGGGACAGGGGCTCGCCGCGCGTGCGGGCGTGCGGCGCGGGCGGCGCGGGCGGGGCGCGAGTGCGCGCGGCTAGCTGCCCGCGCCCGCGCCCCACCCGCGCGCCGCCGCCGCCGCCGCGCCCAGCCGCCGCTTGCTCTCCCCCCCAGCGTTCTGCTGACCCCCGTCGTGTTTACGTTTACCTGCCACACACACCACATTGCTCACTCACTGACTAACAGACCACTTCAGACGCGAGTGGCACTTCTTTCCTACAGTTACGCATTAGCGATTAAGATTGATCGTAACTTTTTATTCCAAAGAAATTGATAATTACTTATATATTAATATACGAAATTTATGCCCCTAGCGTCTGAAATTGCGTAAAAGTGTCACCAAATAAACTATAGTTAAGTTTTAATGTTTATCTTTTCAATCTAAATAATTTATCAATAATTATGAAATATATGAAAAACCAAAAACTACAAAACATAAATAATGAGAACTACAATTTAGATCTTCCACAAACTTTTACCCAAAAAACCTTGGACTCGCATCAACATCGAGCTAAGCTAAAGTTTGTGGTAGACCTCAAGTATGATGGAATAAAATTAGGATGGTATAGGAGAGGGTAAGGGTAGGATATTTACCAATAAATTAACAAATGTCCAGATTACACGCAAACCATTAAACAAGCTGAAATCAAAATACTTATGTAAGGGGACGAATAGAATAGAATTTTCCGAAAATAAATATAAATGAGAGTCCAAAGTTTTTTTAGGTAAATTTAGAATTTAGATATAGTCTTACTTTTCCTTCAATTTAAAAGGAAATGAAGCAAAATAATATAATATAAAAAGGTACTGTCATCTTTCTGTAGTGATCAAATAAAAAACATAATTGCATCAACTGATTCCTTTGAAAATAGATTAGATGTTCCCATCAGAAACTTCAATCATGGACTCGAACCACAACTGTATATAGATAAATAGCCAGTGCACGCTAATCCAAAGGTGCGAGACGCGTGGCCCGTTTTATAAATTTATGCGACCTCTTAATCGTTTATTTATATTACAAATATTATCCTACTACCTTTTAAATATTATGAGAAAGTAATTTTAGCTAGCCAAAAATTTCGGTGCCTATGGACCCCAATTTAAAGTTTCCCAAACTGCACGACTTAGGAAAATACAAATACTATCAATGAGTTTTACATTTCAACCATAAACCCTAAATCATCATATAGGTATTTCTTAATCACTCGTTACCTGGTAAATTTGGCATAAATTACCTGGCGAACTTGGCATACATTACCTTTGGCCTTATAAACTTGGCCCACATTACCCGGTAAACGGGGCCATACATTATACCTAATAAATATCACACATTATACCTAATAAAGTTATCACACATTACCTGATTAATTAGACACACATTACCTACCAGGTATAGACCTAATTAGACCTAATTAGACACACATTACGAGGTAAATTTGGCATACATTACCCGGTAAACTTACGACATATAACCTAACCAACTTACCCACATACACATAACCTAACCAACTTACCACACAACTGCACAAACTAGTCACACATTACCTGGTAAACTTGGCTTGGCGCGCGGGTTGCCACGCATGGCGCTGGGCGTGCGGCGGCCACGAGCGGCGCGCCGCGCACCACCACGGGCCCCAGCCGCGGCCCCGCGCCGCGCCCATCGCGCGCCCGTCCCACACGACCCAGCCCCCTGTATTACACCAACACAACTCAGCATATTGCCAAATATATATTTTTACTGGCATTCACTTGTCATTTGAGGCCATATTTCTTGTCAAAGTTTTTCTTTTTATACCAATGTCATATAGAACGGAGAAGACAAGATGGAGAATGTTTAATTAAATTTTAAGAAAATACCACACAAAAGCTAAAAGCTATCAAAATTGACAATATGTCAAATCAACTGTCAAATCATTGATAAATGTCAAAATTATATTTTTTTTTAAATTTGGGTATGGAATTTATGTATATTGTTTAGTTATTAAAGAAATATAACTTCAAAAACCAGGTAATTGCCAGTCTAAATATATAAAAAGCTGTCTGTGGCTGAGGCTGCCTGATCACATTATACTTCACTTCTGATATGGAACTTCTCTGATTAATTATCTCTATTGAGTTAGATATTTCATATTTTTTAAAGCTTTTGATATGACGAGTATCAAATGTTATAATTGTTATATATATTTTTTGTGACTAATTTATTACTAAAATAAATTAATTTTGGAATAATGATTTTTTTATTTTAAACTAATCTAATATTATTAAATATTAAATTTTTTTAGTAAATAAATATAATTTTTAACTTTATTTCATTTTGATTAAGAAGTTACATATCAAAAATGTAAGGATAATGTGTATTCATACAATAATAAATAAAACAGCCACCGCTTTTACACTATATTTGCTAAGTACTTAAGCAATATCTAATTCTACTTATATATTGATGGCTGTTGTAATATTGTAAAGAGTAAAATAAAATACAAAATATATTTTTTTGGGTCCAAAAATGCTACGTTCTAATACAGATATAATTATGTATAACTTCTAAGCAAAATGTGAATATTTTAATAAACAGAACATTCGGCGAAAGTCACATCACTAGTCAAGAGTAATTTGTCATACCTGCTAGTGATGTGAAACAGTGTCTTGATAAATTATAATAAAATTGTATTTATGTTTCCATTAAAGAACATTCATATTATCATTTATTGTTTATCATTCGATACGACAAAGAATATTCTTATGAAAACCAACCATGCTGCAAAATAAACAGTCTGCTAACTAAATGTATACGAGATAAAAAATATGCTAAAACTGTCAACGTCAATAGTATATAATAACAATAACAATAGTAATCAATAATACGTGATACAGAAACAATCAGGTACCTATTACTACACTAAAAACAATATAAGTATATATATATTTAAAAAAAACATCGACCGTTGCTAATAAAAGGCAACACGAACAGATCTACCGACAACTAACAACAATAACAAAGAGGTTACATACTCTCGCATCGTACGCGGGTACCTGAATGCCTCCAGTTAGATCGTAAAGCGAGTTGGGCCCGAGAGCGATCTCGTCGTCCTGAGTGAGGCATTTACCAAGCGGGTCAGTAATTCTTCTTAACATATTCTCTACCTCGTTACAACAGCGAGAAATTTAAAAAACGTTACACGGGCATTCGAGTTTCGTTTATATGCGGGGGTGGCCAAGCTCCAAGCGTGTTACAGGGTTAGTGACCAAGCGGGCGAAGCAAAGCGCTACATGAGGGATGACTGAAGCGAAGCAAACGTGGATGGTAAGACAACGGGCAGGCTGTGTCGGGGCACGGCCGTCGGCTTTCACGTGAATACGTCTACTACACACGCAATACGCACTAACAACAACATCTCATTATGTACCAAATTTGTATTTTTACTGCAAAAGACCGTCTATTGCGCAACATTTGTATGATTTCCTATGTGGATCTATATAGACGTATTCACGTCAAAGTGGTAGGGAGTCGGGCGCGTTAGTCGGAATGGCTGCGTCATGCAGACCTGATGGTGCGATCATCGCGTGCCGCGACAGCCACCCCGCGACCGCGACCCCCCTCACCCCCCACCCCGCGCGACCCCCCGCGACCCCTGACCCCCGACCCCGGCGGGCCACGCGACCCCGCGGCCCCCGACCCCGCGACCCCGCGGCCCGCGCCGCGCCCCGCCGCCATCGATCACCACCGTCAGGCCTACACACTACCTTTACCGAGTCACTGACTCATTATACAGTAGGATGGGATTCAAATCAACCAAACAAAAAAAAATAATATATAGTGAGAGATGAAAAAAAATTTGGCAAATCAAAAACCGAAAAATGATGAGTACAGAATCTAGTGACTAGTAAAATAATGTATTAGTTAGTGTGTGTGGGACCCACCGGTTGCGCTCTGTTGGGAGGCTGGCGGGCGGCGGACGGTTGTGGGCCCGCGTAATCAAAATAGAACTCATCGTACCGGTAAAATGGCTCATTGTAGCCACCTCGGTAATCCCCGTACCCGTAATAGTCGTAATCATAATCTATAAACACACAACACAGGCCTTTTAGAGGCTAAGCTAAACTAACGCTAACTTACAAGCTACCGTTTGCGATCCTGCAACACTCCTCCACAACGCTCACACCTCCGTACTCACACACCGCTTCATATCGACACACGACAAAAACATGCATCGTCCACTTAGACAATCTAGCTCTGGAACTGGTACACACATTGTCATGGTACACTAAATTTGGAATTTGGAAAACAAATGTGGTTGCAGATTGCATTCCTGTCGCCCACCACCAAAACCTATACTGAAAGCGATGTAAAACAGGTGATCAAAAATTAGACATATCAAGTAGGTGTCAAACGCTGCGATGATATTTATGTTCAAGCATGCACTCGGGAGTCTGTTAGGGTGTTAATACATTGAAACAAATTGTAGCCCTCTCGTGTACGTACACTTTTCTGTATGTTTTCCTCTCTTCTACGTCTTTAGTCCGAAACCATGCAGAACCTACTTAACCTAGCTGTCATTATTTCTAGCCTAGAATAGCGTTATGATATGTGACGTGGTTTGCGACGATACACTGACCATGTAAGAAGTAGACAATTGTTCGTAGAATATGTGATTTTGTAAGCTAGCAGTATATTATCGCAACCGAATTTGTTAGTAGGGGATCAGTAGCAAAGTTTGCGTGTGCGCGTGGAGTCCACACCGTGTACACTTTGTGTTGTGTCCAGAGATTCCTTTTGTAACGGAAACATGGAGAAATATCGACAATTTAATTAAAACCCATATCACAATGAAATAAAATAAAAAAATATATCTCTTCATGTTTCCACAATTTGTTTGTGTGTGACCGGCGTTGCTAGATGGGCTTTTATTTGTTAACATTTTACAATATTCGTCGATATTCAAAGAAAACCAGTAATTAAAGGAGATATAAGTAAGTATGCGGTTATAATTCCTTGTAATAACGAGGGATGGTAAAGCTTTGGCTATAGACGTGGCTCTAACTCGATGATCAGGTTTAAGTATTTCAATGGCTGTCGTCAGCGAGGGGACAAAGGCATATTACAAGGACGCAGGTGTGAACATAGCAGGTGGGTCACTCCTTTAAGAAAACATGACGTAATTGCAGCTGTGATTTTTAAGAAACATCTGTTCGATGGAACTAAGTATTCCTGGGAGAAAATTTATATAGGTAATTGTAGATAATTAGTAAATTAAGAATTTATTTATGTAAAGGCAAATCTGATTGACTGACTTGTATATCAACAAGGCACATTCGAACTACTTTACCTAGAAATTTGGTACAAAGGTTCCTTTCTTGATATAAGTGAGCACTATGAAAAATAGAAATTCAACCCCTAAGGGGTGTAAATTTTATATGGAATTTTATCAATATTATACTTAGAGGTATGAGTTGTAATTGTGGTATGGATTACAGTTAATAATGACCTGTGTAAATGAATGAAATGGACAAATTCTCTCCTATAATTGAAAAAATAACTTATTTCTGGACTTAGTATAAAAACTGGTATCATAGTTAGAAAAAAATAATGTTGTTGTGAAATCGAAAAATTCCCCATAGGTGGTTTGTTTTAATTGAGTGGTTTTATTTGTATGGAAATACTAAACTAAACCTGATAACTATAGTACACGTAGATGAAATCAAAATCTAATACAATTGCAAAAAAAAGTCAATCCAACACAACCGCATCGCATACACCACGTATCAGTGTAGTGTGTGTGTGTGTGTGTGTGTGTGCGTGTAGGCGTATACTGACCGTAGTCGCCGCGCGCTTGCGGCGGGCGCGGCTGCGGCTGCGGCGTGCGGCCGCGCAGCGCGCCGTGCACCGGCGAGCAGCTGCACCAATCAAATCTGACATTACACAGCGACACGTTACCCATACGTAACTAGATTCACTGCGCGTGACGCCGGTCGTGTGAACGCCTCTTTACAACACTTTATACATACTACCAATTACATGTACTAAATAAAAAAATATTTAAAAAATATTTAAATCACAAAAACTTGTTTAATTTTTAACACACAACCGACAACACTTCACTGAACAGAAATATGTTAATCAATTTGTAAATTAATTTTTGAAATATAATAAATAATACAAAAAAATATTGATTTTAAACCAATCCCTATTCAGTGTAATACAACAAAACACAAATCTAGTTTTCGCAGAATCGCTCATATGCTGTGGAATATCTAAACAAAAAAATATTATAATCTGCTATTAATTAGTTTGAAGAAATTTGCTTGACAGTTGTATACTTTTTATAATTTTAAAGCAATGTAAATATGGAAAATTAAAATGTAATTTAAATAATTAAGGTATAACATTGTCCTCCAGTAATAATTAAAAGCAGATAGACTCCTATAAATAATATTCATAAATTACACGAATTTTTAATTTTTCTATACATCTGCCAAACATGAATTTTGCCATAGGTAATAATATAAAACAGGATATCAAAAATACTAAAATTCCAACATACAAAACGTATAAATATATGACGTACAAACATATGAGCCCCCTCCCTTTGAACCAATTCGGATATTTTTCATTATCATTAATCCTCAACACAATTAGCATATGCTTGTTAACGCAAATATTATGTAATTTTAGTATTTTTTTGTATTTAGTTTAAAATTTATTAAAATATATAAAAAAATTTAGAAAATAAATAATAATAATTTAGAAGCCTTGGTTGGGCAGTGGGATGCTCCTCTTCTGTAAACAAAATTGACTGTGGGTTCGATCCCCACTACTATATATCTCAACTTTTGCTATTTTTTCATTCTGTCAAGACAAAGAGCAGCGACGCCTTTTGTAATTAGCACGCGATATCTTGATTTCTGATGTAAAGTGGAGAACCTTGGAGGGTCAAGACCAGAGATGGGCAAAGAGCGACCGTACTTTCGAAAAAAATGAGAGACAAAACATTTGATCGGTAGTATCTTATATAATTCTGGCCATCCTTTAAAATTTCAAAAATCCAAAATTTTCTTAACACCAATTAAAAAATTTGCCCTCCACTATCCCCATAAAATGGCACTAACTGCCCTCATATACCAAAAAATCTTATAAATCTAAAACTATCAAGTTTACCCATCACTGGTCTTGAACCCTTGACCCTGACTATTTGCTAATCAACAAAAAAAATGGAAATCTTTTTAACATTTTTAAACATTCACACGCTTAGGAAATTGAAAAGGACATTTACAAAACGTAAAAAAAATTGAACACAGCAGGATTCGAACCCGCGCCTCCTGGCAACCTTCCAGGTGCTCTGATCGCTAAGCCATGTGTTCAGGAGGATGCCCTGAAAGGTGGCCAGGAGGCGCGGGTTCTTATCCCGCTGCGTTCAAATTTTTATACGTTTTCTAAATGTATCTTTTTGGAAAATGTTTAATAGTCCACTCACCCGCCACGTCCATATATCATCTGCGTCATGCGACGCTCGCGGGCGCGCAGTATCTCCTCCTTCTTCTTCTTGTCGGAGGGCGGCTTGGCGAGAGACACTTCAAGGCGGGCACCGCCCATGTCCTTGCCGTCTAGCTCTTGCATTGCCTGTGTTTTTTTTAATGTGTGAATATCGTTAGATTATTTACTTATTATCTTTCCCCCAAAAATGAAATGCAAAGCAGCTGTATGAGCTGATTGCTATGCTAGTCTATTTAATTATATGTTTATGAAAATTAGAACTTCTTGCGACAAAACATTTTTTATATATATAGCGTGTGGTATACACACGCTATTATAGCGCAGAGTTGAGGGGTTGAAATCCCATTTAATATTGAAATATATGATTATATGTAAATTTGTTAGTGTTTTTCAATCTCGCGCTTTATTACATAAAACTCTACCACTTCTCAATCGGGGAGACAGAGATGACACGAAAAGAATTATGTCCAGTATATGCAGACGCAGAAAAACCGTAGAGGCATTTTTTTACTAGATCATATACCTTGCCTTGCCGTTCAACATTTCAAGACTGTATTAAAAATACAAAAGTTAACGTTTAAAAGTGTGACAGCAATCTTAAACGTTTATTACAACTTTTTCTAATTTTATTAACTTAACTTTAATGTTGTAACCAAGCAAAAAATATAGTTGCGAAATTTATCGCAACATCATCGGTATATCGGTAAGCCATTAAAGCATTTAGCGGGAAATCTTATCAGATATTAATCATGTGACCGAAATAAAATTGCACTAGCGAGTGCTAAAATGTAGATATATTAAAGAGATAGGATAGCTCAATATCACAATATCAATGACCTAAAAAATAATCGTATCGAACGATACCATTGTTACTTAGCTTATATTTGCATATACTTGATAAAACAATATCATTGTAAGCGTGAGTGGTTGTGGATTCGATTCCTACTTGAAGGATTCATTATATTTTTTTTTAGCTTCACGCTGTATCCCGCTCACAGCAGGGTAGGCAGAGGGAACCTAGTGTTAAGACACTCCGTTCCCCAGTTTCCGCCGAATTCGCATTGCGTGTTAAGTGGCGGAACTTAACGCGGCGCTTTACCTCGGCACCAGAGCGAAGAAAATGGAAATATTAAATATTTCCACTCCTTCAGTGGGAATCAAACCCACAAACAGTCGTTTACAGTCACACGCTTGTGCCATTGGGCCACGACTGGCCACAGCACACACACATCTTTAAAATTAAGTTTTATTTTTTATATTGTTTATAAATTAATAAATATTGATTTCTCTCCTCTGATGAACAAAACTTTGAGGTTTTGCATTGGCGAAAAGTAGGGAACGGAGTATCTTGTGATAGGTTATTTCTGACTATTTTGCTATACGATAAAAAGCGTAAAGCACAATAGTCTAGTCCTGCTAATATTTTAGATATAAGACGATAGATATGCTGTCATCATCCTCATCCTATACCCAAAAAAAAATGTTAAGGCTGTGAGTTCAAAATCCCAAATCAATAAACTACTTTAACAAGTAATCAGAAATTCCATGTTACAATTTTCAGTTATTAAAGCCTAAAGCGTTTAAATCACGATTATAAATAGAAAAATGTTTCTAAAAAGTAATTGAACAAAAAAAACTATTTTATAAGAAAAATGCATAACGATATGGTGGTGCAGCAGGAGTAGGTACGATTCGTACTCAAAAACAATTATATATAAAGTATTTTCATTTTCTCAATCTGGTACGTTCTTAACGTTCTGTTCTTTGTCCTCGGCTCAACACACGCTTCGATTTCAGGCCAAAAGTCCGGAGAACGGAGTATCCTAGACACTATATTCCCTCCACATACTCTGCTATACAAAAAAAACCGTTCACCTATTCTGAAAATACAAAATAATTAATACAAAGTATTTAAAAGGGCTACCTTAACAGCACAATCCCTATCTTCAAAATGCACGAAGGCGTAATCCTTGATCTTCTTGACGCGCTCCACCGTCCCGTAGCGTTCAAACTCTTCTTTCAGCGCCTCTTCGGATATGTCTTGGGTCAGGTTTCGGACGTATAACACCTTAACCTGAGTCAGAATATTATATATTATTAATGCAACAACGGGAACAACCGTCTGACTATAAGCGTGACTGAATGCAGGTTCGCTCCTCACTCAGAGAAATGATTATTTTTACATTACTTTCATTTCTTTGCTCTAGTATTTAAGACAAAGCAACTTAAAAAAAGGTTCACACGAGGTTCACAATAGGATTACAGATTCTCTCTGACTACCCACCTATGTGAGATATAGCGAGAAATAAATATAATATACTAGCGGCTCGCTCGCGGATTCAACGCGTTCTACATAACTATTAGGTTATATTGCAACCCCTGGGGTTTAGATTTTTGAAAGGTAAAAGCTTATGTTTAACCTTAGACTATCAACTATACTTATGCCAAATTTATGCTTAATTTATACTAAATTTATGTTTGATAACAATAGGTCAAGCGGTTTAGATATTTCATATAATATTTCAGCCCTTAAGAGGTGGATTTTTGTAGCCTATTTTTGACCCTGGTCCTCTTACTACGTTTATTCTAAATTTCATCCAAATCGGACAGTTAGAATAGCCGTGATATTGTGACAGACAAACAGACAGACTTTTGCATTTATAATGTAAGTATGAATTACAAGAAACGGAGAATATATACTTACTTTACTCATAGTTTGCTCGTCGGGTTCTTCTTGAGGATCAGCCCAATCCACTATAATATCACAGCCCCATACCTTGACAAATAAAGTATTATTAAATTTTAATATCATTGCATTGATAAATGTATCAATAAGGATCACACCAACAAGTGATCTAGACATATAGACGTACCTTTATTCTACCGGTCCCAAGTCTGCGCTTAGCTAACGACGCGGCTTTGTGAGACTCGTATTCCAAAAAACAAAATCCTCTATTTTTCTTCTTATCATCGGGCGAACTATATATAATAACTTCAACGAGTCCGGCTGCAATCATACGAGAGAAATAAAAGGCGTCGAAGTGGGCGACGAGCGCGGATATTACAATACAAAGCTCCCTCCAACCCTCGCTACAATATGAAGCAAATCAAACGATATTCAGGAGAACATGTACGGGACTGAGGTGGCCCCCAGCGCCGCGCGGGCTGCGCGGGGCGCGCGAGGCCTCGCGGGGCGTGCGGGGCCGCTGGGGCCCGCGCGCGCCCGCACGTCCCCGCGCGCCCCCGCCGCCCCTATAGCACATATTATGAATTCGAGAAGGACTTACGTGCGTGCCTAGTAAGCTCCTCAAACAAATCGTCCCGATCTCGATTCTTAGGGATATTCCCCACGAATAAACGATGATTGTTAAAGGAAACCGTAACGCCAATCTTTTTCCCCTTTCGAATTTCATAATCATTCAGCTGCAAGAACAATTCGAGGGAGAATAGCCATGGCCCGCCGGCCCGCGCCGCTCGGGTCGGGCGGGTCGGGCGGGCGGGTCGGGGTCGGCGGGCGGGGGCGGGTCGGGACGCGGGACAGCGGGACAAGCGGGACGCAAGCGGGGCACCCTCAGCGGTCCACACCAAGCCCCACGCACTCAAAAAACCCAACTATCAACTCTTTTTAAACTTTTTTGAAACTTTACCTGTTAATTTACCAAACTCTTCCAGTATCTCCTCTTTGCCTTTAGACTTGGGAATGTTGCCGACGAAAAGTCGCAGATTCGGTACGCTAATCTTAATTCTCAGAGTCTTCCCTGGTTTTATTTCGTGATTATCGAGCTGTGGGAAAAATAATAAGGCAAAAATTTTGAAAAGTGGGCCTTCGATACGGATCGCGGTCCGACGTCGGGAGTCAGTCTGATACTGGTTAGAGCCAATCGAGATGAGTTAACTGTACTTTGCATGATAAGCCGAGAGTGTTGTACGGAGCAAAGAGGAGAGCCTGACAATTATTAAAATTCTCAGCTGGAGAACTTTTGAAGCCAATTGAAAGTTAACCCTGTAAGTGGACCGTTTGATGAAGTGAAAATAAAAAGAAGCGATTATAAAGTGTGATGGTAACAAAAAAAAATGAAAGCAACTTAAAATTGAACGAGGTGCACAGTAAGAACGGGATGATATCTCGGGAAAAGCGAGGCTAGATCAGATTACAGGTGTTATAGTTGCACATTTAAACAATTCAGTGATTACATTTAGTTTGGCGGTGGCCATATTAACGCCCATACACAACTGACTATGTTAACATGTTAAGCAAATTTTGATGACTTTCAGCATTTTATATGGCAACCGTCAATGGGATATTAATGTCATGCTTTAAATGATAAAAGCTTAAGTCTATATCTCCCAAATGTGACTGAATACAAATAATTATTCATCAGGCAAATGATTGCGTCTTGCAAAAGTACCAATGACTGCTCTACAGTAGTTTTGCAAGTGACGCCACAGTTTGGTGACTTCGGTTACGGGGTGGAAATCATCGTGCGGACAGTAAATGCATTTCAAATCAAATATAACCAATTATTCAAAATAATCTCGAGATGAATAAAAAATAATATGTAACAATTATAATGAGAATAAAAAAAAAAAATGGATTTAATGTCCTCATACGTTAATAATAAAATAATTGCTAAAATTTTACATTTGGATACAAATTTAACATCGTACTATAATTAGAAGAGGTATACATAAATAAAGACCAATCATCAAATGACATGCTATCTAAATAATAATCGCTAGTTTAAAGGAGAGGATGATTTCACCCAACTCAGGTCTAATATACATAGGAGCAAAGTCACCAAACTGAGGTCAGCTAATGTGCTGTGATTTCTGTTATTTTTTCAAAGGATTATTTATACTTAAACATTCGGCGAGTCACCTGGAAAGTAGATGTCAAATTAGAATTTAGTTTCATTTGATTTAACCAATTACTATATGGGATATATTATTTTAGACACAATTTAGTGTTACCAATTTAAGATACTTTTTATGTTTTCTGCGAATAAGACTGTGCAAAAATGCGTATTGGTACAGATGTGCGTAACATCCATTTAACTAAGGTTGGTGGCAACAATTTGCGATTCTTTATTTACTTACGTAGATATGAAAGCACGTAATATATGCGTAGATTGCAACTTCTTAATAAAAAGTTATAAACCGATTTTGATGAAACAAAGGGTAACAGTGGGGTATACAAGGTATACTAAAACAAATAAGAGATACGTTCCAAATGTACATTTTACATTTAACACCCAAGGCAAGGTAACACTTATCAGTATGCAACACTGAAAGCAGAAGAGATGAATGCAGCAGCATAGCCATATATGAAGGAAAAATAAAAATATCATAATAAAATTATTGTTGCCACCAACCTACAATATTAGCAACTAAACTGAATAGTTGAATTGCTAAAAGACTTGGAAAGTGGTAGTTCTGAAAATCTGAATAATGGGACAAAATTAACGTCTCAAAATTATTTTGTTTCAAAAGTACTAACATTATTAATACCACTTTCCATCATCTAATTACAACACCCATTTTTGTCAACACCCAATTGGTCGATTCATTTTTTCTCTTATGCAAAAGTATGTAACAAAATAATTGCCATTCAATAGAATAAATAATATGAAAATCAAGATATTAAAACAGTTCAGTACTAATTGATCAATTTAGTTGAAAACAGTGAAACGTCACCGAAGTTCACAATTTAATTAAAAATTAAATTATTACATACATATTGTCCACACAATAACCACAAAAGGCTCTAAAACATGGAATCATTACTGCTTTTTCTTAAAAAAAAAAGAAAAAAAAACAAATCGAGCAACGGGGCCACGAAACAAACATGTACATATAATGTAAGACAGAGAGAGAGAGATAGATAGAGAGCGGGCGGCGCACCAACCTCTTGCACCGCGCGCTGCGTGGCCTCGCGCGTGGTGAAGGTGACGAAGGCGTATCCGCGGTTGGCGCCCGTCATGGGGTCCATCATGAGGCGCAGGTCCCAGATGGTGCCGCAGCGCTCGAACAGCGGTATGAGCTCGTCCTCGTACATGTCCTTGGGTATCTTCCCGCAGAACACCTCGCAGCCGGCGCCGGGCGTGCCGCCCTCCCAGCCCGGCGGCGGCCCGCCGTACTTGCGCTGACCTGTCGCACCACACACCAAATATTCATGTTAATTATGATTTTTTAAGCTTCACGTTGTATAGGCAGAGGGAACCTAGTGTTAACACACCTCACCACCACTCACACGCACCGCCGAATTCTGAGAACTCGAGTGGGAATTGAACCCACAACTAGTCGCTCAATAACGTTTTTTGTATATATAACTATATATAGCCTATATAGTTTGCGTTGCCAGAAGGCTCCGATACACCGTAGTGGTCATGCCCACAACCCAAATTGTTTGTGACATCATATCTTCTTGGTTTTAACTCAAGTTTACGACTTACGCTGATTTTGAAATCAGGCAGATTTCAAAATCAGCGTATCACTTCAATAACATAATATTGGTTCAAGTTTCTGAACTGTAATTATCTCCGTATTCGTGCTCCTCCTACTCACACTTGACCAATTTTAAGGAGACTGTGATCACATTTTTCAGAGCTGGATCAGCCCTTGATTACCAGTGGCGTACGGATAAAATCGAACATAGCTAGGTTTTAATTGCGTGTCCGATCAAAATAAACAAAGTCCGCGTGGTATGATTATTTGCTATCAAAGTAAAGTAAATTGACTTGACATTAGAATATATTTTACTAAATTTAAGATTTATGGAAAATAATCAAAAAAGTTTAGTTCTCTCATCTTTGTTGTCGTATTAATAATACTGAGACGGAATCCTCAATAAGGTAGGATGTCCGGCCTTTTTATCCAAATGTCCGGCCAAGGTAGATGGTCTGCCGGCTATAAGTTTTGACTGGCAATCCTACATATATACATATGTGTGTATACCTTATATACATAGGTAAGGTATATATACCTTAGACTATTTTATGTAAATAGTATCATTTTAAAATAAATTATTTTATTTTTCTACCCAACGAGTAATCTAAGTACTATAGACTATTAACTTAAAAAATAACTACTGTTTACGATAACCGAACGAAACAAATACAAAACATTATAACAAAACAATACTACAAGACTATAATAGAAAGTGTCCATCCATTTATAACATAAGCAAAAGTACCTGCATACGAACTTGAAAACATAATAATTGAAATATTATCAATCCACTGTATATTTTTAAGATTATATGATAACAAAACATATTAAATAACCTCAAAGATACGTAATTCGCGTGCATTAATAATAATGTAACGATAAGATATCCAAAGCATTCCGTTAGCACATAGCATGGACGATCACTTTCAACGTACGTATAGATCATCCACTTTAAAAATGAACTCCATTTCAAAGACGATTTTTAATACTCATTATATCATTATATTGTTTTATATATATTATTTTTTTCTGATGCTTTTAATGGGTGACCAATGACAAGCTTCTATATCATTGTGTGTCAAATAAACACCTAATATGCATATGCTTGTAGGACAGTGGAGAAGCGTTCAGTTTCAGAGTAGACGATCTTTACAGTGGTGCAACATTTAATTAGCGTTGATGCGCCGCCATTATCATTTTATTAACGAAAGCACTTTGTTCAACGTTTGGCAAAAGCAATTAACACACGCGAGTACCGCGTGATTTGTAACCGTTCGTTTTCATCAAACATTTCCTTTGAGTTTCAGGTTTCAATTACAATTGCACTACTGTAAATTATTTGGCGTTTCGTCACGGCTTTGGATTTTAAATTTACGGCCAAAATGATATAGTCCATAAATGATGTTTTTCAAGTAAAATGTTATTACAACATGCCGAAAATAAAATAAAGCAGTTTTCCGCCTAGCGGGGTAATTAGAGAAAACCTAGTGTTCTGGTTGGTTCAGTAACCACTATCTGCCACTGTCCGCCCGAAATCGAGACATTGCGTATTGATTTGGCGGAACTCAACGTCGCGATTTGTCTTTAGGACCAGAACGAAGAAATTTAAATATTCACTCCTCCGAGTGGTAATTGAACCCACAACCGTCGCGTTTAGACATACGCTATCGTACTGTGCCACGACGGCCACTAACAAAAATTGAACAAGTCAATTAAAAATTTAAGTTAGTCCTTCATATTGGAATCTTATAAGATTCAATAGGAATGTTGCTGAGAGCATGACGATACCTATATATTTATGTGTAAAGTGATTGCACCGTTAACCGAGACCAGTTCGTGAGGTGCATCTAACTCGCATAGTAACTGGGTTATTCCTTGAATAAGTACAATATAGAAGAATTTTATATTTCCTAATTGCAACAAATATGTGTATTTTTTCCAGTTTTACGCTTTTTTGCATAGTTCGGTAGGTAGAGCGAAAACCCTAGTGTCAAAATATTCCTTTTACCACTTTCCGCTCGAAATAGAACTTTGCATGTGGAGTGGAGAAAGTGAGAGTAGAGAAAGAAAATAACTTAAATGTAATAATTTCCCGCTCGTATATGTCTAACCCACAACTAACATGTTTACAGTCGGTACTACCACACTGTTATGTCCCCAATTTTAAGTATTACATTATATTACAAAATATATATGTTTTACACCATTTATATAAATTTTACTTTAAAAATAATAAAAAAAATAACATATACATACCCGTGGTCACGTCTAACGTGTACCCGGTCCGCGCGAGGATCTGTTTGATCTTATCCTCGTCGGGCCCCTTGGCCTGGACAGAGGCAGCGAGTGCGGGCGCGCCCTGCACGCCCGCTCTGCTTTTCTGTCTGTAAATACATTCAATATTACATATATTTATATTTATTCATGTATTTCCACCAAAAAATATTATATCTATTGTAATACATTGATGTCTTTAAACTTATTAAAAAATTGACTGGGGGTTTGTAAACGAAACGATATAATATTAACCGCGCAATTCACTATCGACTAACTTTAATATTAAATCCGCAAATTAATTAAATATTAAGTAAATCTTACAAAAATATTATTAACCACTTAAGACTTTCTACACAAAAACTTTTTCGCGCCAACTAACTTGCGTTACTAGGGTTAGCGCTCTACAAATTGAATCTCACACAAATGAAAGTCAAACTTGTTATTAAATCTTACTTTTTCTTGCCAACCCTAATTTTATTTCAAGTTGAAAGGTGCTTATGACTTATAATGCTTATATTATAGCTAACCTGTGACTAATTAAGTTGTTGAAAAAAATAGGCGTGGTCAAGATAAAATGGGAATATATTTTGATTTAACGGCGAATTCCAGTACAAATATAATAAAAAGTATTTAAAAAAAATAATATGCTGAGTGCATCTTAATTTTTTTTACATTTACGTGATGAAATTTTTAATCAAGTCAATGTTTGTGGAAAAATATTGTTTGCATTGTCATTCCTTGCGGTTCGTTGTACAAGGCTGTATAAAGTCATAGGAGCTTGCAAATATGCGTCACGCGCCTCGAAGAGGATAATGACCACATGTAATCTAATCTCGAACGTTATGAATCGTCGCAGTGTTTAAATGACGGCATGAATTTTTCATGCATTTCGCGCTAACAGAAACGTTCATCAAAGCTGTTCTCGCAAAAGTTAAGCCGGTGTTGGTATAAAATTTGCCGCAATCTGTATAATCACGATGCAATGCGGCAGTGATCTGCAAGTCAACTAGATGGCAGCACTCGTTAATAAAATCATCATTTTAAAATGCAGTTCGCAACACGGCCGATAAGTGTCAAATCAATTTTTCAAGATGACCCAGATAGTGATCGGGTAATTTGGCCATCATCCAATACTCGGTAGGGTTGCTAATGCAGGATAAAAAAAATGATCACTCACCTATAGGTCTTCATGACTCCACATAAATAAGCACTTTTATTAGATACATGCTCGAGATTTGAATCTAAAAATTGTCCAAGAACACTTAAAGCACCGTCGGATGGAAATTCTTTTAAGGCATCTAACGCACGCTCGTCCAACTCAGCGTGCGCTAGCTTTCCAGTCTTATAAATATCGTCGAGCTTGGTTGCTACCTGAAAAACAAAACACGCTTACTTTATTTTTGCACAAAGACTGCCAGAAAATTAATCTTTTAACTCTTAGACAGGCAGGCTAAAACTTAAAACGGTGTCGGAATATTCCAAATGGCGATAAGTGAGGAATTGCTGGTGATAAGAACGAGTCTCCTCAAGATAGACGACGCGATTGAGAGCGCCCTCAATCATCGATCTCATTAGGCTTCAAAGCTGTTGGATACAATAGATTTAAGGCTTTACTTCCATCAATGTAAAGAGTATGCACCTATCACATAGTAGTAGCAACAGGCTTATTATATATTTTTTAAATACACCAGGAAGACATTACTGAAGGTGAACCACTGTCAATATTTAATACCAGTATAAATTACAAGTAAAGTTGATGTTTCATCAATTTAATTATACAAATTTCAGGGCCAAAAAATGACTACTGCAAGTTTATTTTGCATTAGTAAGAAATGAAATACATGTTAAATGTTGACTAACAAAATAAATATATGCTTAGATAATAAATGTTAGTATTATTTTATTTTTAACTGATACCCATATACTTTTAAAAAAATGTAAAAAAGCAAAGTTAGGCATCCTATTGGTTGATTATGTATGACTCAGTGTGTTTGACCCTGTTGCTTATATTTTACATTTAAAATTTCTAATTAGAATTTTCAAGCATATATAATATGTCTCACATATTTAAAGCAGGTTCAAAGTCATTAAAGCAGATTGCAATTTTAATATACCTAACTTGTTATTATTAAAAATTATAAAAGTGTTTATAAACAATTCATAGAGACTCAAACAGTGTCATAGCAACAGCGCTCAAGAGATAAATATAATCAAGGGTCAACTAGAGAAAGTGCATGTAAATCCATTTTTAAGATAATCCCTACATATGAGGTAGGTCAAGTTATAAAAATATTTATATAATTTATCAGAACATTCTGGATGTTTTTCAGGTGCATTGATACTTGGGTACCAACAAAATATAAGCAACTGCCCAGCAACAACATTGTGTAGCGTTGGTGAATCTTACAATAACTAAATTTACTTTATTTAATATCAATATAGTATTTTTATATATCCTTAGTGTAACACAAGTTTCTTAGGATATACTTATAATTTTAGAATGTGTTTTTATTTGTCAATATTTGAAACAAAATGAAAATTTAATTTTGTAAAAAATATAATTTAGGTGAAATAGAACATGCGAATTGCTAATATTTGTACAAATGGAAATGCAGATAACATTTTAAAAAAAACAAATAGTTTTTGAAAATTTTTAAAACATCTAAAAATTTCTTATTAGAATCTTGTTAGACAAACTTTACTTTTCAGAAATTTAATTTTAAGAATTGAATATTGTCTAGTGATATAATATAGTACTTACAACACAAGAAGTAATTAAAATATTCTATTCACATCAAGTTATAAATAATATTTTGTTATATTTATGATGTCTTCGGTACAATATAGATGTGCTGGTTTGTTTATTCATTATTAGAAATATGACATGATTGACTATAAACTACTAATCTAACGACTTATTTATAGTTATATTAGTAATACAACCAATCATTTGAGAAACAAACAGCCAAGAAGATTTCAGCAAGCGGTATTGGTTCCAATATATGTGAAATCACATATAACTTTTTATTTCTTAAAAAATCATGAAAACTAGATATAATTTATATGTAAGCTTATGATAAAATCTGTAAGTAATCACATAAATGCTTACCTTTGGGTCCAAGCCATATTCTATGAGTTTGGGGTAATCTGGTGTCCGGCCAACATCGGAGTCCTTCCCGGAGACATCTTCTAGGGATATTTCTCCATTACCCTCCGCCATTCTGCACAATTATTAACTTTTTTGAACACACACTACACTCAAGTTCAGCAACACACTGGCTTCTCCACCAAAACTTTTAAACTAATTTTATAATCAACAGCTTTAACTTTCGGACCTGAGGCCTCTCAAGCTTCACTACAGAATACAGATGATGTCATATCGAGAGAGCAACGAGTATGAAACAATGCTACACATTATTTATCACCAAACTATTATCTTAGCTTTAATTTGTTTATAAGTAAATTAATATGAAGAATAATAACAATATTTACCTTATTTTACAATTTTTTGTAATTTTGGAAGAAAATGACAACTCGCTAATTGTCCGAAAAACAAAAAAACAAATGATGTTCAAACATAAGAAACTGTGAAACAATAGGATAGTGCACTCCTCATTCCATCAGGGTAAGGCGTAATTTCAAAAAGCGAATGCGTGGGTCATCGCATTCTTTTAGTGATGTGAAACAATTTTTTGAGCCTAAAATAAAAATTGATATTACAACAAAAAAACTTAACAACTACACTAAAGTCTAAACATAAAGGATATGCGAAATCCGGCGGTCAATGACCGAAATAACACAGAGTATACTCGATTACTTCTTTTAAAATTGTTACACATAACACTTCTTAACGAATAGTCACTTTAAAAACACTTTTACAATCCTTCTGTATCAAAATACAAACACAAGTAACTTTCCGCGCATAAAACTTTGGCAAATGCGAAACTGCAATAAGTTGAGAGTGCAACTGCATTGCACTCGATAAGAACCGGCCGGCGCGCGCCTGAATTTCCAAGAAGAATCCAATTGGAATGAGCACATAGGATGCCAGAAGATAGAAAACACTATAACACACAATCACTGTACAATACAATTGACCTGCAACACTGTACACGAAAATAATTACCTATTAATTTTGCTAGTTGGTGGCCGAGACAGATATGGCGGCACCGCGCGACGTCAACGTGATCGCCAGTACGGGGTTCTCATAACGACGCGCGGGACATGCAACGAGGAGTGCATTCAAACTTTGAAAGGCAAGTTATGTTTTTAAAAAAGTTTAAAGAATCTCTCTGTTTTCAGAATGAATGCGACCGGAGCGAGTGATGAGATATTTTTATTGCACAGAGAGTTTTTGCAATGATTGCGAATAATTTTGAATGTGAAAGAGCGCGGCGCGTCGCGCAAGGCTGCCGGCCGCGAGGTGAGACAGGCTAGCGGCAAGACGGCGGCGAGTGAGAAGCCGAGAGCGAAGGGGGGAGGGTGTTGCAACCGGCGGTGCAGGCGTGCAGCAGCGACGACGCCGCACCGAGCTCGCTTGCATACTTGCATACACACTCACACTCACACTTGCAAACCCCCTGACCTTCGTTACTTGTAAGTCGTAATCGATTCACTGTAAGAGTTTGCCTTTGTTGCACTTAGTTTCTCTTAACTTTAACTAAAAGATTTAAACTTAATCACAATGTTGAAACTGACCTAGCCGAATTCGGAAATTGTTACTTTAAAAAATACTAATAGTAAAAAAAATAATTTTAATAATTTTCTTCTAAGAATTTTGCAAATTAAAAATTTTGCAAATTGCTAAACAAAAAAAAATTGCATATTAGAAAATAATCTTATTAAAAAAAATAATCCAGTACCTAATGAAAAATAAATAGCAATTATGATTTGTTTATCTTAAATTCTTTAATATAATGTAATCACTATATCAAAAACTAACTAGAAACGAGTGCGAAAACATCTAAAAAGATCACACGGTTACTAATCGACAACGTCCAATAGTAGAACAAGGTTCATTACTCTTTGATATGGAAACGAAGGGATAAAAGAGTTAATCGCAATAACCCCCTTGCTTTAGTTCGCTTCACCTGCTGATTATTGAAGCCGTATGTATTCGCGACACATACACAAAACTGGCCTTCGTACTTCGCGTGTATGCGTAAGAAACTTGGATCTGTATCCGCCGCATAATGCATATGTGGGTAGATACTTAGATAGAGCGGCTACTGCGGGTGCCTCGCTTTGTGCGGACAGAGTTCCAAAGCGGCCCTTTCACCGCGAATATGAATCTTACACGAGGCCTATGTCGCGACGAGAATCGCTCACTACTTAACACAGACTCGCTTTACAAAGAGATTGCGTGTAGTATGTATGGTGTAGCGGCATGACAGACACACTTCCTTTCTCACATTTTCTTGATATCAATAGCGTTAAAGTACAAGCTGTAAAACGAACTCTCCCTGAGTTTCCGGTGGGTTAAGTCTTCTTGAGAAAGGTTTCGCTCACCTCACACGTCTGTTTTATTCATATCTGATGAATAGTACGACGCATTGTTCGTTCAAACTTCAGCTTGGCTCTAAAAAAGAATAACAACCTTAAGAATTCTATACGGCACATCACTATCTTCGAAATTTGACATGTTATTTATTTATTTTTAAAGTCCATAGATTCGTGGAATAAACAGTTCAAATGACAGTTTAGTATTACTGCTAAAAACTTTTTATACCAGTTGTAAAGGCACGTCGAGTATGAAATATTTGTTTTAAGAGCTCATTGCAGAAGACATAAAATTCTTACTCACCGATTCTCGTAAGGACCTTAGAAATAGCGCGAATCATCCGTCACGGACGTCTATAAATATCCATTTTGCAAATATACATAGCATCGCAAGACCGCGCTGGCCGCGGCGTACTACATTCGCGATAAGGCACTTAGTGCGTATTTTAAATACGTCAACAGTTCGTTGACCCGCGCCGTTTCGCACCGTACGTTGCCGAATTTATTGTGTCTGTAGATTTGTGGGTCGTCGTCTCTGCAATACTTGACGTCGGACGGAGGGCCCAGATGATGGTGACGTCACTTCGAATCAAACTAGCCGGTGTTTCTAGTTCTAGTTAATATAATACGGTATTCACAAAACGCGTACTATGCATTATAATACTTGCCCTAATCTAACCTGTCGGTATGAATAGTAAAGTAGTAGTTCTAATCGCGAAACACATGTGTGTCGAGGTCGTTGCTATTTGTTTTTTTGTATATTTCAAGGGCATAAATATTTTGTATAATAGATACATTCTTTAGTTTTTGCTGTTTCCACGTTAGTTATCGGTAATTAATTTGAAAAATGTTAATAAAATATACCTACATAAGCGACGGAAACGTGTAGAATAAAGATTTTTATTGTTGTTCCTTGCCTTAAAAACATTATATTGTTGTAATACATAGGCACACAAATACATATTACTATGTTTTACTTAGTCTACATATAAATTATTATATTTGAAAACGGCGAAATCTCCAGACATAGCTAAACGATCAAAGCTAAAATTCTAGACAGGCATCAAAATCAAGATAAGTTATAACGTAAATATATTTTATAGCTACCTGTTTTATTTTTATATACCTAACAAACATTATAATTCTCGTCATAGCTCATGTGGACTTTTTAAAGCGCAATTAAGCGTGGAATCATCTCATCCCATTGTCATCGGGGTTCTCGACCTTTGCGCGTATTCAATTCGCGTTAGATTGTTTTTTGTGCGTCTGCGCGTGTCATAGGCTAAATGTTGGCTGAATTGTTAAATAAGCTATCGTTTGCTTCTAGCTTCGCCTTATGATAAAATCTAGGTATTTTTTCCCTCATAGCAGGGTAGTCACAGAGTACGTAGTGTTAAAACACTCTGTTTATTACTTTATAACAATATCTATATTAGCAACAATTTGATGATATATATACTAAAATGTGTTTAACACAATGTATTAATAACAACAAAGGAAATGTTAGTCATAAAGCTACATATGCAATACATATGTATCTGCTTACCTTTAACATACGAAGTAGTATATTTAGTAGTTATATTATAGTAGGTTTAGTTGCGTGAAATGTTTTTTACGCGACGCACAAGCATTTCTTTTTATGTTATTTTTCTTAAAATAAGATTTTAATACAAATATAAATGTAGGTATTCAGTAAACTTTTAAATTCTGTAGATGTAGACTACAACGAGTAACATAACAAATACGCTATACCAACAGATCATTATCGAGCACATCCCCAATGCAGTTCAAAAGTTGGCAGCATTACTTGAGTTACACAACTTTTTAGATGAAACATCAAAAAATAAATAGAAGTAAGGAAACAACCTCTTTGCTTAGATTAGTAAATTAATTTGATTTGTTGTATATTTATTCACATCTTTTGTATTTGTAACTGAATTATATATTTGTAAGTTGTATTTTATTTATATAAGTATATTTTTATCTGTGTGTGATTCGGTTCCAGACTTATGTATAATGCTTAAAGAGGTGTGGCATCTGTACCATCATGGCTTCGAGTTTTATTTATGATTTATATTTTAATACATGTAGTGTACGATGATGTACGAGAAAGAAATTTGTTAAATCCATTAAAATAAAATGCATTTAAATAAAATTTTGGGGCCAGTCGTGGCGCAGTGGCACAAGCGTGTGACTGTAAACGACTGGTTGTGGGTTCGATTCCCACTCAAGGAGTGGTAATATTTAATATTTCCATTTTCTTCGCTCTGGTCTCAATGCCTCCGAATTTGGCGGAAAGTGGGGAACGGAGTGTCATAACACTAGATTCCCTCTGCCTACCCTGCTGTGTGTGTGATACAGCGTGAAGCAAAAAAAAAAAATAAATATAGAAAAGGATCGGAAATCTATGAATATATCTTAGATACTTATTATGAAAACTATGCAGTTTTCGAATATTTCCATGCTGACTTCTTATAAAATACATTTTTTTTTTTTAATGAAAATATTCATTTCAGTGTCATGTAATAATGTTTACTCTGTTCCTTATTTTCTAGACATTGCAAGTTAACTAAAGAAATGCAACACCCAGTGAGAACAGAACCCACAACCCGAAAAAATAAAAGCCTTAAAAAATAGGTTCATTTCCGATTATATTTTAGTAAGTCTGAAAGGAACAGATTTAACTATAAAATACGTTTTATATCTGGGATATTTTATCATGGACATTTAAAGTGCAGCTTGTCGACATATGAGGCTGCAACTCGGTGTAAGTGCAAGATGTCTAGTAATGAGCAAGTTCCTCTTAGGCCTGCCATATGGCGGGAAGCATTTGTTCGCCCGCGGAAACAGGAAGATACATTAATTTATAAATTAATAAAGGCTTAATCATTTTTATGGTGTATAAAACTGTACGAAAAATATGTTAATGAATTAACATAATGATGTGACAGTGTTTGACTGTTTACGCTATGGTTCAGCGTTTCATTCCCATTAGGGGAATGATTATATTGTTTTTTTTTTTTCTTTCTCTGCTCTGGTTACAAGATAAAGCGCAGCGTTTAGTTTCACTAGTTGAGACTCAATGTCTCTTATTCGCGCGGAAAGTGGAGAACGGAGAAGTATTCTTAGGTATGCCCGCTACGCAGGAAAATCTTTAACCAGAAAAATATTATTGTAATAAGGCAAAATGTATTAAATAAAATAAATTGTTGTTTAATTAATCAATTTCTATAAATAAAAGTATTTTATGTAGAATTATTAACAGTAAGTATTAATACATTTATACAAATTTATGCCCCGCAAAATGTCCATCGATAAGGCAATAGGACCTAATATCTCATTATGTCTATGCACACCTGGAACATATATAGGTATGTATATACTGTGAATACTGCGCCATTTGTGGTCTGGATAATGGTAAACAAAAAAATATTTAAAAATATTTTATATTAATTTAATCATTCCATTCATATGCATATTATAGTAAGTACAGTAGTATAGTGTATTGCGCGTCATACATATCCCGGCTTACACTAGATACACTGGTGTCGGTTTCTCATAAGAAGACTCAGAGGGAAGCCTTTCAGCTTCATAATATGCAAGCCTATGGCGAGTTACTTAACATAACGTTTTAACTGTGTTATAATATTTTTATTTAAACTGAAAATTAAATATCATTATTGACACTTATGTTCTTTATTTGTGATTGTCTATCAAAAGATATGGTATAGTAAATATAGTAATATTGGGGCCAGTCATGGCTTGTTTGCCCACAGTGTGGCTGTAAACGTAACTGGTTGTGAGTTCGATTCCCAGTCGAGGAATGAAATATTTAGTCTTTCCATTTTCTTCGCTCCGGTGTCTTGGCAAAGCGCGGCGTTAAGTTCCGCGGCGTACTTAACACGTAATACTTCCAGAATTGGATTGAAAAAAGAGAATAGGGTGTCTTAACTCTAGGTTCCCTCTACCAACAATTTTGTGTGCGGGATACTGCGTGAAGGTAAAAAAACATATAGTATGATAATACTGACATAGACCAAAAGAAACATGAAAATATTGTTACTAGGTATATGTATACACTGATATTTGGGGCGTAGTTGAGTACACGCGGTAGTTACAGATTCGAAATTAATGATGGTTAATTTTAGCTTATTTAAAATATAGAATGACTGGATAAAGTGGCGCAACGGATTTCGCCATTTTGTTAGCATATTAGTTCGACTCGATTATCACTTCTTTTCTCTCGTATAACTTAAAAGATTGGCGAAAAGTTCAGTTTAAGCTTCAAAAGCATTAGGTAAATAATTTCTGTTAGGTGGCAGAATAAGAAAAAAACGTTTAAGAAAAAAACGACACATACATATTTATCACCTTGCAATACAAACTTATTCTAATCTTTTTAAAAGGAGATTGCAACGTATACTCGTATGTCTTCATATGTATTTGATATCACCAGAATACTTATACTTTTGTTTATATAATATTATATAAGCCTTTATTGTTCAAAATTTTCATGTCAAAATGTTATGTCATCAAACGCATCTTCGTTATGTAACCAGAGATAAACTTTACTGTTAGGGAGTTAGGTCACAACGAACATTAGTTTATTTTTTAGTACAAGAATATTGATGAAATCTGCAAATGACATTTTTTAAGTGTCAAATAATTAATTTAATTTGTATCTTATTGCTTTTAAACATTTTTAAAGTGTTATTCCACACTTCGGAAAATTGAATAAGACATTTAGAAATATTATAATAATTTGTATAAAAATTTGAACGCAGCGGGATTCGAGCAAGCGCGTCCTGAATACCGTCCAGGCGCTCTCACCACTGAGCCATGCGTTTTACTACCAGCTGCGTCGAAATTCTTATACAGTTTAGCTGGTAGTAGAATAATACTTTTGGAAATTAGGTACTATTGGTAATTAATAACTTAACGTTGCCATTTATGTACACTCAAATGAAATAAAAAAATATTGACCATATTTTTTTCTTAGAATAATAACGAAACACTTTAAAATCATTACTAAACAATTAATCATCAATTCATTTTTTTAAAAAAGGAGAACGTATCAATAAAAGAACTCCATTTTGACAAATAAAATACGACTGACGATGTTTTAATTTTGAGTAATGATTCCCAGTTGCGTGTTAACTGAATTTTAAAGACCTACTCAATTATTCGTCGAAGCACAACTGTCTTACGCCTGCGGATTGTGGTGAACCACGAGTGTACTTTAGTCCGCGGTATTTATTAATGCATTTTCACCCTGCCCTATGAATGGTATCGACTGTTTTATTGTACCACGTACATTCCCGTTCGTTTCCCTTAATGCATTGCGTGATGCATCGCACTGTCTTTTGATACTGTATGCGTGTCAAAGAGCTTGTTTTGCAAAGATCAAGTATTGTTTCGGTTTGCTTTTCTTTTATTAATCTTCGTGACACTCCATTTTGTCGTTATTCACGCTTTATCACGATGCGTGCACGTGAATCAGACCACAGGAACAATTTGTAATTTCTTATAAGTGCACTTTTTCTGTATATTTTTTATTGTTATACTTATAGGAAAATAAAAGCTGGGTTACTAAACGTTATCTTCAAGAGTTTTTTTATTAAATAAAGAAAAGATCGTTTGAAAAATTTTATAATTGAAATTAACGGCTTTAACAGCACCAGCGTTTTATATCATATTTCCTCGAAATTCGTACAAAGGAACACTGTACTGGTATAATCGCAAGCCTCGATTGCGCGGCTAACGGTGGATTATGTCAGTAAGAATCTAATCTATGTAATAAGTTCTCGTTACTTCGGTTGTTGTTTTACAAGCCGGAAAATGTGTGAGTTATTGTTTTGTAACATCTACTTAACATTTTACTGGAATTCAATAGGAAAATTTTGAATAACTAATGGTTAAGTTAAATAATATGTGAATGTAAATGCAGTTTAAACACGATTCCTTTATAATGTAAACGACTGAGATATTTAATCCGAAGTACCCTAATCGCATTTAATAAGATTAGACACAAATGACGTGAAAAGACACACCGTTGTTACCCTCTTAACAGCCGTTAATAAACTTTATGACATAATCATAAAAATTAAAACGAGCTGATAACGTGGAATAAAAATTTACAATTCAAAAATGGCACCGGATCGTGGAATCGTGACCCTATTTAACCTCAAAAATCGGGGTCTCGAGAAAAAAAATGAAAGAACAAGAATTGTCACTGGTAAAATATTCTCGGCTATCACAATTTCTTCTATTGTCTGGACATCCATTAATTTTTTTGTATGCGGCCAACGGGTTTGCCTGCCCTCGATGCACAAAAGGTGTATGAAAAGGTGGTATAGTTATTCATAAGACGGGTCGTCTGTATCTACAGGCGAAGAAAGGTGAAGCCGTAGTTTAAAGGTCGAGAGGTAATTGATGGTGTCACACCATTGAGTGTCGACTTTGTCTAGCGATTAGTTTAGCTGAATGAACTACTTCAATAGTTATTTAAAGATTAAACCTTTCACTAGGCTATTTTTATGTTCTTTTTAAATTCACTATTTCTATAATGCCATTATAAAATTTTATTACCCTTTTGAATGTATTTCTTGACCATTTCTTTTATTTCATATACATATATTCTGTAAAGTATTGAGATCAACAGAGAAGGTAATGAAGAAATTTGCTCCTTTTCTCGTTAAATTTTAATATAAAAGTTAAATTGCTTAATATTATCAATCTCCATCTCAACTGGGTGTGAACGTCGGTTTTAAGTTCTAGCGCTTCGTATGTGCAAATTGAGCACGTATTGCTCCGCCAAAACTTATTTTTATTAATTCAATAAGCTCACGTCTGTAATATTTTTGTTTACCTTCATTGATTCGAATTATTAAGCTTCTGATATTTTCGTAAATATTGTCTCTAAGAAACAGTAAATTTTTATATTTCTTTAAAATTTAAGTTAATGAACACTTTTTAAAGCACAGATAATTTAAATAAAGATTTCACATAAAGCCACCGTGGTGTAGGAGTTCAACGTCTGACTGTAATCATGACTGGTCGTAGTTCGATGTCTACTCGGATCGTTATTTAATTATTTTCATTTCTTCTTTCTGGAGCCAAAAGACAGAGCGCGGCGTTGAGTTCCGCCATTTAGTATGCAATATCTCGAATTGTCTGAATTCGGAAAGTGGAGTACAGAGTATCTTGAAAAAACGTGAAGCTTGATAAAATAACAAGTACACATAACTACACGTGAACATTGGTTTCATAGTAAAATATTTCATGTCTACACATAGAAAACCTCATTCGAAGTATAAAGAATAGAATATATGAACAATAAAAAATGATAACTAACATACATAGGCTTCATTATTTATAACAATAAGCACTATTTAATATGAGAATCTAGTCTATTGCATAGTTTTAAACTACTTTATAATATCGAAAGTTTCTACATCATATAAATAAAATAGCTAAGAAAAAATAAGACTAAAAATGCAAAAAAAGATATTTCAAACTTTTTTAGTACTATATTTGTAGGTACTTTTATAAATGTCATGTATCTTTTATGCTCATATGCCTCTTAGCACGATATGAAAACAAAAGGCTAAAACTTGTAGACTTTTTCGTCGACTTTGATAGTGAGACTATAGCGGGTGATGCGAGATGCTTTTGACGAGAGCTTTTGAAAAATATTTTGCCACAAGATCAGAAAGCTAGAATCAAGTATGAAGAACAACGCTTTTGCGGCCCATTTGAAGGGCGCTCGTGTTTGTTGTGAGTTCTATTTCTTGTCAGGGGAGTGTAAAATGTATGAAATATTGTAAATTATATTGTTAATATACGTAAAATATTCTAATTAGAAAATAATGATACTATTATGATTGTATTTTTACTTGCACTTTATTTAAAAGAGTTTTAAATGTCGTTGATGAAACAATAATTTTAAAGTCTTTAAACTGTAATTGTCTTAAGAGAATTGTTATTACAAAAATTTTCAATTTTTATTTCGTATCATCTCTTTATTTTCCAAAAAAAGATTGAAGAAAAAGAAATTAAACATTATGTATTATTGACCTCTGGTAACAAGACCGAGAGAGAGTCTAGTAACGAAAGAGTTATTGAGGTCCGCCATACAAGTAGAGAACACAGAAAGTGGAGAGACACAGAAAAGAAGAAAGAACCTAGACCTAAAGAAGGATTTACTGTAAATTCCTATGGAAATAGCTAAAATATTAATTTAGGTTTTATATAGGAAAGACGATAAAGATTGAAGGCGTTCTAATGTTTACGCAAATGAAGTTGTGGGCTTAGGTTGGTAAACTAGTTATATAGAAAAACTATTTGTGAAAAGTTATTTATAAATAAAGGAAAGGTTTTTTTTATAGAAGACATCATTTTTTGTACAAAGAATTTGGTGGCCTCCATAATAATTTTGTCAATTTAAATATATAAAAAGTACTGTAATATTAATAATAAAGAATCTGCACTAATTAAATCATCATCGTCAACCTTCAAGCGTCATCGATTAACCTTTTTTCATTTAACTTTTAAGTGATTTAAAACCATTTAAGTTATTTAGAAATCAAAATTATGACCAAAGTAATAGTCATTTGGTCACAATTTTGATATTGTAATATTGCGAATTCTTGCAAATTATGTTTTTAAAAGCAATTTTGTGTAAAGTCAGGTAGTCACCCAAGTGAAATAAAAGATTAAAAAACAAAGTCTTCGCAGATATTTTGAATTCGCTTATACTAATTTTATATAATATTTATATGTAGAATTTATAAATATTTTTCAACTTGAGACTAGGAAAACGGGCTACCATATACGGACGAAGAAACCGCATAATTTATATAGTTTAAAATTTAAAATGAATTTCGAAATCTTAACGAGATTAATCTGCCGTAACCATATTTGGATGAAAGCCATTATTAATATTCTAAATTCGGACGACTACATGTTGTTCATCCTGGACGTCACTGGCGTCATATAAAAAAAATATACGAAATTCTGTACACAAATGTGTGCTAATTTTAAATATGAACACTTTTGCAGTTTTGCCTTCATTTTGACTCTAACTGATAATCCATTTATTATGTACTAGCGGCCCGCTCGTGGCTTCGCCACGTGGACTATATCGTTATATTGCAACCATCAGGGGCGCATTTTTAAAAAATAAAGTAGTCTATGTTTAAGCTTAGATTATCAACTATATTTATGCCAAAATTCATTACAATTGGTCAAGCGGTTTAGATTTTTCATATAAACTTTCATCCCCTATTTCAACCCCTATAGGTTGATTTTTGAAAAAAATAGTAGCCTATGTTAGACCCAGTCACTTTTACTACTTTCATTCTAAATTTCATCCAAATCGGACCGGTAGATTAGCCGTGAAAGCGTGACAGACAAACACACAGACTTTCGCATTTATAATATAAGTATGGATATATTAAAAAAAAATCTACTTAGGTATATTTTCTTTAAAATTACCCTAACATGTTGAGAGGATTGCAGATGAAACATAATGAAAGACTTTCTAACACTTTGATTTTCATTTGCCATCTCAGAATATTTAATGTTGATTAAAATAATCAAGGTAATTTTTTTCCCAAGAATCTGTTCACGACGGTTAAAAAATAAAAAAAACAATATATTTCTATTTACATCTCCTCTATTATAATCATAACAATTAAATAATAATATAACAACAACAATTACAACATTTGACCGAACATTTAACGCGTCTATTATAGACTTTTTTCTATGGTAAATAGAACCCTTCGTAGTAAAGCAATTGTAACGAGTCATAATAGAGGCAACCCCACTTAAATCCTATATCTAACCGCACTTACGTAACAATTATAAAGCAACAAACAATCGTATTATTTTATAACACCCTGGCTAACAAAGGTTGTTTGAATGCAGCGCGTCTAACACAACGCCAAATTGAAGATGACAAGGCGGAAACTCTGAAACAAAGACGACGGACGAGAATAACACAAAAGAGTTAAGTTGACTTTTTTAAATTGTTTTACTTTTGTTTCATAACAATGTGTTAATTATTTAGTTTATTTTTACAGTTTAATTTTTAATTGAACTTGGATTTTTTCGCTTAAAACAGGGAGAATCTAGAGTCAAGGTACTGTGTTCTCCACTTTCCACTTGAATACAATATGTTTTGAGAGATGAAACTCAAGGCCGTGTTTTTCTTATCACCAGGGCTGAGTAATTTAAACATAAAATTACTTACCTGAGAGCAAATCAAACCCACAACATCACGTTTACAGTCAGACGCTGTCATATTGCGGCACAATGGCCTTACCTATACCTACTACCTATGTGATAAATATATATATATACATACAATTTCCTAGCACACGGATGCGGGTCCACCACTAGAGTTTGCGGGTTCATATCTTTTCGCACGGTTCACGGGTTGATGATAAAGACATTTTTCCCGGTGTGGTTAACACCAGACACCTAGTTGACTTGTGTAACATAATATAGGCGGAGACAAAATGAGCAGAGTGATTTGACATTTTTGCTCATTTTTAACATATATGCAGATAGAATAAAAATTAGTCAATTATTCATTATATTTTTTTTTAAAAAAAAGGTATTGTCAATATTTATATTATTCATAATTATTAAATAATTTTAACTCTACAAGTTAGAATTAGGTTAAGTTGTCGTCTAATTAATTAAAAAAAGGTAATTTAGCTGAAATTCCGTATAAAAGAGTGACTTAACGTACCTATAGGTATACAAAACCGTCTTAACATATAATTAATACTAAGTGAAATGTTTATTATAAAGGTGCTACACAATGTTTATTGTCAAACGACGAGAAAATTAGATTGATCCTGTTTGAACTTGGCAAATGACTTCTAAGTGATTGCAAGCACTCCAAAACTTACAATCATAATGATATAGTGTCTAAGATACCGATAAGCGATGCACCGCTCCCATGAAAGCTAGTCTTAGAAATAAAAGCTAATAAGTCCGAACATTTGAAAGGTCTATTCAGTTAGCGTTTACCCTACCATTAAGAAAATCCAGTTGGGTCGCTCTGCATGGGAATGTTCGGGGGGTCAACGTCATTGGGTACTTGTACCGGTGAGCAGTGCGTATTATTATTTCGATAGATGTTTTTATTTTAGGGTCTCGGATCCGGTCTGCGCGCCCCCTCGCTCGCCGCGGCCGGCTGTCGGCCTCGGTTTCATCTCGAATCGCCGATCTTGAGTTCGCAGATGGACCAATTCGCAATTTCTTTATGATTTTCCGTAAAATTATATACGATCGTATAATAACTGTTTATATAATGTATCAACTGACATTTTTCATGACTTGTTAAAATCACATAGCAAGTTTTTATATTTTTCTATATAAACAAGTTTTAAAAAAAATACAATTTAAGTTTAAGTCTTATAAAATCCTATTATACCTGATAGAATAATAAAATATAGACATGAACGAAAGTGTCAAAATACATGCTAATCATATTATTGTAAAAATACTCAACAATAGAAATATGGATTTAACCCTATAATTATTATATTTAAAGCAGCAAAATTCACACAGATACATCCCGTTAACCGTAGTTGTTCAAATAGCACAATTTCTCCATACAAAACATAATGCTTTTCACCCTCTCAGTCGCGACATGTTTCTTTATATCGCATTAAACAATATTGCAATAATATCGTCCGAATAAAATATGCACGAAGCAAAACCCAGCCGCCTCGCGACCGGTTCTCTCGATCAATCTGAACCATTGAAATCGCGAAAGCGATGGCCGGTGCGAATTTCACACCAGTCTAGTCTAGACTTCAATAATGTCGCAATGCCTAGGTCTTTTCAATGCCTAGAACTGTGAGAACGAATAACGGGCGCGTGATGCATGATTGAATTCACTAGCGTCATTGTACGTGCAATTAGTTTTATACTATTGTACACTAGGTTGGGATTTCTCTAGATAACATTCACAACTACAATACTATTCTTGTAAGAGTTATTTTAGGGTAGTTTATTGTTACTAAGGTTTACTAGTATCATACAGGTTCTGGATTTTTATAAAATTTTCTTTTATACATTTTTTTTTATTTTTTTGTTAATATTGTTCCTTTTAAAGGAATTGTAATGTCACCTATTCTATAGTAAAGTAGATTGTATGTATATAACAAGATAAATATACCCTAAGTAAAGAAATGGTGTGCTCTGTAAATCATTGCATTTTTATTAACTTTGAATAGTAAAGTACATTTTCAAATATTGAAATGAAAGATATTGCAAGTATTTTATTAAAACTTAATTTAAAAATTATATTTTTTGAATTTTGTTTATCCCGCTACAGTATGTTTTCAGAGATAAAATAGTGTCAGGACACTTAATTCTCCACTTTCCACTCGAATTCCAGACACTACCTGTTAAATGAAGGAACTCAATGCTGCTGTTAGTTTTCTCACCAGCGTGAAAAATTAACAATAATTTAAATAAATATTCCCCATCCTTACATCTCTTTTATTTAAAAACAACAAATAATTATTTTAATACCTTTTATTATAAGAGCAATAAATGGTATTTTAATAAAGTTATAAACAGTAAAGTGTGGTAAACTTAAATAAACGATACCGGCTAATATGAGGCCGGTACCAATGTAACACTTTCTTACAAGATCCCGTGTGTGACATATCATATTTCATTTAGTGTCACCTCTTTTTCTTATATGCATGTCGCTTATTTCGTACAGATATATTATTTTGTATTTTATTTATAATATTTTAACCTTGAGGCCATCGTGGTGCAGTGGACAGCGTCTGGCTATATAAGCACGATTAGTTATGGATTGGTTTTGGGAACATTGCATTCAAATTATTTTATTCTCGCTAGAGGTACTAGTAACTCTAGAGATAAGGTTATCTCTGAATAATTATAATAAAAAACAAAATTAAAAATTTTGAAAAAACCCACGACGGTTTATTTGTAATTGAAAAAGGATAAAATAACTATAAATCCCCCGCCTAAAAGAATATATGTAACGAGATGATGGGGACGACTTCGTCGGAGCTGCCATTACTTTAAGTTTGCTAAGTTCTCCTAGGTTTTCATGCTGTTAAAACAGGTTTGGGAAAAAAATAAAATATTAATATGAATTTACAGTTTTGATAACTGATATTCCTTTTAAAAACTTTAGGAACGAAATCTATACTGTTAGCTACTATATTTAAAATAGAGGTTGCAACTGGCAGCCCCCGGCGAAGTTGTCCCCATCATCTCGTTACATATATTCTTTTAGGCGGGGGATTTATAGTTATTTTATCCTTTTTCAATTACAAATAAACCGTCGTGGGTTTTTTCAAAATTTTTAATTTTGTTTTTTATTTTAAACTTTTTAAAGTGAATAGATAGATATTATGTATTATTACATAATTTCGAAATACTTTATAATTAATCTTCATGCAAATCCAAAAGAAATTATAAGCCCAATGCTTTCTGGTTATCAAATACTTATTGCAGCACCTGATTTTGATTTTGAACAAACTAATTTATACTGGAGCTCCCCGTGGTAGTTCGTGATATGGCATATAAAAACACGCAACAATTAAACCTAAACCTATCACAGAAAACCGCATCTTAATAGGTTTCACACAAAAAATACAAGTAAATGTTCACTGCAGCGCCCCCTGGTGAGGTATCACCACGACACATATACGAGAACACGCGCTAATTAAGCCTGATCCTATTTTTGATAACTGCATCCAAATCGGACTTATAGTGTTAACTTTGCATAATTAAATGTTTAATGCAGCGCCCCCTGGTGAGTTCTTAAAGTAAAAAAAAACCTAAAAACTAACACCAAGTAAAGAAAAATCTAATACTAAAAACTCTGCCCAATCGGACTAGTAGTTGTGGTTTTGTTTTAAATATTACAAACAAATGTTTATTGCAGCGCCCCCCTGGTGAGTTAACACGATTAAGCATATCCAAGAACATTCACTAACTAAACTTGAGCTTATCATTGAAACTGCATCCAAATTGAATTCGTCATTTTAGCTTTGCACAAACAATAATTTTACTGCAGCGCCCCCTAGTGACTTGTCGCTGTAATATAAATTTAAAAACATGCTCTAAGCAAAGCGGAATTTAATACTGAAAACTCTTTACAATCGTACAAGTCGTTTTGGTTTTACACAAAAAAATAGAAGCAGCCACTTACTGCAGCGCCCCCTAGAGAGTTGACACATACATGAAAATATGAACTAAGTAAACATACATGATATATATATGAAAATATGCACTAAGTAAATTTGAATCTATCATTGAAAACTGCATTCAAATCGGACTCGTAGTTTTAGTTTTGCACAAACAAATGTACTTACTGCAGCGCCCCCTGGTGAGTGGTCACCGTAACACATATATGAAAAGATGCACCAATAAAACCTGAACCTATCGTTGAAAGTTTTATCTAAATCGGACTAGTAGTTTTCACTCTGCATAAACAAATGTTTACTGCAGCGCCCCCTGGTGAATTTTCACCGTAACAAAAAAACAAAAATCTTAAAATATGCATCAAGCAAAGCTGAATCTAGTTCTGAAAATTCTATTCAATCGGATTAGTAATTTCGGTTTTAGACAAATAAATACAAGAAAAATTTTGGTTTTACACAAAAAAACTCAAACAAATGCTTACTACAGCGCCCCCTGATGAGTGGTCACCATAACACATATATGAAAAGACGCACCAATTAAGCCTGAACCTACCCTTGAAAGTTTCATCTAAATTGGACTAGTAGTTTTTGATTTGCATAAACAAATGTTTAGTGCAGCGCCCCCTGGTGAGTTTTCCCCGTAACAAAAAAAGAAAAATCTTAAAATATGTACCAAGCAAAGATAAATCTTTTTATGAAAACTCTTTTTAATCGGAGCAGTAGTTTCAGTTTTAGACAAATAAATACAAAAAAAGTACAAACAAATGCTTACTGCAGCGCCCCCTGGTGGTTTGATACGATAAAACATATCCAAGAACATCCACCAATTAAACCTGAATCTACCACTGAAAATCTATTGAAATCAGACTATTATTTTTTGAGATAATTGAAAACATTCGTTTTCACGTAAAATGCTTACTGCAGCGCCCCCTGGTGAGTTAAGGCAATAAGACATACATAAGAACATACGCCAATTGAACCTTAACCTATCATAGAAAACCGTATCAAAATCGGACTTATAGTTTTGGAAATAATTGACATAGTAATTTGCACAAACACACAAACAAACAAACAAACAAACAAACAAACAAACAAACAAACAAACAAACAACCTCTCACCCCAAACACATATACAGTCGCCGTTCCGTCGCGGGTAAAAATTAGGAGGATGCAATTTTACATTGCATCCTTATAAATTATAAGTTTTCAAGTCAGATAATTATAATCAAGTAACTTTAGTGAAAATATTCCTATTAAGCAGATATAAGACATTTTGAACATATATGTATGAATAAAATAATTTATTGACTAAAATACATACTATTTAAAAATAATCAAATTTGTCTGTGTACTATTTGAAGTTCTTGATAATATTTTCCTAGCAATTAACTAATTTTCATTTAAACTTCAGTGTTCTGGCGAGAGAAAGCGCGGCGTCAAGGTCACTTAACAAGAAATATATCGATTGTGGAAGAAAAGTGGAGAATTAAGTGTACTGAGACTGGTTTTTTTTTTCATACTCTACGCTGGAGAAAAAGCGTAATGCTTCTATATCATTCTATTATTTAAAAGCACGATAATAGCTTTTATTTATCAAAGTCGCTTTGATATATCATTATAAGCTCATATCCTGGCTGATATCTTTTATAGATTATATCCTGGATGATATATTTTTAGATTTATGAAGATGGAGCAATATAACTGCAGAAACCTCTTAATAAACAGTGCTTTACATAAATGGCGAAAAGGACTGGACGTCTAATAGTTAAATCGTGTTAACTAAAATACCAGAAGCTAGTTAATATTTCTCCTTTCAGATGATTTACATATTTTGTTTGTTGAATTGCGGAGGTTAATACTGTTTTTTTTTACTTTACCAGAGATAATCTTGAAAACGTTAAATAAATCTCCAAAATCAGTCAATTTCATTTACAAGTACACTTAACCAGATTTAATTAATATTATGTAACGTTACTAAGTGCAGTATTATTTGATAAACACGTAACATTAATTTCAGACTGCAAGTACAGTTAGGTAATAGACCTTGAAAAGTTTAAATTTAACCTGGTTTTCATATTATACACACAGAGAATCTCCTCGCCTACATGCTAGTTACTACCCACTTATGACCATTGCCCAGTCTATCTTGTATTCAATCATATCTTCACGGTTTTTCCTGTGTAGTAGATTAGTTAGAGAGAGCTAAGTGACAAGGCACTCCGTTCTCCCACTATCTGCTAAAAGCCAGGCTTTGTATTACAAAGGCGAGGGAATAAAAATAAGTTAATTATAATATCTTTCAAGTAGGGACTGAACCCATAACCAACCAATCGCGTTTGCAGTCAGACAGAGAATATTTGTTATAATTTGATTTAAATATTGCAAAAGTATATAAAATGTTTCATTTAAGATGAATAATGAAGAACGTCTTGACACTAAGTTCTCTGTTATACTATCAGGGTATTGCTATAGGTACTTGTGAAAAAAATCTAGTTAAACTGAAAAAAAAAATAAAAACTTCTTTCTGAGTGCCACGATGGGTTCTGCTATCCATAATAATGGGTAGGGGAGGCCTTTTGGTTTTGGTTGGTCTGTTATTGGGATATTTCACCAATTTGATGCGGGGCGGTCCACGCAGCCAGGAGATATGCCTGATTACTCAAGGGAGGCTCAGCTTAGATACACAACGACCGCAGCAGCAACTCAGGAGTCACCGAGTGAAGGAGCACCACGGTTGAACGGTTAAATGATCGTCTACTCGGTTATGTGGTCCTACAGACTCGTGATTCCGAGATCTTTATGCAGGGCGGCGTTCCTCACGTAATGTAAAAGAGAAAATTCATCTACATTAACTACTGTATTCGTCAAATATATAATATTAATAAATAGTCTAAGGTTCACATTTAAAAAAAGATTCCAGTCTTAAGTTGCTTTGTATATGGGTCACTATTTAGAATATACTTCTTTTATAATATATTCACTTAATTACTGTGAATGTATGTAACTTAATTTAATTTTCATAATATTTAAATTTTGATTATCACTTGTCTAGTCAGTCTAAGCGCGGAACCCAATGGCTCCGTCATAGATGTCAGACATTGTAAAATATACGAAAAAACTAATTTGGAGTGGCGTAAGTTCAACCTAAGCTTACTCACTGGAACAAAAGCGCAACGAAATCGCACGTAAGACGGTTTAGTGGGGAGCTAATTTGTTCTAAGAGAATGCTCTCACAACACAAAAGGTATATGAAAATGTTAGAAAAATAATAAAAAGGCGAGCGTATTGTTTGTTTTAATTACACCTGGATTATTTTAAGCGTGCTTTAATTATGTGCGCTGTGTTTAGAACTGTAATGGTTTCTTTTTTGAGTGAGTAACTTTGTGGATGAGATGGTATAAGTTTTTTTCATTTTTTTTACTGAATCACGTGAGATATGTGCTGTTGTTAAAAAGTAATTTTATATAGCATGTGTAGTAGGTTAATGACTATTGTAGAATTGGTAATGTACAGCGAAAGTATTACGTATTGTTTAATAATTGATTACTGAGTCCATTGTGGTGCAGTGGAAGATGTCTGACTATCCATACTTATATTATAAATGCGAATGTCTGTGTGTTTGTCTGTCACGCTTTCACGGCTAATCTACCGGTCCGATTTGGATGAAATTTGGAATGAAAGTAGTAATAGCAACTCGGTCTAACATAGGCTACTTATTTTTTCAAAAACCCATCTCTAAAGGTTTGAAATAGGGGATCAAAGTTTATATGACAAACCTAAATCGCTTGACCGATTGTAATTAATTTTAGTTGATAATCTAAACTTAAATATGCGCCCCCGAGGGTTGCAATATATGTAACGAAAAAGTTCACGCGACGAAGACGCGAGCTGGCCACTAGTATATAATATAACACCGGTTGTGGGTTCGATTTTGATTCAAGGGCCTGGTAATATTTGAATTGTAGAAATCAAAAATTTCTCTGCTCTAGTAGCTTTTTTTTTTTTTTTTTTGTCGCTGGGAAATGCATTTACGCAGACCATCCGTACGCAAAGCAGGCAGACCAACCTTACGTACGAATGATACTGTGGGACTCACCGGAGAGTCCGATACTACCCACTAAAACCCAGCGGAAACCCTCTCCCACCGTCTTGAGACGTCGCAGGTTCGCTCGCGCATTCTACTACGACGCCTCGGTGGATGGCCCGCCTAATGCGGGCCACCGTCGCCTGCAGGGTGCTCTGGGGTTTCTCCCAGAGCACCCGCAGCCTCGATGACTTTTGCAGGAGGATCTAAACCAGAACCCTCCCGCGGTAGCTCCTCTAGGGTAGGGGGAGTTGGAGATGCGCGTACCGCCTTCTACTCCCTGGCCTCCGACGGCGGAGCGGATTTGCATTGACGCTAGTCTCGCGCATCCGCTCCGCGGCCTCCTTTAATGCAATGACTGATTCGCAAAAGGAGACCATCGCAGACCAGTTCCTCTCACTCTCCAGCATAGCCTCAACAACACTAGAAAGTGAGAGGTCCCTACCCACTACAGCCATCAGGGCGTGGCGTTGTGGGGCCCAAGCGGGGCATTCGGCCAGAGTGTGATGCGCCGAATCAATAGGCGCATTACACTCGTGGCACGCCGGCGACATCTCCCGACGTGCAATCTGATGCAGGTATTTGCCGAAGCAACCATGCCCCGTTAGCACCTGCACCAGTCTGAACGTCAGGACCCCAAACCTTCTCTCGACCCAGCACTCTAGATGGGGACGGATCGCCTCCACCGTCGCTAGGCCTGCCGCCGGGGACCCCAAGTCCTCCGTCCATCGCCGGATCAGGGCTTCATGCGCTCTTCTCCTGATCCGCACGATACTCTCTGTCGATGGTCGCTCGCCTCGCGACCGCTCACTTGCGCGGAATGCGTGTACTCTAGCGAGCAATTCCGCCTGCAACTCCCAAGGCGGATCGCCCGCCAGAAGAGTAGCCGCCGTCCACGACACCGTACGGTATCCCCGAATTGTTCTCACTGCTATGACCCGCTGCGCTTTTCGCAATTGGGCCTTGTTACGAGCAGTGAGAGCATCCGCCCACACGGGTGCACCGTATAATGCCATGGATCTCAACACGCCGGCATAAAGCCGTCGGCATGGAGAATCCGGCCCTCCGATATTCGGCAATAATCTGCCAAGGGCCCCGGCGGCGTTTACAAGCTTCGGCGCAAGAAGAGCGAAGTGCGACGCGAACGACCATCGTCCATCCAGGATCAGGCCCAAGTATTTCATTTGAGCCTGAACCTCCACCTCCTGCTCCTGGATGCGCAGAGTAGCCCTTCGGGGGGGTCCCCTACGTGGGCCATGGAATAGAAGGGCCTGGGTCTTAGGCATGGACACCTTCAGACCCAGTGCTTCGATACGGTCGACGACAAGACGCGTGCCGGCTTCGGCTAAACGTGCCGCCTCTTGATAAGTCGATCCCCGGGCTGTGACGAGAGTGTCATCCGCATAACAAATGATACTCAACCCGGGGAGAAGACGGCAACGCAGAATCCAGTCATACCCGAGGTTCCACAGAATCGGGCCCAAGACCGACCCCTGTGGAACCCCGCAACCGACAATTCGTCGACCGATCTGACCATCTCCCCCTATCCAAAGGACTACTCTGTCTTGGAGGTAGTCATCTAACAGCCGCCGGAGATAGATGGGCACCCTGTGGTACCGGAGACCCTCTTTTAACGTCTCAAACGGCAGGCTGTTAAATGCGTTGACCACATCCAACGAAACGGCAAAAAGAACGTCTTTCTCCGCCGTCGCAGCCAACGACCGAGTCTTCAGGGCGTTCAGAGCGTCAATAGTTGACCGACCGGCCCTGAACCCAAACTGAGCCTCTGAAAGACCCGGCCCTACCTCTTCCAGATGATGAATAAGACGGGCGGCGACAATCTTTTCCAAGAGCTTGCCCATCTCATTCAGCAACACTATAGGCCTGTATGCGGAAGGAGAATCCAGAGGACGACCCTCCTTGCGCAGCAGGCATAGACTCCCCTCTTTCCAAATCTTTGGAAACTGCCCAGATGAAAGGCACTGGTCAAAAAGTGCCCGCAGAGAATCACCAAGATATTCCAGGGCGATATTCAATACCTTCCCTGAGATACCATCGGGACCCGGAGCCGTCTTTTTCGCCCTCAGTCTTCCAAGGGCCAACTCCATTTCCTCTACAGTAACGGGGGGTATTTCCTGTTCTGTCTGCTCTAGTAGCTAAGACAACGCACGGTGTTGATTTTTACTACTCTACACGCAATGTCCTTATTTCAGTCGGAAAATGGATAACGGAGTGTTGGCACTAAGCTCTCTCTGATTTTTACGCGTAAAAAAGCGTATAACTTTATGTATTTAATGAATAAATTTTACATATCTAAGTTGTTTCCTTTATTTTATATTACAATAATATTTAATATTTAACGAAACAGAAATATAAGTATGATATAATTCAATTGTTTTTTAAATTATTTCCAATAAAAATAGTATTTATTTTTTGTCTGTCCTTTCATCAAGGGCATATTTTAAGATGTAAGAAACACTGCGAAATTTCTAAATCAATCTTTGGTACTATAATAATTTAAGAATATCATTTATAAGTTTGAAAGTTAAAATATATCTTTAACTTAATCTATTATATTAACACACGAAACAAAGTCTTTGTACATCAATTTATGAATAGTGTATGGACAAATTATTATGAAAATTGGCACTGTTACTAGTTTATATAGAGATGAAGCGCAGACATCTTTTTTTAAATAATTTATATGTATGTAACACACCACCATGAGTTTGACATACAGTTTTACATAAAAACTAGCGGCCCGCTCGCAGTTTCGCTGCGTGAACTACGTAGCTGTTTCGTTATATTGCAACCCTCGGGGGTAGATTTTTGAAAAATAAAGTAGCTTATGTTTAACCTTGAATTATCAAGAATATTTATGGCAAAATTGATCACAATCGGTCTAGAGGTGTAGATTTTTCATATAAATTTTCATCCTCTATTTCAAACCTTTAGATGTTTGACTCAGTAACTTTTACTACTCTCATTTTAAATTTCATCCAATCGAACCGGTAGATTAGCCGTGAATGCATGACAGACAAACAGACAGACATCCGCATTTACAACGCGTCAATGGCAACACTAGTTTCAACTCTTAAATACATATTATACTTAAAGTATAATAATAAAAAAATATATAAGTTCTCAGTGAAAAGCAAATATGTAAATCATTCTGCCTAGATAGGTGCGAGGAATTCTAATCAGACACAGTTCACTCAACACCGCATGCGAGTGTGTGGACTGTCACGTGCGATTTATTATATTACGAGGTTACTAGCAGTCATTATAATATCTGAATATACTCCTTTGAAATGTAATAATATTGTAGTTACTTCATTGGTTTTAATACACTTAAATTTGCTTCATCTGTCTATTAACTTAAGAAAATTTTGCACTGCTATATTGACCCTTAAAAATTTTTACTCGTGGCTGAATCTCATAGTTTCTATTATTAATCTCATACTATCTCATAATTTGGCCAGGATGACTATAATAGCGAGAAAATGCTTTAAAACAAAAGTTTATTTTCATATAGGTATATCACTAGGTAGGATAACCTACTTTATTTATATGACAAAGTGTTATAAAAGAATATAGATAACGTTTTATGACTGTATGTTGTTACTATTTATAAATTTACTTCTAATAACCTTTTGCTCTGATTTATAAATAATCCAATACTGATATCATGGTTTTCCATATTTTTTTGCAACGTACTCGATTCTATTCTTTTTAACTTACTTGGGGCCTATTTCTGATAGGTAATATACATTACAAATTAGCTTAACGCTTTAATTTCGCAAAGTAGGAAAAAGTAAAATAAAATTAATATTACCCGAATTTAAAACATGTTGAATGTTCTTTGTCTTCCCAGAGGAGGGACATTAAAGTATTTTAAATATTCACTTGAGGGGTAATCGAACCCTCAACTATGGTTTTTACAGTCAGACGTTGCCCCACTGCACTACTGTGGCTTCAACATAACAGATATTAATTAATATAGCTTCATGAAGTTGTGTAGCTTACAAGAACTATAAGCTATCAACTTCGTTCGAGCCAATAAATCTATAAATGGATCATTGTCTCAACTATTATTGTTGTATGTTTAACAAAATAATTTATAACTTGACTTTAACTTGTAAGACAATCTATATGAATTGGTAAAAGCAACCCTAATTTATTGGTATTAATTTTATTCCATGTGGCCAGTTGTGGCCCAGTGGCACAAGCGTGTGATTGTAAACGACTGGTTATGGGTTCGATTCCCACTCGAGGAGTGGAAATATTTAATATTTCCATTTTCTTCGCTCTGGTGGCGAGGTAAAGCGCGGCGTTAAGTTCCGCCACTTAACACGCAATGCCTCCGAATTCGGCGGAAAGTGGGGAACGGAGTGTCTTAACACTAGGTTCCTTCTGCCTACCCTGCTGTGTGCGGGATACAGCGTGAAGCTGAAAAAAAAAAATATTAATGTGATCATTATACGCTTAACGTAACGCGTGTTATAAAAGGTTACCTGGATAAGAGTAGATCGATAATGCTTTTTCTTTGGTATTTTTGCTAAGTTTGGAAAATGTTACAAGTAGCCTAAAGTATTTGATTTTATGCTATTGCAGTACATATTTGCATTTACACAATACTATGACGTTATTTTAAAAATAACGATGTCTATATAATTATCTGAGGTTAGCGTGGCGCAGTGTGATAGCATCTGACTGTGTACACGATGGTTGTCAGTTCGATTCCCATTCGGATGACTAATTATTTTCATTTCTCGGTTCTGTTGATAGCGTAAAACGCAGCGTCGGTTCCGCCACGCCACACATAACCGGGCGGAAAGTGAAGAACGGAATGTCTTGACTCTAGGTTCCCTCTATCTAATTCGCTACACGTACAAAATCCTGAAACTTAAAAATATATAATTCTCAGTTACATAATATTCCTATGAAGTCGTTAACAGATTTTCGCCTGCAGGTTTAATTAAGAAATATGTTTTTTTTTTATTTTAAGTTAATTAACCAATAACAAGACACTCACACGCAAGCCAAGTCAGACATAAAACAAAGCTCCGAGCTACACAAGATTACTATATAATGCGGATATAAGAAGGCCGTGACCCCACTGATACAATATACCCTCCGGTTGAAAGTTGACTCTGCGGTCGACGTGCGGTAAGTAAATGCCATTTCAAATACCTATGTAGTTATGTACGATCTAAGCTCAATGTAATGATTTCATATTATTTGAGTTCGTTTTTATTGTCGTCTTGTTATAATTATTTCTTTTTTTTGGTAAATAAGCTACAAAAGTTGTTTAAATTAGAACTAATATATTGTTTTGGAAGGTAATTCGCAGTGTTTCGTTCCACCACTCGCACAATCGGCTTCGCTTGGAAAGCCTCGACACTACATCCTCTCTACCTACCTTAAAACTTAAAAAAACGTTTGGTACAGCTTTCTTATTTTCTAGTCACATAAACACATACACATATACACAAAATTATTATTTTTTTATTATCAAACTTCTTTGACTAACATTTAATAAATACCTATTTAATTTTTTTTTAGCTTCACGCTGTATCCCGCACACAGCAGGGTAGACAGAGGGAACCTAGTGTTAAGACACTCCGTTCCCCACTTTCCGCCGAATTCGGAGGCTTGCGTGTTAAGTGGCGGAACTTAACGCCGCGCTTTACCTCGACCAGAGGGACCAGAGCGAAGAAAATGGAAATATAATTTCCACTCCTCGAGTGGGAATCGAACCCACAACCAGTCGTTTACAGTCACACGCTTGTGCCACTGGGCCACGACTGGCCGATTTAATTTATAGGATAATTTACTAAGAAATAAGTAGGTGTATTTCAATATACTTACTTTTCAAATGTACATTACATAAACATGTTACCTTTTCAGTTAGGGATATAGTAGCTAATCTAAGCGTTAAATGGAATTCCTCTAATTTATGTGAGTATAACGTATAATCCGGGTTCAGTTCTCGATAAAAATGAGTGCATTTACATCGTGTTGCGGAGTAAAGCACTTCCAATAAATGCTTAATTTTCAATTCGAGTCTCGCAAAAAATATTTATGTTTCTGGAAAACGATTTACAAGTTTATGATTAAATGTAAACATTTTATAATTTATTGTATCTTTAACATCAGTAGCCATACAAAAGCCAATGCCAAAAGCCATGCAAAAAAACATGGCATAAGGAGACAGTGTTGTCAGATGCATAAATTGCGATCGGTCCTGGGTTTGATTACCAGGTCTCAGTTAAATAACGTAATCATTTTCATTTCTCCGTTCTGATAAACATGACAAAACGGGGCGTAGAATTTCACAACTTAACATGTAATGTGTTGAATTTGGGCGGAAAGAGGAGAACGAAGTATCTTGACACTAGGTTCTCGTTGACTACCCTGCTATGTGATGAAGCTAAAAAATGTAGATATAATTTTAAGGTGATTAATATCTGAAATGTACAAAAATAATTATTACTATCTAACTTTTCTTTTTAGTCTGTTTGTTTGTATATTTATACGGACTTCAAATTTATATTTATGTACCTAAATATTGAGTTTTTTTTATTGTATAAAATTTGGAACAGGTTCCATTTTTATACCAATTTATTACAAGTAAATTTGCTTAAAAATATGTAATCAAGCTTTATAAGGAACTTTTCCATCTATAGTAGGTATACAACAATATATAACAATATAAACAAACAAAAAACCCACACAGCAGGATAGTCAGAGAGAACCTAGTCTTAAGGTACCCAGTTCTCCACTTTCCGTCGGAAATCGGGACATCGCGTCTTGAGTGGGAAAATGAAAATAATTTAAATATTACTCCGAGTGGACATTGAACCCACAACAATTCGTGCTTACGCAGACGCTCTCCGCCCTATACATATATATATACAATACACTTTTTAGAATAAATTTAATATCCCTAAGCAAGTATAAATTAGCCTTTATAATATAATATTATAATGAATAAGCAGTTACATAATGAAAGCTGTACTTAACGTACGTAGCGCCACTTTAACATTTTTCCCAAGAAAAAACATGCATTTTACAGCGGACGCTCGAGTTTCCTTCAAAACATCTTCAAACGCCCGGAACGCTTCTCGAGAGCTTCTCCTGCTTCAACTCTCTGTTGATTACTTTCTTCTATGAATTTAGTTAAGAACGTGTTATGGGATTAAATTGCTGAATGAATATTAAGAGTTAAACAGCTTAGAAATCTTTTCGAAAACATATATAATTTTAAATGTAAGGTAGTATCAATACCTACATAACTCCTGGAGACTAAAAAATATTTCTCTTATTTTTATTTTCTTTAAAAAAAGTAAATATTACCTATTGCAGGACACGATTGTTTATACAAATAAAGAAAACATTAGTGCATTTATAATATTAAAATAACCGTAGTAACATTTCTAATAAATGTCATATGTATGTATATATTTAGTAGAAATATACACCAAAACATTTTTTTTGGTCCGTTTGTCTGCCATTTTTTTTCAGCTAATTTTTGAAACGATTAGACTGATTTTGAAGGGGCTTTCACTTCTAGATAGCTGATATAATAGCAACATAAGCTACTTTGAGATTGGAATTATGATTTTTTTTGTGAAATTCCACACGAAGATGCGGAGACAACTGGTAATAAGTAACATAAAACAAAAAAATAATTATTTATATAATAGTTATTATTCTTACAATTCGTGTGTACTGTGTTCAATTTGTTTTGTTAGTCTGCAAGACGAAAAGTATACCTTCTCTATCATTAATGAAAAAAAAAACAATAAAGGGAAAGGCTTTCTAAGTAACATATTGAAGTAAACTAATAAGAAGAGCTTAGAAATGAGAGAAAAAGGAGTCGTAAATTTTGTTTACTCCACAAGTCACCAATTTTCTTGGATTTCTGATTGATGAAGTTATCTGCGATAAACATCAAAGTTGGTTTTCTAAACTAGACTCGTAGATTCTTATTAGACTACTTATTAGACTCAAGACTCTTATTGGGACTTGGGATGATAACAAAGCGTTATTTAAAAACTTTTCTGTAAATACCTATATTTGTATTAAATGGATATTTGATTTTGAAGATAGAATGCTGAATTTTATTAAGATTGTGTACTTTTAACGGAAAAGATAACAAAAGTTATTTTTAATTTGTTGATTATAAAAATAAAAAAAATTGCACAATTCATATCCCTTATTTACAATTCAGATATTAATTGTATAGCAATTAATATACGAACTTGACTTACGGAACTGCCTGAACTTTTGAACGTATGCAAAGCATAAATTAAAATGCTTAAATTGGTAGAAAATAATGTAAAATGGCAACTGTTTTATCTAGGTGTATTTATTGTGAACGAAAGTTTACTAGATGTCAATGCAAGTCTATAACTATTCGTCCGCTAAACTTTTATACATTTCTATAGAGCGTATTTTGATACAATAATATATATACCTACTATAGTATCAAAATACGGCCACCGGGGCAGTCGTGGCGCAGTGGCACAAACATGTGACTGTAAACTACTGGTTGTGGGTTCTATTCCCACTTGAGAAGTGGAAATATTTAATATATCCATTTTCTTTGCTCTGGTGTCGAGGCAAAGCGCGGCGTTGAATTCCGGCACTTAACACGCAATACCTCCAAAAACTGGCGGACAATGGTGAACGAAGTGTCATAACACTAGGTTCCCTCTACGTACCCTGTTGTGTGAAGCACCCTGATTAAATATCAGTACAAGATGAAGTTTTCTCACATAAAATATTGTTAAGGTAGGTACATTATATAAAAAAGACAGACATGGAAACAAATGTTTAGGAATAACACATGCATGGGTGCGAAATGCGTGGCAAAGCTAATTCTGATTTTAATACCACATCGAAATATAGCAGTAGGTAATAAGATCAAGACAAATAGATGGCCACTTTTCGCTCGAAATCTAGACATCACATTCTAAGTACCACTTAGGATATGATGTCTATAGCTACACTTTGTCTTACCAAACAGGAGAAATGAAAATAATTTAAATATCTAATCCAATAATAATCTAATATGTTCTGATCGGGAATCGAAAAACTTAACCGATCGTGTTAAGTCGAATCAGACGCTGACCAGATAATCTATTAAAAAAATTAAGTATACAGCAGCTTCATATTTTTCCGCATAGCAAAGTCAGAGAGAACCAAGTGTCAAGACACTCAACTCTCCATATCCCAGCCGAATTCATCACATTGCGTACTGAGTGGCTGAACTCAATGCCTCACTTTGTCTTATCAGTCTATATAAATTATATAAAGTGGGCCATATAAATTGCATAAGCCTAAATAGCCTTTACAATGTTGTACATTGCTAATATAATAATAATAATATGCGTATGACGTGTATAGTTCATCTAGCAATGAGGCAGGAGGCAAGAGGCAGGAGGCAGTTAGCGCACGCACTGACGCGGCCGACAGATGGCACGCGTGCGTGCACACTTGCACAGGAACTCGCTTTTATGGCTTCTATTTGACTAAAACACATCATATCCTGTAATATGCGCTTACTCTACTTACTAATAATTATCCATATGTAACATACATTATGCATAACTAACCCTTTAATGTGAAAAAATTGAAGAGGGAGATATAATGCAACAACTGTCTAAGTACTAACTTAATTATCTGTGTAAGTTTTAATTGGAATTAAAAATGAATTCTCTAATAAGAAATGATTATAAGAATAGTTTACATATTTATAAAAGTACTGAACTTTTAAATGGGGATGGATCTAAAGAAATGTCACAGAATGTTGTTTACATAATTTAATTTAAACGAGCGCTAATCCCCAACCGTACATATTTAAAAAGCCCCGCTTAACCACGGCGTGAAAATTTTTATTTAAAACTTAACGCGGACCTTTTTGCGCGGGTTCAAGTAACGTAAAAAAGAAACTAATGAACGAAAGCTGCGCTACTCCGGCATTGCAGTGTTTTAATGCAGTCGCCAGCCATGTACACTGTACTCGCGTATATATGTATGTATTTACATGTAGTGTGGACTTTGCGATCTCTTGTGTTTACACTGCAACAGGAAGTGAGACAGATAGATATTCGTTAGGAAAAATAAAAAGAAATTCCCTTTAGACCTGAAATTTGCTAACTTATTAATAAGTTGCATTACGTAATCTAATGCAGCAACAAAATTTATGACATAAAAAGTCTTTGTTTTCATATATTTAATTGTTTTTGTAAGTTTCTGTCTCTTTCGCTCTAAAATAAACAGCAAGCTACAATCTACTCTACCCAAGCTATAGCCCTATCTCTATGTACTATAAACTATACACGAGTACCAACACGCGTAAACATTTGTAGCTTTTAATTCCCTTGTAATAGAGGCGAAAATCATCCTAGGTATATACCAGGTAGGTTCAGAGGTACTGAATAGGCCGCGCAAAGCCTGTGTTTTAAAAACTATTTTTAGATTTTTGCTATGGCTGAGACAAAAATGAGAAGTGCACTTTTTGCGTCTTAGGTTACTTGCATGGCAAATTCTGTGACATTTTACTTTAGCGTCTCCATTTTTATGTTCGTTCGTTATGTGTGGTACTTTGGTTTATGGGAATTTTATATTTTTTGTAATAACTAGGTAATTAATTTAATAATAGTTTAAATTATTTTTTTATTTTCATATTTATGTATGTATATTGTATACTGATTAATAAAACAGTGGTTTCAAGTGCTGTTCATGTATTTGTTATTACAGTGTAAGCTTATTCATACGATTTTCCAATGAGAACTTTTCATTCTAAAAATAATGATAAAAATTACGCCCGTAACTCGAGACGGCTTATGAAATAAAAAGAAACCATATTTCCTTCCAAGTGAATAATAATGCATCATAAAAAAAAATTAAAATCATTTCATATTTTGTATAGTAACCGTATCGGTTGAATCCATCGAAATATATAAAGGTTGAATTGGTTTCTGCATTGAAGGTACGTCCGGCTTTAAATATCACAAAGAGAGTGGCCCACGACTGGTCCATGGTCTTGGATCCATTGTCTCCTCATTATTTAAATATCTTTTATTGTAAGGATAAATCATCAAGATGTGACACACGTGGTCTTAGCCGAGAGGATGCATATGTAGGGTCACCATGTATACTAATGCGTCAGGATGATGTATTGATTATTTAGTAATAATATCTATACTTATTTTATATTATTAACATAAAACTCTAAGTTTTTGCGTGGTTTCTGTGAATTTTCGTATAATTTTACAGCTCTTTGATCACGTTTAGGGTGTTAATATATAAAATTGAGCATTACAATTAAAGAACTTTTTTGGATAAATATACTTAAAAAGATATTCTGTTTCGCTAATATCGTAACTTATATCGTATATACATACGAGAAATCGTTCTAAATAAATAAATTCCAATTTCTGATTCAATTAATCACATAAATGGTAACCCTAAAATGCATAAAACGCAGTCAGAGCGGGCGTCTAGTTATTAAAATCCAGTTATTATACATACGTAGGGCCGACCTAGCCTAGACAGCTTTCACCGAACCCAGCTGTACCGAGCTGAATGCACTTAGTGCACCAACGGAATCGCTTTGTGTTCCACAAATGATTATACCTTTCATTACCGTTTTTTTTGTGTTATAGTATCAAAGATTTTTATTATTTGCTTATTTCTTTTTATATTTATATATTTATTTTTTATTATATTGCTTTTATAATGATTATTATTTTTTGTTCAAAGAATTATATTGTATACTTTTTACTATTTAGTTACTTGCAACTAGTTCTTTTTTTTTCCAATGTAAATATTACTTATTACCCTATTGTAATATTACTTATAACACATAGGTACATAGGATATAATACCCTTCTCTCTTTTTTCTTTAATAAAATGATGTTATATTATATTATACTTATGCCTTACTTATGCTTATGGTAAGCGTAGCCTGTTATAATTATAATATATAAAAAACATATCCATACTTATATTATAAATGCGAAAGTCTGTTTGTCTGTCACGCTTTCACGGCCAATCTACCGGTCCGATTTGGATGAAACTTTGAATGAAAGTAGTAAATAATCATGGGTCTAACATAGGCTACTTATTTTTTCAAAAATTAACCGCTAAAGGGTTGAAATAGGGGATGAAAATTTATATGAAAAAACTAAAAACCGCTTCACCGATTGTAATGAATTTTGGAATAAATATAGTTGATAAATGAAGATCAAACTTAGGCTACTTTATTTTTCATAAATCCACCCCTGAGGGTTGCAACATAACGAAAGAATTAGGCAGTTCACGTGGCGAAGCCGCGAGCGGGCCGCTAGTCTATAATAAATGAAAGAATTTCCTAAAGAAATATATATTTTAAGGTTTATATTTGTTATCTTTGCTACATTCGTTGGAGTCATTACTTTCGTTTTCAAACTTACTCGAATTAAAAATATTTTTACAGTAATGAAACAGTTAATTAAGATATGAAATTTAAATAAATAGCCAATTGGTTGCTGCTTTATATAGTAATTTTTGATTCATTGTATATCTAAGTTATTACCACAATTTGTAAATTTTAAATACGTATGTAACGCATGGAAATAAATAAAAAATATAATTAATTAGAGAAATTTATGATCTACGATGTCATCATTACATTGATATCATGCAAAAGAAGAAAATAATTTATAAATTAATATTCGATGTTTTAATGCATATTTACAAAAAATGTCAAACAAACTAAAAAATTTACAAAATATTTAAAAATTAACGTAATATTTTTGTTTAGCTTAGTTTGGCCCGTTTGAATTTCGTCCGGTATTTCCGCGTTTCTAAAGTTGCCATTAATTGTTGCCACCACGAAATTACTCCTGTGTGTAAAAATGTACGCTAAAGAATATTAAAATAAAAAAAATAAGTATATAACAATACAACTAATAATTATATGTTCATCAATTATTGTTACTTTTATTATAATAATATATTTCAATAGTCTAAAATTGTTTCTGAACCGAACCAGAGATGATAATTTTAGTTACGTACTCTGTGATTAAAAAATAAAAAAGTAAAACTTTCAGTCATTGAAAAATGGGGGTGCTGTCAAGTAATTTAAAACCCAGTTTTTTGGGTTTGTTAAAATTTTTGAACAACATGAATTGGTTTATTGTGTTTTTTAGTTTAATTAATTTTTCAATGTGTATTTATGAAGATCAAATTGGAAAGTTCGATTGGTAATTATTTGATTAAGGTTATGCCAGTTGTAGGACTTCGCAGGGTCGTAGTTCAGTGAATAATTAAAGAGTTTTGTTTTCAGGCGTCAAACTTATGTTGGCAGAATAAAATTTGCACAATTTGACACCGTATCCACTGCAAAAAAGATTATAGTAGCCACCGAGGAGAACGTATTGGCTGCTTTAAATTTGAAGACTGGTAAACTATATTTTATTAATTGTTTCCGGTGCAAATACATGAACTAGACCATTTTCGATATAATTACAGTGAATATTTAGTAATCTAATTTAGAATAACACTTACAATACATTGAGATTGATGTTGGAAAGCAAAAATTCAGTGATGACATTGTATAAATTTGCATTATTTTTATAGTTCCCGTACCTATTAACTTATCATCGTCTAACTGGAAAGTGCTTATAAATTTTAAATAAAATTATGCTGTCCAATATAATAAATTTTAATATATTATATTGGACAGCTAACTGATAATCTAGTCACTTAATATGTTCTCTACAGGTCAAGTAGTTTGGCGTCATGTGTTTGAAAGTGCATCAGCAGGCAATATACAACTGCTTCATGTTGGAGAAAAGGTAACAACCGTTACTGGCTCCAACCCTTATTTAGTTCGAGGGTGGGATACTGCTACAGGTAAGAAAAATAATATATTTTTCCTAAAATGAAATTTGTTCTTAAAATACTGTTTTATAATCAATTATAAAAATAACATTTCTTTAAGTCACACCAATTTTTTTAATTCTTTTTGTATAACAATATTATCTGTGCAATAATTATTTATTTTGTATTTTTTATTCTAACAAAGTTTTAATCATTGATATTTATTTTCAAAGGAATCTTGATGTGGGAATGGTCATTAACCTTACAAGATGATAACATGGCTGAATATTCTGAGTGGTGGGTGCAGAATAACATGTTAGTCCACATGTTGCCAGTTTTTGGTTCACATGTAGAAGTCACATTATATAACTTGGTGACAGGTAACAATCGTGGTGCTACATCTAAACTACCTGCTGTTTGGACTAATGAAGGGTGAGATATTGTAGTTTATAATGCTCTATTAATATTCTAACAGGATTCTAAATTAAATTGTATGCATATAGTAGATGTCCATAGAGTTAATTGTAAGAATAGATATATATAAAGAAAAACAGATTGTATTAAAATTTCAGTAATTTTCTCACTTACTGACTACCATGTCAGTGAGAAATTTGTGTCAAGATATTCCATTCTCAACTTTCTGCCTATATTGTGACATTGTGTGGTCACAATCACTACCACAATTTATCTTATTAGAACAGGGAAATGAAAATAGATTAAACAAAAAATTCTCTGAGTGGGGATTACACCTGCAACCAATCATGCTTACAGTCAGATTTTATCCAACTTCACTACAATGGCTTCACATAATATATTAGTTTAATGTTATTGACTACTTAATATGGTCAAATATAATAAATTATTAAATCTAAATTATGCAATTAAGGTTTTCATTTAGAAGATATTTTTTATCCATCCAATTTTCAATAATATTTTTTAATATGTTTTAGATGTGTTTTAAGCGCACCATATTACATTTGTGTGTCTGGTGAAAAGGGAAGCAGACTTCTCATATCTATGGATGTTACATCTGATGCTGTACAAATATTAACAAAATCACTAGCAAATTATATACAAAATGAGAAATCTTATGGAGGACATTTGAAAGCCTTAAGCGGAAATAGTATTCCAGGCTTTGTAATAGATGATAAAGTAGTAATTATTGTTAAAGGAAATGATTATGAAAAGGCTAATGTAGAATTAGTGAAAGATAGCAGTGCGACTGTGATTGATGGTGCAAATGGAAATATTTTAGTGCAAGCTTCAAGTGATGATGTTAAGGTATGGGCTTTGATATATTTTAAAATTCCTAAGTTATTTTATGAATTTTATTGAGTTTTGATAGTATTACTAGGAACCGCCTCTTTGCTCTGCATGGCGGGAAGAGCTGAGTGAAGTAAATATTTAATGCTTATCGACTAAAAGTAGCAGTGAGAAAAAGTAAATTGAATGTTCGAATTTTTCAAATTTATTCCCTCGCGCAGCTATGTGAAGTGATGTCAAGTGGGCCCGCGTGCTATTTCAAAACGTTCCATAGCCTGAGAGTCTACGGTCACTTTTTGACCATTTAATTACCATTTATTCAAAAACTACATTTACAATTGTCACCAAAAAACTTCACAGCACACAAGACCCTGCTTGATATCCCTGCAATTTCAGAGGTCTACTACAAATAGCCCAGGAAGAGTTAAACCACAACGAAACACACTTTTGACCAGTTAGAGCCTCCCTACGCTCAGCTCAATAAATAGCAAAAACATTTAAACTGTACATTGTACCTATATATTGACTGATAATAAATACTTTATTACACTCAACATTAATTAAAATATGCAAGAAAGATTTTTACAAATTTAAAACGTATGCAAAGGCGGTTTTACTGCTTTTTAAAGGACTTATTATATATAGAGGAGTGGGAAATAGCGCGAAATAGTGCATATATACGATATTTATAGTACAAATACATAAACTTAGCCTTTTTTCTTTCTCTTGCTCTGGTGACAAAACAAATTGCGATGTAGAGTACTTCCACAAGTTTATGTTACGGATTCGGGTGAAAACTGACACTAGATTCTCTCTGCCCGCCATGCAATGCAGCAAAACACAATGTTTTTTGAATTAAATCTAAAACTAATCCCAAAAAAATATATATAATTTAACTAAATTCCCATCACAAACATTTCAGGGTTTCACACTATCAGCCCACATAGTGTCTACAGGTAAGGAAGTACCTGAGATTCAATCCTCCGAACCGTCTCTCAAGATACCCGAGCCAGAGCTCCTGGCTGTGATGTGTACACGTAATGCTAAGGAACAACAGGCCTGCAGACTGTTGGTGAATGCAGCTGATGATGCTGTTCATCTGATGCAGCAAGGAGGTTTGTTTTATGTTTTTTTTATAATAAAAAAAAGTGTCGATTTCCCACACATACTAGAATGGTAAGAGAAACTTAGTGTCAAAACATTCTGTTACCTTTTTTGTCTCTGTCCGAAATCAATTTTAGACTATTGCATGTTGGGTGATACTACACCGCATTTATAACAACTAAAGAATGAAAATATTTTATATATAGTCATCCCGCCGAGTGGTAATCAAACCCGTAACTCATCGCGTTTACAGTATGTAATCTGTGTAATACGTAACATTGTCCTTTTAGAATAGTTTTCAGAGAAAATATCCATATTTTAATATTGTGTTGTCCTAGAGTTAAGGCACTCTGTTCCCTACTTTCCGCCGAATTCGGAGGCTTGCGTGTTAAGTGGCAGAACTTAACGCCGCGCTTTACATCGACACCAGCGCGAAGAAAATGGAAATATAACTTCCACTCCTCGAGTGGGAATCGAACCCACAACTAGTCATTTACAGTCACACGCTTGTGCCACTGGGCCACGACTGGCCACAAATTGTTTTGTAGTAATTTGTTATTTCAATACTAAACAATTTTTGTTGTTTTTAGTTTGTTCATCTTTAAGCGTATTCATCTCTCGTAACATTATTCCCTTGTCCGCAAGAGCCCAACATCATTCTTTGGTTTACCGGGAAATTGATGATATAACTTAGAAATGATATAAGTCTACTTACACTTAGGAAATTAAACAAGCCTTTTAAAAAAAAACATAAAAATTGAATGCACCGGTATTTAAACCTACGCCTCTTGAAAAGCATGCAAGCGTTCTGACCACTAAGCCATGCGTTCAATATATTTAGTAATTTATTTTTTTCAGGGCGTGTGCTATGGACGCGCGAAGAGGCGCTCGCTAATGTCGTTGTCGCGGAGTTCGTTGACCTTCCCGTATCTGACACTGAGGCCGCTTTGGAATCGGAGTTCGATCAAAAAGAAGGTTATATATTTATTTAATTTTTATTCTATTACCTTTTTTTAATTTATCTATGGATGTTTCTATTATGTCGATGTTATTTTTTTTCGGCGAGACTTTTCATAATATTTTATTTTTATTTGATTTACTATGTATATGACTGTAATTTTGAATTTTTATTTTCTGAATTGTTGATTTCAACTGTGTTTTATATTTTTTTTAGCTGCCAAGGTGTATAGTAAGTACTGAGTTGATTTTAGTGTCTAATGTTGGTAGAATTTGAATTTGTATACTTTTTATGCTATCCCTTTGCTGTTTTTAATAAGTTATTGTTTTTCTTTGATTTTAAAAAAAATATCAACCATTCTTTATGTTTTATGATTAACTGTTTAATCATTTAATTTAATGTTTTTTTTTTGGCTGTATATAATATGCTCTATGATATTTTTGTTAGAGAAACTAGTTTGAGGTCAAACCTAGTCGCTTTTGCTTTCTTTAATAACAATAAAAAAATATAAAAAAAATATTCGATTGTGATTACTTGTTTATTTAGTTCTAACAATTTTGTCTTATTTATAATACTCTTGAACGTATCATACGTACGTACGTATATGCTGTTTCTAGGCTTTCAATTTAAATCACACAAAATATATTTATCTGTATGTAGTAGGGGGCCTAAGTTAGAGTTTTTTTGGTGGACCTAAATCATACTTCTTAATATACACAATTTAAAAGAATGAATATCTGTAATGGATTGTTTTACCACTGATATACTAAAAATATGTCAATGTGAAACTTTTCTTAATTTATAAGTGTATTTTGTTTAAAGAAATAGGCATTTTGAAGTACTTTTATATGTTTGTAAAAAAATATGTGACATAATATACTTGTTATGTCTATATTATTTCTTTAAGTGTTATTTAGTAATAACAGAGTTGATTTTTTATTTTTGAAATGAAAATTAAATGCTGAAATAAACTAGAGTTATTGGTTCCTTATTTGACTCTGTTAAAATATGACACCTATTTAATGCATCTAACCTTTTTATGAAACATTTAATTTTAAAAGATATTTTCTTTTTAAATAATACATAGATGAAATATAATAAAATCTAGATAAATATAATAAGTGTCACAATACCAATGTAAAAAGTTTATATAGTAATGTACATAGATAAAATTACATATATTCTTTCGATTCTAATCAAATACTAAAGGTAAATCGTTTATTTACAAAAATAGGTTCTGTATGGTCTGCATTTTCCCGCCGTTTGCAAACCCAGTACCAACAGCTACTCAACCTGATAAAGAACCTGCAAGGAGAAAGGGCGGTGGAAGAGACGTCGCCGTTAGTGCGAGATTACTTCAATTTACACAAGATTATTGTTCTCGTTACGGATGCTGGAAAGGTATTGATCATTATTTTATATATAGTATATAGTTTTAGTTAGTTTTGTTGTGTTTTGGAGGTAATAAAAACAATGATTTTAGGTTCGAATTTATATCGAGAAAACGGTTATATTCAATACTAGCGGCCCGCTCGCGGCTTCGCCGCGTGGGCTACCTAATTATTTCGTTATGTTGCAATCCTCGGGGGTAGATTATTGAAAATTAAAGTAGCCTATCTTTTACCTTCGATTATCTATTTATTCCAAAAATTCATTACAATCGGTCAAGCGGTTTAGTTTTTTCATATAAACTTTCATCCCCTATCTCAAGTTTAGCGGTTAATTTTTGAAAAAATAAGTAGCTTATGTTAGACCCATAATTATTTACTACTTTCATTCTAAACTCATCCAAATCGGATCGGTAGATTAGTCGTGAAAGCGTGACAGACAAAAAGACAAACATACAGACTTTAGCATATATACTTATATTATAAATGGGAAAGTCTGTGTGTTTGTCTGTCACGCTTTCACGGCTAATCTGCCGGTCCGATTTGGATGAAATTTAGAATGAAAGTAGTAAAAGTGACTGGGTCTAACATAGGCTACATATTTTTTCAAAAATCAACCTCTAAAGGGTTGAAATAGGGGATGAAAGTTTATATGAAAAATCTAAACCGCTTGACCAATTGTAATGAATTTTGGCATAAATATAGTTGATAATCTAAGCTTAAACGTAGGCAACTTTATTTTTTAAAAATGCGCCCCCGAGGGTTGCAATATAATGAAATAGTTCACGCGGCGAAGCCGCGAGCGGGTCGCTAGTATATAATATATGTGTGGGTGATATTATAAAGATAATAAATGAGACAGAAAAATTCTTACTTATATTATAAAATTCTTACTTATAAATGCGAAAGCCGCACAGCCCACAGCCCGTCTTGGAGATGTGGCGGGTTAAGCGGCGGAAGTCAAGGCCTTGCTTTGTCTTACTAGAGCGGAGAAATGAAAATAAATATATATATTTTTTAATATAAGTGTTATATATTTACATTTATTTAGTTATAATTAATAGGACAAACTCGAAAACTTGAAATAAAAATGAAGGTTACTTCTTCATAACGTTATTTTGCTACTGTCTTTGTTTTTATTGTCACGACGAATTATCTTTTCGGTGTTATCTTATATTTACATTGTGGGACAATTTAATGTAATATAATGTATATATGTAATGTAATATAAGTTACGGGGCCAGTCGTGGTGCAGTGGCATAAGCATGTGACTGTAAACGACTGGTTGTGGGTTCGATTCCCACTCGAGGAATGGAAATATTTAATACTTCTATTTTCTTCGCTCTGGTGTAGAGGTAAAGCTTAGCGTTGAGTTCCGCCACTTAACACGCAATGCCTCCTAATTTGGCGGAAAGTGGAGAACAGAATGCCTTAACACTAGGTTCTCTCTGCCTACCCTGCTGTGTGCGGGATACAGCGTGAAGCTAAGTTATGTTTATAATATATAGGTACTGTTTAAGAATTAAAAAAAAAATTGTTGTATTTTAAATAGATCATTATATTTGCAGCCTGATGCTTTCTCCGCATAGCGCGGTAATCAGAGAGAATCTAGTGTCAAGACACTCCGTCCTCCACTTCCCGCCCGAAAATCGAGACATTGCGTCACTCATGGCGGAACTCAACGCCGCGCTAGGTCTTAGCTACCGGAACGATTAGAGGAAAATTTAAATATTATCATCCTTCCGAATGAAAAAAAGAACAAATTGAAGCTACAACCACCTCTTTGCAATAATAATATAATTTTAAAATTTACTAATTTTATTAAATATTCTTTTACAGATATTCGGCATGGATAACTTGTCAGGTGAACTACTATGGCAGTTGTACGATCCGAATTTGAACCCGGAAAACGCGGTAGTGTTCACCCGCCGGTCTGCGAGACACGCGCCCTATGATGCGTACTTGTCTATTGTGGGGAAACATGAGGTTAGTTTTTGTATTATTATTTTATATAATGCATTATAGATATTATAAACATGCAAAGGTACCAAAATTCGGTGGAAAGTGGTGAACGAGGTGTATTAACACTATGTTCCATCTGCCTCTTCTGATGTGTGCGGGATACAGCGTGAAGCTAAACAAAAGACCAAGGATGTAGTGGGATATAGTTTTTTTTTAATCTGTTTTTATTTAGAGACTTTTTAAGTAAATACAAAAATGTCAGCCCCATCGTTCCCTAAACCAAAATTAAAACACACAAACATAACAATTTTAAATTAAATCTAAGAATACTATTTACACTTAAATCTATACAGCATTTTAGCCGCTACCGAAGCAGGCTCAGACACCAAACTATGGTGGGATATAGTTTTACAGTAAACGTATTTAGTCGTGGGTTCGATTTCTATTTAGAGGAATGTTGTACATTTGTATTAAAATAATATCACTTCTATTATTTTTATTGACTTAATACATACATAGTCAAAGCAAAACCATTGAGCAAAATTTAAATGAATAATCTTTTTTGCATAATCTACTGGGTTTTTATTATAAACTATTTATATACGTAAAATACAAATTATTGAAAAATGAAAATATATATTGTTGTTGAAAATTTCTTCATATTATCATGAATTGTTATAGTCATATAACCATTATATCTACGAACTAGTTTATTAAATTCATGTGAAATTATTGAAAAAAAAACTCTATTTTAAATATTAACTTAATAATACAAACAATCGTGGCGCAGAAGGCACAAAGTGTGACTGTAAAGTGACTGGTTGTGGGTTCGATTCCCACTCGAGGAATGGAAATATTTAATATTTTTATTTTCTTTGCTCTGGTATCGAGGCAAAGCGCGGCGTTAAGTTCTGCCACTTAACACGCAATGTCACGAATTTGGTGGTGCGTGGGAAATAGAGTGTCTTAACACTAGGTTCTCTCTCCCTACCCTGCTGTGTGGGATACAGCGTGAAGCGATTAGTTAAAACAACTTTATTTCACCATCTCCCCCAGGAAACAGGCAACGGCTACATAATAAGCCTGAACCCTATCCGAGGCGCGCTGTCCGGCGAGGGCGCGCTGCACCTCGACGCGCGCCTGCTGCAAGCCGCCGCGCTGCACGCGCGCGACGCCGAGAGCCTGCACGCGCTCCTACTGCTGGACGAGGACGAGAACGTGCAGGTTAGTGCGTGTTGGTGCGGGTTCTGTTCCCGTTTGTGGATGATTGTAGTTGTTGGATTGTGGGGCTTATTTTATATATGGGTCAAGCTGTTTAGATTTTTCTTATAAACTTTTATCCCTTATTTCAACCTTTTAGAGGTTGATTTTAAAAAAAATAATAGCCTATGTTTGGCGCAGGATTATTTATTTCTTTTTTTCAAAATTTTATTCGAATCGGACCGGTAGATTAGCCGTGAAAACGTGACAGACAAATAGACAGGCTATTACATTTACAATATAAGTATGGATTACTAGAAATATTATATATGTCGAAAAGAAAGCCCAGGACTATGTTTTAAAGAGGTGACATCACTACTGCTGACGTCACTCATATGATAATGATGAACCTGGATGATGATAGGTCTAAAAATAAAACTGCTTAATATTATTAATAGCCTAGTTTATTATTTAGGCATCGTTGTATTATCACAAAGAGACCCTCGTTATTGGAAATAGCAATTTAAAACTACCCACTATTTTTTATTATTTTTTTTGCATTGGCTTTATGATAAAATCTGAACAGTTTACAAATTATGATTAAAGTTGTTTTAAATCGATTAATCTATTTTATTTAATAATTTAACTCGTCGTTGCGCCTACATAACTATATAAAAATGAAGTTCATAAAATTAATTTGTGAGTTACGAGTCATGATGTTATGACAGAGAAAAAATGTTACTTATAGTAGGAATTTTAAATTGAAATAATTGAAATTAAAAAATTGGTTAACCAGTTGTTTTGACAGGTCTGGCAAATCTAGAGTGTGAGATATGACTTATAAATTTTTAGATTCTTTTAACTATACACCATGGTTGTCAGTTTGAATCCCATTCAAGAAATTAGAACAAAGGTAAACATAGGACAAATCAAACATCATTTTTTTTATAATTTTAAGACGTATTTGTGTATTTCAAAAAAATTGAAAATAAAATATCTCTATTTTGATTAACATAATGATTTTAAAATATTTTGTATGAAATTATGTGGCCAGTCGTGGCCCAGTGGCACAAGAGTGTGACTGTAAACGACTGGTTGTGGGTTCGATTCCCACTCGAGGAGTGGAAATTATATTTCCATTTTCTTCGCTCTGGTGTCGAGGTAAAGCGCGACGTTAAGTTCTGCCACTTAACACGCAAGCCTCCGAATTCGGCGGAAAGTGGGGAACGGAGTGTCTTAACACTAGGTTCCCTCTGCCTACCCTGCTGTGTGCGGGATATAGCGTGAAGCTATTTATTTATTATTTATTTATTTTTTATGAAAATTTGAACGCAGCGTTCTCAAGAGATGCGGGTTCGAATTCCGTTGCGTTCAAATAGTTAATCGGGTTACAAAAACATTTTTCAATTTACCAAATGTGTGAATATCATTTTAATAATGTAAAAAAAAAACTTTTGTTTCGTTATAGGTGCTTCCATACACAGCGCAGCATTTAGTAGAGAACTTCTATATGTATGTAGCTTATAAGGAGACTGGCCAAGTATATGGATATGCCTTAAGATATAATGGAAAGGTAAGCATGAAAATTTATTTTTATTTATCTTATTTTATTTTTTTTGAAGTAGATGATTGTAGCTTTAAATTGTTATGTGTGCTTGTTTTTATGTACATTATATAAGTATGTGTAATATATATTATTGATTCTGGTAAATTTATATAGTACAACAAAAAAAAAATATTCAAAATTTATAGAAATAGAAAAACATTTTTCAAAAAACATTTTTGAAAAATGTTTTTCTATTTTTGGGACATTGTATATTAACCCTTTGAGTACTATACATGTTTTAATAATATATGCTAAAAATACTAGCAAAAAGTGCCCTTTTATGAACAAGACAAGTATTCACCATTTCCGTTACAATTCATCAATATTCATAGTTTGTTCAAGATTTTGTGCTATAACAATAAAAACACAGAAATAAATAAATATTTATTGACAAGCAAATTATGGAAAGCGAATGAAAAATGAAAAGTGAACTGTCGAAAGGAGCGCTATCGTGACGCTGGTACTTTTAACAACTGGTGAGAGATTTTTTTTAGCTTCACGCTGTATTCTGCACATAGCAGAGTAGGCAGAGGAAACTTAGTGTTAAGAGACTTCGTTCCCCGCTTTCCGCCAAATTCGAAGGCATTGCGTGTTAAGTAGCGGAACTCAAGGCGAAGAAAATGGAAATGTTATATATTTCCACTCTTCGAGTGGAAATCGAACCCACAACCGATCGTTTACGGTCACACGCTTGTGCCACTGCGCCACGACTGGTCCCGTTTTCATTGTTGCCAGTTTAAATAAATAAGTTAACTATTTAATTCCCCAGGAGGTGGTAGCCCAGCGCACGTGGTCGCTGCGCCTAGGCGGCGTCATCGCGGCGGCGGCGGCGCGCTCCCGCTACGAGCGCGTGCGCGCGCCGGGACGCGCGCTCGCCGACCGGACTGTGCTGTATAAGTACTCCAATCCGAACCTCGTGCTATTTCTGGTCGATAGTGATGATCCCACGCATAAAGGTGGAGTTTTATTTTCTTTAAATGAATTGTCTATATATATACAGGGAGAAAGATATGGTAAACATTTTTAGAAAAACGAATTTAAAAATTGAATGTAGAAGGATTTAAACCCGTGATACTTGGATCTCGTCGAAGCATTTTGACTACTAATCCATTGTACCTACATCTATGGACACACTACAAACTGTGTCGAAATTCAAAATGTTTGACGTATTCATTTTTTTTAGTACAAAATTTTTTTTAACATGTAACACGAAATTCCTTAAAATTGGACTTTGATATGGACTTATTTTGCTTCTATCACGTTGCATACAGCGGAGTACGGAGCACATTATCTGGAATTTGAACAAGCATACTTAATGCCTTTTAAAATGCTTCTCTCTACCGAATCTCTATTCACTCCATTTTTTTAAATATATTTTAATGAATATATGTTCCTCAACAGAAACACTGACAGCAATAGTAGTGGACTCGGTGTCGGGCGCGGTGACGGGCGCGGCGTGGCACCGGCGCGCGCGCGCGCTGCCGCTGGCGGTGCACGCCGACAACTGCTTCGCCTACTTGTATAGGAGCGAGAAGCATCGACGGGTTGAATTAGGTAATTATTTACGTAAAAAACACATTTAGAAAACGTATAAAAATTTAAACGCAGCGGGATTCGAACCCCCGTCTTCTGAATACCGTCCAAGTTCAATTTTTATACGTTTCTAAATTTCTTTTTCAATTTTCCTGAGTGTGGAATAACATTTTAAAAATGTTTTAAAAGTAATTGTTTACGTGTTTGATTAAATTTTTTATAATATTAAAAAAAAAAAATGTTAATGACTTTATCTAACAATAAATTATATACATTCTAATATTTGCTTACATATAACTCAGTAGTTAATAAACAAGATTCAGATAAATTTATATAAGTATAATAAGCTACTTGTAATGATAATTGATGTATCATTACATCCAAGCATACAATATGCTTGGACTTAATGAAACGTCAAACTATCTATCACACTGAATAATGCTTGTTAAGTTGCAATTCCATTATTTCTTATAGTTTAAATGGTCTATTATGGTTCTAATTTATCTGCTTAGTTATTCAAATTTTACAATAGTTTTAATTTTCCCAAATATCTTAAAAAAAAAGTCTTATAACGACATCATTTATAATATTTATATATACAGCTTTACGCTTAGTCAGATAGGAGCTAATGTAAAGACGGAGTGTCCGTTCTAAAATATAAAGATAATTTTTCCCTAAGTGGAAATCGATCTCGCAACCATTGCTTTACAGTCAGCCGCTATCAACAGTGTCACGACGGCATCTATCAACAAATGTATATTAACAAATAATAATTGTTATCGCACAGCAACAATAGAGCTGTACGAGGGCGCGACCCGCTGGGTGCCGCCGGGCGCGGCGTTCAGCTCGCAGGCGGCGGCGGCGCGCGCGCGCTGGCCCGCGCTCGAGCGACAGGCCTACATCGTGCCCGCCGCGCCCACCGCCGCCGCCGTCACCACCACGCAGCGCTCGCTGGCCGATAGGCATTTGCTGTGTGAGTTGACTTACTTAGTAGTGTCCTAATGGGGGAGGAACATGGGATGGGGGATGTGAGGACGTAGAGGGATGTGGGATAGCATCCCGCGATAGGCGAATAACTCAGAGACACGCTATCGTGGTAGGAGATTCGTTCTCTGACTGTTTCGCAACCTCGCGATAAATGTCGAAGACAAAATACTAAATATCTGAGCCGTGAATAATATATGAGCTAGCTCTCCCGATTCTTCCTTTCCCCATCTTTCCTCTCTCCTCTCTTTCAGCTGCAAAAACGGGAACGCATCCGCAACTGTAATCTTGGAAATCGTGGGATGAAAGTAACCCATTTCCCATCGTATGTTCCTGCTGCTCGTTGGCCCACTTACTACAATAAAAAAACTGTATACTTTCGCAGGAGTTTTCTTCTACATGCCTCACAACTGTAGCATATACCAACAACTGTGTTTTCACGTCGATACGACATGGCTACCTTTAAAAAGCGTGTTTATCTTTATCTCTTCTGCGGCGGTGTTCACCTGCCATCAAGTGAACTCTCGTATACCCTACCCTTATTAAACAAAAAAAGATAAACGTAATGTATATGAGGGAAATAGAAATAGTCTCAATATTTAATTTATTTCGTTAAAGAAACTCAGTGTCAAGACACTTTGAGGTGTTGTATGTTGTTTGAACAGAGCAGAGAAATGGAAATAATTTAAATAAATTCTAATTATTCCTCCTGGCGGAAATTGAACTATAGCTGTTTTAATATAGAATATAGAACCATATTTATCTATTCCACAGTGGCATTGTCAAAAGGCGCCATAATAGAACTGCCATGGGCGTACATAGAGGCGAGGCGAGGAGTGGGCATCGGGGAAGAAGGGCAGCTCCCATACACGCCAGAGTTGCCCCTACCATCGGAGGCGACCGTCAACTACAACCGCACAGTGCAGCGCGCTGAACGCATATATACTGCACCCGCTGCGTTAGAGTCCACCAGCCTCGTGCTTGTTACTGGACTTGGTGAGTTGCTTACTGATAACTGGTGACTGATTTCTAGTTCTGTAGAAGAGAGTGGAAGTAGGAGATACCTCTACCATAGATCAAAGTCAAATTATTTTATTCAAAATAAGAAGTTACAAGCTTCATTTTTTGAACGTCAAATAGTTTACCACCGGTTTACTAAAGTTAATGCCTCACACCTGAGAAGAACCGGCGCAAGAAACTCAGAGGGACTTCTTTTTTTTTTAAGTAATTATTATATACAGACTTTTTTAGAGCTTTTGAAATAGCCTAGAGCGAGTATTTAATTTCCAAGGCGTGTTATCATTTATAAAATCTTTAATTAAGTAATAACGTTTATTGAACATACAAACGTTTTTTCACAACTTTTTTAAATTGTGATATAGAAAAATCTTGGAGGTTTTCTGGGATCCTATTGTAAAAGCGTATACACTGTCCCATGAATGAATTATTGACTCGATGCAATCGAATCACAAGTGTAGCCAGTGGTATGATAGATTGCGCTTGCTGCGTTATTAGTCGACGTATAACGGAGCTGGATGAATCTTTCTTTCATATAAGAATTTTTATTTTAAGTGTTAATAGAGAATTAAAAATTTAAATGTATCTAACATGCCACATAAACTGATTATTTGCTGCGATAAAGTTGACTAACGTTATAATTATATAAGTTTAGTTTTGATTATATGTTAAATAATCAGCTTTGCAACATTGTTAAGTCATTCCGTTCTTACCTTTTTGCCCGATGTGGGTTCAATTTCTACTGGTAAAAATAATTACATTTAAATTAATATATTTATTTTATTGCTTTGATTAAAGAACATAAAGTGCGGCGTTAAGTTCTGTCACTCATCATAAAATTGTTGATTTTAGGCGGAAAGTAGCGAATTCAGTGCCTTAATAATTTAATACTAGCTTCTCTCTAAACTACAATTATGCTTAAAGTATATTTTAACTGTAGAGTTAGTTGCCAGCTCTTTTCGGCAGAAATACCGAGCTAGTATAATGTTAATTTGACAAATCAAAAGCGCTTACAAAAAATAATTTCAATAAAGTACATATATTTTAAAAAGTACATATATTTTTAATTTATTTAAAATTTTTATTAATTTTCAGATCTATTCTACACACGAGTGGCTCCCTCCAAAACGTTTGATCTCCTCAAGGACGACTTCGACTACTACCTCATAGCGCTGGTGCTGGGTGCACTCATCGTCGCCACATACAGCTCCAAATACTTCGCGTCGAGGAAAATGCTCAAAATGGCGTGGAAATAATATATAGAAACACTTTTAAATAAAATTATATTATTTTAATCTAAAAAATTGATGTAAGGAAAATGATTAAGCGTTTGAATTATTTTTTTTGGACTGTCAGTTCTGCGTTTTAATCTTTGAACGTTTGTTGGAATGTTATTGTGAAAATATGCATGGATATGTGGCGTTTCTAGATTTTTTATATTCTATGCTATATTGCATGATTTTAAGTGCATCTAAATGACTATAAATCTTCTTTAAAATGTTCTTTAAAGACATAAGAATATTTTTTTTATATGTCAAGTACTACAAGGACATTATAATGTTTTATTATTCAATTTTTCAATTTTTATATTCCAATTTTTATAGTTTAGTGTATACAACTTAAAAGTGTAAATTTTTTTGTAAATTTTTGTAATAAAACCCACTTTAATCCAGGCATGTATTCAAAATTTAACTGTTTATTCAAAACAAATTGAGATCTTGTTTATAGTGCAGAATTAACTATGTTATTTAATAATTTTGAGACAAACGCTTAGTCAATTTCGTTATATATTAAAATACTTGGGCACATGATCACATTGTCTAAATAAAAAAATGGCAAACAAATATTGATTCATAGTAATGTTTATTAATCAGTAATATTGAAATTTATTAAAATATAGTACTGCCATGTTTAAAAAAACAATATTTAATGTCATGTGCCCAATAATTAGTATAATACATGGACGATTAGTTTGAATTGTGCTTAATAACTGGCATTTATAAAATCGCTTTATTTGTTTAAATTTAGTGATTGATATTGTCTATTAAGTCAGTGGTAGCGGGTTCAATATCTACTTGAGACTACTTATCAAACATTTATGTTGGATGAGGTTGGATTACGTTATAATTATTAATACATTTATAACTATATGTAATTTTAGTTGCTTGAGGATTTTTGTCTCTTGTGATAGATGCTCCGGAGTTCGCTTATTATTTGCGTATGTTATATTTCAAATTACCGAATAATTCACCTTTTTATTACCATTTAAATACGTTTTTAATAACGGATTGTAAAAAAGTTTTGATATAAATATCAAAAACAAGACCACTCCTAGATTATGTCTAGTCCGTATTAGAATTATCAAAGGATATAGTTTTCAAATTTGTTTTTTTTTTTGTATTAATATAATTTTAACCTTAAAGTCACAAAAAATAAAGATTTTTATACAAAAAAATATTATTACAATTCAAACTCATTGTCCATACACAGATGAGGTATGAGCGTGGTTTTTAGATATAAGAAGTCATGTTCCGTATTATATAACATTACAAGTTTTAAGTATTTGTTACAGTGTTCTATAATCTGTTAAATAGTTTTTTTTTTGTTTTTATAATCCAAAATGGCGGGAACTTTTTGACATAAATTAATAAAAATTAAAATTTTATTTTCCACATGTATTATTAATTTTTGAATTATTCATAATTTTCAATAGTGTTCATTATTTTTGTTATATATTGTTCCCGTTATTTAAAACACAATATTTTTTTCTTTTTAATTATTATGGTCTATTTGTTTTTTTTTCTGTAAAAATGTTTACTTACATATTAATTTATCAAATGTAATAACGAATAACATATTGTTACTATTGTATTTCTCCTTCAAGTGTAATAATTAAGATATAAATATAGCTAGTGCAATTTAGAAATTTATTATTTATTGAAAGTTAATCAATTTGAAGACCATTCCAAACAAACCAACAGATATTTTACTATATGCCTATGGATCGAATGTAGGTAAATTATTAAATTTACAATATATATTATATATATTATATTGTAATAATATATAGTTTATAATATAGTGATCTAGCTGTAATGCCCATTTTGTGACGGTACGCCATTTTGTTTTCGTTCTTGTGTGAAATTTACTAACATAAAATTAAATGAATAATTAGATGAACAATATGTACAAATATAATCATTTACTTTATTATTGTATGGTCGTAAATGAATATCTTTTATAATGGACTTATATTTAAAAAGTGTTGAGTAGATGAAGGTGGTATGTTGCGTTTTCAGATTTATGTATTTCTATATCAAAATTAAAATTTTAAATGTAATCTTTAAAATCCACATTTTTTGTTTTTTTTTTTATTTATTTTACTAACTTAGATTCTATATTTTTTAAAGTTTATTGAAAATGAATGTAAATTCAAATTCAGAATAACATTTTGCGATATACCGCCTTCATCCATACACGTCTTCAAATATATTACCGTTTAAAAAATAAAAAAAATGTCTAAGTAATCTGTTTTTTAATATGAATTAATATATTTAAATAACCATTGAATTAAATATATTTACCAATCACAAGTAAAGAACTTAGATCAGTCTGTATATATTAATGTAAGGGGAAATATTTTAAAGTAGCATAAGATTATAGATTATATTCATTATATAAATAAACCTTATTGCATATGTCATACATACATACATAATCCCGAACTCCCATTTGATATGAAGTTTGGAGAGAGCGCCCTATATTAAATTTGTTTTTTTTTTTGAAAAATATTATAAACCACTTTGCCTAATAGTTAATAAATAATTGAGAAATTAGTATAAATCTGTATGCATGCTCACAGATTTATATTTGTTTTGTTATATGAAAAAAATGTGTATTTTTTCATTTTTAAGTTATGTTAATTCTGTCATATAAAAGAGTTGTTTTAACTATAAATATATGCACAGATGAAGATGATACGTCACATTATCGTATTTTAAGTATTTCTATGTGTTTTAGTAAGTTTCATTATTACCGTTTTCTTTATAAATTTTCCATAACAATGATTTAATGGTTTCATGGAAATAAATAATACAAACTGCGCAATAGAAAGTGGAGAACTAAGTTCGTGGTGTATTTGACCTTTTTATTCCGAAGAATGTTTAGACTATATTATATAGCAGAAGAATATTTAGAATATAACTATATTTAGTTTTTCTGTAACAAAATTTAACACATTATAATAACAATAATTTAATTTATATTTTTAAAATATATAATTCAAGTAGTTAACATCCCTATTAAAATTTTGCCGAAAATCTAGTTAATTTTCTTTTAATTATGATTTTGTGAAATTATCACCTTCACCTGAGCATGCCCTTAAACTATATTATATACAAAATGTATGCCTTGGTCTTTTCTTACTTTGTATTAGTATTTCAGTTTAAGTTTTATAATTTTTGCGTTTTTTTTTCAAATAATATTTGGTGTAAAGGATTGTTGTTTAGAATTTATATAATATGATTGCAGTATTATAGATGTTGTGGTTTGTTTGTAAAGAATTGATTAGTACCAGTTTAGAAAGAAATTTATATATAAAAAATTGCTTAAATTAGCTAATTTTTGAAAATTTTAACTAATTCTTTGAATCGCCGGTTTAAATGGTTTAAGCATTTTTTTAATGCAAGTAAGTAAAGTATGTATTGATGCTGGCGAATGAAAACTTTAACATTGTGTCTATATAATTTTTTTATTATAAAATAAAATACTGTTTTTTTTTAAATATGTGACAGTTTTCTGTTTACTTTAAAAAAAACAGTTAATTCTTAGAATTTTGTATTTATGTTATAGAATACTGTATTGTCATACATTTCGGACACGTGTTCAATTTTTTTGTCAAATTATAATCGTTGTATGGTATTTATTAAAGTTTTCAAAACCCAGTGATTTCATACAGTTGTAATCAAAATTTCCAAAGAATTTGAATTATTTACTTCGCAGTTTGATTTTTTTTATATCTTAAATTTTTTGGGGCTGAAATTGTCTTTTATGTATTTATGTTGCATTTCATATAATGGCGGGTCGCTATGGGCGTGGTTTTGGGATTATGGGTATAATTGTTTTCACTTTGTTTTTATAAAGTAAATGAAATAAAGTACCTACCTACTGCCATTGTTGATTTTCTTATTACGTTCATAACTGACCAATATAAGCGATAGATATAAGTTTATTTTAATATAAATTATAATTCTTATTAAGTAACGTCTAAACGTTCAATATCAATAATCGACCCCAATCCAAAAAGTGCAACCTAGCAACCAATTTTTTGAGTAAAGTGATTTTTTGAATGAACTTCAAAGCAATCCTACGATTGGTTATTGGCTATAACAATAAATAAGCATTGTATATTCAACCTTTTACTTAAAAAATTACTTGCTAGATCAATCTAAGGTTGCAGTCTTTGGATTAGAATCGATTATTGATAATGGACGTAAGTCTTATTATGTTAACTCTAAGTTAAGTTTATTTTTTTTTAAATGTTTCGCATATAACAGGATAGTCCAAGAGAACAAATATTGACATTTAGTTCTCCATTTTTAAGTGGTTAATTTGTTTCTTTTATGTGATTACTGGTCAAATATGAGTTTCGTTGTGGTTTAACTCTTCCTGGGCTATTTGTACCAGGCCTCTAAAATTATGGCATGGTTATCGAGCACAGTGTCTTGTGTGCTGTGAAGTTTTTTGGGTACAATTATAATTGTGGTTTTTGAATAAATGGTAATTAAATGGTCAAAACGTGCCCATAGACTTAGGCTGTGGAACGTTTTGAAATCACTTGACATCATTTCACCTAGCTGCGCGAATGAATAAATTTGAAAGATTCGAACATACAAATATACTTTTCTCACTGCTACTTTTAGTCAATTAGCATTAAATTTTACTTCGCTTAGCTCTTCCCGCCATGCAGAGCAAAGAGGCGGTTCCTGCTTTATGTAGGTAACCTAGGAAAATTACCATTCCCCATCAGACCAACAACTAGCGGTGTTGTTCTGTCCTACGATATCAATTATTTTGACCCATAATCGTCTCTTTGTGTTGTTTGGGGAAATCTAATAAAACAAGGACCATAATGATTATTTAGTTTATTTATAATTTTGGCTTTTATCCAAGAAGTATAATACATTTACAGTTACAGAACTTGATAACAAATTCTTTTATCTAAACACTAAACCTACAATCTAACTTTTTAGGATACTATTCATTATATACATTTTTGTTTTCAAAAAGAAACTCAAATTTAATTTTATACAAGTCTAACAACATTTTCACGCACTTAGCAAAGTAGTCGTAGAGAGCCTAATGTCAAGCAACTCTGTTCTTCATTTGTCGTCCAATATCGAGACTGAATGTATGAAAGTAAACAAGGTCTTATGTACCTAAATAGGCAAATTAATATAATTTAGAATAATACATCCCCCAGTAGGAATCGAACCCACAACCAATCGTAATTACAGTTATACTCCTTTGAGATCATTTAGAAAAATATTGGTTTAAAATAAAGGGAAAGTGTTTGTAGTTTGATTATTTAAATATTATTTGTATTAACATTATTATTTAATATACTGTCATTGTGTAACTTATTTCAAAGTTCTACTATTATTTGTCAAAATATTAATAATTAAAGTGTGGTGGTTAAGTAATAATTATTACTAGGTGTTAACATCAGGCAGTAACGGGTATGAAATATATAGATGTTGATAGATTCCCTTTAAAAACTAAAGATGAATATTTTATACCAAAACCAAGTACAAAACTAATGTTAGTTTCTGTATCATAGCAAAATAACAATGTAATTATGTTTTAAATACTAAAATAGGCACAATACAAAAAAAATGTGCACTAAAAAGTCATCGTAGGATACAAATACTTAACAGAAACCACCCTTCTCCATATACCAAAAAAAAAATAAAAGAAAACAACAGAAAAAAAAACAAAACACAATGTATATGTAAATTATTTATGTACATAAAATATAAGTTTAACATTAGTATCGTACGCGGCGTTATCCGTCTCGTAAGGGGTACCTCTCACAGGGTGGAGGGGAAGGAGGAATCCTGAGGGAGGGGGAACGACTCCTGAGGGAGCGTCGTTAGGGGGAAGGACTCCTGAAGGATGGTCGTTAGGGGGAAGGACTCCTGAGGGAGGATCGTTAGTGGAAAGGACTCCTGAAGGATGGTCAGGAGGGGGGAGAAAGGGTTTGGGAGGGAGAAGTATTGCATTGTTGTTGCAGAGACGGCGTAAGTGTTGCCAGGCTGCGCCGTAATCGTAGTCCAATAGGTCTTTGAAGAAACGGACAGCTAGCATCTGTTGGAATTAGAATTTGGTGTTAATTTAAGTGTTTTTATGTATAAAAATACTTTGCTTATTTAAAAATGAATTAGGAAGCAATGCACTAATGTCTTAGCGAAAAATTATTAGAGATGTTTCTTCTCTTTATTCTCTTTTATACTGGTATCTACTTTAAGAAATAGGTTGCCTGTAAGAAATCACTTTCAGTGATAAGGCCGCCTTTGCACTAATATGTACAACTACAATAAATATTAATTGACAATAGAATATTGTCAATTAATATTTATTATTTTTTGTTTTGTGCAATAAAGATTTTTCATTCATTCATTCACTCCGATGTTAACATTATGAAAAAAAAACAATCAACAATCAATAACCAATAAACATTCACAAACCTGCAATGGCTTAGGCTGCGTATTAGCCAGATAAGGGTGCACAGCACTGGCGGCGGCGCTGAACCGCGCGCGCCGCAGCCGCAGCGCCACGACGAGGCGCGCGGCGGCGCTCAGCACCGCGGCCTGCAGCGCGTAGGCGGCGGACGCGCGGTACGCGGCGCCGCTGTCCTTCAGGTGGCTGTCCGACGACGACCGCTTGAGGAACTTGTATATTTGTGGGAGCACCTCTCTGTCGGTTGTTTAGAATTTAATACGATATTGTAAATGTATATAGTAAATATTTTTAAATTTCTGATTCGACGTTTTTGTAAAATACTTAAAATTAGTAATAAAATCTTTTAACAGAAGTGCAAACCTTGAAACTATTATAAATTTTCAGTTTATTCACTGATTTGTAATGTTACAATTTATATATCATTATTCCTATTAAATATCATTAATAATATTACATTTCTGCATAACGAGGAAAAAATATTATTGTATTATTATTTTTTTACCGACCAACCCACCACAACACAATTTACAACAAGCATTTTAAAACTATAAATAAAACAAATTTCACTCACTTTACAGCTCGACTCTTAATAAAATCTCTCGACACGTCCGCCAACGTCACAAACAGGTCGAAAGCCTTCCTCACGACCGGGACTTCCCCCTCGAAGCGACTCACAAGCGGCGCCCAAACCACGTGGACCAGAGGTAACAACTCATCTTCATACTGGCGGACGATTGGGAGTCCCACTGTTAATATTTCTAACGCCAGCATGGATTCTTCACGTTCTGACGTTATGAAATGCACGCAGCGTTTCAGTATCGATAACGTGACGGTCACGTGTTTTGGTATTGGTGGGGTTTCCGCTGGGAAAGATATTGTATTGGTTAATATCGTCTAAAAATTGATTCATTTTTTCATACTCTAATGTTAAAATACTCCAGTCTTTGATTTACAGCCTAATTTAAGGTTGAGTATTGGAACTCAACGCTCTGCTGTATAAAAAAAATTAAAATTCCTAAACATTTCATTCACGAACGAATTGTTATAAACATAAATATTTCCGCCCCCCAAACCACGTGGATGAGTGGTAACAACTCATCTTCATACTGACGGACGATTGGGAGTCCCACTGTTAATATTTCTAACGCCAGCATGGATTCTTCACGTTCTGACGTTATAAAATGCACGCAGCGTTTTAACATTGATAACGTGACGGTCACGTGTTTTGGGATTGGTGGGGTTTCCGCTGGGAAAAAAATGTATTGGTTAATGTTATTTAAATTGTCATTTTCACGCTTAGAATAAGGAAATAAGTGGACTTTTTCATATTCTTTGATTTACATGCGAATTTAGTGTTAAGTAGTGGAACTCCCGCTCCCAACATAGAAAGATATTTAAATTCCGAAACCATCTACATAAAGGCGGACGATTGGGAGTCCCACTGTTAAGTATTTCTAATGCCAGAATGGATTTCTCTCGGTCTGACGATTTTACAATTGATAACGTGACGGTCACGTGTTTCTGCTAGAAAAGATATATTGGTTATCTGTATCATTTTTATACTAATAATAAAAAATCAGTTCATATTGTCATAGTATAAAACATTAGATAACAATAATATCTATTTTAACAATAATACTTCAGTCCTCGATTTATTAAGTGATAGTATTGAGTACTGGAAATCAATAGTATTTTTTTTCACAACCAATTATAATAAATGGTTAAAAAATTCGATAACGTAATCAACTTGATCTAATTCATTTGTCGTAGGTTGAAATTTTACTAATTTGTTTTTTTCATAAACGCATAATGTTTTAAATTCCGGTCGGAAGGGGGCAATAGAATGTCTAGACACTAGATTCGCTCTGCTTACCCTGTTATGGAAAAAATGTTAACAGTGAAAAAACAATCATTAAAAAAAGCACTCACGAGCAACACTTTCCCCATAGTCCAACATTTCCTCCTCCCGCCTCTTCAGATCTTCTTTATACATCTCCTCCACAGTCTTACCGCTATCTCTCTCAAAATCATTCATATTGAGCAATCTCTCCATATTATTTTTATTATTTTCATATTCTATGACGTCTTCTAAAATGTCGATTTCTACTTTAGTTTGGGCGGTGGGTGCGGGTTCAGTCGGGAACCATTTGCGTATACAAGTTATGAAAGTTAGGAACACTTGGAGATACGCATAGAGATTCTTCTGATAATACTCATCGCAGCTTTGTACTAACACCTGAAAAGTAAGAAAATGGTACATGTAAAATAATAATTCATGTTTTTATTGAGATATTTATTTAGAAAACGTATAAAAAAATGAAGTTAGCGAGACCCGAATCCGCGCCTTTGGAAGCCGTCGATAGTCCAATCTATTATATAGAAGATTTTATATATTTATTACAATTAATTTTTGTTGTTAGCATCAGGGATGGTAAAAGAAATTTTTATAAATTTATTTTACCCAAAGATTATTTCTAATAATAATTCATATCTAGAAATAATGCATTTTATTCAATATTCTGGACTATTATTAAGTCACTTAGGACAAGTATTGTTATCAGGTTTCGTGACAGCTACGATCAAATTTTCATACGTTTTTTGAAATTGATTTTCTTTTACCAAGTATGTGAATAATAATTAAAAATATAAAATTATACTAACGTCCTCTACAATCCCGTAGATATGGTCGAGCACGTGCGCGTCGCTGTACTCCATCACCACCGACAGGATCTGCAGCGCCGACTGCACGCTCCACGCCTAGACAGAATAAATAAACATATTGGTTTTATAACAAAGAAACGTTTAATCTTACAAGCGTATTTACTACTAAATAGTGCACAAATTTACTGACATCAAGATAACCATTGATATTTCCATTTTCTTCGCTCTGGTATCAGAACAAAGCGCGGGGTTAAATTCCGAAACTTTTGCGGAAAATGGGGAACGAGTGTCTTAGCACAAGATTCCCTCTGCCTACAATTCTGTGTTTAGAATACAGCTTGAAGCTAAAAAAAACTTATTCCTTCATTTACTCCATATTAAGATAGTCAGATAGCTTCAATAATTTCAAGACAATCTGTTGTTCACATTCCATTTGAGACATTGTGGTTGAAGTGGTGGAAATCAACACAGAGCTTTGTCTTGTTCAGAAATTCGGAGAAATGAAAAGACAACCATTCTGTTTACAGTTTTTCCGGTAAAAGGCTGTCATAGTACAACATATAAACATTACTATTATTTGTAACTAATAGGAAAACATAATTAGATTCGAGCACAAAAATGAAGAAAAAATAGTCTTGAAACTAAGTTTTCTCTAACTACCCTGCTAGGAAAAAAAACCTTAAGCTGTATAACATTACAATTGATAATGATTTTCACCTTTTTCAATCTAGAAGTGACTTGGCTGGTAAAGTAGTCCGCGTTTTCAGCTATAAGTAGAGAGACGCTCGCGTGTCCGAACGCCTTAGAGATGTCCGTGAGGGCCTTCACACCCGCCAGGTGGAGGTTCTCATATTTACTGCCTGGAAAAGATAATTAATTTTTGAAAAAGACATTTAGAAAATGTATAAAAATTTGAACTCATCGGGATTCGAACCCACGCCTCTTGGAAACCGTCCAAGCGCTCTGACCGCTAAGCCATGCGTTAGTAAATAAATAATTCTAGTTAAAAAATACTTATCCAGTGGAAAGTGAACCCGCAGTCATTGATCTTAAACTGATCTTGATTTTACTTTTTATAGCAAATATTGACAAGCTAATAGTAAGAATTATGAAACAGTAAACTTTATAAAATTTCAATATCGTATAGTAGTAATATTTAGAAAATTTTATAACAAAAAATGCTCTATTGTAATTTAAAAAAAAAAACAAATTGCGTAAAAAATCATAAAACTAACAAACATCCAATTTTAAGATAATTAACAAAAATATTTCCCAAATGAATGAATGGAAAAGGAATCTTATCCATGTCCACACAAAACTCTCTATCCGTACTATTATATGAATATATATAATAATAATAAGGATAATCTTCGGAAATACTGAACCGGTCATGAAAATTCACATTCAGAAAACTATACTGTTATGTAAACACCTAATAGAGCTAAGAGCTAATTTAAACGGTTTATTGTGTAGTTTACCGGGGCGAAGGCGCGGGCCGGTGCCTAGTTATTTATAATATTAATTTACTATTTATCATCATTCAATCGGTTTCCCATTCGAAAACAAGAAAAAAATGGATCAAAACACTTCCAAAAAAGACCGTTAAACTCACCAACCCTCTCCAACACCATACACAAAGTTTTCAACAGATACTTCTGATATCCCGCGCCGAGGCGCCCCGCCATCAGCCCCACGCCCTCCGCGAGGAGGCAGCTCGCCGCCATGTTGCGCTGCGCCTCCGCCAGCGACGCGCAACTGTTGGCCTCCACGTACTTTATTCTGGGATGGCTGTAACTTATGTCTGTGTAACGGATTTCTGTTGCACCTTCGAATAAACCTGTAATGGAGGGTAATTATATATTTTTTTATATGTTTTTTAAATGTTATTTATACTTCTTACAAGAAAAATATTTCATAAAACGTACGTTAGTTCAAATATTTAAACGTATGTTGGTTTAACGTTCAAAAATTTTAATATGCCTAGAATTGTTCACACGGTAACCATTCACAATAATTCAAAAACTTTCCCCGCTTTGTTAAACGGGTTATTAAAATTAGCCAATCATTGCGCAATATATTTTTCTTATATAGCTTATTAAAAAATATCAATACATCAATACAAAAATACATAAATTTAAAACAACAATATTTTTTTGAACCAAAAACGTATAAAAATTTCTTAGAAATATAAGAATATAGCTGAAATATATAGCTTAAATAACTAAGCGGCTTGGAACGTTTTCAAAAGGTGGAGGTTCGAACACACGACGTAAAAAATCTAGAATCAAAACACTCCGTCTTCTGCTTGCCGTCTAAATTTGATAAATTGCGTGTTAAGTAGCAAATTGAATCGCCTTTTATGTCTTAGCTGAGCGGATAAATAAAAAAAAATGAAACACAATCATTTCCCCGAACGGGAATCCAATCCATAACTAATCGAATTAACAGGTAGACAATGTCACACTGCACCATGATGAGATCTTTTATATATTAACATTTTTTTTTTAGCTTCACGCTGTATCCCGCACACAGCTGGGTAGGCAGAGGGAACCTAGTGTTAAGACTCTCCGTTTCTCACTTTCCACCGAATTCGGAGGCTTGCGCGTTAAGAGGCGGAACTTAACGCCGCGCTTTACCTCGACACCAGAGCGAAGAAAATGGAAATATAATTTCCAATCCTCGAGTGGGAATCGAACCCACAGCCAGTCGTTTACAGTCACACACTTGTGCCACTGGGCCACGAATGGCCATATATTTACATGATGTTTCTAATTTGTTTATAGCGTATACGTTTTTCTCGCAAATCAGAGTAGACAGAGAAAACTCAGTGACAAAACACTACGTTCACCACTTAAAAAAAAACAAAAATACACACAAAAATCACTCACCAGGCACAGAATCCTTGGTCCAAGCTCGTGGGTTATATATAGTCTCATCCAGAGTCTCTTCTCTGGACAGCGGTCTCTCCCGAGCGACCTCTAGCGGGAGGTGCCACACGTCCTCTTCTATGTATGTTGATATTACACGCTCTGCCAGTCGCGGGTTCGATTTTGGCGCTGGAAAATATTTATGAAATATAATTATATCTATTTTTTTTAGTTCTTTTAGGCTATTTCTAACCAATTATCATTTACTTTATTATTTTTCCCAAAATAAATGTTGTAAGTTAAATAAGACATGATTGTATATGAAAATATCAAACACTACAATATTATTGTTTTAATATTCAACATAGAAAGGGCCAATATCTACAAATATTTTTTATATTATATAAAATTTATTTTAAGGACTTATAATTTACTATGAAACTCTTTCAATAATTACTAAAACATTTTTATCTGAAGATATTAGACGAAGTACGAAAAGCGAATAAATAATGTTAGTAAAGGAATCACATTTTGAGGCAAAATTAAAAAGAAAATTATACAGATAAATTCTACCTTTAAACCATAGGCGTAAGGTAAAAACATTTTTTTTTTACATTGTTAACAAAAAGTTAATGACCAATAGTAATTTGAATAGTCATTTTTTTTAATATAATAGAAACGAGCAACTAAAATTTGCAATTTACAGGTAAATTTTAGGACTCTCTTAGGGTATATTGTTTAAGTCTTACTTTTAAGTACTGAAATTGTAAACAAAAAAAATGTATTGCATATCATAAAACAAGAATAATGTTAAAAAAGGTACAGACCTTATGTCCGTAGAGTGATAAAATAGAAATATAAAAAAAAAGTATAGTCAATTTTAAAATTTTCCGGTGTCCCACATTTCTTAATAGCACATATACAAAAAAGTAACGGAAGATTATCTATAAATCTAATAAATGTTTAACGAGTCGCAGGTTACTAACCCCACCTTTATACAAAAACAAGTAAAATAACATAACCAAAAACAAAGAATTCTCACCAGAAGCCACAAAATTCATAATATAAACGAGTTCACAACTCCGCCTCTCGTAGAACAGCTCCAACAGTCTGTCAAGGATCAGTTCCCCGCTCTCAGCTTCACCCAACTTCTGGCAGATCTGTTGAAACCTCGTCTCGCAGATCTTAGTGTCCAAGTGTCTGAGACGCCGCCATGGAGTGTCGGTGGAGGGGGTTAGTGTTATATCTAAATGGGAAACAAATATTGGATTGTTAATATAAACTTTAAAAAATGTAAGTAAAATAATGTGTATAAATGTTCAGCATGACTTTTTCTAGCATAGAAAGGTAGATAAAGAGAATATAGATAGTTAAAATTTTTCGTCCTGTGTTTGTATACAGTAATATACCTCGCTTTACGCGACCCCGTTATACGCGGTTTCAATATAACGCGGTTATAAATTTCGCGCTCAAATGCCTCGAATTACGCGAAAGAGTGTATATAAATATAATGTAGTCATCACTTCTGTATGCACTTTCAAAAATTTATTCAGGTTTGGACATATTGCAGAGTATAGACAATAATGATGACCGTGTCTTGACCATCTGTCAAACAATTAAAAACAGTGGTGGGTGCATAAACGTATTTTACAAGAACTTAAACAAAACGTTACCCAAAAGACAATAGATGTATTTTTCCGTAAAAAATAAGAGTATGTAGTGCATAAAGTGTTTCTGGTATTAAAGTGATTGATTAAAATGATTTGTATTTTTTTGTAATAATTTTTGACTATGTTTAATCATAATACGCGAATTTCAGTTAACGCGATTTTTTTTGGAACGTATCCCTCGCGTAAAGCGGGGTATAACTGTATTTATAAAACAAAATGATACAATATAGGTAGGTCTCTAAAGCGTTTCCTTTTTGTTTAACACAAAATATTTGTTTATTATGCGAGATTCAATCTTTTTTTAGCGCTATATTCCGCACACTAAGCTTGAGCCTACTATACCACTATATCTGTCACACACGTAATATTTGCCAATATGCTGTCTAACTCACACTAACCTCTACTAATTCACCTCACTCTCCACTAACACACCAAACCGGTAACTGCGTCCATGAGGGGAGCGCAATACTATACTACTATTTCACTTACACCCCCATCATAGTCATGCTATCTCACTTTTTCACTTCTCATCGTATGCCGTGTAAGCATTTCTACGTCAGTATGGAGCGGGGGAGATTTCATTGATATGTTTATCACAAAGACATTTAAAGAAAACGTATAAAAATTTGAACGCAGCGGGATTCGAACCCGCGCCTCCTGAATACCGTTCAGGCGCTCTCACCAGCTCAGTGGTGAGAGCGCCTGAACGGTATTCAGGAGGCGCGGGTTCGAATCCCGCTGCGTTCAAATTTTTATACGTTTTCTTTAAATGTCTTTTTCAATTTTCCTAAGTGTGGAATAACACTTTAAAAATGTTTATCACACCCGTCATCATTTCCGATAATCTATCTCATTCACACTAATCGACTTGTCAAGACGGCGACGATGACCAAATTGCGAGAACTATATTACTATCTCTATCACACCCACCATCACCATTAAGATGCTATCTCCCTGGACCTCTCCCCTACTATGTATCGCTACCATAATATCTGCCCCCACATGCTACTTCCCTCACTAGCCTCTCCCGACCTCGTCGCGTGTTGCGTAAGCAGCCTGACATTAGCATCCGATGCGGCAGCGGATAAAAGACGAACGTGAGACTATACAATTGTTCTTCTCGCACCCACTACCATCACCAACATACTATCCCACTCACTCAGCTCCCCCCACTCTAACCGCGTGTCGCGTCAGCGCGGTTCGCAGTCGCGCGGTTAAGTAGTTAACGCGAGGCTATTTATACTATCTCTCTCCCACCCACTCCCACCACCATCACTCCATCCCCCTCACTCACCCGTAACCGCATGTCGCGTCAACAGTCCCACATCAGCGTGCAGCGCGGCGGTGGTGAGTCTACACAACTATCCTTCTCCCACCCACCACCACTATCTATCACTATCCCCATCACTCACCTGTAACCGTATGCCGCGTCAACAGCCGCCATTAGTATGCAGCGCGGCGGCGAGCAGTGCGTCGACTATGAAGTTATACAACTATCTCTCTTAAACCCACCATCAACACCACCATGCTATCTCGCTCACTCACTCCCTCTCCCACTCACCTGTGGCGGCGTGTCGCGTCAGCAGCGTGACGTCAGCGTGCAGCGCGGCGGCGGCGAGCAGCGCGTCGCAGAGGCGCGGGAAGGCGTCGCTGGGGGAGAGCGCGGCGGTGAGGCGCTGCGGGCGCGCGTCGTCGCACAGGATGCTCAGGTAGCCGTGCAGGAGGTTCAGTGCTGAATACTTGCGATTTGCATCTGATAAGTGACAACCGTTTATTTTTTTTATTGCTGAAGTGAAAACATCTGTTTTTATGTTTATTTAAAGGTGGCAAACAAGCACAAGAACCGCCTGATGGTAAGTGGTTACCTTCGCCCATGAACATGCACAATATTAGAGGAGTTGTGATTCGTTGCTGGCCTTAATGGTGGGAAGGAGTAAGAAAAGGAAAGAGAGGGAACAGCATTAGACGATTTTTAGTAGAGAATGTCACGGTATCAGTATCAGCGAATGTTTAAATTATAAATTATATCAAAAATTACGGAATTAAATTCAAAATACAGTTTAAAGTTTCAACATTTTTGAAATGTTATTCAGACACTTAGGAAATTGAAAAAGACTTTCAGAAAAAGTATAAGAATTTGAACGCAGCGGGATTCGCACCTCGTGGAAGCCGTTCCAGTCTCTGACCGCTAAGTATTGCGTTCATGGGGCGCTCCCAAGAAGGGCGGGTTAAAATCCCGCTGCGTTCAAATTCTTATTCGGTTTCTAAATGTCTTTTTCAGTTTAAACTTGTCACGTCTGGTCGCAGTTCACGTGACTGTCTCCAGTCTTGTTCATAAAATCTTACTTTACCTCCATATTTTATAGTGTAATCTACTCATAAACTATAACTCCAAAAAATAAACATTAACAGATCGAAATTAAAGTTAATAATAATATTAATAAAAAAAACTATATTAGAATTTGAAAAAATTATTTCGTGTATAATACGAAATACGAATTGTATTTCGTATTATACACGAAATGATTTTTTCAAATTTTTCGATAATGGCTAACCTAGTTCAAAACTGCATTTTAGTCATTAACAGCACCAAATATTTGGCCAACAAACAAAAATTTACCGATATTATTTAATATCCTCGGCAAACAATTAAGCGTGGTAAAGAAGTTTTCACACAAGCTGTCCACCGCTTCCAAACGTTTCTCCTTGGCCGATGAGAGAAAGTAACTTTTGATTGACTTAGTGCAATAATCTGATACTTCTTTGTATTGGTCGTTGGATAAAGAAATGAGTACGTCCAGAGCCATTGTTAGAGAGGGTTGCATTGTTCTGAAAAAAAAAATAAAGTATCTATACTTATTAATTAAATTTTTAGTTGTTTAAAATTAGCTACAAAAATGTATTAAATTAGTGTTTCGATATAAAAATTGCGACAAGGGGGTTGTGCGCTCAATTTTCACTTAAGGGAATGATTACATTTCAGATATTTTCATTTCCCCGTTTACTTATGACAAAGCGTGATGTTTATGCAAAATGCAATATTGTGTTTGTGGATAAAGGAAAAGGAATATCTTCTGCGTAAAAAAAGGTGAAAATCTGTAAAACAATGCCCTAGAACTAAAAAACAATTAAATATATACCTACATATTTCAGGTTCACTCTTTATTCCGCAAAGAGAACCTAGTGTCAATATATTCCGTTCTCTAAAACCCGTTTTAAATGGCGGAACTCAACACCAAATATATTTACAAATATACATCAATACAAATATATAAATCCACCATAAAAATAGGAAAATACTCACAAATTACATTCAGAAACGATCCTATAACATAACACAGCTAATTCCTTCCTAACCCTGTAGTGCTCGTGGGTCACTAGCGGCACTAAACTCTTGACGACGACGGCCAGCTTGTCGCCCGCCATAGTGTACCACTCCGGCGTACGCTTTGGTATGTCTTTGGGGGTTTTACCTTAAATTTACAATTAAACCTTAAGTAATTAAGTATTTTTAATTTTTTTAATTTGTATTTTAAGCGTTTATATAAAAAAATAAAAAATATATAAGCTTATTCTACAGATAACGTAATGATATTTGAATAGTGATGATTTCAATTTAATTTATTGTTTTATTGATTTATTTACATATTATATTAAACTACTCGTACACTATAACTGGATACTATCTCACTCTTTCGCACGTTAAATTCCCTACATGTATTTTTGTCTCTCTTTTTTGAGACACATTTTCATATCGTTGAGTTTTAAAAGACGACGATACTAAAATATGATATAAGAACGATATATTCAATATGTCAGTGAAATACTTTATAGAGTAACGTTAACAATATGCAGTTTTTATATTTATATTTGAGTTTAAAATGTAATGCACTTTTTTCTGAAACAGGAAAAAAAGTTACACATTTTTTTGAAAGGTACTCTTTCACTTTTTTGGGATTATAATATACTTATATTATTTAATATTATTTGTTCTCTCCCATGTATCTTCTTTTTATTTGTTTTTTGTGCAATAAAGAGTTATATATAAAATATATAATCATAAACTTAAATTAAAAATATATTATTAATGTTATAATCTGTATTATATTTTTATTATACACCTTTTATTTGTTAGTGAAGCAAAAGCACGACTATGTTAGTAAGTGATATATGAATGTACCTATATTAAAATTATGGGTTAAGTTTTATTAAAAAAATAATAATATGTTAGTGTCATATGTTAAGCAAAACCTTTAAATTTATATTGTTCTAGAAGAACCGATCAGAACGGAAATTACATATATTGAATCATTTTTTTATTATCATTTTTTTTTTATTGAGGACATGCATGGATGAAGGTTTTTGAATATTTCGTGAATTTTGAATTTACAGTAATTAGTAGAAAATATAAAAGGGCTTTTTCGACTTGAAGTTTTAAATATTTATATAACTCCTGGTTTAACAATGGAAATTTTTAAATAACATCCACCTTCATCCATAAGTTTTAGATTAATTACATTCCTGTACTTTGCTAGCACAGTACAGTACAGCACAGTACAGTAGTTAACCACAACAATATTGTTAGAGTTATTTATATATAAAATAATAATACACTATTTTAATGTTTCTAATATAGATTTTTACATTATTTTTATTACATCTTTATATTGTAAATAGTAACACAAAGATTATACTGCACCGCAGATGCTCAAATTGTCTCACGTCAAATAACATAAAAGTATTAATTAACACTATGTACCTACACACTCTTGCTTATACTTATTATATTAGTTCGCCATATTCTGTTATGATATAATAATGAATAATTTCCCCCGGCCCTACTAAAACTAACACAAGACACCAACAACCAAGAAAATAACGACCAGTCAAGGCGTATTTACATAATTTGACAAGATACTGAAAATCACTTCAAAAAGTAAATTTTTGTTCTTTAATCACTGCAATATATCAATGACCTAAATTGTAGAACAATAATTCACTTTAAATGTTACATTTCAATAGATATCCAATTTAATAGAATAGATATGTAACTTAAATAGACAGAACAGATATCTAGTGTCTACGCTCCTGAGGCCTTTACCTGGTTCTCTAGACGTGGTGGGCGCGAGCCTATCATCCAGTCTGTCTGTGTGATTTCCATAATAATTGTGACGTTTAAACTTATTTTTTGCTTTGCCTCTGCCTCTCGTATAGGAAACCTCAGGTTCCTGATCTTTTCCCGATCTAATAAACTCAGCTAAGGAATGATAGTCGCGTGTAGCGATAATGGCGCTAAGTCTTGCGTCTCGCAAATTGTCTGTAAATTATTTATTTCTTCACTTATTGGGTATATCACGTTTTTACTACTTTAGCAATATTGCTATAACCTCTATCAGTTGTATGGCAAGTATTTGTGAAGGAGAATATTAAATTATTTTGACTGAGAGAGGCGTTTCAAAGCTTGCTACTGACATCGATAGGCTTACGGCGGGATGAAGTAGTTCATACAGACAGGTTTGATCGGTGGACTGGAGTCATGCAAGAAGATAGTACAGAGGTAAAGCTGAAGAACGTCAAACTAAAACATCGATCTTCAAACGAAAAGATAAGTTCTAATTAAAGGTTTTGGTTGTTTTTGTTCAAGTATAATTGTATCAAATATAATAAATAATTTCTCACTAAATCTCGCGCTCATTTTCAATAATTATAGTGTAATAAATGTCGCGTATTTTTTGTTCGTGTAAAAATCATCGATATATCCCAAATTATCTTGTTTCCAATATTGGAGACTAATGTAAAAAAATGCTAATTGCTTACTTTATTCACATATTTATCTAATTTTATGTCTAAATTATCTAATTTTATGTCTAAAAAGTAATTAACTTTAAGAAACATTTGTAATTTATGAAGTTAAAAAGAACACAAATTTATTTTACGTTTGGTATTTTGAATTTTATTGTTAATAAATTAATATTCTCATATTAACTTAATAATATTTAAATTCTGATTTGACATGTAGGTTTATATATCACCATATAATACTTTTTAAAACATCGGGTTTTCAAAAATGTGTTTTGGAATCCAAAAGTATATGCGCTTTTCCAGTTAAAATAGCTTAATTTAAAGTACTATAAAAACAATTCGTATTTGCGATTTTAAGATGCTATTTGGTCACATTAATTACAATAACAATTTCATATAAAAATATCCAATTTCAACCAACAATGAGTGATGATGAATAACAAACAATAATCATATCATAAATAAAACAATTTCACTTAATTTAGAACTGGTAAGTCCAAACTAAATTTTGTTCACAAAAAAAAAATAACTTGATACAATAAAAGCAACAAAGCTACAAAAACATTAACAACAACAACAATAATAACAACAATAAAATCTATAAAATCATTTACCCTTTGTGCTTACATCTTTGTCCGCCTTGGCGCGCTCCGCCAGCAGGTTGACAAAGTCCTCCGCAGTGACCGACTCCTTCTTGTTAAGGTGCTTGTTGTGCATTGTGAGGCATAACACGCGGTGCGTGGCGTTTAGCGCCGCCTGTAATAATATGTATGTATGTATGTTTTTTTTAGTTCACGCTGTATCCCGCACACAGCAGGGTTGGCAGAGGGAGCCTAGTGTTAAGACACTCTGTTCCCCATTTTCCGCTGAATTTTGAAAGCATTGCGTGTTAGTTGCCCGTTGTCAACGGGTGGACCTCGCGCAGTCAACGAGTGACGCCGCGTGGCCAACGAGTGGATATCGCTTGGTCCACGAATTTTTGTAGTTTGACATCGAATTTACTAAATATATGTCATTATTTTACAAAATTCTTTAGATTTGGACACGCAGTTTTTGCTTATCCAAACAATTATAATTTCAACTTATTCTATTTCAAATAAAGCCAAAGTCAAATAAAAAACGTGGCAAGCGTGCGCCCCGCGGGTTGTTCCCGAGTGGTCTACTCGCGGCTCACAACAGAGGTGATGCGGAGACGCTACGGAGTTCATGTAGTGAGCGCATGCCCATACAACATTCATATAAAGAGTACAAACCACGCGAAGCGTGGTAGGGCCGAGTGGGTGCCGGGTCACTTTAAAGACCTGTGACACTTAAGTGGCGACAATTAACGTCGCGCTCTGCCTCGACATCAGAACGAAGAAAATGGAAAATATTAAATATTTTTAATCCTCAGGTGGAAATCGAACCCTTTGTGCCCTCAAGCCACGACTCTGACACATTTATACATTCATTTATAAATATATGTAGAATTTACGATTTATTCAGAAAAAAAAACAAAATGACCAAGCTTTGTGTGATTATTATCGTCTGACTGTCTTTGACGTAATATAAGTTGCATGTTGATTTATTAATATAAGAAAGTAATAAATCATTTCATACATACTATCACTTGCCATTTCTATTTATATAAAACATTATATGTGGGAAAAGTAAGTGAGAAGTATGCATTAATTATAATAAATAAATAAATCATCTTGGTGTCAGTAAAACCTTGTTATATAGCTTTAAGAAGATTCTTTTTATGAAGAGTTGTAAAAAATAAATATCTTTAATAATAATCCATTAAACATGACACATTCACCATAAACTTTTATATAAAGTAACATTCACATTGCTTAGTAATATAATTATTATCATATTTTCTTAATTCATTGCTGTCATTTAATTGTTATTTTTTTCACCATAGCTCAATTACATAAAATATTGTAATGTCATTAGAAATAATTGATCAATTATAAATGAACTTTATATATCTACAAGTTTACCACAACAATGGCATGTCCAGGATTGTTTGTGCAAGTGGCCACATCTTGCAATGCCGCCAACACTCCGGGCAGAATGCAGGACATCATATTAACTACTGCAGTTTCTAAAGCAGGGTCTGTTATATGGCAGCGTTTGTCAGTTAGCTGTGGGTGTGATGCTGTGTGTGCACATAGACAGTTAATAGCTGCTAGCCTGAAAACAAATTAAATAATAGTTAAAAATATATGCTGAATATAATTCACAATTTGATAACTCATCAAAAAATTTTATGTAAAGTAATGATACTCCACCAAAATTGTAACTGCAAGTAATTAACATTCAGAGTGTTGGTACAAGCACCAGTACCAGTGCTAGTTATAACTGGTTAGATAATCATACATTAGATACATATCTAAGTTATATTTTGAAATAATAAATATTGTTGTAATAGAAAAAATAAGATAAAGAATAAAAAATAATTTGCCAGTTATTACAGAATTACACTCATAGTCATATTCTTGATATTGAACTAGGCTCTGATTTTCATATTAATATTTCAATTGAGATTTTTTTACTTTGTAAAGTCACAGAAATGAAGTTTTGGCTACAATTCATTTTAAAATAAGTACTGAAGTATTTATGATTTAAGAAAAACACAAAATAATTCCTACCTTAAGCCTCTTAGCTTTTCCAATTTGGCTAAATGCACAGAAACAAACACAGCCTGAGCTAACAATGGCACTTGATTCTCAACCATTTTGATTCTTGTAGATTGGTCTATACATAACATTAGTGTTGTAAGACACTGCATTACACTGAGTTTAAGCTCTTCTGGTACATCTGCAACTGTAAAAACAATAATATAACAAAATAATTCATAAAAACAATCTATAAAATTGTCTAAAATATAATAAAGATCACAAATTAATTTACAAATACATATAAGTTAAAAAGCTTACTCATTCCTGGTTTAGGTTTTTCGAATACTAAGCTTAATAAACCCATTTCTATTTTCATACACATTTCAAAACTGCATACTTTAACCCTTTGAATAACCTCCTTCATTCCGTCAATTAAGAGCCTTTGAACTTCATATTTTGTCCTATAATGAAGAAAGTGAACATAATTGTAACTATTGAAATTTGTAGGTTTGTTATGAAAACAATTATTGTTAGTTGCATATATGTAATGTACATAATAATGTTATAATCAAAAGCAAGAACATAATTTATTATGAATACATTATTTTGTTAAATAAAACAATGAGAAGAAAATGAAGTCACATAACATAAAAATTTAAAAGAATATTGAACTTTTGACCGGTAAAACAATCACTAGCCGCTATTGTTATGTACATAGCTATTAGTATAAGTAAGAAAAATCAATACTGCAATACATACTCTATTTCTTTTGACTGTAGATGTGTTATAAATGGAAAAAGCATATATTGCTGCAGTTCTTGAAGTATTTCCTTTTTTAATTCACACACAAGTCCTACAAAAGCTGTTACATGTTCAGGAGATGGGTTCACCATTACCAGGTCGCACACAGGCTTTATTCGAGCAAAAGCTTCCTTCAAATGTGAATTCATCTTGATTTAGTATTTAAGGAACGATTTTACATAATAAAACAGTAAAATCTATACTTTTAACTCATTGTTTGGGCGTTTAGACGTAAATATAAACTATACAGAATTACCGTCTTCAACACCTCATGTCAATTTGTCACACTGACAGTGTCAACCTATAGTTATATGTCAAAATTATGAATCAATAATGTGTCAAGAGAATTTTGTTGCTTTCTTTAAATTGTTTAAACAGATTTTTAAATTACACAACTTACGAGAAAGTGCTAAAGTTAAAGGTTAAAGGTTAACAATTTTACCAATTTTACAAGTATTATATATAATATCATTTTAAAATGTATATTTATTAATGACTATGATACTAGTACTAGTTTTCTATTATATAAAAGTACTTATAATTTTTATAAGATTTACTATTGATTACTATATCATCGTTATGTAAATAAATATGGATATTAAATTAATAATTTAAATCCTAAGATATTGAAAGTTTAAGGCAGGATTTTTTTTGAAAATAGAATTTTGTTAAATTATAGTTTTGTTATCTGTATACCATATATATATGACAATTAACAATATGTCAAAGTCAGCTGCTTTCTGTAGAGTAGATCTGTGTTGAAATGTCAATGTTGAATGTTAAAAAGTTAAGAGTGCAATTGCTATATATATTTAAGTAATTTTATTGAATGCAAGCAATGCTTTGTTAATTTTTCATCAAAAACGATAATTATCAAGATGTTTTCACTAGGAGGACATCGAGTCTTACATAAGTGCCTCAAAATTTTGAGGTTATCTGTTTTAGACTTTAGCAATTTGCCAGATATTAAGAAATTAAACCTTGTAAGGACTGTTGAAAAGACTATAGAAAGTAACACAAGCATTTTTATTGAGAGTCCAATTCATGTAAAAGTTCAGCCAATTGATGTTAATGATCTAAACGCGCACAATAAATTAACTATGACTTTATACAGTCAAGGAAAAGACACCAATGATTTCCACGTAAAACAGACCTCAAAACGTTTAGAACTGTTAAATAAAGCCACTTCTCCCGATCAAAATGATGTTTGCTTAATACGAGTTCCATATAAAGTTGCAGTTCAAATCAAAACTACAGATAATGCTTCAGTACATTTAGGTAAATTGGAGGCAAACGAATTCGTTGTTCAAACACAAAAAGGAGCAGTAAATATTGGTGATTTAAAGGCAGACAATATTAAAGTTGAAACTGCATCAGGTGACTTACAAACTGAAGGTAGATTACAGGCAAGTCATATTGACTTTAAAACTGGATTGAGTGGAAATATAAAATGTAACAGCATAATGGCGAATTCTTTTAATGTTGTGTCCCATGCTGGTCACATTTCTGTTAAATCATGTTATAGTGACAAATCTCATTTTACTACTTTGATGGGAAACATAAAACTAGACAATTTACATAGATCTGTTAAAATAGATGTCATACAAAAAGGCAACTTGCATATAACCGGATTTTCTGGCAGCTTAGAAGCTTCTTTAAAGAGTGGTGATGTTTATATGCATGCAGCACAACTGACTGAAAAAAGCAGTATATTTATACATGAAAAGGGCAAAGTAGAGCTATTTATACATGACATATTAAAAAATTTGCCAGCTACAAACTTAATAGCTGAAAAAATTCAAATAGATGAAAAAATTTTGAAACTAGGCAGGTTCATGGATGATTCACATCCAAAGAGATTTCGATATGAGAAAGAGCCACATAATGAATTACATATTGTCTGTAAAAATGGATCAATTGACTTAAAAGAGACAAACATGCCCTTTCATATATAATTATGTTAATATATAAATTGAATATTGTTGCTCATCTGTGCAATATGTACCAGAATTTGAAGGGATATTTATTTTCTTTACGACATTAAATAAAATAGTTTTAGTAATTTTATAAGACACAAATGTAACATGTATGTTTACTGTGAGAAACATGTGCTACAATGTAACTTATTTATTTTATTATTTCTGTTCATTATTTTTATATCACATCATGTATAAAAGCAAGAAATTGATGAAAATATATGAAGCTGAAAAAAGATATATAAATAGACTGATATATTTCTGTATAAAACTTTGTAAAGTAAAATAATATCTCATTTAGAATAATATTATTCTTCAGTGTTAATCTAGAGTTTTGTCTCATACACTTTTAAACTTAAGTAGAGATTGCAAAAGTATTAATTCCTTAACTGAAAAGATATGTTTTTTTCAAAATTTGTTATTTGTATCAAGTAAAAACAATTTGTCACTTGTTCTAATAAAGTGACTTTTCAAACAATTTGTTCATTTTTTGTTCATAACTTCATTGCATATTATTGTATAACAAAAATATATACATAGTTGTATATTATGTACCAACTCTTTCTAGTACAATATTATGTATCAAGCAGAAACTTATTTCTTAGGCCAAATTATGATGTTATTATTAGGATAAAGTATGGTGTTTATTTTTAATAAATATTGCATTTTATTAATTTAATTGCATTAAATAGTGACAATATCACAAACTTTTTAAAACTGTGCGCTTATTTATTTTTCATTTGTGTTCTTATATGTATGATATAAATTCTTTTCTTTAGTATTCCTGTTTCTAGTTTAGTAAACTATGTGATATTTGGTTCCTAACTAGTTTGCTTTCTGGATATGGTTAAGCTGTCCTCTCTGTGAAACTTCTTTTTGTAAATATTATGCACTATATGTTGAAGACAAATAGAAATATGTATTTAAGATCTTTACTTATTCTAGTTAATTTGAATAGCTTTATTAATATGTATAAAATTGTCGCCGTTGTGGTACAGTGGAATAGCATTTAATTGAAAACTTTAGAGTTGTGGGTTAAATCCAGAGGATGATTTCCCTGGTATAGCAAGACATGTGTTCAGTTACATCAACACTAAATGTATTGAATTCGAAAGGAAAACAGACATCTATATGGATATTTGATCCTGACTGACTAGAAATGATATAGCACAGACAGTGTCTGACAGCCATACTCCATTTCTTAGAGTAGACACTCTTCTGTGCTGAAATATGCAGCTATAAAAACATTGTAAAATTGTTCTTGAAACTTAAAATTGTTGCAACTTCTCATGTTTCAATTTAAACTTTTCTCTAATTCTAGCTACTTTATTGTTAATTGTGCAATTATTATTGTATATCATAATGTAGGATTTTATATAAATAAAAGGTATTGTAATGTAACATAGAGCAATATTAAGACATTTAATTCTTATGAAAACTAAACATTGCGGTTTATAACTTTATTGATGTTGTGTGGTTGTTTGTATTAAGTAATGTGAAACCAAATTATATTGATGTTGATGTTATGAATAAACTTATTCTACATTACAAGCAGTTGTTTTTGAATGTTTTCACCCCTTAACATGCAATGCCTCTAGAATTCGGCGGAAAATAAGAAACGGAGTGTCTTAACACTTTTTCCTCTCTCTGTCCCTGCTGTGTGCGGGATACAGCGTGAATCTAATAAATTAAATAAAAAAAATGACGTCCAGTATTTTTATATGCATATTTTTAAACGAATGAGAGGGCAAAATTAGGTCAAAATAGTAATCTAAAATTTTCTAACGTTGTTGAAATTGAGGTGAACAAAGCTTTTTAAAATAAAAATACCAATGCCATATCTACTTATGTTGATGTGTAATCATTTTTAAAATGGTTGTAAGTGCCTATTTTATACCTTAAAATATGAGTCTATCAAAATTCATAATAGTGAGTCATAGTTTAGAAAACCGTAATTTACTCTTTACTAAAATGTAAAAGACGTAGAGGCAGTAAATCAGGAAATATATTTTATGTGGATACCTACTGGTAAACTGAATGTTACTGTGCTTTCTTACTCGTAACTAATCGTATGCGATACATGTATGGTGTAGGTATGGTATTTGTTCCTTCGCTTTGTTATAGTAGTAGGCATTTATTACAGTAGTGAGCTAAATAGCTCATATAATATTTCGTTAAATTTATTACATTATTATCTACTGTCAATAAACCTTTAGTATTTATTATATAAATATTTAAACTAAACTCTTATGAATAACATTATTGTTCCCGAATAATATATTCCTTCTAACTTACGTACTTATATTTTTTTAACTAGGTAACAGTTAATTGGGTGCAAAGATGGTTTGAATGTACGCCGCCGATAGAGATAAGAGGGCTGTTTATATGCGAGGGAGAGCTGCGCGTGCGGCAGTTTATAATACGACGCTAGCGATGCCGGCTTGCGCGTCCGAGTACCGCCTCTTGCGGTCAGCAGAGGTTGCTTTTTCTCCGGGATCTAAAAGATGCACACACCAGGCGCCGACGCTTCCAACATTACGCCGAAATTTTTCTTCGACCTTCTCTCTCATACCTGAAGAACGTGAAGTACCTGAGGAGCCACCATCTCTACCAATGATTGTAGAAATGCTGCTGTGGTTCCCAAAACTTCTACTTCAACCAGTAATTATCATCTTTAAAATATTGCTACACCCAGCATGGAGACAAATTTTAGTTGTTTTGCCAACGTTATGGATTGCTGCATCGTTGTTTATATTTTGGAAGTGTGTTCAGTGCCCTCTTATTATTCTAAATACGATCATAAATGCAGTATCAAGTAGTGGGAATATTAAACGTACCGTCTTGATCAGTGGAGGAAGTTCTATTCAAGCTTTACATTTGGCGAGAAACTTTCATTCAATTGGCGCCAAAGTAGTAGCGTTTGAAATAGAAGGGCAATTTGCTCTTTTAAAATATTCTGCAGCAGTCAGCAAGTTTTATACAGTGCCTCGTCCAAACCCAGCAGATCCTTTGGCTTACGCTCGTGCTCTGAAAGAGATAGTTGAGAAAGAATCAGTTGTGTTCTACATACCCGTGAGTTCTTCGACTCCTGCATATTACGATGCCTTGGCTAAACCCCATTTGGAAGTGTTGGGATGTCAATGTTTCGTGCCGTGCGCCCGCGATGTCATTACTTTGGACGACCCTATGGAATTAATACGCACGTGTCGTATTGCTGGCCTACCGACGCCCATGCACTGGTTTGTTACTAGCGAAGAAGATGTCCGAGCTTGGTACGATAGTGGTGTGTCAAAGGAGGGCCGCTATTTTATAGCGAGTGCTGGACCTCGAGGTGCGCGGGACCGCATGAGATTTGTAATGCCGGACGATAGAGAGAAATTCAGGTTCCCTAGAGAAATAAGTTCTGAAAAACCATGGGTTATTGTAAAGGAACCTAGGGGTGAAAGAATAATAACTTGTACGACATTGAAAGAATCTCGCGCAGTTAACAACGTTAACTGTCGTGTAGACACCACAAAGAAAGGTCTCGTGCCACAAATAGATGTTGAGTCTGATGCGTGGGTGCAAATGTTTGTGACTGCCCTTAAGCCATCTAAAGCCATGACGGGACATGTGTCGTTCAGACTTGTTCGCGAGGAACATATAAAAAACGGAAACAAGACAAGAATGGTTGCGATTGGAGCGCGTGTTGGAGTATCTTTACCGTATTTGTGTCAAGGATCAAAGAGATGTATTCACTCGGTCGGCATGCGAAGGCTGTTGAACTCGGTGCTCGATACACGTGGGGCACTATTTACATATTGGGACCCGCTGCCTTACTGTGCGTATTACCAGGCGAGGTTTCCTGACGACCACCACCCGCCCCCGCCGGAGCCCTGCAAGACCCCACCCAATGTACCTCTGTGAGAGCCTTAGCGGCGGCTGACATCATGCCCATGGCCTCATATAGCCTAAGGTTATTTATTAAGCTCCTGTACCTGACGAGCGCGTGGGTTGAAGCCTCACACTGTCTTCGGAGTCACGCTCTCTGTTGCCCTCCCGCTGGGACGCCGCACTGTAGACCCTGCAGCCGGAGGACGATAATGTTATGTAACTACTAAGTAGATATACGAGTACAATAATCGTTTATGATTGTTATAGACTTATTATTAGTTTTCGATTAATTTTAACGTCTATTTATATTTTACTCTCATAAATTTTGTATGTTAATTTATTTCTCTTATTTACGATGTATAATGTGGTAAAGAGAATATATTATATGAATGAGTATATGGTAAAAATATACATGAAATTGCCAAGAACTTCTATTATTATTATATTATATTATGTGATTTGCATAATTTATTATAAATTAAGTTGTAGAGGGTGTAAAGAATTTATAAGTTTGAAATGTTGTTCTTCGAACACTAGAATTTATTGAAAGAAAAAAATATGATTAAATTATGATTATATGAAAAATATATAACTATGAAATATGTACAAAGTTATTTTATTTACTTCAAAATAATCAGCCATTTTCTCTTATAAACTAGCATTTGACGCTGAAAATTTTCATGATATTTAAAATATCGACTTTTAAATTGTTTATTCGATTTTCCACTGCGTAAGCAATTAAGTAGTATTACATACTTTTATATGTAATCAATTGAGGACAAAAAATAAATGCCCGGCCGCTAAGTAGGCTATAATAATTAATTAATCAGATAACTATTAAAGTACCTAACAATCTATAACTATCAATTTTAAATACAACATTGTATAAACAATTAAAAGAGCGTTGACTTATTGAAAAGGCATCTAAATGACCAAAAATAGCCTTTCGAAACTGTCTATATAAAACTTTAGCTAAAATAAGTTTAAGAAACCAAATTTGTGAATGTTTATTCTGTATAAATAGTTAGCCTGATATAAATAGCTAAATTGCTATATATTTTCGTTTTTTAGTAGTGTCTTCTCATTCCTATATTATTCCTGTTAAAATAAAGCTCCCTTTTCCAAGAGTTGTCTGTCAGAGATTGCTATTAGCAATCAGAGCGAATTGGTATCTACTAATTAGTGAACTGTGTACCTTGTGTACAGTTCTTTGCATTGTCTTTGTTAGTAATAAAGATATTTTTATATATCTCTCTAGCCTTCTTATATTGATAATTTGGACAAAAATTCTAAATATAGAAATATTATTTTTCAAACTGCAAGTGATACTGGTGCATCGTGCGAGATAAGGCCTGAAACATGTTATAATTCCACTGCACTTGCTAGATACGTTATCGCCGTCCGGGTCACCAGACGACCGGCCAAAGAGCGCACCTTTCCCGATCCGACGGACAAACAGAATGAGAAGGCGTAAATAATGCTTAATGTTAAAGCCTTCTCGTAAATTCTATAAACTTAATTAAAAATATCTTTACATTTTTATGTGATTTTTACATACATAGGATATGTTTTTTTTTTGAAAACGTATGAAAATTTTATTGATGTCGTCGTGGTGCAGTGGAACAGCGTCTGACTGTAACGGGACGGTTGTGGGTTTGTTTCCAATTTGAGGGAATGTATATGTTTACATTTTCATTTCTTTGTTCTGATACCAATGACAAAGCGCGACGTTGAGTTTCGCCACTCAACACGCAATGTCTTGATTTTTGGCGGGGAGTGGAGGACGGAGTGTTTTGACACTAGGTTCTCTTTGACTACAGTATACGGCAAAAGCATGAAGCTGCTTATATAAATTTAAAGGTAGTTAGATTTGATAGAAAGGACCTTTTGGACGCTTTCCAAGGAGTGCAGGTTCAAGTCTGGTTACATACAAAAATTTGCATGTTTTCTAAAGTGTTGTATTTATTTTTAAATTTAAATATTTTTTATTCATAATTTTTGTTATATTTTTCTTTCCAAAAACTTCTAGATTATTAAAAAAAATAATCATTAATAAATATAACACCGTCTAAAATTCACCATTGACGATTGTTTCTCTACGTTTTAATATGGAAAAGTGACAAATGTTGAGTTAGAAATCTTGCAACGTTATTTTGACCTACTTCTTGCCGTAAGCGTTGTTTGAAAATTTACATATGTGTCAAGATCCGTTGACAGTACAATATGTTCATTGCATGAACATGATATCTTTTCCACATCGGTCGAGATAGCAGGTAATTACTTTAAAGCATATTTCTAAATAAAAAAATGGGTGCAGTTCACAAACAGTAATTGAAACTTCTTTCTGCTTTTTATGTGTCTCCACACATGAAAAGCAGAAAGAACATTCAACTTGAAATTTATTTATTATTTATATTACTAAAAACTTAGAAATTATATTTTTTTATGTAGTAATAGTTAACTATAAAACGTAAAATAACGTTTTATGTCTTTCTTGTAGGTTTTTTGAAAAGTCCTCTCTTCGTAACTCCTACTGTTTAATGAACCAACGTGCCAAATTTCGTCCATTTCGCCCGTATTTTGTTTGTCAGTCAGTCTCTCAGTTACAGAAAAGTATATTTTATTCTTCATATAATATATGCCAAATTACTTGTAAAATAATACTTTACTATTTTACGCTAAGTGCTACGGATGTACCTACTAGATCCTTTTTCTTTTTCGGGACCCATTTTCGGTCAAGTGGAATTGAAAACAAAAAATGAGATCACCGTGGCGTAGTGTATCAAGGTCTGTCTGTAACTACAGATAGTTGTAGATTCGATACAATTTTCATATTTCATTTTTTCCTTTTCTCTGTTCTGGTAAACGAGACAAGAACGGCGTTGAGGTTTGCAACTAAACATGCAAAGTGTCGCATTAGGGCGATAAGTGAAAAACGGAGTGTATTGACACTACCTTATCTCCGACTACCGTGACGTGACTACTATACGTGAAGAAGTGTGAAGAGTTTAAAATTACAACGATTCTAAAGAAATCGAACTTCAAAAATCTTTTACTCTTCCAAATCCAATTTTTCCAAATCGGTTATATCATATGTTAAACCAGTTCTCTGCCCACTCTCAAGATATTGCTTGTTAATTGGCGGAATTTAAAACATTATCAGACTTTAGGAGTGAAACAAAATATGTATAAAATTAACTTCTATTGAGTAGTCAACTATTAAGTATGCCTGTCACGTTAAGTTCTTAATTCATCGTCAACCCCAATCCAAAATATTTGAATAACCTATTTTTATGCAAGACATTTATTTAGATAATTTACGAAAAAAAGAGATAGCAAAATACAATCACAGTGTATGGCACATGCAATGCCTTGTATCGTGATCGGCGGTCATAAGCCGCGTGCGTGGTGCCGTGGGCGGGAGCGGGATGCCCGCGGCCCGCTGTACGATAGCGACTAGTTTGTAAATATGTACATATATGTATGTTTCTATGTATGTAGGAAGCCACGCATGCATTGCGAATGATTTGTGATTTGTTTGCGAAGAAGGCTTAGTCTTTGAGTTTTAAAAATGTGAAGTTTTTTATAAATTAATCTTTTAACTAGACGTTATCTGTCCTTTTATCTTAGCTATTAACATGATCATGTTGAACCTTAATAAATAAAAACATTCATCTATCATTATGTATATTGAAAATCTTGCCTTATATTGACTGTGTTAATTTTTTTTGAACGAACATTTGTTTACTTTGTTTATTTTTTTAAAGAAACTAAGATGTAATCAATATTGTAAACAAGCGCACGTATTGGAGTGTGAATTGTCAAATATAGTTTCAAAACCTTGACTATTTATTAGAAAACTCATAAAGTAAATGAATGAAAACTATTTAAAAATTGTTCGTTCTCAAGTTGTGGCGTAAAAAAGGCCAAAATACATATAATTACCTTACAATCAAGATGACTGGAAGAGATCTCTTCAAGAGATAAGTCTACCTTTATAAGTAAATAATTTTATTATTATACTGTTTAATTTCTGTATCCCGTTGCGTTCAATTTTTTATACGATCTAAAAATAGAAAATGTCTTTCACATGGCTACGTTGCTTGATTTGTCCAATTTTGCAAGAGCAATAAATACCTTAATAAAAAGATATAAGTATAGTACCCGGCAATAAATAATGCACATCGATGCTTAGAATGAAACAGTAGGTTAGCTTCGACTTCGTAGAGCGTTGTCTCGGTCGCTTGAAATAATAACAATGAGAAACGTCACATATCAACTGAGTGACAAAGACAGCGCTCTATGAAACCGGAACTAACCGACTGTTTCATTCTAAGCACGATGTGCATTATTTATTGCCGGGTACTATAAGTAGGAGATGTAATTTAAGAGAGTATCTGTCTATGTTTAGGATATGGTTGTTCCGTTTGGCCAAACATAGTTTCCACCTTTCATTGAGTTAGAGAATATCTTTAATGCATAAAAATAGGTTTACAGTATTAATTCTCTTGGTTTGTACAAGAACTAAATTTTTCACTTATTGAAAATACAATATTAAACAAACTACAATTGATAAAAATTGGGATAAGCTTTAACCTCCACAAAAAATATTTAATCTGCTCGTGGTCACGTGTATATAATATCATAGTGCACGTGCTATTTTAATCGATAATATTTTGGTTAATTATATTCACATTTATACACATACAATACATACTCGTACTTATGTATAGTTCGTCTACTCTAAAACTGAACGCTCCTCCACTGCAAGCACATGCATATTCGGTGTTTAGATGGCACACAATGGTCAGTAATTGGTCAGTTAAAAATATATACAACAATATTATGATATAATAATGAGTATTAAAAATCATCCTTGAAACTAAGTTCATTTTTAAATATCTACCTATACAGCGAACTCTTAACCACAATAGAGTCTAGTAGCAAGTTGCTATGTAGTGTCACAATATACCTATTTATGAAAATGTAATACATGTCAAAAAAAATATTAATGATTTTGCCAAGATCGGTTATGCACATAACATAAATCCCAGAAATAAACATAAACTTACCGCGCCTGTAACCCTTTTACAATAGGATCCCAGAAAACGTCCAAGAATGTTCTATATCACAATTCAAAAGTGTTAAGGGTTATTACCTAATCAATGAATTTTTGAACGATAACATGACTTGGGAATGAAATGCTCGCTCCAGGCTATTCCAAAGGTATTATGGTCAACTATTATAATTATATAATATCTGTAAATGCCTGACTTAAAAATAAAAATCGTCCCGCTGAGTTTCTTGCGCTGGTTCTTCTCAGGTCTGAGGCATTAACTTTAGTGAACCGGTGGTATACTATTTGACGTTCAAAAAATGAAGCTTGTAACTTCTTACTTTGAATAAAATTATTTGACTTTGACTTTGAGTTTCAAATATTTATTTTGAAACTATAATGTCCAGAGTGAATCATCTATCTAAGGTGTATATCATAATGTGGTCTAGATTACATAAATGTACGGTGACAAGTTTTTAAGTCCGATTAGGATAAAACTTTTAATACATAGAGTGCATTATCTATGTATATATTGTAAGTGATACACTTTTATAATTATTTAACACTATTACGTAAAAGGAAAATATATATAAAATATTCCTAAAATAATGTTATCAGTGGCCGACTGGGTAATTTTTTATATCAGTCAGGCGTCTGGTGCGTGTCTGCCAAAGTCTGTATTTGCACTACATTAAATTGACCTTACTAGAGACGTGATGCAATATTTCCTTTATAGATTTGTCATTCAAAAACTATTAACTGTCTGGCGTAGTTTTTGTTTAAATGGGTACCTCTGTATACAGTTACTGCTCGCTACTTCGTTACCGTGGCGTGGTGATAAAACTGAAGCCACATATATTACCGCAAGTAAACAAGCGTACAGACAGACAGCTAGTAGCTATTTTCATTTTTTTAATTTAAAAACCAAATTTTAAAATAACTCAATTAAAATTTTAAAATTATACTTTGTGTAAGTAATAAAGTTTATTAATATTAAAAGCGACAAATATGTCAATTTTAAGAAAACTTTATTAATTGTAGCCTATATTTTATTCTGATAAGTGACCTTCTTCTTCTTCCTGGCACTATCCCAGCTTTAACCAGGGTCTGCCTTCCTGCTTAAACTCCTCCACTTCGCACGGTCTTTGGCATATATAGTACCTACTCTAAGTTTATATTATATTTATATTATTTTGGCTGAAAGAGTAACGAACATATGTACGAGTGCATCTCGCATTTATAATATTTCTAAGATGTGATGTTTTTAGTCAACTTAGTAAGTTACCTACTTACAAGTTCAACTTTGACCTCATAAAATTGATTAATATTTTTTTTATCTCATCTTGAAGATAAATCATAGAGGAATTTATTAATTCATTTTAAACCCAACATTAATTATACTCAAATATAATATACACTTTTTTTTAGTCAAGTTGTAAACAAGTACACATACATAAAAACGTACATAAAAACTTTTTTTTGTTTTGACTGATCTTGAAAAAACTGTGCGTCAATAATTTTTATTTACAAGTAACTAACTACAAGTACCTAATAAAAAAAATGCTTCACGCTTATTCACACATAGCAGGGTAAGCAGGGACAATACATTTTTACTATTTATTCGAATTTTTGACATATCGTGTCGTCGCCGTTTCGTGAGACAGCGAGGACTTATTATCAAGACACAGAAATCGAGACATTTTGTCCGAAATCGAGACATTTTGTCTTAGGTAATATCAGAGCGAAGAAATGAAGAAATGATCATTTAAATATAATCATTCCCCGAATGGGATTACTCGTTAATAATGGTAGGCAGAGGGAACCTAGAATTAAGACACTCCGTTCCCCATCTTCCGCCAAATTCGGTGGCATTGCGTGTTAAGTGGCGGAACTTAACGTGGCGCTTTGCCACGACACCAGAGCAAAGATAATGGAAATATCAAATATTTCCTCGAGTGGGAATCGTACCCACAACCAGTCGTTTACAGTCACACGCTTGTGCCACTGCGCCACAACTGGCCCCAATAGATATTTTGCATTGATTAAAATATTAAATTTTGTGTCCTACATCACTTTTACTAGAAATATGAAATAGAAGTAATAAATACTTTTTTTTTTTGTTTTTTTTTTTTAGCTTCACGCTGTATCCCGCACACAGCAGGGTAGGCAGAGGGAACCTAGTGTTAAGACATTCCGTTCCCCACTTTCCGCCGAATTCGGAGGCTTGCGTGTTAAGTAGCGGAACTTAACGCCGCGCCTCGACACCAGAGCGAAGAAAATGGAAATATAATTTACACTCCTCGAGTGGGAATCGAACCCACAACCAGTCGTCACAAGTAGTGTTGCCCAAATTCAGTCTTGGTCTTGCAGTCTTGGTCTTGTTCTTGCGTTTTTGCAAGACCAAGACCAAGAACAAGACCGCGTATTTTTAGCAAGACCGAGACCAAGACTGACCGTGCAAGATTTGAGCAAGAACAAGACATAGCCTGCAAGACTCTTGCGTCTTGCAGCTAGGACTTAGCGCTATTTCACTGAGTATTTGCCGCTTTTCGGAAGTACATGGTTATGATACACGCGCCGGCGGCTTCTTTTGAAATCTAAAACAATCGTTGCCGCCACGCCGAAATCATAACATTTGACACTATTTGATTGCCGCCATAGGGCGTAGGCGTAGGTATATATATATCATGCAAAATAATTTCGAATTTTAAGAGTACCTACAGGTGTTCCTGTTGGTGTTTTTTTACATGTTTTAGCAAATGTAAGCTTATAAATCATAAATGTTTATTAAGAAACAGTTACTTCCATGGAAAACGACATATAGGTCAGTTGATTTTTCGAATTTCTTATCAAATCTTCAGTTATTTATTAATCTGATTGATCTTTACTATGGCTATGTTAATTCAAGCTCACAATGTTCCAATTCTAATACGTTTTTCAAGATTTAAAGTAAACTTTAATAAATAGTAATAGACTAATAGGTAATTGCAAGACTTTCAAGACTCTTGCTGCAAGACCAAGACCAAGACCAAGACTGGGAGCGCAAGACCAAGACCAAGACCAAGACCAGGTGTATTGGCGCAAGACCAAGACCAAGACCAAGACCAGGTGTATTAGCGCAAGACCAAGACCAAGACTGGCTAAGTCTCGTCTTGTTCTTGCATTTGGGCAACACTAGTTTAGAGTCACACGCTTGTGCCACTGGGCCACGACTGGCCACTAACACATACTTCTAAGTGACGAATAAAAATTATATATTATTAACAAGCATTTAGATATTGTCTTGATCTAAAGACCTCAAGAATATCAGTACGGCGAGTCATCTGCGTTAATAGAACAGGATGTTGAATCAGTTATCAGAGGGTTAGTTAATAAAATATTTTACTTTCACTGCTATTATTGACGCCATCGTGGCACAGTGGAACAATCGCTCGCTGTTAATGCGATAGATATGAGTTCGAACTCGGCAAAATAATTTTATACTAAGATTATCTTCATATTCCATATTATTTTCGCATAATACAAAATTATATTCTGGTACTTGACATGCCATGTCTTTGATTTAGGGCAGAAACTGGAGAAGGGAGAGTTTTGACACTATATTTTCGATGTTAAAGTGTGAATCTATATAATATTTTTTCTATAAGTATCATATCTCTAAAAAAAATAAAAAAGTATTTTTTTTAATAATATTAAAATAATTAAAAATAGTTTGTCTAGACCTCTCAAGTAAAGTAAAGATACGAAACGGATCTTCTTGGCCATTACCGTGATAAATCATGTCAGTTAGATAATATATGTATATATTGCGTGATTATAAAATTAATTAGGTATATTATTTAATGTCGTTGTGTAAAACATTTATTGAGGCTGGTATTCTTTGTTTATTTCTAAGAATGTTGAAATTGAATTTAATTCTTTCTCTTGCGGTAAAGACAGAAAGAAATTACCAGCTTATGGTTTTTTCCTGTTCTATCTAATTATTTTAAATTTTTGTAAGGCATATTTTTTAATGTAAAGAAAAATAGTCATTTAACAAATAAATATAAAGGCTAAACTTTACTGTAGGTCAGGCTTTAAATTCCAAATTTAATAGTCACATTTGAATTTGATCTCATTAATACGAATATATAACATATATAACATTTTTGTATTTTAAATTTACTTTTTTGATTTTTAAAAATATATTTTATGTTATTATTATTTTTTTAAAAGGCTAATTTTTTGAATCTAAACCGACCAACTTGTAATTAAAAAAAAATATTTGTCATGCGCAGAACAACGAATTTAACTTCTAATAAAATTGTAGTTGATGCTTAACAATTAGTGTTTCAAATCTGCATATTATAAAAACGATTTGCCATAGGTCGGTCAATTGGGTCGAAAACATAGGCCTATCAATTTAAGAAATGGAATCAGAATAGGTTTTTATTTTTAAAAATGAATAAATATTTAGGTACTTCACTGCTAAGGTAGCGTGACCAATGTTTATCTTACATATGTATTATTTAATATTATTTTGCGTATATATTATAAGCCAAAAGTCGTTCCAAAGTACAAGGTCTTAAAACAAACACTTTATTGTCTTTATCTTAATATCTTATTGACACACAATAAATAATGTTTATTTAATTCTCCATTATAGATACATACATATCCATAATCTCATGTGGTACTTATTTGTAAATATATTTAGATCTAAGGTTTTTTCTTCAACATCAACTTCTAATCTACTTCGTTTGCCAGTGTTAAAAACAGCGCATTTTCTCATTTAACAGGGTAATCAGAGATCGTCTAGTTTAAGTACCCTCCGATCCCCACTTTTCATCTAAATTCGATATCGCGTGTTGAATGGTAGAGCTCACCGCCGCTGTTTGTCTTGTCACCAGCACAAAGTAATGAAAATAACTTTAAAACTAAGAAACATATCAATCAGTGGAATTCAATGCTATTCTTCTTTTATCACAGTAAAAGATTAAAAAAATGATATGTAAATAATCCATTCATTAGAAAGAGAACCGCATCAGAACTGGAGTATACGAAAACGGCTGACTAGTTGGGCGTTACCAAGGTCTCAGGCCACGACATTGTTATTAACTCGGTATGCAATATATGTTTATGTTTCATTCTTTATGTTTCTTATAATGAATGAACGAATGTAGGTGTGCGCTGTTATTTCAGACTTTCAGAAATTTATGCTTAATTGAATGGTTCGCACTTGCATTAATTAATTTAAAAGTAATTGAAGCACATATGTAATTAGATTTTTTGCATATCATTGTCACTTCTTATTTATAAAAGGTCTTAAAATAATTTAAGACGTTACAAAATTAACTGCGTATTTATGATTCATCAAAACAAACGTTTCTATGTTTAATTTTATCATATAATCGTAATGGTGATTTTTGAGGAAATATAAATATTGTTATCACAGATACAGTATGTAGTGTCCATCGTCCAAGGCTATGCAGTGTAGGTCAGACGCTATGTAGACGGATTGCTTATCAGTGTTATAATTTTTGTTACAAAAAAAAGAATACTAAATTTATTGTAACTACATAAATTTCGCTAAAACGTGACACCGTCGTGACCAAACAGTATGGTATTAAAAAGTAAAAATAGTATGCCGCAATGGCTTTCAGTTTTTTTTTATTTCTTTACACACATACACCTTTTATAAATATTATGTTTTATAATATTGTAGGTTATGACAAATATTAATTATTTTCAGCTTAACACTTTACCGCATAGCAAACAGAACCAGAGAGAATGACTAGTGTCAAGACACTCCGTTTTGCACTTACAGTCTGAATAGGAGACATTGCACAGAGTGGTCTTGTTTACCTGAGCAGAGAAATTAACATCATTAAATTATGATCATTCCTACGAGGAGAATCGAACCTACAACAAGCGCGACTCCAGTTAATTGCTGAACTATTGCACCAAAATGACCTCTATACATGAATCACATAAATTATATTTAATGTTTTATATATATTTATTACATTCATATATTATATTCTGTTCCCAGTAACGACTCGTCCTCCCGCGTGGAAAGTTCTTAGGTCAGTGCATTGCCTCCAACAGCAGACGTGCAAAGTCCAAGAGCCCAGACGGTACGACCTAAATCTAGAAAATTAGTATTTGTTTACCTTGTCCATGTTATGAGTTAGATTGTGAGTTGACGGAAAAATTTTGTTGTTGTTTTGATATCTCTCCAAATATACTTCAAATCTAGGTTACAGATAATGGCTGACGCACCTATTTTTATAAATGCACTTGAAGAGCCGAATTGTTAATTACATGTTAAGAGATCCGTAGAGTAAATCACATTTAAAATATTACGTTTCCATTAAATAAAAAAGTTAAAGTAGGAAATATTAAAGGAATTAGGCGCGGACATATTGAATAAGGTGGATGCTACGCCGTCGCTACGGCGCGACGTAGAGCCATCGGTGCAAATGTTTATAGCCTTAATATCTCCAACTACAGAATGCCAATGATGAAATTTTATCTAAATATTTTTATAACAGATCCTTTATATTCGTACTAAAGATAAATTCGAGGCCCGACCCAGATTAGTGTTAAAGATAAAATCGTGACGTAGCGGGACAGCGTCAGCCGATGGTTGTGAGTTCGAGCTCTACTCGTGAAAGTATCTTCGCTCTTTTTCAGTTCGTAGTCAGAGATAACCCAGTCTGAAGACACCCCATACCTCGTTTCTTCCCAAAATCGGAACTCAACGTTTTATCGTTATGATACGGTCGTTTACTCTGTGCAATTGCTGTATTTAAATCACTTTTATTTCGCCCCTCTGGTAAACCAAGCGAGGCGTTGAGATCTTCCATTCAAACACACAATATCTCGATTTCAAACAGAAAGCGGAGAACAGAGAGTCTAGTTATTAAGTTCGCTCCGCCCCCTTTCCCTTGCTATACTGGGTAAAGGTTAAAGCTAAAAAGAAAAGACAAGCGTATTTTTGGAAAAAATAAAAAATATCAAGCTAAATTGTACAAACAATTTAATTTTTGTAAATTCTATTTATCCTATGCAAATTAAAATATTGTAAAATAAATACAAATTTGATACCATTATAGCGAATTACAAATACTCGCTACTCTATTGCGAACTTTTAACGGAGCTTTAATTTATAGATATAGTTTAGTATTATTAGATATATTCAGATTTATTACTTAGACGAAAAAGCTACTGGAATTTCCACTAGTCACTATTTCCATTGCTTATTTACCCCACAACTTTACCCCGTTAGTATATACTGTTGGGAATTACGAAAAAGTATGTATATATCTAAGTATATAGTAAGTGAGTTCATTGTATGACAGTCCAGACATCAGAGGCCATCTGTAGAACATCAATCGTTGGTTATCAAACGGAAGACCACCGGCTGCACAAACGAATATGCATTTAAACGTTACCTCATTTATCATTGTAATTGTTTGTTGGCTTTTCACATCATTTAGAAATTTGTTGATATCATTAATTTATGACTTTATCTACAATGAGTTTAATGGATGTTTTATGGAATAACTAAGCATGTATTATGTCTACAATTTATTTAATTTAATAAATTAAATTAAATTAAATTTAGCAATTGCTTAAAAAAAATTGTCATTCTATTTTTTTTAGTTTCACGCTTTAATCGCTAGCGGTATAGTCAGAGGATGCGCCATGAGGTAACTTTAAATAAATATAAAGTTATTTTTCTTTGTAATATCTTTAAAGGTATGAAATTGTTAAGAAGTACCTACTACCTTTTTTATAAGGCATGTATTTTCGTACACATAAATTAAAATATACAAAACTGTAGAGCCCCACACTTTTTCCTGCATAGCAGCTAAGACATAGGGAACGTAGAGTCAAGACACTACGTTGATTTTTCCTTTCTTCTCTATTTTTTCCTTCCTTTTCTGTATAAAGTTAAAAATATTATTACAGCATAAATAAAAGTATTTTGTTTGTGTATTATTTAGTGTACAATAAAGATAATTTCATTTAAATAAAAGTAGTGTCCGACCGAAGGTTCGGTTTCGGTTTCGGTTTCGGCAAGTTTCGGCAAAAAAATGTAGTTTCGGCCGTAGTTTCGGTTTCGGCAAAAAAGCTGCCGAACCTTCGGCAATGCCGAAACTCTGTACTCATAAATTTTCACACGTCGTTTAGCTACATTTGAGTGTTTTTATAGCTTGTGTACTTAATCTCAAGATATGGTAAACGATTTTAATGAATTATAAATGTATGTTAAGAATAATATGTGTGATATCATGTGAATGACACTGTGTGTCACTGACGCTGTGTTTGTTCTCGTAAGTGTGGCTGGGGCTGACGATTAATTTTGGGGGACCCTGGGCTAATTAGTGCTATTTAAATAACTATACAATTGTTACACAGGACTTCTATAAAATATACTGAATATAGTCAATAATTAAATATTATCACAAACTAGCATATAAATTTACCTACAAGAAAGACATAGTTAAGTAAGTAATAGGTACTAATAGTAAGCCACAATATATACATATTGTGGCAATAAAATATCAATTTACCTATCCTTAATGGGGATTGAGGGTCTTCAAAACTCACAGGTCCCTGCACTACAGCTCAAAAAGCCTCTATGTAAATCCACCCTAGGTGCCTGGGCAAAGAGAACTGGCGTAGACCTGTAGTACTTACTACCTTTTTATTATTTCTAAAAAGGCGTCAAACGAATAGAAGGACCATTTATCTGATCATATATCTGCGAAGGTAATGTTCGCTCATGGACGTCTTTAACATTAGAGGAATTGTGGATGTGTTGCCGGCCTTGATGGTGAAGAAGAGACAAGAATGGGTAGAGAGAGTTGGCTAACATGTCATCGAACTATATTATGACATATTTGGTGGTTCATTTTTGACGTAATAATTGTTGCGAGCTATTTGAATAGACGCAAACAAGTAGCTAAAATTATACGTATATATTAAAAGTTGCTCTTCGATACGGTATTTTGTGGACATGAAGGTAGAAGACAAAGCTACGCCTTGCTGTCGTGGGATCGCTCGATTATTATAGGTGGCAATTGATCTGATATACCTAGTATTAAAAACCCTTTAAATGCGCTGTGCTGTAATCATGGACATCGTATATCTACATGATGATAATCTTGTGAAGAGAATAAAAAAATATTAATTAAAACTTAACCTACCACTACCAAAGCGGGGAATTTGAAAAGGCCGATGGCGGGTTTGTACATCACCAGAAGATATTTTTGTATTTTTTTTTATATTTTTTAGCGCTCACTCAACACGCAACATCTCCATTTTGGGCGGAAAGTGGTGAACGGAATGTCTTGACCCTAGTTTCTGTCTGACTACCCTGCTATGCGGGTAAAAGTGGATCCCTTAAAAGCGGGGCGCAAAACTATAAAAATGTATAGTATTAAATATAATTGAAAATGTAAAAAAATACTGTAATAAATTCCATATAATCACAATAAAACGTAAAAAATGTACTATTTTTTTACATGTTATACTAATTGTATGACGTCATCAGCAGTTTCGGTTTCGGTTTCAGTTTCGGCCGAAACTGAAGCCAGTGCCGAAGGTTCGGTTTCGGTTTCGGTTTCGGCTGAAAACCCAGTTTCGGTCGGACACTAAATAAAAGTAAAAAGTAATGTCGTGTTGCAGTGAGGTAAGGTCTGTTGGTAAATACGATAGGTTTTGAGTACATTGTCTAGTTTTGTTACGGATCGTAATGTCAAAATTCGTAATGTCAAAATTGGTGTGGAAAGTAGAGAAAAAAGTGTCCTAACTCTATATTCTCACTGTCTGAGCTGCTATGCTAGAACAATCACGACGTTCTAAAGTTTTAATATATTTTACTTTATGTGTACGAGAAAATAAGCCTTATAAAAAAGTAGTACTTCTTCATAATTTAATATGCTTTACGGGGGAAGCGTGAATATGAAACTTTATTTCAATGAATCTAAAACTGCTTTTAAACATTTTTAAAGTGTTATTCGACACTTAGGAAAATTGATTTTTTATACGTTTTCTAAATGTCTTTTTCAATCTGAAACTGTATTAACATATTCACATAACTTGATGGAAATAGCGCATTTAGCTATCTACATATTGACCTACTTACACAGACTATCTATAAACTTTCATAAAGGTATTGTTGTTACTTTGTAGGATATGTATAGAGGAGAAAAGTAATAGACGTTCTTTAATGGCTTAAGGAAATTAGGTTACTGACTTGCAATTTTAATGTACTGCTGATGTTCAGTTACATTTTATAGCTTAACTTGCAAACATGTGTAATTTGAATATTATAAATTTATAATATGTCTAATAAATTGCAATCTATTATTTCTCCTAGATCTAGAGCACCGATTAATGAAGAAGGCGTTGAGTTATGGAATAATTTGAGAGAAGTTAGGCACGACGCAGCTTTTGTGACTAAAAATCTTGTACTTGAACACAACAACTATAGCGATGATGCAAATCACGATTTACGTGTACGCGAACCTAAAACAAAAGATAAATCAACAAGCACCAGACCAGAAAGTGAATCGAATAGCAATAAAACGAAACCCGGCACGAAACCCAAAGATATCGTCCTCAAAAAATGGAGGGAGAGACAGTCGAAAGTTTCATATGAATTGGCAAGGAAGGCCATTATTAATTGTATGAGAGAAAAATTTAGTTCTTGTGATAATATTGATAGAGTTGGTTATAGAAAAGATACAATTGCGGATGTCAAAGAAACATCAAATTCGAATGTAAATCACTTGGAATGTGGACGAAGGAAAAGGAAGGTTATGTTTGAGGGTAGTAGGGTAGATTTTAATGGTGAACAGGTAGATGGTGTGTGTCACGCGAAGTTTCAGGGGCCAGGTGGTGCGCTGGCACAGTGGGAAGTTGATGCTCGCGCCAGAGAGGCGGGCGCGACGGGCGGACTACGCGGGACGTCGGAAGAAATGCCGGTAAGTTGCCAAGACACCTTGTGTTTTAAATTCTTATGCTATACACAAACTTTGAACTAAAAATACATGTAACAGGGCTAACAAAATTAAATATTTCATTTCATCTATCGCTGGCTCTTCTCAGAAAAAAATTATTTGAATAAAAATATTTCGAAATTGAATTTGAATTTTGGTGTTTACGTATTTTTCTATAAAACAGTTTGTTTCTACATAATTATTATTTATGTGCTTACACAAATAATAATGAGTAATCTAAAGTGAAAGTGATAAGTACATATTATATTTTTATTTGTAATACGATAAGCTGTTTTGTTACTAATTAGTTCATGATAGAAGTGATAGCAAACACAAAAAATATAATTTCTTTCATAAAAAAACATGATAAAAGTCCTTATGTTGTAAGAGATTTAAATTCATACATGTAAGATTAATAATACTTTTTTGATCTACAAAATATAAAGTATAAAAACAAAATTTTTATCAGCATAAGTTGTATTATTTCTGAAAAACACTTTAGTGTTTTTTTTTCCGTTCTATTAGAGAATAATAATAAAGTAGAGACTTTCCGTCCAAAATTGAAATATTACAAAGTAGTTGAGTTCCACCACTCAGGTGGAACGACTTTGTGACATGTTATATTGTACTCAAGGTACTTTTATATATATTTATTTTAGTTATATTATACAATATACACAAAGTTAAGTACCTATTATAAATGAAAATGTATATCTATCCCCAAAATGTGATTATATACTAGTATTTTACCTACACCTCACGTAAATGAGTTTGTATATATTTTTTATTTTCAAATTTTGAGACTGGTTTTAGGAGAAAATCGGAAGGTCCATATTATCCGTTTTCTTGTAAATATTATACTTTTTTTCCTTAAATTAGGTAATATTCATTAACAAATGAGCATTATGTGTCCAAAGCATTTCTTTCTTGCTTATATTTAAAGCAGTAGTCAACATGATTATATTGATGTAAAATACCACAAGCTCTATTATTATTATATTTATTATTAATGACTTTTGATCACAAATCGTAGTTTTAAAAACAATTTAATATATAACGGTGCGTCACAAGAGCACGCGTTTTCAAAAATTAATAAAAGACAATAGTGTCCTTTTAGCAAACAAGCTAGGTACCCTTTTGCATGTTAATCTCTAAAGGCACCTACTTTATTTCACGAACAGAACGTAATGCTAGCGCGATGCAATTCCTTTTAACGCCATCTATGATGAACTTTCACATCTTTATGGAACCTGCGCCACCAATAATATTTATGAAATTGTATGATTTACTAAAATAATTATTTGTTCTACTTTATTTATAATGTAAGAAATGTCATATTTTTGAAGTTTACAATTATACCTCGACACAGTCATAGTCATTGGCTAAAATACAGATAAGTAGTTTACCCATTTCGTAAGTTTCACTAAAGTGATGATGCTTTTATTATACACCACAAATTTAAACATTTAGCACCTATATTGGCGCTTAATCACTTGCATGAGTTTATGGCATAAATAATCTGCCACAGTCGTGGCCCAGTGGCACAAGCGTGTGACTGTAAACGACTGGTTGTGGGTTCGATTCCCACTCGAGGAGTGGAAATATTTAATATTTACATTTTCTTCGCTCTGATGCCGAGGTAAAGCGCGGCGTTAAGTTCCGCCACTTAACACGCAATGCCTCCGAATTCGGCGGAAAGTGGGGAACGGAGTGTCTTAACACTAGGTTCCCTCTGCCTACCCTGCTGTGTGCGGGAAACAGCGTGAAGCTGAAAAAAAAAAGTTTTAACATGTTGTAAAATGTGTAAGCTTAGAATTCGCATCATTTGCATACAATAGGAACGTAGCGATGATGGCGCCATCTAAGTAACGGCGACACCATCTGAGTTTTAAACATTTATCCTGTGATTCATTAATACAATTTCGAGTAGTGAGCTTCCTCATAAGTTTCACCTGTCAACTATTAATTCATGTATGCATTATAATGAATGTAAGAGAATCTTGGAATACCCTTTTGATCCACTTCTAGCCTAAAATTTGCCCACGTGTCTGAATCTGACGATAATGAAATAGCATAGAAAACAATTTTAAGGGTATTCCTTCTAGATTTCGATAATTTTGTCCAAGAAGATAGTTGACACAAACATAGGCTATCTATTAACTCCAACTTAAGGAGCTTAAATATTTACTTCGGTACTTATATAGTACAAAAACAATTATTCTGCAATGTTCGAACGTGCGAAATTTGAATGAATACAAATATTCCTTAAAGAATGCACGAAGTGGAAAAAATTGATAATTTAAAAAAAAGAAAAAAATATCCTAATATATATTTTTTTCATAAAGTACTATATTTTTGAGGGGTATTTTCAGACGAAATGCTGGCGATATTGTCAGAGGAAGCGACCGTACTCTTGATTTTTAATTCATTAAAAGAAACAATACACGATGTTATCGTGGTAGAGTGGAACATTGTCTGATTGTAATTGCGATTGGTTGTGGGTACGATTGCAACTCGGAAAAATTATCATAATTTAATTATTTTCGATTTTCTGCGCCGAATTCAAGTTGGAATTAGAGAATGGAGTGGCTTGACAGTAGTTTCTCTCGACTAGAACCTAATACGCATAACTACACGCTGTATCCCGCACACAGCAGGGTAGGCAGAGGGAACATAGTGTTAAGACACTCCGTTCCCCATTTTTCGCCGAATTTGGAGGCATTGCGTGGTCAGTGGCGGAATTTAACGCCGCGCTTTGCCTCGGTACCAGAGTGATGAAAATGGAAATACTAAATATTTCCTCTCCTCGAGTGGGAATCGAATCCATAACCAGTCGTTTTGAAGTCACACGTCTGTGCCACTGCGCCACGAGTGGCCCCTAACGCAATACAACGCGTTATATTTCAATACACTCATATTTATTTATTCTCATAATATATTTATTATGTCATTAAATATGTGATTTAATGATTTTTACTGCAAATTCAGGCTAATATTCTACAATTAAGCATAGTTACTTAGAACTAGAAGTAATAGGAAAAATATGAAACTGATAACGTAGTTGCCTAATTATGTCAGTTATCACTGACCGTGAATTGTTTACCGATGTTATGTGTACGTGACAGAAGTACCGTTTGACCCGGATCGAGTCTATGTGACTTACTTTTGGAACAATAAACATCCTAGTATTGTACAAATATTTAATAAGCAAAAGTTTAAATACAATTTTTAAAATTTAAAGTTGCTCTTATTTTATTACAAATAGATTATTCACTCACTAACATATAATAGCAAGTGTATTCAGATTACATTTGAATTGCTTTCATTTGTACGTTCTGATGAATGAAGACAAAGCTTTATGGACCGCCAGTCAACACACAATGTCTCAAATTGGGCGGAATATTGAAAACGGAAAATGGAAAATGTCATGTTATGTCATCAGTCAAAGAGAACCAATAGGTTCTCTCTATTAATAGATTGACACTATTATTAATTTAATTATATAAATACTAGGTTCTCTGTGACTGCCATGCTATATGGAACAAAAAATAAACAATTTTCAATAATTAAGACTAATTTAATAGCAGTTTTTTAAAAATCATTCATAACATAATAAAAAGGAAAGTTACTTGACACAAAGCTCTCTGAATACTGCCTCTATATGGGAAAAACGAAGTAAAGCTAAAATAAAACATTTTTTTGATACATTTATTCATATCAATGATAAGTGACAGAAAACTTTCATAAGAACACATTGTGAAGTCATTTTAGTCGATAATTTTTTTTCATCGTAAATCGAAATAAGCGTAATGAGTAATTAATTAATAGGAATACTGCATAAATGACTAATTAAGATTTCCATACTAGCTTATCTTTAAAATTACGTTGACTTTAGCAAATTAAAACATGTCAATAAACATCTTTCCTTAAGTGTTGGTAAATTTTAATGTCTGTGTTTTTCAGCAATTTCTTGTAAATTTCTTTCTAAATTTTCTAGTCTAGTATTAAGCAATTATAATACTGGCTGGTTTAATACCAAAAAGGCTTAATATATGTTAATTCTATTTATATGGCAGTGAATGCAAAAAAAATATTAAGTCATTGACACCGTTGTATGTGTGACATTGTCTAACTGTGATGGTTTCCATATTTTTGGTAGAGAAAAAAAGTAGAGTTGCTTCTTCGTCTATTTTTTTCATTTCTCTTATGCAAATCTTTATATCTAAACTTCACATAACGCATATAAGGAACTGTACGCATTTTACTACTAATATCAATTTGTCGCTATTCAAAGAAAATTATTAAGATTAGGAATTGAATAATATCACATTTTATTCCGACACCTTAGATAATTCCCTTGAATTATAACAAAATTAAGACTCTAGGAACGTTCAAATTGCTCTCCTTTAAAGTTGTGTTTTTGCATTCGTATCAATTTACACATCTCGTTGGCGATTTGTCGAAGATTTATTTATTTTAGACTTACAGTAATTTCTATTGTTCTTTTTGTTGCGTTGTTCCCCAAATGATTGATTAATTTTATTAGACTTAAAACTAGTAAGAAGGATTTAGTGATATTGTCTTTAACACGGAACTTCGTATCTGTTATCTGTGTAATAAAGATATTTATAGTTAAAAGTCCAAAACGCCTACAATTCTTTTTATAAAACAACATATATTGTCCCGCACACAGCAGGGTAGGCAGAAGGAACCTAGTGTTATGACACTCCTTTTCCCATTTTCCGCTGATTCTTGGAGGCATTGCGTGTCAAGTGGCGGAACTTAACGTCGCGCTTTGCCTCGATACTCGAGTGGGAATCGAACAGGCAACCAGTCGTTTACAGTCACACGTTTGTCCCAATGCACCACGACTGTCCTTTATGATATTTGATTTTTTATCAGCGTTACGCTTTATACCTTGCAGGGTAGTCAGAAAGAACGGAGCATCAAACGCTACAGTCCCTACATTTTGCCTCGTCCATTGTCATCAACCTGTAAATACACGCCCTTCCCACTCCTGGCAGTCCTTAGGCCTTTTACGTGATCCTCCAGTATCGTCGATACTGTGTTCTCGAAGGTCAACCTAGGTCTTCCTTTGCCTCTCTTAAATGATATTTAGGTATAATATGTTAATGTCAACGCCTGACAAAACGCGTTTTGTCTTTTTTTTTTTAGCTTCACGCTGTATCCCGCACACAGCAGGGTAGGCAGAGGGAACCTAGTGTTAAGACACTCCGTTCCCCACTTTCCGCCGAATTCAGAGGCTTTGCGTGTTAAGTGGCGGAACTTAACGCGATTTGTCGTAGGTTCGATTTCCATTCGTCGGAATGATTATATACAAATATCTTTCTCTCTACTTTCGTAAACCAACGCACCGCGTTGAGATACGCTGTTTCAAATTAGAGCGGAGAAACGAGAAGCTTTGTACTTAGATGTATTATTCTGAATTCTTTTAGGGTATATACATAGAGACAGTACTTACAGATACATAGAGACACTGCTTCTTATTAGTTAAATACAAAAAATATAAGAAAAACATAATAATCATTTATAAAATGGAATAATAAAAAAAGAAAAGAGTATTAACAATAAAATAAGAAAAAACATTTTCTCCCCTATATATAAATTAGATAAATAGAACATTATGAGCGCATGTGAACAGTGTGTTTACGTGTTACTTATCATACGCGAAATTTAGGCCAAAGTCTAATAAAAAGTACACGTGCTTACGGACAACACGCGCGTATGAATTGTTTCATCATAATGCGAATTGATCGACTTAGCAGCAGAATTCGAAGCGGACTTTGTACTGAGACGCGCTTCTTGGCGCTCTTATATTATATACATATTTGTTTGCATCACGTAACATCACTGTTTCTTTCATCTATACATATATTAAAAATGTAGTTTGCTGTCTGTATATGGAAGATATATGGAAAAAATTATAATAATTTTTCATGTATGTAATGATCCCTAAAAAATGATCTTTAATTTTCTTTTCTGTGCTTGTGCATGCTAGAAAAGGCTTGCCCGATATAATTGCAGTGTTACCTATTGTATTTTGCTAAACTGGTCTCTAAACATTAAGCGTTATTTTGTTTCAATCGACTGTCAAATAAAAAAGTTACAACAAGTATTACCTATATCCTTGTTTTTTCTGAAAATATATAATTTATGCCGAGGCTATCATAACGTAGTGTGACAGCTTGTATCTGTAAAGAAACGCGATTGGTTGAAACTATGTCATTCCTCCACTCTGGTAACAAGACAAATCGCGATATTTGATTCTGCCACTCTTAGAACGTCTCCATTTCGAGTGTGAAGTAAAGAACTGAGTGTAGCGAACACTAGCTTCTCATTGATTATTCTGTATGTCGATAAGAGCGAGTAGTTGAGAAGGAAAGTGTTCGAGAATAATTCCATAAGCTCATATTTTTATTCTAAGCAGAGTGAATTATTGTTTTTTATTGTCTTAGTTTTTTTTGTGAACACTATTTCTTGTATGAGTTGGTGCTCACAATGATCAACAGTCATTTTGAATATAAAATTGTATATATAGGACATTTTGATACCTAATTCTTAGGCTCACTGTATTTAAAAAATACATAAATCTTCATGTTATAGATATGCTATAAGCTTTTAACTTTTTTAAAGTATTTTTCATACACTACAGGACTTTATGAAAATATAGGACCACCAGATATATTATCGTTGTGTATAGATGTATGTAGGCATACGAGTATATCACGAGATCTACTAACATATATTTCCTTAACACTAGATAAACGATTCGTAACATTTTAACTTGTTATTTACTTGCTCTTTCATAAATAAAAGTAGGCGCCGCCATTACCCGCTATTGCCCGCTAACACGGCGAAACGGTAAACAAGCGTAATCTAAAAGATAATGTTGTATAAATTATAATTAGCGTAATTACAGATTCCGTAAATTGGCTCGTTTTGCCTATCCTATACACGAGGTGACCGCATGTCTCTAATCTATGTTACTATATATTCATTATTCGTAGTTTGTATGACATACCTACTGACCCTGAAATTACAAACACAATTACATAGAAGAAACGGTTATAAAATGAAATGAAATACTTTAAAACATTCTTGTAATATAATATGTAATATATAGATATCGAGACAAAAGCAAGAGTAACCGTAATCGTATACGTTAGTTTCTGGTTTAAGGGTGAAAATTGTAACAAGAAAATATATTCAGATTAGATCTAAATATTTACTACTGCTAGCATAAACACTAACATATTATGATGCTACTATATGCCTAATGTTTTGATACTGTAACTGACGTACCTACTGAGAAAGATAATTTGAAAAACAATTTGAAGGGGCGCTTGCAGCATTACGTGACATTATTTATTTTGACATCTTAAGTTGTTTTTCTGACTCTAAGCAGTTTCACGTTTTCTTCCACATGACAGGGTAGGAAAACCACTTTCCGCCCGCAATCAAGACATGATGGCATGATGAGTGACGGAAACCAATACTGTTCTTTCTCTTAGGTAGAAGAGAAAAAAAATAATAATAATTTAAATATAATCATTATACTGAGTGGGAGTCGAATCCCCAACACATCACGTTTACGTCGGACGCCGTCTCACTATGTCATGATGCTAGAAACGTATAAAAATTGAAATGCAGTGGCAATTGAAGCTACGGTTGCTCGCTCGGAAACCCTCCAAGACCTCCGTTAAAATTTTCATTTCCAAATATTTTTCTTTCCTTAGCAACAATTATAATGAAAACAACAATTAAACGTATATTTTATGCATTAAAAGATTATTGCAAATGTCGAAAACATTTCGTGGATTTCACGTGATAGTAACTTGCTAGTGATAATAATAATTACATACAAGAACACCTCACGCGCTAACCATGTGACGTTATCAACTTCCAGAACTGACCTGCGATAATATTTAAAAATAGCGATTAAAAAAAATATGTGCACTTTGTTTGTAGTACTTATATATATATTTAAATTAATGGTAACGTAGAAGAGGTGTGTCATATATAAAATTACCAGGGGTCCGCTCGCGGCTTAGCCGCGTGAACTGCACAACTGTATCGTTATATTGCAACTCTCGGGGGTGGATTTCTGAAAACTTTATGTATGTATTTATTTCAAAATTCATTACAATCGGTTAAATGGTTAAGATATTTCATACCAACTTTCATCACCTATTTCAACCCTTTAGGGGTTAATATTTTTTTAAAAAAGTAGCCTATGTTTGACCCCGTGTCATCAACTCTTTTCATTTCGAATTTCATTCAAATCCGTCCAGTAGATTAGCCGTGAAAGCGTGAGAGACAAACAGACAGACTTTCGCATTTATAATATAAGTATGGATTAAATCAATTTTATGCTGAATGCTAAATTTTTGTATGGCCTTAGAATTTGATTTAAGAATATTTCAGTCTGTATATAAATCTGTATGTAAATCATACTTTAAAATACTATAACATTTTATTTTAAAGTAGCAAGTCGAGGCCAAATTGATTTCTAACTGTGATCGTGAATGGTTGGGGACTCGCCTCATATTCAATGGAATGATCGTAATAACTTAATTATTTTCTTATCACCACCCTGGTGACAAAACGGAACGTGTAGTTGAGTTCCGCCATTTTACACGCAACGTTGTCATTCAGACGGAAAACGGGTATCGGAGTGTCTTGACACTAAGTTCTCTCTGCTTATCCTATTAAGCAAAAAGCGTGAATTTGAAAAAAAAATATACACGTTTAAAATTATACAAAATATGTCATACATTTAACTAATCAAAAGTCGTTTTTTATGGAGGTATTTTATTGGGCATTATAAAAAGTAATGCATGCTTTATTGACATTAAATTTATTAACTAAATAGCTTTTTATTGTTGGTTTCCTAATCATTACTTGCGCTAGCATTTACTATATACCTACTCACATTAAAAAATCTGAAACGCATTATTCATGTAAAACATATAATTAAGAGCCATAAAGCGAAATAATGACTCGTTATTTCCCATCAATCGTCTATTTGTATGCGTAGTATAAAACACACGGCGTGATAAAAGCAATATTTTCCATGGGAAAAATAGGAAATTGAGCATCAAAGTTTGCTTAAAATGAATGCCGAAATCTTTATCTTTAAGTTTCCACTACGGGGACAAATTTATCTACGTGGAAAAATGTACATCTACACTTATTTGCAAGTCTTACTGGTCAAAAGTGTGTTTCGTTCTAGTTTAACTCTTCCTGGGCTATTTGTAGTAGACCTCTGAAATTTGGCAGGGATATCCAGCACAGTGTCTTCTTTGAAGTTTTTTTGTGACAATTGTAATTGTAGTTTTTGAATAAATGGTAATTAAATGGCAAAAAGTGGGCATAGTCTTAGGCTGTGGAACATTAAATTAAGTGTTATGTTAGTATTAAGTGTTTGCTTTTCAAATTTTTTTAACATGTAATAACATTAAATATATACTTCGCTCATCTCTTCCCGCCATGCAGAGCAAAGAGGATTTGTTACAGAAAGAAATTTGTACATGTAAATTCGTTGAGCGTTTGATGGTATACACGATTAGATTTCACGTCTAATCGGAGGAATGTTCTCCGCTCTGGGAGGACAAAGCGCGGCATTGAGTTCCGTCACTCAACACGTAAGCTCTTAATTTCGGGCGGCAGTGGTGGAGGACGGAGTGTCTTAACTTAGGTTCACCCTGACTATCCCGCTATGCGGGAAGATGTAGGAAGAGGCTGAAAAAAGGAATTAAGCAAGAGTTAACCAAGTAGCCTAGTACCTACCTAACAAAGTGAAATCCGCGTAATTAGTGACCAATACATTGCTGGAATTGACTCTATACTAACTCTAACCCGTTCTAGGTGGATGTTTCCCCAATTAATACAAACATTAATCACTTGAAAGGAGTTAAAATATAAAGTATTAAGCATAATTAAGTAATTTAAATCATAGAAATTACAAAACCGCACGAGATTCTTAGATCACACATTCGTAAGTACATAATACACACATATCGTTACACAACACCGATTAATTACTGCACATATAAAAACTGCAAATCTATGTAAATGAACTCGGATGCGCAAAGGTCTCGTATTGAAGAGAGATAACGTTGATAACTTACACATACAAACCAGTGAACAGAACCATCTCGATTTAAAAGATCCTAAAACTAATAATTTCGTTTGTTTCTTTTATTATGCACAGTAGGAAATAAGATATCTATATCACATATACTATATATGTTTTAGTTTACTTAAGTTACTTAGTTAATACATTTTTCAGTGTTAAACTTAGTCAACTTGAGGTTTGATACATTAACTGTATTATTAAAAAGTGTTTCTGGTTTGAAGCTGCATATCTTTGTATCTATGCAAGGTGTTCATATAAAAGAAAAAAAAAACAACTTACCTGTTGTGAATAATTTGTAGTAGTTAAAATTAAATATATTAATGTGGAGAACGACAAAAAATGCGATCGAATTACTATAGTTTTATTCATCGACTTTTAAGCGAAAAGTCAATAAACAACAAAACAAAATTAGCATATGAATGAAGGATAAAAAATACACATTACATTAATTTGCTCTAAATTAAAAAGAAGGTTGTGTGGCTTATAATAACCTTTTTACATTTTTCTGAAAAGCATAATTCAATCTTTCTTTCTATACACAATTTAAATCTATGACTAATTAAATTATCGACTGAATGAATGGAAATTCCAATACTACTCTACTACTCTAGACTTGGCTTGGCTTAGCTGACTCGTAGCGTAATCTTTTCTCAAACAAAACTTAGCAGTTAATATAAACAAACAAACCTAACTTCTAGCTATCAGTCGGCGCTACGGTACAAGTAATCGAGTTTTCGATTACCCAATAGTTAAAGGATCGAGATCCGCGGTAAGCACCAGTTGGCACAATCGATAGGCGACTCCAATTTTTATATTCCACGTGAAATTCGCTAAATAAAAAAAGAATTTTGGACTTTATGGCGGTGCCGCAACGCATACGTAGAGGGGCCACAGGGCAAAGTTGGTCGGGTTCGCTCGTCTGGGCGACGTGACATAAAACGATATTTATTGTCGGGAAGTTCGCGAGTCAGGACATGCGAGAACGACATGAACCGAACCAACGATTTAACGAACAATTTCTATTCATGACAGTTTTATGTTGAGGATTTTGGTTTAAGTATCGTAGTATCGAATCCACTGGCATTTCATTAAAGCTATTATTATCCACTCAAAACGTAGCGATTCAACAATATTTCAAGAGTTCACTTTCATTTTAACTTTGTTATTGTAAATGTTATCTTTGTTATGCTTAAGTAAAAGCAGATGTTGTTTTATTATTATCAAACGAAGCTTATCAAAGCTTTTGTTTTAAATACCTATTATAAGTATTATATATTATAATATATGCATGTATATGTATGTATATCTATAGTAAACTATATTTATAATAACTTCTATATTGTATTAATACCTAGTAACTGTGCTCGCGACTTCTTTCGCTTATGTACCTATATGGAAATTATCAAGGGTTTTAGTAGTAGTGACTTTGTATCTCGATATTGTACAGACGAATAAGATATATGCGCTAGATACACATAAAGTTATTATGTGTACGCTTATAAAATTCAAAGTGAATTTTCCCACATACTTGTGCTTCATTTTCAGTACATGTACCTAAGTCGTTCCACAAAGTATAATGACGTTAGTGAAGTAACGTAAGGTCTAATTTATTTCAGTAACGCTCATAATCTTTACAAATTAATATTTTTATCTGTTTTAGCGTTATATTTATAAAATAATCGTCTTTTTACTTCCCGTCAAGGTAGTTATGATTTCATATCATGTGTTCAAAGATTGTATAAAATTTTTATATATTTATTTTGAAATTTTCTTATGTCACGTGAAAGAAAGTGTTCGTTATACTGAAAAACTTTCTCGGTTTTTACATTACGTGTTAGATTTTCGTTTTTTTTTATAGCAACAGAAAGTGCTCATTGTGATGATCAAGTTTTCTTGAGCAGTTTCATTAATTTGTCTCACAGATAAACATCAACTATTCGGCTTCAAAATAAATTATATACTGAATGTTGCCGTGGAGTAAACAATAAAAAGTTTGTTAGAAAAGTATTTTTAGTTTATATATTTCGTTGTTATACATATGTATAGAATTGACCTCCTTTACAGGTTTATTACATGCATAGATGTTATCAATTGTCAAAAGCTTATCTTCACCAGATTAGGCCAGTCGCACCTACAGTTATTGTTTTACTGATAAGATATTTTTTAATACATTAAAATTTATAATTGATACAATCAAGGCTTCATGGAGCATCACAGTCCAATTAATATCAAAAAGAAATATTAAATGTCTTGGGTCGCATAGTAGTTATCAGCTACTCTAGCACAGAACTTATAACAAGTTATTCGACGTTCCTTCAACGCACCGCACTATAGTTATAGGTACATTCGACAGCATTATGATACTACGAAATGTATTCCCTAATTTCTTTTCGCTGACTTCCTCATTTTCATAATTCGCCGTTTTATCATTTAATCGTAAATGATAAACCGTTTACTGCGACCCAGTTGGAAGTCGTCACGCAACAGGAACAAGTGAACAGTACGAATTTGGGCGAACTAATCCAAAGTTGGTCGGTTGATGCGGAATGTGAACAGTATTAATCTATGCAATTAGATACAATGGCTTTGATTCTACAAAGGCGATAAAACCAAAACAAACTTATAATGTAAACCTCTTGAGCTTCTTTTGTTTATGTTCACTGCATTTGTTTTTTTTTTTGGTGCTTATCGCAATGTGGATTAAGCTGAAAGTTTTAGGTTTATCAATTAAATTCTTCTTTCAATTATTTTTTTTACAACTACGGTAAAACCACAAAGCTTGCTTTTTTTTGGTTTGATACTAGCGGTTTAGCTTAATTTACTTTATTGGAATTCAAGTTTGTGTTTATTAAAGAGTTATTGAACACATATTTGAACAGCACATTTTTTTAGAACGGCTATTTTGAAAAATCCATAAAAATTACGTATCTTTGTGATTTTTTGTATTCTAATTTTATTTACAAGTAAAACATAATATTTATAACGCTAACGACACAATAATAAACAAAGATGGTAGTAGTTTCATTTATAATGTTAGATTTGGTTTAAAATTATCTTTTTCATAAATACGCATGTGTAGTAAGTGTACGAGATACACTATATTGTATTGGCGTTTTGAATTTCGACATCCATGTAGAACCTCCGAAGATTCACTTTAAGTGAGCTTTATATTGATATATAATAACTACATACCTTATATTTTCAACCCGTAATCTTAGCGCCTAAAATTTTGAACCTAAGGCTAGTTGGACAGCGTCTGATTTTAAACACTAATTCGATTTCCACTCGGGGTAATAATAAACATTATATTAATCAGTAAGTACTAATTAAAGGTCAGTGTTGCTATCATGAATTATACCGATGATTTAACACGTAAATCTTGTTTTATGATTATAAAAAGGCTTAATTTTTGAAGTTTTTATAAAGTTTTGCTTTCATACAGAAAAAGTGCACAACAAAAACTGTACCATAGAATGTAAAGTATTATCTATATAAAAGAATAAATTATGACAAACATATTGAGATATTTTATTCCTTTAAAAACATGTTTATAGTTTCAATCAATAATAGAGTTTATCTCTAAATTAAAAGATAACGGCTGTCAATGACCGCCAAAAATTTTTAAGTCAGACTACTTTGATTGATGAATTTCGATTTAAATGCCTACCCATTTATCCCATGAATTAAAAAGTGTCTTTACCCCGGAATTCACTTTCACTTAAGACATAACCGTAGTGAAAAATAAACATTTTTTTAACAAAATTTATACCTCCTTACTTACCTAAAGATTTGATATATTTATTCTGAATGTTTTGCTCTTAAATCTTATTTTTTTACTAATAAAACAGGACGAAGTGACAAGTATTTAGTAGTTATATCCAGCGTGTGTTTCCTGTGTTGAAATGTATATTTAAAAATAAACTGTTTAAATATAAAAATATTTTATTATATGTACGTCGTTGGATGCAACTGTTATTTGATTTCACGCTAAGGTTCCCTTTTAAAAATAAAAGTATCTATAAGGAACCTTTGCTAGAGGCGAAAAAAGGGGTCTTTGTGGCATAGTAACTGTATACGCGATATTAGTGGATTCAATTCTAACTCAGAGGATTGATTATTCTTAAATAATTTTCATTTTTCGCTCTGTTGACTAGATGCCTCAGATTTGTGCGGACAGTGGAGAACAGCCTATGTCCTACTATATGCGGGAAAAAGCATGATGCTGAAAGAAATAATGCAAAATGTATATTTTATGTCAGTTTATTACTTAGGCCTTAAGGCTCGTCAATCATCGGAGTTGTTTAAGACTTACTCCTACGAGACATGTGCCTTGGCGTCATTAGGGAATGAACCGTTACAGGAAGGAACAAAAGGAAAGGGCCAGAATGATTGACAATACTTAAATACATTCTAGGCTTCTCTAAGAAGCTTACAAAAGAAGCATGTGTAAATAGTTATCACACGTATCACGATATCAGTCATTGACCTCACACTTCGTAGCGTACGCGTTGACGTAAGTAACGCTAAGTTTCAACTTTTTGAATGTCATGAGTTTTTATCACAAATGAATGTGGATCAAACGGAAAATTAATTAAATCTTATACGCAATTAGTATAGATAATTAAACAACAACAGATTTCTACTAGACTAGCTACTTTAAATATTAATGTAAAAAAATAACGTTTGGTAGAGCTATAGCTGGCTACAGTATTGTTTTATAAATTTACTTCTTAACACTTATTTTATTACAAAAAGAAAACAATATTGAAAAAATGATCATTTTCATTTATAGGTACATAGGTTGTAGGTTTAGCAGGGGTAGAATAGTATAATATATTACTTAAGTTGAAAGTAACTAATCCAGACTTACATTATAAATGCCCAAGTTTGTCTGTTTGTCTGTCACGTTTTGACGGCTAATCTCTCGGTCCAACTTGGATGAAATTTAGAATGAAAGTAGTAAATAATCCAGGGTCAAATATTTTTTCAAAAACCTCTAATGAGTTGAAAAAGGGGATGAAAAATTATATGAAAAATCTCAAACGCTTGGCCGATTGTAATGAATTTTGGAATATATGTATATAGATCCAAGGTTAAACATAGACTAATTTAGTTTTCAAAAATCACCCTCGAAGATTGCAAAATCTGAACTTTCAATAAAGTCATTTATTTAATTAAAATATGACTAACAGTCACAATTATAGATTTTATCTATATCAATAGCGAGGTGCGTGGGCAATGCATATGCCACAAGGGGGATTCAGTCGACCGTAACGATAAGCCAAACAAAAATATGAAACTTTTAGCAGTATTACTACCCCTCGCTTACGCATAACACCTTGTTGTCGAATTAGGCTAGCGACAAGGTTTCTTTTCAGGTACAGATTTGTAATTTTCTAAGCATTTTATTTATAAAAATTACAAAATGACATAGCAATAACAAAGTCTTCTACAGATGTCGTATGTATGCAGTACATGTGAACATGCCAGTTTATATGTTTATTATATAGTGATGAGTGATGACTAACCTGAATATTGATTAAACTAATTGTTGCTATCATAATATTGTCAGGCATTCGAGTGATTTTGACACTGTTATTGGATAGTTAGATGCAAGTGCTAATGCTACGAGATTCGAAAATAGATATACGTAAGTAAATAAATAAGATAGTTATTTTAGTTCTGTAATAGGTAATATATTCTCAAACAAGAATAAGCATATGAAATAACTAAAATCACAGTTATTCGAATATTATCTAGTTAATTAATCGTGCTTTAATTATAATACAGCATTTTCTATTAATTACTTAAATAAAGTCAACACTAATCATTTTATTCGTACCTACTCTTATTAACATACAGAAAATGTATCAGTGTTTTCAAAACATCCTAAATAAGAATAGTTACAGTCATTATAGTTATAGTCATTATATTCCCAATAAATTGTTTGCTACCATCTTTATTCAATTTATAAATTAGCATCTTGTTTAGACGCTAGTGTGATTGCGTTGCTAGGATACCGAAGAATTGCATATCTATGGTGCTTTTGCTACTTTTTCTATAATTTTGTTTAAATATTTATGTTTTTTTGTTCTATTAATAACAATATTAACGACTTTAACAACATCCTTCCACAATATTGTACTATTTTTAAACTAATTAAGTGCCTATATAGAAAAAATAATCTAATATCATATTTTTATAAATTAGATACTATTACGTTCTTTGTATGTATTATATACACATTTATATATTCACGCATCTAGTAATGTTATTATTAGAAAGGGTTCATTCACCCTAGTATTGCAATTAGTGCAATGTGGGCGGTAATTAGATCTAGACCGATATCTAGACTGCCCTACCACCATGATACCACCCTACGGAAATGTACTCCGTTAGTTTGTGGTTTTAGCTCGGCATATTTTCATCGTTTTCTTGCAAAAAAAACAATTAAAACCTCTTTCTGACGTGACTTACTTTAGTATTCTTAGTTTTTTGTGCCACAGATTAGTCTGGAGATAAAAACACAATTTAAATTTCGATTTCTGCTATGGTTTCCGAGTTTAAGTACTATCGCCATTGTTATTTCGAAGTTAAACATAAAAGAAAAACTAGAAAGAAAGTAACTTTTGAGGTAATAGAAAAGTTTTGATTTTGTATGGAGGAAATTTGTACTTGGTATAATTTATTTTCAGTTGCCAGCAAGGGAAGGTTTGACTACGCCGAGGAGTGCTCGCGCTCCTATCGGTAGAAGGACCACGCTGCCTCATCAGCGTTTGAAGAAGGAAAACAAGGAGGTAATTGAAGAGATTTTCTTAACACTATTTCTCATTTCAGCAATTTTTCTCTTTTATCTACTCTAATTAAGTATGTATTTATTTACTTTTGATAAGTAATTCATATAGTTGATTTTTTAATCTTTGTTTCAATTGCTTTAGAAATCTCCTGAAACTCCACCAGAAATGGATTCCCCAGTTGGAAGTGTTAGCAGTGACTTGCGACGGCAAAACGAAGAGCTACGTGCACGGCTTGCTGGCGAGAGTGCTGATCATAAGCGTCGGCTAGATGCTTACCGCCGAGCTCAACAAGGACAGGCTGCTCTAGTATCTCGACTTCAGGCAAAGGTACTTATGATATTTTTTTAACATTAAGTTGATTAGGAAGAAAGTTTTCTAGAACTTACTATATCCAGGGGAAAAATGAACTTTGTTTAAAAACTTTAGTCCCTCTCCATCACTTTCTCTCTTATCTCCCATTATTACTTCTAATTGACTGTGGGATGTGCTTCTGACTTCTTTTTGTTTCGTTTCATTGGTTTAATACGGAAACGTTGTAGGCGCCATATTTATCCTAATGGCATCTGTCTATTTTATCGTCAGTCTTCCTCTTCTTCTGGACTTAGAAAGTATCAAATTCATTGTGCCCTTAATGGGATTATCTTTTACGTATATCTTCTGAAAGTACCATCTGATTAGGCTCGCTTATAGTTTGTCAGCTATATTTTAGTAACAATGAAAAATGAACAGAGTATTTGTGTGGTGGGTTTTTATGCCTTGACAAAACCCATATAATAAAAAATTACGACAGAGACTCATTCATCCCTAAAATTATATTTGAAGAAAGTTTTTGAACGCCCGTATTTATATGATAGGAACTGTCAAGCTTTTACTGTCAATTTTGACAGTTCAATTGGCTGTCATGTTTACATTTTTCGCATAAATTTGAACTTCAAATTTGAAAATAATTGTGGGCTTTGTATAAAATCCTAATAGCAGCAGTATTACATTTTATATTTAAATATTTATTGAATTAAATAAGGAAATTTCTTAAGGTAATCGTACTATTGAAATATTAGGTACTACAATACAAACAACGATGTGCCGAGCTAGAGAACCAAGTGCAAGAAACTACCCCTCGAAGCGAGGTTGGGTACAGACATCCAGTGAGCAAAAGCATCGCCCTCCCAGCCCCACCTGTGTCCACACCGTCTACATCTGACACACGCAGGGATGAACGGATTGCAGACCTGGAGACTGCGTTACGCAGACTTGACGAGGAAAAGCGCAAGTAAGAAAAATAGTCTTATAACATAACACAAAGCTTTCTTAAAGATTTGTGTTGTGTTATAAGACTATTTTTGGATATTATTTTATATTTTATTATATATTTAGACTTTTTAACTCTACTATAGAAACTTTATAATGAAATAATTACTCATGTTGTAATGCGAATTTGAAAATATAGTCAATGTAGTAATTACAATTTTGTTAATCTTTGAAACTTTGTTTATTTGAAATATTTTCAAAAAGTAAATATTAACTAATAAGAACTTGTTTTTACTAGGTGTGAAAAGCTTGTATCTCAAAACAATTTGCTAAGGGACCAGCTAGAAGAGTCTCACCAGCTTAATGAGGCTCTAACTAATGATCTACAGAAGCTAACAAATGATTGGGAGACATTAAGAGATGAAATGGCCATAAAAGAAGATGAGTGGAAGGATGAAGAACAGGTACATATCCATCAAATTTACTTGGAGTTTCTCATAGTTATGCTTTTGTGTGTTTTCCGAAATTCTTTTACTGCTGTATCTTTTTTTATTATTTCAGGCCTTCAATGACTATTACTCCAATGAACACAACCGTCTGCTCAATCTGTGGAGGGAAGTGATTTCTGTGAAGCGTTTCTTTGCAGAACTACAAACTAGTACTGAAAGAGATTTGTATAAAGTGAAAAATGACATTGACTCGGCAGCTAGAGATCTTGTGGGGACATTGAGTGGATATGCAATTAATGCTTATGCTTCACAGGGTATACCAAGCATAAAGGTGTGTGTTTATATAATAATAAGAAAAACTTAGGCCTGTCTTTTATCTATCATTTTTTTTGTGAAAATAAATTGTCTTACAAAGGCCCTTTTCATAGTATCCTAGTGTCCTGGTAAAATTTTTAAGTGAAATTAAATGAAATTAAACATAACTTAAAAATTAAGATCAAATTATCATCTAAATAAGTATAAAAGTAAATATTCTGGTATATTTTATTACTGTACATGGTGTTAAATTCTGGATTTACTGTTTACTGATATTTAATTTAAATTATACTATTTATTAATCCTCAATTTAGATATAGTGATTAATACATATCTCTTTTTTAATTTGTAGATTTAAAAAAAAGACAAAATAATTTTAAATAACCAAAACTAGTGGCACAAAACAATTATTTTATTTCACAGTCTGAACAACAACCTACAAACACTGTACTAACATCAACAATAGAGACCCTGAGATCAGAGCTGCACTCCACCACCTCTCAACGTGACTCTGCTATAGCTGAGTTACGAGAGAGAGATGCTCGTATACAGCGCTTACTGGGAGAGCTGCAAGGATTGGTATATATGTTGCTACATTCTTTTTATTGTATCCCACACACAGCAAGGTAGGCAGAGGGAACCTAGTGTTAAGACACTCTGTTCCCCACACACCGCCGAATTTGGAAGAATTGCGTGTTATGTGGCGGTACTTAACGCCGCGCTTTGCCTCCACACCAGAACGAAGAAAATGGAAATATAAAGATTTCCACTCCTCGAGTGGGAATCAAACCCGCAATCAGCCATTTACAGTCTCACGCTTGTGCCACTGTGCCACGATTGGCGCCTGCTACATTCTTTGAAGCAGAGTGTTTTGAAAAATTCTAAACGTTTGCAATTTTCTCTTTCACTGAAACGAAATGATAAAGGAAATGATTCAGTATATGCAATACTCTTCGATACAGATACAACCAGTATTCTTCGGACTAATCAATTTAAATTTCAGTAGCTAAACTAACAGTATTACTAACTTAATCTATTCCAGGAGGAGTTAATCGAATTAAATTTGATTGACAAGACTAACAATACCTTTTAAACATTTTGAAAGTGTTATTCCACACTTAGGAAAATTGAAAAAGACATATAAAGAAAACGTATAAAAATTTGAACACAGCGGGATTCGAACCCGCGCCTTCTGGATACCGTCCAGGCGCTCTCACCACTGAGCCATGCGTTCTACTACCAGCTGCGTCGTTATTTTTGTTGTTAGCATCTAACTGTACCCCTTCCAGGAGGAGCGCTGCGAGTGCCTGGAGTCGCAGTGCTTGGAGGCGGGCGTGACGCGCGCCGCGCTGGAGGAGGTGGCGCGCGCGCTCATACACGACTCGGAGGAGCTCAGCCACGCGCAACACATGCACTCGCACATTGCTGAACGCAGGTCGGATTGGCTTATGTGTTATGTTTTTAAAAATTCACCTTTATCTTATCTCTTACTATTATATTGTAGGTTACTTTGTGTATTATATTTTTTGAAAATTCTCCGTTCTAGTTTATTTTAGTTTTAGAATCTAGTCTTAAGACACTCCGTTTTGTATTTTATGAATGAATTTGAGATATTGCGATCTGATCAGCGGATTTTAATGTCGCTTTTGTACTTACCAAAGTGAGGAAATATATATATGATCTTTTTCATTATTTAAATCATTATAATGACAATCGATAGGAAAATTATTAAAGAGATGCTTTAGTTTTACTATTTTTTCTTGCATGTAGACAAGCAAAACAAGTGTTAAGACACTCTGTAATCCACTTTCTACTCGAATCTAAGTCAGTGTGTTGAGTGGCACAAATCAATACGCTTCGTTTTGGTAATAATTTGATAGTTTTACCATTTTCCCGGGTGAGAATCGAACCTACAACTAGTCGCGTATCCAACCAGACGCTGTTCCACAGCACTAACATGGCCTCATACACAAAAAAATGTTAATATCAAAAAGTACATCTAAAAACTTCAATAATGTTTCTTTTGTTTGTTAGTACTATATTTAAAAACGTTAATAATATATTTTTTATATTTTATGTATCAGTTCCCCTAAGCGTGGTCAGCACGCGGGCAATGCGACTGCGTTCGCGGAGAGTACAATATCGGCGGTGCAGGCCGCTCTGCACAAGTACCAGATACAAATACACGAACTGCAGGTTATTAGCATATTTGTAGTTTAATTGTAATTTAATTTGCAGGTTTTTTCCACTAAGGGGGGTACTAAGGGACCTAGTGTCAAGACATTCCGTTCTTTTTGCCGCGTGAATTTGAAATATCACGTGTTAAGTGACTGAAGCTACGCCACGTCATGTTAGGTATTAGGGCGAAGAAATTAAAATTCAAATATTCGGAGTAATGATTCGTCGAGTGAGAATGGAACACACAACCATCGCGCTAAAGCTAGACGTTGTCCTTTTGCGTCACGACGGCCTCCAAATATTATGTAGTTTTTTTTTTTAAATAAAATAAATAAATAGCTTCACGCTATATCCCGCACACAGCAGGGTAGGCAGAGGGAACCTAGTGTTAAGACACTCCGTTCCCCACTTTCCGCCGAATTCGGAGGCATTACGTGTTAAGTGGCGGAACTTAACGCTGCGTTTTACCTCGACATCAGAGCGAAGAAAATGGAAATATTAAATATTTCCACTCCTCGAGTGGGAAACGAAGCCACAACCAGTCGTGCTTGCTTGTGCCACTAGGCCACAACTAGCCACTGCAACTGCATATATTTTATATTAAATTCATACTTCTTGTGTTGTCATACTTTTCATATTAAATTAAAATACGTAAGATTAAAATTGAGAAAAAGTATAAAATTAAATAATTGAATCACACTTTTGAATATTTAAATAGTACATTTATTTTTAAGTTTTAAAACAAAAGTTTATTACATGCATAATAACATTACGTCCAAGTGTTTATTGAAAAATAAAATGAAGTGATGATGTATTTTTAAAATGATTTATTATTAGTATTTTTAGTAAATAATATAATATGAAAATTATAGGTGAAGCTTCAAAACTCTAGAGAACAATTGGTGACAAGTCGCAAGCACTGTGAGGCAGCCGATGCGACTGTAGCCTCGTTGGAGGGCAAAGTGCAAGATTTGCAGGGTAATAAATATAAATATGTTGTATTCCTAAATTAAATTAGTTAAAATTGTCAAGGCATGTTATTGATCAATGAAAATATGTTAAATATGTGAAACTTAAAATTAAAATCTATTTTGTAATATTATTTTTTATTTCTTAGTATATCGGGAATATATATTTTCCTTATTATGTATTTTTACTTAATATTTTTAAAGTGCAATTTATTATTTTCTAACTTTCTATATGACTTTTGTACCGGTTTAGATCGGTAGAACGTTGGAGCGTTCTCCATACAACGTCTAACGCCTAAAACCTTAACTGGCACAAGTGACTCGCCGTAAGTAAAGAACTAAAATAAAGTATTTTTTTTATATTTTTTTCATTTCAGGTAAATTAGATCAATCAAATGCAGATCTAAACCAACTGTTGCAAGAGAAAGACTCTATGCAGAAAACTCTAGAAGCATTGAGAATGGATAAGAACAATTTGGAAAGAAACAGAGTTGAGATCAATGCTATGGTAAGATTGTTATTTAATTTTTTTTTATAGCTTCACGCTGTATCCCGCACACAGCAGGGTAGGCAGACGGAAACTAGTATTAAGACACTCCGTACCCCACTTTCCGCCGGATTCGGAGGCATTACGTTAAGTGGCGGAACATAAAGCCGCGCTTTACATCGACACCGGAGCGAAGAAAATGGTAATATTAAATATTTCCAACCCTCGAGTGGGAATCGAACCCACAACCAGTCGTTTACAGTCACACGCTTGTGCCACTGCGCCACGACTGGCCCAAATTAATAACATTTAATTTATTTAAATAACATAGGCTACGACTCTTCTCTCATGTAGCATACTAGTTAGGGAGAACCCAGCGTCAAAACACTCCTTTCTCCACTATTCACCTAAAATCAAAACATTGCGTTTTGAGTGACAGAACTCAACACTGATCTTTGTCATGCATCTAGAGATATAAGAAATGCATATAAATTAAATATTCCTAGACCAGAAATCGAATCTACAACCGTCGTGTATATAGTCTGGCTTTGTCACTCTTTACCACAATGGGCTCGTCAATTACTGTGATTTAAAAAACATATATTTTTTAGCTCTGTGCATATTATTACTTTTTTTTTTATTTTATTTTTAAAAATAATGTATGAGTTTTCCTTGGGTCCATCAATAAATGATTTTTATAAGAATATTTGAAGAAGCCATTAGATATTGTATAACATTTTGAGCAGAGCAGAGCTTGAACTCGTGCTTCTTGGAAACTGTCCAAACACTCAGATCGCTTAAGTTTTCGTTGTTATCTTTGCAGAGATACCATATATATATTTGAGTCCCTTGCTAAGCGGACAAGAACGTAGGAAAAGTATTTTAAACGTGTTCCTTTTTTAGGTGGAATCATTAACATCGGACTATGAAAAGCTACAAAAAGTCAATACGCGTCTAGAAAAGAACATAGAAGCTTTAGAAGGAGAGAAGAGGGCGTTGAACTCTGAAGTGGACCATTTGAAACATGAAGCTGCTAATAGAGAATCTGTATTGAGGTATTGTTAATTTTTTGTTATTTTTTCACGTTTATTCCCGCATTATAGGAAAGTTGGACAGAATACCCAGTAAAAAGACATTTCATGTACTACTTTTATTAGGAAATCTGGACATTGCGTGTTGAGTGGCGGAAATGAAAATAATTTGAATATTGAACATAAAGAGACATTTAGAAAACGTGTAAAAATTTGAAAGCAGCGGGATTTGACCCCGCGCCTCCTGGAAACCGTCCAGGCGCCCTGACCGCTAAGCCATGCGTTCTACTATCAGCTGCGTCGATATTATTATTAATAAATATTATAAATTTATATACGTTTTCTAAATGTCTTTCCTAATTTTCTAAGTGTGTGAATATCACTTTAAAAATGTTAAAAAGTAATATAATGAATTTCATTTAAAATAAAGTAATTTTATTTAATCACTCCCCCTAAAGAATATTGAACCCACAACTCAATCCGTTTACAGTTAGAACCTATTTCACCTCGCAACGGCGGCCTACTAAGATTAAAATAAAATTAACACTATCTTATTATATAAATTTTTTTTTTAGCTTCACGCTGTATCCCGCACACAGCAGTGTAGGCAGAGGGAACCTAGTGTAAAGACACTCTGTTCCCCACTTTCTGCCGAATTCGGAGGTAGTGCGTGTTAAGTGGCGGAACTTAAAGCTGCGCTTTGCCTCTATGCCAGACCGAAGACAATGGAAATAATAAATATTTCACTCCTCAAGTGGGAATCGAACCCACAACCAGTGGTTTACAGTCACACGTTTGTGCCACTGCGCCACGACTGGTGCCATTATTGTATAATGCATTGTTAATAAATCAAATTATAATGTTTTTATTTGTATTTAGGGCTGAAGAAGAACGCTCATCTCGTTTACGATCGGAGTTAGTAACTATTAGAGAAGAATTAAACAAGACAGCGCTAACTCGAGATTTATTGGACCAGCAGAAGTTGGAGGCAGATGCTTTGTTGAGCCAAATGGAGAAGAATAGAAGTAAGTATTATATATACTAATCATAACGTCAGGTAACTTTTGAAAAAAATCTAAAGCTGCTTAATTTTTTTTTAAAGTCAAAATAATACAAAAAATAAAAAATAAAACTAATTGCGATCGTTGTCAGCCAATCTTTCTTAGGTAATAGATTATTTTTAATAAATTTTCTTAATATTAAAACATTCCGTTCTTCACTTTACACCGAATTCTGGGGGCATTATGTGTTAAGTGTCAGAACTCAACGTCGGGCTTTGCCTCGACAGAAAACCGAAGAAAATAAAATATTAAATATTTCAATTCATCGAGTGGGAATTGAACCCACAACCAGTCGCGTTTAGTCCCACTTTGTGGCTGCCCCTGCGCTACGACTGGCCTCTTCTTTTCCCTAGTAGGACCAAGTAAGGGATTGGGTTCCGCAACCTTTGGTTGTCATTGTCTTTGTGTATAATTAGACATGAGAGATGCATGCCTACAATAAAAAATTAATTTTGACGTCATACTTTTTCGTTTCCATAAAAGTTTACTTACATTACTAACGCGACATTTCTATATCTAATAATATAAAAAAAATCGAGTTTATTAATTGTAAGTACCTATGCTTATATACTGACTCGCGCTTAGCCGATTTTAAGGTGGCAGTGACACAAAGCTTTTTTTGAGAGCTGGATCCACCTCTGGAGATTGGGAAAGTTAAAAAGACAACATTATATATTACATATAATTTATTTGACACTAATGAAATTTTAATAATAAAATTTCAGGTGATTTAGAAATCGAATTGGAAAGAACTCTGCTGGAACGCGGCGACCTGCAAGACCTCGTCGATAAGCTGCAGTCGCTTGTACGCAACCTCGAGGCTGATAAGAAGAAGCTGTCTGAAGATGTTAAACATGTTGGTTTTATAATCTTTTGTTTTTTAGCATATCATGGCTTTATAGATTTTGGTTGACTTTATGAAAAAAAATTAAGACTTAAATTAAATTTTTTGTTGTATGAATCTTTTTTGGAATTGTCATATTTTAATATTATGTAGTTGGAAATAAAGAGGAAAAGCATAATAAGTATTTTATTATATTTTTTTTATTTACGATGCTTTGGTGTGCAAGTTGTAATAATATTTTAAAAGCTAATCTTATGTGCTTATACTCATTTTGAAAATAGGCGTATATAAACCTATCCCTTTGACTATAAATGACAACAGCAGTTTTAATTACAATAATTAATTTAATCTTTACAAATTCTACTTTTAGTAGAGAAGAAAGTTCTTTTTAAAATTAGTATAAGTAATAATTGAAAACTACATTTTATTTTTTAGTTGGAAGATGAGAAATCATCCCTCTCAAACCAATCGTCAGAACAACAAGGGGACTTGAACTCCCTTCGCAAAGAACTACTAGCCGCTGAACAAAATCGTATGGAGCTGGAGGCGGATAAGTCGTCTTTGTATGAGAAAATTAAGTTCTTGGAAGGGGACAGGGAAAAAGTCGAGATGGAGTTACGGCAGGTTGTCAGGTAAAATGGATTTTGGTTTGTTATGATTTACTTTGGTAATATTTTTTTAAATATACATAAGTGTTTTCTTTGTTTAATCTGATCAAATTGTATTACTTTTTATTCCTTTTTATGTGAAACATTTGAATATTCTTGCCTTTTCAATATGTGTTTTTTTTCTTTAATAGGTTGAATGGACGGCGTTTTATACTGTCACATAAAACATTTGTCAATAATGACTAACTAATAATAATGTTTATCTTTATATATTTGGTTATATACATAGTGGTGGTACCGTGGGAAAATGTCTATATTTTAACCAAGTCGATTTCTTATTTATAAAGTTAAAATGTTGAGTTTTTACTTGTTCGTCGCCATTTAATTTGTGATGATTTTAAAAATAAAGGAATAATAAAGTATTTATAATACGACGTTTTTTTCGCTTATTCTGTTAAATGTGAAAATATGTATAATTTCATACTTTCTTTGTGAAGGGAGCGCGGTGAGCTAAGCTCCCAACTAACAGCGATGGCTCGCAAGAAAGATGCCCTCAATGAAGAGATTATCCGTCTGCAACAGAGACTGGAACAAGCCAATGAGACTATTGGCAGGCTCAATAGGAACCTGGACGACCAGGTCAAAGACTGTGAAGAAAAACAGGTGCGATTTGGCAATATCTAAGTATTTAGAATCAGAAGTATTTTATACTTAATGCTTAAGAATTTTTTTATTGTTCATATCTATTCGGTAGCTTATATGTTTATACACAAATTGAGTAAGTGATATTATATTCGGGTTTTATTTATAGTGCATTTTGTTAAAAATATTTGAGATCAAGCTTAAATTTTATTTTTGGAATATCGCGTATTAAATAGAATAATATAATTGTCAAAGCCATTTTGGCGCAGTGAGACAATGTCTATACTATTTTGGTTATGAATTTCATTCCCACTAAGACAAATGGATGTATTAAATAATTTATATTTTTCTCCCTTATAAAAAAATAAATTCCTTCACTCAAGATACAATATCAGATTTGTCACTCAACACTAGGTTTTCTCTGAATACTTCTAATACGCTATACGGGAAACAGTGTGCAATATATTCATTTATCATTTTAAACAATTCTTTAAACAAATATTATCTTTTAAACAATGCAATCCACAGATTCTAATAGACAGCCTGGACAAAGACAAGCAACACCTACAAGAACAGCTAGCCGGTCTCCGTTCAGAGAAGGACGCTCTAGAAGCGGTCCTCTTCGACACCGCCAACATGTTGGAGGACGCGGAGAGTAGGAGAAGTAAGCTGGAGCAGGACCTCCAGGAGACTTTAGTGCAGCAGGAAAGTTATAAAGGTGGGTTTTACTTACGTAGATGTTTTTAGATTACGGGGTAGTTTGAGAGAACCTACTGTTAGTTAGTAAGACACTGTTTTTTTCTGTTTTAAATTTTCGCTCAAAAGCGAGACACTGTGATCTGAGTAGAGAAACTCGATGCCACGTTTTGTCTTATCAGAGGAAATGAAAATAATTTAATTATTCCCCCTGTAGGAATCGAATCCAAAATGAGTCGGGTTTACAATGAAACGCTGTCCCACTGCGCCTCGATGGACCTAAATGGGTAGTGTGATTGGAAAAAAAGTTTCTAATTTTTAAGGTTGCAATCCCTTACTTAAATAATGCCCATACTAATATTTAGATGTATAAGCTTATAATTTATTATTTTTAGGTCAAATAAGCCGTCTATCGAAAGATCTAGACAACACCGAGAAGAAGCTCCGAGAGACAAGAAATAGTATGTCTCAACAGTCTGGTAAGAAGGAGGCGGAGTATCAGCAAGTTATTACTAATCTCAATCGCACTACCACTGAGAATATTACTAAACTTAAGGAGGAAAAGGTATGCATGCGACATTTAAAATTAAATATGTGAATAAAAAAATATAGTACATGACAATAGTTTTGAGTTCTTAATAAACTTAAATATACTATTATTGAATATATGAATTAAGCACAACATTTCATATTTACCTTTGTGACTAAATGATAGCACAATTGTAGTGAATCTTATAATTTTATTTAGGCAAATTGTAGTGGATCTTATAATTTATACGTTTTTTTTTCACGCAGCCGGCTTCGCCCGTGCTCAATCTTCTAGCTTAATAATCACGTGATTGCCCTACAATTGTTCAATTCATGTTTCATTTCAGTTCATTCAATCCTCAATTCATGTTCATTTTCAACCCACTATGACGTGCGGCGTCGCAGCATTTACTGTGTATGGAGCGCGGCGCGCGGCTTCTTACTTGTGTTATAATATCAGTTTCACATTTTGTAATGACTCCGTAATTCTTTTTTTTTGCCCTGTAAGCTTTATGCTATCATAATCATACAAAATTTTCATCCCCCATCCTTACCCCTTTAGGATATTTTTTTACATATTGTCGTATTTATTTATATATCTAATAAAGAGATAACAAAATAAATTTCAAGCTTAAAAATGACATAATTATCGTACAAAACTTTCATTCTTTATTTCAATCCTTTAGTGTCCGTTTTGTGTTTTGTCCGTTGTGTCTTTTCTGAGTCTCAGAGATATTTTACTATATCTGTACTATACAGATAAAGCAAATTTTGTTATTTTCACTGCTTTTTTATATAGCTGCGCTAAATTTCATACTTTTCTGTCGGCATATTATTTTTTTAATATCGTTCAAACTTTTCCTTTTCGATATAAAATATATAATATATATTACAGGAACTACTCCGCCAATCGCTAGAACAAAAACTAAGCCAAACGGTCGCATCGCTGACGAGCGAGAGGGAAGCATGCGAGGCGAGCGCGAGAGAGAGGGAGAAGAAGCTACTGGCGGCGCGCGACCACCTCATGCTGCAGCACGACGAGGCCATGCTGCGTGCTGAGAACGACAAGCAGCAGGCTTTATTGATGGGTGGGTCATTTATGCGAATAAATAAACCTGGAGTGCCTGATTGTAATATTAAAACAACCGCTTTTTAATAAACGCATATGTATGTATACATATACACACAATACATATACAATTTTTTTTTTATAATTTTTGTCTCTCTATCGGTCTGCTCCTGTTAATCTCTGGAATGCCTGAGCTGGTTTTGTCAGGACTTTCACTTCTAAATATATTTTTTAATTTTACACGGAGTAAGGCGCAAGCACGGCTAGTTATTTATTTGTTTCTTTTATATACGTATAATAACTGTCTCGTTATAATCATGATCGGTCATGTGTTTTTCTACTTGATGCAATGATTATGGTATCACTGTGGTGCATAAGATAATGCTCGGCGATCAATAGGGTTGAAATAGGTGATGAAAGTTTATATGAAAAAACTAAACCGCTTGACCGATTGTAATGAATTTTGGAATAAATATAGTTGATAATCGAAGGTCAAACATACTTATTTATACTTTATTTTTTTAAAAATCCACCCCTGAGGGTTGCGACATAACGAAACAAATAGGCAGTCCACGCAGCGAAGCCGCGAGCGGGCCGCTATATAAATATATTTGTCCTTTCAATTAGATGAACTGAGAAGATAATTTGTAGTTGATTATATTTTGTAACTTTTTGTGTTTATATTTTGTAAAAAAATCTACTTAAATATAATAATTAGATGGCAGATAGCAAAAAAATCGAAAAATTCTTAGAAGTATGTATTTTATACATAAGAGTGTATATAAAAGAAAAACGAATATAACTTATTGCATTGTTCAATATTTTCATGATCTTCATATATTTTGTGAAAAAAAAACCATATCAATCACACCTATTTTGTTGGATAATCATGTGCCATGATTAAACAACACTATATTTGCACAACTTTCAACAAAAAAACTAATCCCTACTTCCAGCTCACCAAGAACACCAAGCGTTACTAGAACGTCTAGAAGAAGCGAAGCGTATCCTCTGTTGTGAGCAGAACAAGCTGGAACGTGTTAAGAGAGATGGTCAAGCGCGAGCTGATCAAGACAGGAACTTCATTAACCAGCTCAAAGATGATTTGGCCGCTATGAAGACTAGGCTGGAGGAAGCCAAGTGAGTAGCTTTTGTTAGTTAATAATTTATAATTTATTTTGCTCTTACAAAAGAAATATATTTTATTGGACTTTTCGTTATCAATAAGTATTTTGTTATAAAACATAATGTTCGTCGCTTTGTATGTTTAATGATGGAGCTTATGTTAGGCTCTTTTATTTAGTTATTTAATTAAAAGTAAATATATAATATTTTTTCGAATGGTGATAGAACGTCATTCTTTCTTACTTTTAGATACAATAATATAATTAAAAGTTTAATTACTTTTTTAAACATATAAAGTACTGTAAATAACTTCTGTATTAAATAAAAACGTATTTAGATTTTTTTTATATAGAAAGTATAGCAAAGCGCTTGGACAGTTTTGAAGAAGAGTGGGTTCGAGTCCGGTTAAGTTTAATTTTTTCTGAACATTTTTATTGATATCTTGAGTAAATAACACGTTGAAAACTATTACTGAACTTTTCGTACATTTTTAAAATATTCATATACATACAATTATTTGTTTATCCTACAAAGGGCAACAGCAGAAGACGATTGCGTCAGATTCGAGAATCGTATAAAAGAACTTCATTTAGAAAAAGAAGCCGTCAATCGCGAGTGTCAGGAGACGCGCGCGCAGCTCTCTCTAGCGGAGGACAAGTACGACGCGGCGTACGCGCAGCTGCAAGACACTATACGCAAGTTAAAGGATTGTAAGTGGATATGTACTTAGAGATTATAATTTTTTAATTATTACTTAATTTTGAATACTATATTTTAAAGCTCATTAAAAGCAAAAAAGAATACAAAAATAAATTATAAGCAAAATAACATGCATGATATAAATATATACTTTTATATTAATTTTGAAATTTTGTCTATATTTTTTGTGTTAAAATCTTGTCTGAAATATGTTTTTTCTCTTTTTTGGTGGCACATGCGCTGAATTTATTATAGTAAAATCATTATTTTTATTGTAAAATTATATGGGGTGTTGTTTAATTTCTTCTTAACTTATATAAAAAAATATAACAATGTATATTCGTTCAGTTGTCATGCTTATGTTGATTTACTTAGTCCATACTTAATATTTTCTTTTTCATATTTTTATTAGTTTCAACTTTTATACATCTACTTTTCAATGTAAGAAAATCTTTACACATTATTTTGATCCAGTTTTTGTTATCAAATTTGTCTAAAAATTTACTTTCCTATATATTTAAATACTTGCTCCAATTCGATGATAATACAATATTTTTATAACACACACCTCACAAAACAATCAAGAAAACGAGAAAATACAATTACTCTCATATTTTAAACCAACCTAACAATAATCTTACACATTCCAGTGGAAAACGAAACAGAAAGTCTCCGCAAAGAGCTAACAGACGTGCGCCGGCAGCTGTCCAACGCGTCAGCGGAGAGGGACAAGTACCACGCGGCGTGCCGCGACCTCCGCGACCACGTGAAGCGCGCGGAGCACGAGCGGCGCGAGGCGGCGCGCGCCCGGGACGAGGCGTATCATAAGATTGCTGGTTTGTAAGGGGTTGAGGGGGTTTTTGATTGGGGTTCGAATTGTTGTTGTTATTATTATTCCTTGTGGCCAGTCGTGGCCCAGTGGCACAAGCGTGTGACTGTAAACGACTGGTTGTGGGTTCGATTCCCACTCGAGGAGTGGAAATTATATTTCCATTTTCTTCGCTCTGGTGTCGAGGTAAAGCGCGGCTTTAAGTTCCGCCACTTAACACGCAAGCCTCCGAATACGGCGGAAAGTGGGGAACGGAGTGTGTTAACACTAGGTTCCCTCTGCCTACCCTGCTCTGCGGGGGATACAGCGTGAAGCTAAAAAAACATAATACTATTCCTATAGACGTAAAAAAGTACATTAAATAAAATATATTGAAAAGTAATGTGTTCGCATTCTAAAGTGTAAAAGACAGGCCACTCAATGTGAATGCTGCTAATATGAAGTACTATACCATTCGAAGAAAACCAGCGCTACTTTTTATTGAGTATCTAACAAAAACCCGCCTGCGTACGAAAGTAAATGGTTTTTACGCTGAAGATTGACTGAAAAATTATGCTTCATCATCAGCAATGTACTAATGCTTAATATGAGCTCTTATACTTTTGAGATTATCGTAACATCAACACGTGAAATATATAAAATTGTTGTAAAAATGTTAATATTTACTAAAACATAAAAAAACACTCTAAATTAGAAAAATAAAGAAACAAGAAGAAAAAAGATATTTAAATTCCTAATACATATAATTTTCATTCCCAGGTTTAGAAGAACACCGTACTTCTCTGGAGCTCGAGCTCTCCCGCATACAAACGTTGCTAAAGGAAAGCGAAAGCGGCGGCGAGCATACAGAGCGCGCGCTACGAGCTACTGAAGCCCAGCTCAAACGGGAACGGGCTGCTCTGGAACAGGCACAGCATGATATAAAGGAGTTGCAGTCTAGGTAAGTAGTGAAGAATTTATGAATCAGAATAAATTTAGTAGCCAGTCGTGGCCCAGTGGCACAAAGGTGTGACTGTAAACGACTGGTTGTGGGTTCGATTCCCACTCGAGGAGTGGAAATATTTATATTTCCATTTTCTTCGTTCTGGTGTCGAGGTAAAGCGCGGCGTTAAGTTCCGCCACTTAACACGCAATGCCTCCGAATTCGGCGGAAAGTGGGCAACGGAGCGTCTTAACACTAGGTTCCCTCTGCCTAGCCTACTGTGTGTGGGAAACAGCGTGAAGCTATAAAAAAATAGATTTTATATGTTATTTATGGTATGTTAATGTGTTAGTTAACGATTAATTTGTTTTTTCTTTCTTTTCTTATAGTGGGGTGGTCCAAGAGAATTTAGTGTATAGAGATTTGGTCACTTTTCTGCTTTAAATTGAGTATTGTGTGTCGAGTCGTGGAATTAAATATCGTGCCTGGTGATAGGTATCACAGTAGAGAAATGAAAATGAAATATAATCATTTTCCCAAGTGGGTATCGAACTCACAACCAACCAGTCAGATGCTGGCACAATGATGGTTTCTACAAACTACATTTTGTATTATATGTGGAGTTGTTATATTATGTTTTTTATTTTTTCTCCTATTTTGTACATATTAATACATTTGATTTGATTGGTCTGTAACGATATTTTATGATATAAATTAATTAAAAAGCGTATAAATTTTGTACAATTAGGTAAACTAGGAATATTAATAAAGTATTTGATCTACTTATTTGATGATATATTGTTGCTTTATAGTCTAAACTTGTTAATAATGAATTCTCTCTGATTACCTCTGTTATATGGGAAAAAAACATGAAGCTATTAAAATACAATAATAAACGATACTAAAATTTTCTCTAAATAATGTAGATTACAAAACGAAAGCGAAGAACGTGAGCGTACAGCCAACGAGGCGTCCACGGCGCGTCGTCACGGCGCCGAGCTGGAGGCCATGCTGGGCGCCGCGCGCGCCGACCTCGCCGCCGCCAGGGAGAGGGGCGCGGAGCTGGAGGAGGCGTGCCGGGCTAGGGATCAGGTATGAGGCTAATTTTAGGTTCCCCACTTTCCTTTTTAGCCAAGTCAAGGAGGCCTGCTGGGTTAGGGAACAGGTATATTAGTCCTTTTCTTTAGGTTCCCTATTTTCCACTGAGCTTGAGGAGGCCTACTTAATGAAGGATTAGGTATTGTGTCCTTTTTGTTTATTTTTTTTAACTTCCACAATTGCCACTGAGCTGGAGGAGGCCTGCCAGGCTGGTTGTTTTATTTTAATGTATACTGGAGATCTAGTTTGCTCCGTTTTTTCACTCGCCCGCGTTTCAATTAAATGACAAACTTTGCTTAAGACCATATTTATTTCTCTTTTTTTTTTAGCTTCACGCTGTATCCCGCACACAGCAGGGTAGGCTGAGGGAACCTAGTATTAAGATAATCCATTCCCCACTTTCCACCGAATTAGGAGGCATTGCGTGTTAAGTGGCGGAACTTAACGCCGCGCTTTACCTTGACACCAGAGCGAAATGGAAATATTAAATGTTTCCACTCCTCGAGTGGGAATCGAACCCAGAACCAGTCGTTGAACATAATTTTAAATATTTTATTTATATGTCGATTGAAATAAAAAAACAGTAAATGTTAAGGAATGTTTACTAAAATAAGATTGTGAAATGCGTTTAAATAAATAAAACGGTAAGTTTCTGAAATTAGCATACAAAAAGAAAAAAAAAGAAATTTTAAATTTATTAAAAATACTGGGTTCTATTTCTGCTTACACTATTTAAATTATTCAATAAGAACTTTCTCACATTTAAATAAAATCAATGCTGCTGAACTCTACTAAATTATTAAGTACTAGCTGTTACCCGTGACTTTGTCCGCGTGAACCTAAAAGTGAAAATGGTTAGAGTCAGATAGATCTCCCAATTGCGTTATTCGAAAAAACCGTATCTGTGCCTTTCAAATTTGAGGGTTGCCCTCGATTTCTCCAGGATTCCATCATCAGATCCTGATCTCCTTACTATGGGACCAATTGTAACATATACTCTCTCGAACAAAAAAAGAATTTTGAAAATCGGTCCACCCATCTTCAAGAAATCGAGGAACACATAAGAGAACCTCCTTTTTTCGGTTAAAAATCCCTATAAATTTTAATTTATTATGTTATTCTGATATCAAACCTATATTGCTGCAAAGTTCCATGAAAATCCGTTCAGTAGTTTTTGCGTGAAAGAGTAACAAACTCGCACACATCCGTACAAACTTTCACATTTATAATATTAATAAGATTTATGTCTAAATTATTAAGTACTAGCGGCCCGCTCGCGGCTTCGCCGCGTGATCTACATAACTGCTTCGTTATATTGCAAACATCGGGGGTGGGTTTTTAAAAAAAAAATAAAGTACCCTATGCTTAAGCTTAGATTATTATTTTAGATATTTATGCCAAAAGTCATTATAATCGATCAAGCGGTTTAGATTTTTCATATAAACTTTCATCCACTATTTCAACCTTATAGAGGTTGATATTTGAAAAAATAAGTAGCCTATGTTAGACCCAGTAATTTTTACTACTTTCATTCTAAATTTCATCCAAATCGGACCGGTAGATTAGCCGTGAAAGCATGACAGACAAACACACAGACTTTCGCATTTATAATATAATTAAGTATTTTCTTCTTTCTGTAAATTCTAAATATTCTAAAAATGTACACGGTACTTATTAATTGCTCTTCTGCAGTGTTAAACGTGCAACTACGTTGTATTGGTACTTTTAAAAATCTTTTTTATCGTTTCTTTGTTGCTCAAGGAGGGTTGGTAATTCCTCTGATTGAGGAGCTATTATATTATATTTAGTAAATTAATTTATTTTCTATGTGATTTTATTGTCTTCTTCATGCTTTTTCCGATATAATGACGAACTTTTTTATATATTCCTATACGGTTTGTTTGCAGGAATTAGTTCTTCGATTGGAAGATTGCAGATCTAAGGAACGTCGCTTGGAAGAGTTGAAGCATAACTTGGAAGTGTGTCTCGCTGATGCTACGCAACAGATACAGGAACTGAAGGTAATTACTGTTATGTCATTTGTAATGACGATCAATATTTGTATGATGTGCAATAAGTATTTGGAAAATAAAGTAATTATAATTATAGGTCATACAAATTTAGTGGTGTTTATTTATGATTCATTAATATCAAATAAAGTTTTACAATTCATAGTGTATTTTGGATATTATTTTATTTTTTATTAAAAGTTATTGTCATTTTAAATTTTAGTAATATTATTATTTTTAATTTTTAAATAATTTACACTAAAAATATTCGCAACGTTTGTCAGACGCGCGTAAACAGCGCGGAAGGTCGCTACCGCGCAGTGGAGGCGGCGCTCGCACAGAGCGAAGCCGCTAGACGTGACGCGGACGCGCGGCTGTGCAGCGTCGCGCGCTCCCTGCGGCGCGTGTGCGGCGTGCAGCCCGACGGCTCCGTGCACGCCAACGCGCGACGCCGCCTCGCCAGCCCCGCCAGGAGATATCACGGTGGGAGCGCCGAGTCGCATAGAGGTATGTGTCTGTCTGTCTGTCTGTCTCTGTCACTCTGTATGGCGGAGAGCGAGACGGCGCGGCTGTGCAGCGTCGCGCGCTCCCTGCGGCGCGTGTGCGGCGTGCAGCCCGACGGCTCCGTGCACGCCAACGCGCGACGCCGCCTCGCCAGCCCCGCCAGGAGATATCACGGTGGGAGCGCCGAGTCGCATAGAGGTATGTGTCTGTCTGTCTGTCTGTCTCTGTCACTCTGTATGGCGGAGAGCGAGACGGCGCGGCTGTGCAGCGTCGCGCGCTCCCTGCGGCGCGTGTGCGGCGTGCAGCCCGACGGCTCCGTGCACGCCAACGCGCGACGCCGCCTCGCCAGCCCCGCCAGGAGATATCACGGTGGGAGCGCCGAGTCGCATAGAGGTATGTGTCTGTCTGTCTGTCTGTCTCTGTCACTCTGTATGGCGGAGAGCGAGACGGCGCGGCTGTGCAGCGTCGCGCGCTCCCTGCGGCGCGTGTGCGGCGTGCAGCCCGACGGCTCCGTGCACGCCAACGCGCGACGCCGCCTCGCCAGCCCCGCCAGGAGATATCACGGTGGGAGCGCCGAGTCGCATAGAGGTATGTGTGTCTGTCTGTCTGTCTCTCTCTGTATAACGAAGAGCGAGACGGCTGTATGTCCGCCAACGTACGTCGCCATCTCACCAGTCTCGCGAGACGGTATCATGGTGAAAGCAACGAGTCCTATAGAGGTGTGCGTGTCCCTGTCACTGTATATGGGACAAAGCGAGATGGGTGTATACCCGCCAACGCATGACGCCAGTGTCAACCGATAGCACAGTGCTAGTACTAACTCTCATAGAGGTATGTCTATCTATCTATCTCTCTCAGTCTATATAGCGAATAGCGAGACGGAACCGTTAGACGCCGGCTCCCTAGTCTTTGATGATATGACATGTCTGCCTGTCCCTATCACTCTACATAATGAAGAGCGAGATGACTCCTGCACGGCCACGTCGCGTTTCCTAGCCCCATGAGACTAGTGAGGTGGCGTCGAACGACGCGAGCGCAGACTCGCATCAAAATAGGTCTATCTCTTTTCTTTACTCTGCATAAGGAAAAGCGAGACAGACGCAGACAGGTCCGCTGACGTGAAACACCATCTCGCTAAGTCATACCGCAGCATCTTTGTCCCTCTCGCTCCCTATAGTACAGGAAAAGAACGTAACGGCTCCGTGAATGAAAACACAAGACGTTTCTACACCGTAAGACCTCACTATGTCTATCCCTCTCTTTCTGTATAGTAAAAATTGAACTAACCTATATTACAGTATTTCTATCTCTCTCTTGTAACATAGAGACAGCATCAGTATAAAGTGAGGCAAAGTCACATCCAGCTGACGTGATGCCCACAGAAGTGGTCTGCTACTAGGTGTACGGTGGTTTTGCACCCTTTATCTTATATTTAACTTTATATACACTATACATCATTATTGTAATTTGATCTAATTTTTTTTATATAATTGTTTTAGACTATAATTATATTAAATATTGTTATTACTTTTTATATGGAGTGCCGATAATTAAGACGACTATTTAATTTTTATTAAATTTAGTGAACTTTTGTTAATACTTTTAGGTCGCGACCATTCGGAAGAGCGTAACGAGATCATCGATGTAGACCCGGAACTGATCAAAAAGGGAATGCGCAACTTGATGCATGAAGTGTGCCAGATTGAAAGGGAAAAGGTGAAATTAAAGAAAATATAACTGTTTAATTTTGTATGTTTATTATATTCATAATTTCTGCCTTCCATGCTATACAGTGAAAAGAGCGAAGCTCCAAACAAAAAAAAAAACGATCTATGATTAAGATTGATATATAATATCACTTATAAAAACTATATATCACTTATAAAAATTTTTACTTTAACACAAAATATTTATGTATATCCTATATATTTTTTGTATATTAATAAATTTATACAATAATTTATTTTAATGTGTTAAATTTACTGCTTTTTTACACTTGTGAGGCGAAAGCGCGTGCTAAATTGCAGTTTCTGGGCGCAATAGTTAAATATTACTCAAATTTGACATACATACATATATAATTACTTAAACCGAAAAAAATGTATTAGCTTATATTGAACTGCCTATATTTTCATCTTTCAGGACGACTACAAATCCCAATTAACAGTACTAAAGAAACAACTCAAAGATGCCACAGAGCAACAAGGCAAAGGCGAAGGGAAGTTACAATCTCTCAATACTAATTTGCGCGGTATTCAAGAGGAGAAGTCGCGTTTGCAAGCCGCTGTGGGACAGAAGGAGGCACAGCTGAACGCTTTGGTTGGCACTTCTCTTTTGTTTTATAGTCTATGTCCAGTTTGATACTACTTTTTGTGATGGTTTTAAATGTTATTTTTTTTTATAATAAATTAATTAAGCCTATTATATTATTCAAATAAATTCTTGGAATTATATGTACATGTATATTAGCTACAGGTCTATGCATATTTTATAGTAAAAATATTATTGTAGTCAAGTACAGTAATATTTTAACTAGCAGGGTAAACATGTATCGATTTTTATATATTTAATTGTAATAACTGCTACCATCGTAATATAATGCATGTAAAATCTGTGTGTGTTCTTTGCAAAATATCTATATCTATCTAAAACAGAACCTATCGTCTTATTTGCTAAAAAAATGCACAAGTGTCTGGATTTGATAAAAACACACAATTTTCATATTAATAATAAATGTTTTAAAATAGGATTTTTAGGAGATTCTGTTAATAATTGATGTACTACTACTATACATTAACATTACTAAATGTAATACAATTAATATGAATTAAATATTTAATACAATTTAGATAAATATTTCAGAACGAATCAGTTCAATCAAAGACAGTGGAGATCAGTAACTTGAGGGATAAGATTACAAGTCTCGAAGCAACACTAAGCTCTATCACTGAGGATAAAGTACAGAATGAGGTAATGTTGATAAAAAAAGTGTTAAACTACTGTGGCACAGTGGGATAGCGTCTGTCTGTAACTGAATCGATTCCCATTTGGGGAATGGTTACATTTATTTTACTCTGGTAAGAGAAAGTGAGGTGCGGAAAGTGAAGAACAAAGTGTAGTATAAAACAAAGTAATACTAGAATTTACTGATACGCGTGAAAGAGCGTAATGCTGAAAATCTAAACTGCTTGACCGATTGGAATGATTTTTGGCATAAATATAATTGATAATCCAATGTTAAACATAGGCATTCTTTATCAAAAGTACACTCCCGAGGGATGCAATATAACAAAAAATATATATTTGTGTAGTTTACGCCGCGAATCAGCGACCATTCCGCTATTATGGAAATATATTATTAACCATAAAAGCAGCTTCACGCTTTTCCCGGGATAACGGGATCGAACGGGACCTAGTGTCTATAGGTAACTACAACGCATCCACAACTCCTTTAATATTGTGGATATCTATGGGCGAAGGTAACCGCTTACCATCAAGTGATCCTTCTGATCGTTTGCCACCTTTTATACATAAAAAAAGTTACAAATAACAATCTCGTGATGTATGTATATCTAAAATTTATCTTTTATAGAACAAATCAGAAAATCTACGTGTTCAACTGGCCGAGCGTGTTCAAGAAGTTGGTCAATTAAGAGAGGCCCTTGCAGCGGCTGAAGGTGAGATTGTGTTATTTTTTTAATATTAAAATTATGTTATATTATATTTTACTTGGTATATTATTTTTGTAGTGTATTTAAAATTAGAAATTACATTACCTTAAATTTAAAAAAATCAATGAATACTAAGCGTTTCTGAATAATACTGTCGAATGTAGTGGGAGTCGTGGCGCAGTGGCACAAGCGTGTGACTGTAAACATCTGGTTGTGGGTTCGATTCCCACTCGAAGAGTGGAAATATTTAATATTTCTATTTTATTCGCTCTGGTGTCGCGGTAAAGCTCGGCGTTAAGTTCCGCCACTTAACACGCAAAGTCTCCGAAACCGGCGGTTCGTGGGGAACCGAGTGTCTTAACACTAGGTTCCGTCTGCCTACCCTGCTGTGTGCGGGATACAGTGTGAAGTTAAAAAAAAAATGTAATATATTTGCACTTGTCAGGTCGCGCGGCGCGGCTGGACGTGCGTCGCGCGCAGCTGGAGGGCGATGTGCAGCGTGCCGCCGTCGCCGCGCGCGACCGCGAACACGCGCTCAAGGTATGCATACTCGGCCAGTGCTGGAGTGTGCCTGGAAAGCGACTGCTTCTGGGTTCGATTCCCATTAATGTTTCAATAGTCACTGTGTAGACTCTTATTTGACTTTGATTTTGTAATGAAGTTTTTTATTAGATATTACAGCTATATTACGCTCTTTTGCTAATTGTAGATTATGACTTTTCATTTTTATTGTCGATTATATTATGGGTGTCACAAATTTTTGATTGACAAATTTTCAATTACATAGATGATTTTATACCTAATTGTGATTTCCTTACAAATAAATACTGAATTAATAATAATGAATTGCAATAGAATTTTGCCCAATACTGATCACAAAACACAACTAACAGAAGTTACAAGAGCGTTGCGAGAACGCAACACGAACAACCACTTCGCTAGAAGACCGGTGCACCTCACTCAAGGGCACTGTGGAACAACTCTCAGCTGCTTTACAAAAGGCGGCGGCGGCGGAAACCGACCTACGGGCAGAACTGTCCAAGACACAACGAGTGCTGGGTGAAGCGAAGAACAATGAAGGGAACCTGATGGATAAGATGAGATTAATGCAGAAGAATATGGGTGAGTTCCCACTCACCCTTTTAATAGTATAGGAATTTTGGTATAGATGTGGTGGATAATGGTGGTAGGCCAGTCGTGGCGCAGAAGCACAAAGTGCGACTGTAAAGCGACTGGTTGTGGGTTCGATTCCCATTCAAGGAGTGGAAATATTTAATGTTTCTATTTTCTTCGCTCTGGTGTCGAGGGAAAGCGCGACGTTAAGTTCCGCCATTTAATACACAATGCCTCCGAATTCGACGGTGCATGGGTAACAGTGTCTTAACACTAGGTTCCCTCTGCCTACGCTGCTGTGTGCGGGATATAGCGTGAAGCTAAAAAAAGGTGTGGTGGATATGGTTTAGCGGTTAGTGTTTGCTTGGGAGGGAAAGGTGGATTTAAGTCGTGGTGCGTGTATTTTTTATATTGTCAAAAAGTAAAAACTGAATGTTGATACTTGATAACAAGTTTCTTTTGTCTAATTCTACTATATAAAAAAATGAAAAGCGGAAAGATTTTTTAGTAATGCTTATTGAATCATATAAAATTGATATGTGTAAAGTATGTGTAAAGATGAGGTCATTTTGATAGGTTCTCTCTGATTATACTGCCCTGCGGGAAATCAGGTGAAGTTGATTTTCTTATTAAATATTAAGCATTTGTTTACTTAGTTGTATTTACCTAAATAAATAAAAATACCCATTTACAAATTCCAGCCAATTGCGAGAACGAGCGTCGTGTATTAACAGAGAAGTTGGAGAGCGCTAAAGCGACGCTCAGTGAATTGAAGCGTCTTAACTGCACTCTAGAAGACCAGGTGCATCGCCTTACCAATCAACTAGCTAATTGTGAAGCTCAAAGGTGGGTAAACTATATGGTTTTTTTAACTTCACGCCTTATCCTGCATACAGCAGGGTAGGCAGAGGGAACCTAGTGTTGAGATACTGCATTTCCCATTTTGCGCTGAATTTTTGCGTGGAATTAAGTGGTGGAACTCAATGCCACGCCTTGCTTGTACGCTAGAGAAAATAAAATGGAAATATAAAATATTTCCATTCTTCGAGTAGGATTGACAACCTGTCACGTTCACAGTCAAGCTTTGTGCTCTTGCGCCACAAGAGATATATTTTAAAAATTAATAACTCCTTATGTTAACGTAATTTAAACCATGATTAAGGATTAGATCTTCTATACTTTTGATTTCCTCGCTGTAGTAAGTCGAAGTATTAAGTATATTGATAAATACTTCGGGTGGATAGTTAAGAATAGTGTGTAGTGTTGATATGGTAGAAATTCAAAGTCCACTTACTTGTGTTATAATGTATGTTTCAACACCACTTTAAAAGTACAATTACATGTTTAATATTGCACAATAGTTAATAAAATAGTTGGGTACACTACGAAATAATAATATAATAAATAAATAAGCACAAGTAAAAACTGATAATATACGGAGAACAAAGAAAACAAGGGAATAACAGTGAGCGTATCGAAAGCAAAGTAACGACTGTTTTTGCCTTAAATATTAGTCGCTACGCCGGTGAAAGAATTCCCAACTACCGGCGGCTTCCGAATATTATTTATATTATTATTAGTGTCCGACCGAAGGTTCGGTTTCGGTTTCGGTTTCGGCAAAAAATTGTAGTTTCGGCCTTAGTTTCGGTTTCAGCAAAAAACCTGCCGAACCTTCGGCAATGCCGAAACTCATGACGTACTCAAGAATTTTTACGTAGCTTAGATACTTTTGAGTGTTTTATAGCTTGTGAACCTAATCTTAAGACGTAGTAAGTTTGAATATATTATAAATTAATGATGAGAATACTATGAACTGTTGACGACAGATTAAATGAACTATCCCTGTTAGTCTGTAACGAAACTGTGTGTCTGTTCGCGTAAGTGTGGCTCCTTTCAGGGGTCGAATACCTATGATTGATTGATATTTTGCAAACCCTGGGTTAGTTACCTTAATATTGGCTTGCCTTAATATTATTTAAATATAACCGTTTTCTATATAAATGTTACACAGTATATAGTCAATAAGTTAATATAAATATATATCTAACGTAAATCTTATCATAAATTAGCACATAAATTTCTCTGCTTGAAATGCACAGTTACGTTAAAGGTGAAAATCTTTTTGTGTAAAAATACCTATTAACCAAGTATTGCCAATCTTAAGTGGCGACCGAGGGCCTCGATAACCCACAGGTCCCTGGGCTACAGCTCAAAAAACCTCTATACAAATCCGTAAGAGCCTTAGGTAAAGAGAACTGGCGTAGGTCTAGACTAACAAGTTAGCTGATCCATATAGTGGTCAAGTTGAAAACATATGTTCCAACTTTTTAGATAAAAAAAATGAACTGAAAAAATTTCGATTTTTTTTCTCTTTTAGTATTTATCAGGATAGAGCGAAACACGTCGTTTGAACATATTTTTCATCTTAAAATCTCAAAATTTGACACTTTAAGCTCTAAAATGCCACTTTTTTATTTCAATGCGCCTATTTTTGAGAAAAAATAGCCACTTCGAAAACCTCAAATAATTTAGATTTTTTTATGATCCTTTAATTATTTCCGTATATATAATAAAATCAACGTTGTCACAATAATTCAAATGCATGTGTAATTTTTAAAGCGTAAAAAAATGTAATTTTTTATACATATTATTCAAATTTTATGACGTCATCAGCAGTTTCGGTTTCGGTTTCGGTTTCGGCCGAAACTGAAGTCAGAACCGAAGGTTCGGTTTCGGTTTCGGTTTCGGCTAAAAATTCAGTTTCGGTCGGACACTATTTATAAGTAAACTGATAATACGTACGTAAATATGATATTGTAATATGTATAATGAATTAATATAATAAGTATATAAGAAATTATAAATAATAAATAAATTACGTATTATGTATTGTTGTAATAAATAAATGTATAAATGAAATAAACTAAATAAACAATCATTATAAGTAATAGTTCCCTACAAGTGTTGACATTTTCACTCTGACTTATGAGGGGAAAATTTGAGACCGCTTTTAGTTTTATTCATGTTTAATTCGGCTTAATTTTTATTTTTTATTATAAGCAATATTAGACACTTTTTGTTGTTATTTTTATAATGATATTGAATAGGCAACACTATATTTACTTCATAATATTTAGTAACATTCACTTTATATAGACTCATATATCAAATAAATGCTTGAGTATGCCATGTATATATTTAATAAATTTCTAATACATTATTGTAATTAATACAGGTGGCCAGTCGTGGCCCAGTGGCAAGCGTATGACTGTAAACGACTGTTTGTGAGTTCGATTCCCACTCGAGGAGTGGAAGGTAAAGCGCGGCGTTAAGTTCTGCCACTTAACACGCAATGCCTCCGAATTCGCCGGTGCATGGGGAACGGAGTGTCTTAACACAAGGTTCCCTCTGCCTACCTTGCTGTGTGCGGGATACATTGAGAAGCTATAAAAAATACAGGCTTTTTCACTTAACTGTGTATAATACACCTAACATAATACTTATTGGACTAAAAACAATTCCAGAGCGGACTTCGAATCCCAACTCCGCATGAGCACATGGGACGGCAAAGACAGTAACAACGACAGCGAGCTGGAGCGCGAGCTCCACAGCCTGCAGCGCGAGCGCTCCGAGCTCAAGGCCAAGGCGGACGCGCTGCAGGACACCGTGCGCAAGATGGAGGCGGACCGGCGCAGCAGGCACGCCGTGCTGAGGAGCAAGAGCCACGAGAGGAGCGATAAGAATGTTTATTATTCGTCTGATTTGGATTCTGGTATGGGTTTTGATATTTTTTTTTTAGCTTCAGCACACAGCAGGCAGAAGGAATCTAGTGTTTTGACAATTCTGATCTGAATCTGTGAATTACCAATTCCGTAGCCATTGCGCTTAAGTGGCGGAGCTTAACATCGCGCTTTGCCTTAATATCAGAGCGAAGAAAATGGAAATATTAAATATTTCCACTCCTCAAGTAGGAATCGAACCCTCAACCAGTTGCTTTACAGTCACACTTTGTGACTCAGCACCACGACTGGTCGCAATCCACTTGAAACTTGTACAAACACTATTGAATATCCTATTTCGTAACTTTTTATTGATTAATCTTAATGTTTTTTAAATTTATATTAATTTACTTTACCTATAGGGCCAGATTCTACTAAAGACTCAAGATACAAAGACTACAAGGAGGTGCCCTGCAAAGACAAGTCTTACACGGAATTTAGTCTGCTGGAACTGGAAAATAGAGAGCTCAAGATGAAGATACGCAGACTGGAGAAGGAGTTGGCTGATAAGGTTAGTTTGTTTTATAGCTTCACGCTGTATCCCGCAAACAGCAGGGTAGTCAGAGGTAGTTTTACGATACTCCGTTTCCCATTTTCTGCCGATTTCTGGGGGCGGTACTTGTTAAGTAGCGGAACTCGATGCCACGCATTGCCTCGATACCAGAGTAAAAAAAATGAAATGTAAAATATTTCCTAGAGTGGGTATCGAATCCACAATCTAATGCGTTTATTGTCCTACTTTGTGCCCACAAGCCCCAACTGGCCTCGTTAGTTTTTGAAATTGATTTATAGGAATGTCTCTATTTATTGTTTTTATTTTGCTGTTTTGTAGAATGACATTATTTTAATATAGATGTTTATGTATGAATATTGATTGAATACATTATAACTATTTTAATGAATTAAAGGAATATTCAAACAGATAATGAAAAAATCGTAATTTTTATTTAATTTTAACTTTTAAGAGAAGTGTCTATTACATTTGGGCCTACTTTGTATTAACATTAAAACGACGTATGTCAATTACAATAAAATTGTAAGAGTAATAACGTTTTTTATTCAAAAAATATTGTAAAGTTATTATAAATATTATGCTGTTTGATATAAAACAGATATTTCATACAAACCTCACCAGTATGACTAAAAATGATAAAATAAGCTATTTAAGACAATAATTCAACAATATTCCAGGAATCCGAGCTATCTATAGCCCGCAACAGATACTTCAGCGACCTATCATCTACTGGCGGTAACAGACAGGACATAGATCAGTACAGACAAGCTGCCCTGCAAGCGGAGCGCCTCTTGGAGGCGCGCGAGGCGAGTCACAGACAACAGATTGTTAGATTGGAGAATCAGGTTAGTATTGTGGATAGCTTTTATGGATAAGTGATATTGTATAAATTTTAAATTGTATGAGTATTTTGGTATAACTGATGGTCATGTTGGCAATATGTATGTACACTATACAAAAGAGTTTGGTTGACCGTGATGTTTCTTATATTTATTGTAATTTTTCATCAAATCAATAAAATAGTTTTTTATTTGTAGTCAAAGAAGCTTTTAACAAATCTTTTTGAAATTTTTGATCAATAATATTTATTTTAACTTTCTTTCAAATCAAATTGGTAAAATAATTTTGAAAGTCAGTTAACACGACTCTATCGTTTAAATTTATACCATTCTTGGACATAACAAATCCAAAGGCACGGGTTCGAATCTGCATTATATTAAAACGTTTTTCATTATAACAAACCCTTTATCCATTTATTACAGCTGTCGCAGTTACGTGCCCAATTATCTGCGGAGATCCGTCGCAGGCAGACGTATATAGCGCGTAGTGGAAGAGCCGCGCGTGATGTGCAACGTCTGCGCTCTGCACTCGGGGACTCCCTCAGGACTGTGTCGCAGGTGAGCTCCTTTTTTTATAGGTATCCAAGTCCTTTTTTACAGGTATCTCGGGGATTCCCCCAAGACTGTGTCTCTCTTATGTGTCTTTGGATAATTATATGTCTAAAGACTTGCAGCTATGGTCGACTGTGAATGCGATGGTTGTGGTATTGATATCCACTTGGAAGAATAAACGACTTTGTGCCTACAAGTACCACGTGTACTACAAGGGCCACGACTGGCCACATAAATAGTGGCCAGTCGTGGCCCAGTGGCACAAGCGTGTGACTGTAAACGTCTAGTTGTGGGTTCGATTCCCACTCGAGGAGTGGAAATATTTAATATTTCCATTTTCTTCGCTCCGGTGGCCAGGTAAAACGCGGCGTTAAATTCCGCAACTTGCGGGATACAGCGTGAAGCTAAAAAAAAAAAGAAAAAAAAACAATCATTTTTGTTTTCCTGCATAGAACAGAAAAATAGACTATGAAGTTTAAGTTTCTAGATTATCTGTGCTTCCTTTTTATATAGAAAAAGCAGCACCATTTATTGATCGAATCATAAGATATATTATTTAATTTCAAGCATATCATGTTTATTTTTATAACTACTTTAATCATAAAATTATCGATATTGGTGTGCTTGAGTTTAATTTTTATTCATTTACTTAAATTAACTGAAAATATTTAACATAAAAAATATATTAGATTCATTATTTGAATTTAATGTCTAATTTCTCGTTTCAGGATCCCGCCCTGGATTCCTATACATTGGAGCACGAAGCAAGGAAACTGGACAGCACCCTCACACAAAGTCTGCCACCACTCAATGATAGCTTCGATTCTAAATAAATTTCTATAATGATTTATCTATATTTGGTTCATATATAGAAGATACTGTAGACTCTAGTCACAAAGTAACTTATTACCAAAGATTATTAAAATTATTTTTTATTTATTTAATATCAAAATATTTTTTCTTGTTATTGCCTTGCATTTGTGATCTGAGAATTGATGATTATATATATAAAGTCAACATATATATAAGGAGAAGTCAAACTGAGGCTTGCAAGCCACTTGCAGTGCTTTGAATGATAACTCTGTAGCTCTTGATAAATGTACCAGAATTTCATTATATACATTTTTATGTTATTATGTGGATAAAGGAAAATCTTTTTCGCATGTCTTTTAAATACCTACTATAATTTTCAAATTTTGAAAAACGGATTGCAGAATCCAAGAGCTTGGTGGTGGTAACCAATATAGATAAGACTTTGTACAACAACATATAAAGTTTAATTTTGTCCAGTTTAGTATCAGGAAATTTTTAATTTTGAAATATAAGTAACTATTTTAGACTAAACCTTTTTTGAAGTATTCCTTAAAAGTACCTGTAAAGGTGTTTTGGTTAGCTAGTTCGAAGGTGGATGTATGTATGGTTACATGACCTTCGTCGTAATCTTTGTCTTCGTCGTAATCTTTGTTCAACTCGTCACTTACATTAGGCAGTAATTTAAATTTGTTATTATGTAATTTTAAAGTGTATGAGAAAACATTAATGGGCATATTTTGTGTTTCCTAAACTTTTTTATGTTTTCTAAGGTTTTTTCCTTGTCTACCATATTGATTATAATTTTGCATATAAAAGTTGCGACTTTATATATATGTTTATCAAGTATTAAGTTGTTTAATGTTAATTTAAAGGCATATATAAAATATTATTTTAAAAAAGGGAAAACATATTTAAAATATAATACAAATTCTCTTAATATAATTTTACTTAATTTGTAATTTGATAAATCATATGTATTTCTTCACTTCATAAGCAACATTAATTTACACTTTATTCTTATTTTGAAATAGTAGCCAGTAACATAAAATATTGCCACAGATTAAATATAAATCGTTTAATTCTTCCTTTAAATATTTTTAAGCTGTGGCAATAATTTGTCATGTTATATTCAAAAGTCAGAAGACTCTGTACCAACTATAATAAGGACCACTTTTGCACTAGTCATTAGAATTAGTGTTTAGAATTATTATTATTAACTAATAAATTTTGAATACCTTTTTAAAAATAGTCACTAGAACTTTATATTATATTTAAAATTGAAAATGTAAGTCTGCAATAAACATTTACAAGAACAGTGTTGCCAATGTTGAAACGTTTTTTAGATTATGGCAAGTTTGGTACACATTTTGTAGATGCACATGATGTAGCAGTAGTTTTTTTGAATAATAACTTATTAAATATAATACTAGTATATTAATAATATGTAGCACGAACTAGTAGTATTAAATTAAAAATAGAATTCGTCATTTAAACCAAAAAAACTGTTAGGCTCAATTTTCTAATAAATATATTAGGAGTTATTGTTCTTATATTTGATAATATTACTGATCCCAATTTATTTTTTTTCGAAATGTCATTAATAAAAACAAAAGTACTATAGAAATTTTGCAACGGAAATTAAAACGAGAGGTGCAGGTTCTTTTCCCGCTTCGTTCAAATTTTAATTAGCTGTAGCGATCTAATATCAACTTTACGCTTTCTCCCAAAATAGCAAAGTAGTCAGAGAGAAACTAGTCAAAACACTCCGTTTTCCACTTTCTGCCTACATTTGAAATATTGCGTGTTAACATTCCGATTTCCACATTAAATATTTTATCATTATATAATATTAAAAATGTTGTCTATCCAGCCTTATATGTTCTATTTTCAGTAGAACGGCCTTTGGATATGACGCAAAAAATTTGCATGATTTTTAAATTTACATGTTGTTTGAACAGTTGTAACTTGCTAAGTGTATTTTAATTGGGGCTACATGAATTATTATTGTTCTTGTGTTTTAGTATACCATGTATGTATATTACTTGATGATTTCTTAAGTATTATTTGCAAACTTAAAAATAATAAAAATCAGATTCACGTTTTTTGCTGTATATCAGGCTAGTTAAAGAGAATAGTGTCTCTGACAGACACTTGGTTTTTCACTTTCCGCCTGAAATCGCGACATTGCTTGTTGAGATGCAGAACTTCACGCCACGCTTTGTCTTAGGTACCAGAGCAGTTATAAAAATAATTTAAATACATATAATCATTCCCCTTAGTGAGAATCGAACTCATAACCAATCGGGTCTACGCACAGACGTTGTCCCACTACGCCATGACGGTTTCAAAAATATATATTTGTATTAGTTTAACATTTAGTTTATTAACATTATAATAAAGCTTTGCTTAAAACAAAAATAATAAATATATAACCCTTGAAATAACATCAAAGATTGAAAGTCATTTCGAAATGCCTATGTATGTTAAAATATATCAAATATTACTTTTAACTCATTTCTCCTTCAGTTATCTCCAGTATTTATGTAACATTTTATGAATATAGAAATGTAATCAGTATGTTATCATATCAGTTACGTACATGCGGTTACAGTGATATTTAAACTGCATTGCATGTTGTTTTAGAAATTGTTTTTTTCCATATACCATATTGCTTAGTGGCTGGATGAGTAACTTATAAAGGAGTGGCAGTTCAAATCTATAGTTTAAAATATCATTTTTATTACAAGTTTGTCTTTATGTCCAATCTTTTAAATTAATATGTAAAAATACTTTATTTAAAAAAAATTAAAAAATGGTATATCAGAATATGTGTAAGAAATTACTGGCTTCTTATGCAAAGCAACATATATTTAGGTCACTTCGATTTAAAAGTTATTTTATGTAAATTTACTAGAAGTTTTACATTAAAAGTTCGATTGATTAATCAGATATTGATTAATATATGATTATTGCTATGAAAAGTTGGTATTACAAATTAAGTGAAAAACTATATATACATCAGAATACGTCACAGTATAAGAAAGTACTGCCAAGCTTATTTCAATTTCATTTAAAACTTACTAAAAATATCAGCTTTTCATACAAAACACGAGATATTTAGGTCACTTTAATTTAAAAGTTATTTTATGTAAATTATGACCCCACGCAGTAGGTCAGCGCTGCACATGGCCGTCTGTTTACTTGCACATTGTTAACGTAACTTTGCCAACTAAAGGAATTTTAAATAGTACTGCTTAAAATATCTCTTATTATATAGAAAATTTAGTACCAAGACAAAGCGCGGCGTTTAGTTGCGCCATTTCACATGCAATGTCAAAATTACGGGCTGAAAGCGGATAACAGAGTGTCAAGACACAAGGGTTCTCTCTGAATCTTCTTTGCGGGAGATAGATAAAGCTGTTTTTATATATGGAGAAACTATTGTCAATATCCTTGCTTAAATTAAAAAATAGTTTATTTAATTGTGTGGATTTCTGCTTATTTGAATTTATTATGAATATATTGTGTTTGTATAATTAATTTATGTACCTAGTATTAATTACTGTTAGAAATATTTCCAAGAATGTCTTAGTATCATCTTAGTTCGTATTGTGATTCAAACGGTGATTCATAAATCAGTGTTAAGGTCACATCGCTCTAGCCGGAAGTTCTGCGGAAGCGATTTTTTTTAATCAATGACTCAACTAACCAGTCTAGTCAGCCAGTGTGATTTGTTTAAGATTTTTTTTTATATTTATATTATAGAGACTGTCGTGGCACAGTGGGACAGCGTCTGACTGTAACGAATGGTTGTAGGTTCGAGTCTCAATCGGGGAAATGATTATAATTAAATTTTCGTTTCTCCGCGCTGGTGGCTAGGACAAAGCGCGGCGTTGAGTTTCGCCACTCAACAATGTCTTGATTTTGGGTGGACAACGGAGTGTCTTGACACCAGGTTCTACCAGAATACCTCACTTTACAAAAAAAAACGTGAAGCTGCAAAAATATATATATTTATATTATTTATTTAAATTGTTTTCGAGCCAAAGATAAAATACCGTTACAACTACTTCAGAACACATTCTGTGCGACTTTCTTTTTTATACGTATTACGTCACAGCTATAACCATATTGGAACTTGTTCATAAAATGTTGCGCTTTTATCTCAATTTTTTTGAAGCGTCCCACTTGGCCCCTCTCGTGTAGGCGGCCTTCGATGACCCTAGACTCAGTCAACACCCCTCCAATAAAAACTAATAAAGCAAATTGAATATGTGGGTAGGTGTTAATATAATCATACATTATAACATCTATTGTTTTCGCGATTATAATTTTTTTTTAACTTAAACTAATTTTTAACCGGATCAATGGTATTGTACCACGGATTACTGTAAAGTGTTCAAAACGTCGGGTTTTCTAAAAATGTAATTATTGAATACCAAATATATACGCGATTGATCAGGTTAAAATTCTTATATTTCAATTTTTTTTTAGCTTCACGCTGTATCCCGCACACAGCAGGGTAAGCAGAGGGAACCTAGTGTTAAGACACCCCGTTCCCCACTTTACGCCGCGCTTTGCCACTGGTACCAGAGTGAAGGAAATAGAAATATTAAATATTTCCACTCCTCGAGTGGGAATCGAACCCACAACCAGTCGCACGTTCGTGCCACTGGGCCACGACTGGCCCCAAAATATATCAAAATAATCGTACATATTTATCGATTTACCTCTAATATTACGAAAGAGAACGGAGTGTCTTAACACTTCGCGTAAAAAAGCCTGAAGTTGCTTTAATCACGTTCACCGCAATGGAAATTAGAACAAACATTTAAATAACTAGAGCAAATTATAATAATGCCTATATGTATGTATATGTAGGTACATGTTAAACAACTTTTCCGCCTCGTCAAACTTGCTTATATTATTTATAGTAATGATCGAGTCGCGACGTCACGTTAGGGAGCCGAATGAGGATAATTATATTAATTATTATGGCGTTAATGAATGCGCAACCATTTTTGATGTTATTTTGCTTGAATTACGTTTGTTATATACAAAATAAAATAAATATATTTGTTTTTTAAACTCGTTCGTAATATTGCGGCGTTAAGTTCCGCCACTTATTACGTAAAATGGCTCGATTTCGAACAGAAAGTGGAGAACGGAGTGTTTTGACACTAGGTTCACTCAGGCTACCTTGCTATGCGAAAAACAATATAAGCTATAATATGAAATTTCTAGAATATTCTTTGATCGAGACGATAAAATGATACCCACATGCGTGTTTTTAACGGTCCGATTTACGTTATTTAGGCAAAATGTGCAACATTCGGATGAACGCCCCCAATACGCTTACAGATAAGACACGCACACTGGGCGCGGTGATAAGACCTACACAAAAATTTATTCATCTATCGTAGAGCATGAAATTTTAGTGATTGTATGTAGATTTAGCTCCCACGCTTATTCTATACAAATATATTAAATTAATGTGTATGTTTGTAATATTAATTTGATCGCTTTTTCATAATACAATGTTTTTGTGATTTTTGTCTGTCTGTTTGTTTCGTTTAATCTATAGAATAGCTGGACTGATTTTGACGGCACTTTCACTAGCTGATAGTTGATGTAATAAGGTGTAAAATTTAGTTGAGTTAACTACTTTAGTTTTAGACTAGCTGTGCCCGCGACTTCTGCAAATTTAATTTAAAAGTTACTATTCACTTCACACAAATTGAACAATAATCTAAACATGGATTAACATACAACTTCTAAATTGAAAAATAACTTTTTTATTAAGTTCATCGCGAGCAAAGTCGCATATAAAGCTAGTATAAAAATATGATTATAATATGTTTTCAAGTGATGCGTATCCGTGTCCCTGGTGAACTCGATCTATGCACGAGACCTTGTTTCACGTACGGGAGACGCCGCGTAACCAAACACCAACACTCGGTTAGTTATCTTATAATTAGAACGCTTGGTTTATAGGTCATAGAGGAAGGCGTATTGTGTTCGTTACCATTGGACTGTGTCAATTCTTGTGTTACTAGAATGTCGACATACGCCCGCCACGTCACACTGCCATTTGCCATTGTTTAGTAATTAGTTATACTTTGTACACGATTTATTATATCTGTTGTTTTTTACACATGTCAATAAAATAGTAGTAGATGGTGAACCGTTGTTTTATTTAATTAAATTCCATTAAAATTCCGAGTCAATTGCCGTCGCCGGCGTGACTCACCGCTTCCAGAACAAATTGTCGACACACTCGCGAACGAGCGAAGAATACACAACCCAAAACATGAATATTTAAAATTGGTTTTATTGATAAATTTGCAAAAAAAAAGAGAAATTAAATTGTACATGTCGATTATTGATTGAAAAGATAAAAATATACAAGTTCTTAAATCGCACGATATATATACTTATTATATATATATAAAAATAATTGAACTCAGATCAAGTCAATACCAATATCCTTGTGCAAGTAATCTTAATTAACAGAAATGACAAATGGAGGAAACATCTAAACCGTAACAATATATGAACACCTATTATAATTATTACTTTAACAAAGTTTCTCATAGTAGCAACACATAGGCTGGTAATTTTCAATGAGCCAGTAATCATAAAACTTTATTCCATTTACAATAACGATATTTTTTTTAGAATTTTTAATTTCATATTAAGGAGTAGTCTCGGACAGGACACTACATTGGTGGGGTGCACTCACCTAAGGCTCACTAAGATTTGTTCAAAAGTTATACGAGTCCTATATGGTGTTGCATATTTAACTTTTCCGATACATTTGTATTATATAACAAGACAATAATATATCTGAAAAAATTTAATGTATTCTTAATAATTAAACATTATACACTGGTTAAGGCCCGCTGGCACAAACTGGGACCCCAGTCGGTCCCTATAACCTTACATTCTGGCCACTCAGAAGTTTGTAAATCAAATTATAATAATAAATGCTATAACTATCTGCTTAGTTCAGACAGGAACAATAAATAACTTGGCAAAACCACAATGTATCCAAGAACATTATCTAACACATATCAAAATAACAAAAGTATCCATTGTACGCAGCTACATCCTTTAGCTATGCTACTTTGAGAGCCATATTAGATTGTCCTTCCCTTATTTGGCAGGACATACCACCAACACATATCTTATCTCTAGTTCATATGAACTAATTTTGTAGATATTGCTTTAATTTTATATATATATACGATCCATAAGACACAAACAGACTAATATTTGAAAATTCTAAAATTATGGATTCTATAAAAAGAGCTACTATTAAGATTTATAAACTTCCCTTGTACAACAATATATAGTACAGATGTTGATACATTCCTGCACCAAAGATAACTCACAAACAATGTATCAACTACATAACCTACTGCTTACTCATACTATAATTTGTTTCACAAAAACAAATCAAAACAACAAAGATGTTACTAACAAACTATGCTTTAACTAAAACAAAATTGTGCAAAATGTTTAAAGCTATCACGGGACAAGGTTTTATAGTCGAAAAGTTTGTTTAATTACTATTCTGCTCACTATAATTACTCATTGTCTGAACTAAGCAAAAATTTTAACAATAATCACATAGTTTATTATCTCCCACAAAACTGGTTAGATTGAAACATTCAGTAAAAATACAAGAGCAAAGACTTTAGGCATTTATATTTAATTATATATTTTTTTTATTATAGCCATCTATATGGGTAGAAATCACAAAGTTTAATATATTTAATAGGACATTCAAGTTGTAAACTTCTGAACATGGCATCATTCACACTATACAAAATGGAATATTGAGAGCAAAACACACACAGAATCTTAGTATGTATCCGCAAACAAAAACTAATCATATAAATACACAAACCGGGAAGTAGACATCTACTTTATACACGGCTCGGGACATGGACACTAACGGAGAAGATCTGTGATGCATTTTTCACTCATTTATAGCACTTGAGGACATCAGCTCAACAAATGCACATTGCAAAATGCTTAGGGTAATAACCAACCATGCTCACCTGACCTAGTTACTAACTTTTGGAACTGAGAGCAAAATCCGGGTACATAGAAGTCTTTCAAATTATTAAATATTTAATACCTAGTGCGTCGGAAGCGCCGCGGTCCTTACAGCAGTCGACATGATATGGGCTTTTTGTTTTTCTTTTTGGTGTCTTCCTTGGGGGATTTTTTGTTGATTTGTCGCACTAGATCGTAGAACACTTCGTTCACACTGATTTTAGCCTTTGCGGAGGTCTCCATAAAAACGCAGTTGAAATGATTGGCAAGGTTGGCGCCCTGTTGCTTGCCGACCACGCGCTCCGCCTCCAGGTCGCACTTGTTGCCGACCAGCACCATCGGCACGTCATCCTTGTCCTTCACCCGCAGGATCTGCTCTCGCAAGTCTTGTAAGTCGTTGAACGTCGACTGCGCTGTGATCGAGTACACTAAAACGAATCCTTGCCCGTTCTTCATATATAAATCTCTCATAGCAGTGAACTGTTCCGTACCAGCTGTGTCAAGAATTTCGAGCATGCATTGTTGACCGTCAACTTCCACTTGTTTCCGATAGCTATCTTCGATGGTGGGGTCGTATTTCTCCACAAAGATGCCTTGTACAAATTGTACTGTCAGGGCGGATTTTCCCACGCCTCCGCTACCTAGCACGACTATTTTGTATTCGCGCATTATTAACTATTTTGATATAATGATATAATTAACTGAAATCAAAGATTACACTGCTAAAAAGCACATTAACTAGGAAATTATTGCAAAAAAACCCTTCAACAAGTCAAACCGCCATGACACCGTTAACAGGGCGATGGCTCACTTTATCAGTGCTGCCATGTAAATTGTAATGTTCACATACAAATTAATACATAAGCTTACTTTTAATTTTTATGAATTATATAAGTTACACTTGCGTCTAAACTGTTGTAGAACAATTATAATTTTAAAGACAAAAGAAAATATTTTAATTCATATTTTTCCATGTCTTCATATGCTAAACAGATGATATATTATTCATCAAAAAAGTTATAAAATTTTAATTTTATCAAATTTTAAATAATATAATACTATTACTTTGAAAATAGTTAACTAGCAATATAAAATATCTTAAATACTCTTACTAGGTATTTTCGTTTTATTATTTACAAAGTTACAACTTATAAGAGCAACACTAGCAAAATATTTCTCATAATGTTTTCAATCTTTTAGGCTAGATGGCGCCATAACCTTAGTAATAACTATATAATGTATTTTTTCGTTTTGAAATATGAATAGTTACCTAATGAAAATAAAAAGAATTTAGTAAATAACTAAATACATTCTTATACTTCAAAATTATTCTATTTTTTCCTACTATTGGAAAAATACCCGATTAACGGATTGAAAGGAAGGGATTGAAGGGGTTGACCTCCAAAACACACTTCATGATACTGGAGGAAGGTCACGTACAAAGCATGAGAGCCACCGGGGGGCAATATGAAGAGGTTGATAAGAATCTAAAAAACGAAAGATTTATAATATAGTCGCGGTTATTATTTTACAATAGATTACACTTTTGATATAAATTCCGATCGAAGCGTAGAAATAAAAAGAGCTAAAAAGAAAAGCGAAAAGTGGTGGTAGTGGGTTCGATTCCACTAGGGGAATGATTATATTAAAATTTTCCTTTCTTTGCTCTGGTACCCAAAACTAAGCGTAGCGCTGAGTTCCACAAGCCAATCACGGAAAGTAGAGGACAGAAGAGAATTATAATATAAATAAAGTTTACACAGTAAAATCATTGATTCATTTTGTATTTCTTTATTATATTTGTATTTAGTAAATAAACAATCCATTGTCAGTTTAAGCTTTGGTACTAAACCTGGACAAGCTATATAATGTAAATTTACACAAGTAATTTATTGTGAAATTGTTTGTAGATTTGGTTCTGTGACCTTGTTTTAAGATTAAATTATATAATACTTCGGCTTATTATTTTCGTGTGCTGGAGAAGAAAACTTAATTTTAATTATTTTAATCATAAATAATTTACATTTGTTGTAATGTATTGATCTAAACTATAAAGTCGAATGTCATTTGACATATACTCCGTCTTTGTTTGTAGTTTACTGCACTCCTAACGTAGATACTTGTAAATGTTTGGGTTAGACACATAAATATCAGTGTGATATGTGTATTCATGTTTTCATTTCGATATTAATTATACTCTATATAAATACATTAATAACTGATCACTTTATGTTAATAAGTGAAACGTTATAACAACACCTAAAAGTAATATAATATTATAATAAATATAATCGACAATGAAGCAAAATGAAACAAATAAAGCTATTGACATAATAAACAAGGCATGAAAAATATTTAAAACGGCCCGAATATTTTAACAGACTATAAATCCACGGATTGCACGCGCGATGCACAGAGTAAAAAGTATCATTCACAATAAAACCCAATGACCGTGGGAAAGCCATATTTCAATCGTCATCCAATAAACTTTCAATAAATATATTTTTGTTTGGAGAAGAGCTTTTGTAATAACGAACAATACAATATTATTCTGATCTTATATTTTAAGCACGTAAATAGGCTTTAAGATTTTATTCTTTATCATAAAAATTAAATTTTAAAAAGATATTAAAATTGAATGTGTTAAGTGAGCCAGAGATTATTAATTAATTATATATCATAAATAATTAGGACAGATTTTTTAACAAAAACGTTCTGACTTAAAAAATAAAATGAACAGAAAACTGAAAATTTAATTACAATTTCAAATGAAACGTGTGGTGAAGTTGAGTATCATATTAAATTTGTTACACCACAATATAGGCCGTGTAGTAAAATTAATTAATGGCCGTTGCCTGAGAACTGTTCTTGGTTGCTCGTTCATGTAAATAATAATTTATTGATTTATCCGTAAATATACAAATCTTGTAAATAAGATTGATGGTTAAATATTTGATAAACTTTTTATGTCGTTTGTCGTCATGTATTTGTAATATATAATTTATCGCAAACGTTTATCACAAAATATATTGAAATTTCGTATAAAAAAATGAATATAGTAAGTTTTAAATTTTCCATCCAACAGAAATACGCTTGATCGTTGAAAGTTCTAGCTTGTTTTTATTATTTTCATTATAAACACATCTATAACAACATTTATGCTATCTAAAGTTTTATTAACGAAAAATATAACATAACTAATTATATCGTAAAAGTTACATTTTAAATGAAAATATATATATTAAATTATTCTATTAATAAGTAACCACGCACTAATTAGCGGGTAATGACGATGGAGTGGAGTATATTAAATTTAACGCTTCTCATTCCAACTAATTGCACATCCGCTAATAACAGATATAATTGAAAAAATATACATTTATTTTAAAATTAAACAATATAATATTATTAGAAGTATTTTTTTCAGCCTTGCACTGTTTCTGGTATTGGATTCCCGCATTGGGTGTCTAGTGACACGACACTCCGTTCTCCAATTTCCGCCCGAATTTAAGACAATATGTGTTGAGTGACGAAACTCGAGCCCACATTTCGTCTTATCACTAGAGAAAAGAAATAAAATAATTTAAATATCCATACTTATATTATAAATGCGAATAATGTCTGTATGTTTGTCTGTCACGCTTTCACGGCTAATCTACCAGTCCGACTTGGATGAAATTTAGAATGAAAATAGTATAAACTACCTGATCAAACATAGGCTACTTTTTTACAAATCAACCTTTGAAGGGTTGAAATAGGGGATGAAAGTATATATGAAAAATCTACACCATTTAACCGATTGTAATGAATTTTGGCATAAATATAGTTGATAATCTAAGGTTAAACATAGGCATACTTTTTAGGGCCGTTAGTAGTATTATAAAACAGATTATGTTATATTTGAACATTACATTCCCCCAAATGGAATTTGAACCCCATAACCATCGTGTATACAGTCCGACCGTGTTAAAATGTGTCTTGGTCACACTAATAAATATAATAGTTTTATATTGACATTATACCAGTATCCAGTCGTGGCCCAGTGACACAAGCGTGTGACTATAAACGACTGGTTGTGGGTTCGATTCCCACTCGAGGAGTGGGAATTATATTTCCATTTTCTTCGCTCTGGTGTCGAGGTAAAGCGCGGCGTTAAGTTCCGCCACTTAACACGCAAGCCTCCGAATTCGGCGGAAAGTGGGGGACGGAGTGTCTTAACACTAGGTTTCCTCTGCCTACCGTGCTGTGTGCAGGGTAGGCAGAGCGAACAGCGTGAGGGAGGGATACAGCGTAAAGCTAAAAAAAAAAAAAAAATAAGAAACACAATAAGCATTTTGGGTTATTATTGTTTTCAAATGTATTTAAGTCAGTACCTAAACAGTAGGCTTAACTTGACTGAGGCCAGTTTTGTCAGTACTTACACAGGAATTTTACAAACTTTTTACCTCTCGAATGATTTTCAAAGAGCTTCGTTTAAAAAGGTTCTGCAGTAGGTATCTCTGTATTTTATTTTTTGTTAGTACTCTTTGCATTCAATAGTGACTTTGAAAAGAACTTTTTACCAGTTCCATATTTACTTGAGATTATTTACATTTACTTATGATGTACATTTGTTGTAAAAATCAAATGAAAGGGGCTTACTATTTTAAAGTAGCTGAAGTTACAGATATTTTCTCCTCTTTTTTTTTGTAGCTGAACTTGGCATTCTTTTCAGGGTAAAATTGTGATGTAACTTACAACAAAATGTTTCAAATTATTTTTGTATAAAATTTCTGAACCCCTTTTTAACAGATAAGATAAGGAGAAAATTTTTCATTTATTGCTACTCAATTTCTTAAATATACAGAAAGATATATAATTAACTAATATTCATGTTCAGACTAATTAATGTGTAAAATTTATGATGCAATCTATTTAAACTGTATTCTCTTACGTATTTTCTATATTTTTATTCTATGCTTAGGTTATTGTTCCTTCACAATGGTAGAGAACACCATAAGTAATTAATGCAGTAAGGTAAAATTTCACGTAAAAAGTGCAGAACGGAATCAACATCAAACTTAGTGTCGACTCGACGGAATCGACACTAGAAAAATTTGTTTGTTATCTTTGATTACACAGCTTAATGGAAAAAAGGTTAAACAGTTAGTCTTGTGAAGACACTCCGTTGACAGACGCAATTTCTTCGTTTCTTACAGAAAATGGAGACATTGCGTGTTGAGTAACGAAACTCAACACTGTGCGTTGTCTTCTTACAAAAGCAAAGGAATGAAAATAATTTAGAATCATTCCTCCAAGTAGGTATCAAACCTAATATCCCTTACAGTTACACACTGTGCCACTATGCAACGATGGTGCATCTCTAACATCATTAATATATTTTAATATCTTTCCTGACGACACTATAACATGCTAGATAGCTATTTACATTTTTATTATAAGCCTTCCCCTTTGAGCGGTTCCGCAGAAAGAGCAACGAGCTTTTTAAATGTAAAAAGCGTACCTTTTGAATGGATTGTTTCAGGTAGACAATATGACATTTCATTTAATTAAATTTCCAAGTTTTAGCTTCGAAATCATTTCATGGACTGTGAATTGTGACGGGTAATTGTGAATTTTGACGTTATTTATAGATTTATGCGTAAATCTTCATTAATTATTATTTATTTTCTGCTCTAGTTAAAGATATTGCTTTTACATTTCCACGTGTCTTTCGCCTTTGTTGGGAAAAGTAATCTCGTCACATGGTTTTTGATTGTTACTTAAAAAAGAGGCCACTCTGGCTCAGTGTGATAATGTTAACTATACACGGAGTGTTTGTAGGTTCTATTGCACACTTGGGGTAATGATTATATTTAAATTTGTTTTATTTTTCTACTCGGATGACAAGAAGAAGCGCGGCAGCGAGTTCTGCCACTCAATGCATAATGTATTTAGTTTGAGCCGGAGAGTGAGGATGAGAGTGTCTTTGCACTAGGTCCTCTTTCGCTACTCTGTTATGCGAGATATATCGTGAAGCTATATTTAAAGCAGGGTAGATGGAAGGAACCACCCAGTGCCAAGACAGCCACTTTCTTTCGTACAGAAAGTGTACGAAATTGACACTCGGGTGTCGAGTTTCGGAACTAAACAACGCAAACGTTTTATAGAGCGGGAAAGTTAAAATAAAATAATATTAATGTTATCATTTTCTCGAGGAATAAAAATCTAAAAGTATCACATTCACAAAGTCGATTTTATTCAACATAAAAAGTTACGTCCTTCATCTTTTGAACGTCAAATAATTTACCATTGGGTTACTAAAGTTATTGTCGCAGACCTGAGAAGAACCGGGACAAGAAAGTCATCGTAACATCTTTTTCTTAAATCAATAACATACAGACTTATAACATTGTGCTATTGAACTTAAACTTTTTACTTTCTTAGTGATATGAGATTTGGATTAATTTTATTAAGTAAATAAGTTCCCCTGAGTCAAAGTCACCTTACAACAGTCGCGTTAAGACGTCTATATGGCTTATAGATAAACAGATAGTCTATCTTTTAACCCTATGTTTTTATTATAAAGTAAAAAGCTCTACTAATAGTTGTTCCACTCCACGTTCAAAAAGAGAAATGATTCTATTTTTGTACGTGAAGTGTGCAAAACAGCAATATATACTTTAAGAAATCAGCTTCACTTTTTCCCACTAGACAGGGTATTCAATAAGAACCTAGTTCAAGAAACACCTTTCCTTCTCTACCTTCCGCCCGATTGAGATTGCATGCTGAGTACTGCAACTCAAAGCCGCGCTTAATCTTACGTACCAGAACGGATAAACGAAAGTAGTTTAAATATTATAGTTCCACTTAGGGGAGTAGAAATCGAACCCATAACCAGTCACATTCACTGTCAGACGACTATCCACTGTGCCGACGCGCGACGTAATTGATTTTAATTGATGGTTGTCAAATCACCGTATTCAAGATATATCATCCTTAATGCATTGATATCACAATGAAATTAAAATTAATTTACAACTACAAGATTAACTTCATAAAATTTCATCCTTTCCTAACCGTCGTTAAAAGACCATAACTTAGAAAAAACGCTCACTTTAAAACCGTCCAAAGCATTACTCCAACCACCAAACACCTTACATCACACAATTTTTCCTAAAATTCATAGAGAAATTCCTTTTCAAAATATTTCCCACCGTGTAGAGGCTTATTAGCATATTAATTGGCGCTACGTGTCGTGATTTCAAACGCAACAGAGCCTAACCCACTCTACGTGAGCACTTTTACGAAAACACGGGGAATTGTTTACTGTCATGTACAAATCGGGGTAACGTGACCACTGAAAATGTGATCTATACAGGTTTTATGATGAAACTTTCGGCTTTTTGAATATAGGGTTGTGTAAAAAAATATATTTTTTTTTTAATAAAAATATGTCGATTTTCTATAGAGACAAGTGAAGCAATTTGTTTGAATGGTGACAATAACTGTAGCAGACTTTTTTAGTTCTTATTTTCAAAAATTTTAAAGTTCAGTTTATTTATTTATTTGCTAGTGATTGCTCGCAATTTTTACTGGAAATTCCTACATGGTAAACAATTTATGATAAGTAGCAATTTCCTTATACCTTATAGTTTACTTTTAACATTTTTAAAGTGTTATTCCACAATTAGGAAAATCGAAAAAGGCGTTTAGTAAACGTATAAAAAATTGAAAGCAGTGGGATTCGAACCCGCGCCTCTTGGAACCGTCCAAGCGCTTTGACTGTCACATTGAAATTCTTATACGCTTATTACGCTTAGATGCTAATAACATAAATAATTTCAGTTCAAATTGTTATACGTTTTCTAAAATGTTTTTTTCCTCATAGCGGTCTATTAAGGTTCTACATTAGGTATTACACTATTCAAAAGCAATTATAACCCAAATCCAGTTAAGATTAAAATCTGTATTAAAAACATTACGAATCCGTCCGGTAGTTCCAAAGTTGTGCAACGAACATTCAGTTTTTTTCTGTTTATAAGATTAATCCTCTGTTACATACTATTCCAGTAAAAAATGCACAAAAGGTGGGTTTAGAAAAAAAAATAAATTCTGTGCCAGCCAATTTCTCACGTAGGTAATATATATGTAGACATGCGCATACATACTTGAATCTAAAATATAATTTTATCTTATAAACCGTAGCGTTTGGCGCTCCGTTCTCTTTGACTACCCCGCAAGGGATACAGCGTGAAGGTAAAAAAAAAAAAAAAATCTTATATCATTATTAAATCTAAATATACCTAATTTCTCTTAACGTAGGTCCATTAGGCCGACCTCTATCAAACAAAACTAAAAGTCTTAAAAAAGTAAGCTAAACAAAAGCCTTTCATTTAATTCACTAAGAACATACGCATTGTACTTCTTTACAACTATTTTATGTTGCTAAAATTATAAATATTTTTTTAAACTTATTTGACTACATAGATTGTATTTTGTACCATTTTAAAGTTGATAACTTAATTATTAAAAATATACATAAATTAAAATTAAATCAAGAATTCATTAATGTTAACTTCATTATGAGCTATTTAATTACATATTGAAATATAGATAGACTATACATTTTAAAAAGAATTAAATATTCAGTTATGGACGTTCCACAGGTTGTTGCAAGTAGTTTTGCAGAGCATTTACAACAAGTTTTAGATTTGAAGACAACAACTGAACGATTTACTGGTAAATTTGCGAAAGCTGCCACAATATTTGTTCCTAATGGAGATCTATTAACTATAAATTGCCTTTGCTAAATTTTATTTCTGTACAATTCCTTATTTCAAGATGAGTAATTATTCTTTTTTTTAGCTTCCCACTGTATTCCACACACAATAGGGTAGGCAGAGGGAACCTAGTATTAAGACACTCCGTTTCCTGATTTCCGCAGAATTTTGGAGGCATTGCGTGTTAAGTGACGGAACTTAACGCCACGCTTTACCTCAACACCAGACCGACGAAAATAGAAATATTGAATACTTCCACTCCTCGGGTGGGAATCGAACCACGACCAGTCGCTTTGTGCCTCTGCGCCACGACTGGCCTAAATAAAATTTTTAATTAAAATTTATAGAAGAAATTCATTTTTATATTTAGCAATGCAACGGTGAGACAAGTTCTCTAATCTAAAAGCAAATACGCGCTTAAAGTGTAAATGTCATCTACAGCGCGGTAGCTAATGTTTGATTCATAGTATGAAATATATGTTTCATATGGTTTACTTTATAAGAAGAAGGCGTATGAAATATTGTTTTAAAAGTAACTGGCAGTGACAGTTGGAATATACTGCGATGGTTGGTTCAATACCACTTGAGAAAATATATTTTTCAGTTTCATGCCTTTGCCGTATAGCAAGGTAGTCAGAGAGAATCTAGATTCTACACATTTGTTATCCGTGTTTCGCCTGAAATCAAAAAAAAAAGTAATTGAATATAATTATCAAAAAACTACTAAATTCTAAGTAAATACTACAACACAAAATATAATTAATATTTACGTTTTCTATCTTTACGAGTAGAACCTATGGGAAAAATAATAGGCTACTTATATATTTATTAAAATACGACGATTTATATTTGCCTCAGTGAATGTATGATGACTTAGATATTTTAAGTATTTCTTGTGGAATAAACGTTTATATGTACCGGAAAGACAGATTATAATGTGCAAAGAAGTTTTTGGTTTGATGCTGGCTAGTAATAACTTCTTATTTCTTCCTCGTTTTTTACTTAAAATCTTAGTCAATGTGATTTAGGTTTCAGACTACACTACGTATATTAAAACAATATTATGAGGTCATCATGCTGCAGTAGAGCAGCGTCTGACTTTAAACATGATTAGTTGTGGGTTCGATTTTTGCTTAGAGAAATTTCGCTCTAGTAAGACAGAGCACAGTGTTGAGTTCCGCCATTCAACATACAATGTCTCAATTAAGAGATAAAAGCAGAGATCAGAGTGTCTTGACACTACGTTCTCTACAACTATGGCTTTGGCTATGCGTAATAAAATATTCAGCTGCAAAAAATATATATTTATATAGTATTATCTTAAACATTGTTATTTATTTAACAGCCCTGTGTGTCTCGCAGGTCGGCTGACCTATTCTAAATAATTAGGTTAGTGGTTATCGCGTGTTTATAATATCATAGTTTAATTACACTTTTGTGTCTCTTAATTTACTTTTGTTATAAAAGATAAAAGGCTTATTTATATATATTTTTTAGCTTCACGCTGTATCCCGCACACGTCAGGGTAGACAGAGGGAACCTAGTGTTAAAACACTCCGTTCCCTACTTTCCACCGAATTCGGAGGCATTGCGTGCTAAGTGACAGAACTTAACGCCGCGCTTTGTCTCGACACCAGAGCGAAGGAAATGGAAATATATTTCCACTTGTCGAGTGGGAATCAAACCCACAACCAGTCACTTTACACGCCACAACTGGCCCCTATTATTTATAATTTTTTTACCTACTATTTCAACTACTCAGAGGGTTGTCATTTTTCTTTGCCATTTGTTCTGCCGTAGATTTTATTTAATATAACTTCTTTTAACGAAATCTGTCTTTTAGTTTGCTTTTAAGAGTATTTCGAAGTATTATTAGAATTCGAAATGTGTTTCCTTTGAAATTCTATTATCTATAAGGTCCCCGCTACTACGTCCGTTTATACTTTATGCATTGCTTGTTGTGCACTGGTCCAATTTCTGTGTTGTATAGTTTCGTAAATGACTAAGCTTTGTTTTTTTCTGTTAACATAAAAATTTTGGTCAATTTTTTCTTAATTTACCATGCCTTGTTGCCATATTTTCTGCTTGCCATAGGGTCAATAATTCAGATTAAGTTACTGGTGAATAAAAGTAAAAAAAAAATATAATTATACCCTCGAGTGGGAATCGAACCCCTATTCGTGCTATGTAAAGTCTCCCTGAGCCATGATAATGTATACATACATATATATGCATATACATTGACTATAATCTTTTACTGTATGGGAATGCTTACTCGACCTTAGTTCTAAGGATTATTATAATACTTAAGTCCACAACAAGCTATTAAGCTTAGATGACTTACCATTTATGTCTTCCTTTTGTACTTCAATAGAATTAAACTGAATACAATAATTATGAAGAGCTACTAGGAGAAAGCTTCCTAAAGCAGTTAGCAAAGGATTAAAATGTAATTTTAAACGTTATTCTGTACTATTTTAATATCTTTGTCTTGTGGCCAGTTGTGGTGCAGAGACACAAAGTGTGCCTGTAAAGCGACTGGTTGTGGGTTCGATCCCACTCGAGGAGTGGAAATATTAGTTATATCCATTTTTTTCGCTTTGGTGTCGGAGGCAAAGCGCGGCGTTAAGTTCCGCCATTTAATACGCAATGCCTCCGGCGGTGCGTGGGGAACGGAGTGTCTTAACTAGGTTCCCTCTGCCTACCCTGCTATGTGCAGAATATAACCTGAAGTTAAAAAAAAGAAAATCTTTTTGTCAGCTTCATACTTTTTCGAGCATGTTAGGGTAGTCAGAGAGTAGCCTTGTATTAAATGAATAAGTTCTCTACTTTCTATCCTAATTAGAGATATTGCGCGTTGATTGGTGCAACTTAACGCCGCGTTTTGTCTTTGATACTAGTAGAGCCGAGAAATGAAAATAATTTAAAAATAATCATTGCATTGAATGGATATCGAACAAATGCTTTACAGTCAAACGCTGTCCCACTGCGCCGTAATGACACGTTTTTAAATAAGTACCTTAAATTATAAAATCAATACAAACAATATGAATTAACAACTTTCAAAAGTAAATTCCACCTCCATTAGCTAGACAAAGAAAATATATTATTAATTTTCATGATTTCCTTAACCGAGTAACCCTTCAGCTGAGCTTTTCATAAAGTTTAGTTTAGTGTAATTAATCTCAAAGGTGACGTCATACTAAGAGCGGTACCTGATAACTTTAGCTCACGTAAATCAAATGCTTTAAACCGCAACAACGTATCGAAGACAGTGTAGCTTTTAATTATAGAACTGTATTCTATTTAAAGCACATCTTAGCTTATCTGAGGTTGGAATATCAACTAAGGTTTGTTAAGAAAAATAATATTATATATTATATATTATGAATATTGTCAATCTAACAAGGAAAATAGAGAATATTAATAAGTATTATATTTCTATAATAGTATTTGTTATTAATAAAATGGATTTGTAAAATGGAGCTTGAAAAGTAATTATTTAAAAGCATGAAGGCACATGGTCTTAGGTCATGGCATTTCATGGCACTGTTGTGGATTCGAACCCCTTGAGAACGATGTTTATATCTGTTATCATTATCTCGTTCTGGTGAGACAAAATAATGGTAATCCGGCACTAATTGTTTCTAATTTGGGAAGAATTTGAAAACGGAGTGACTTGACACTACATTCTCTATGCCAATTTTATTTTTTTTTGTTATTATGAGGCATTATAGAATACTATAAAACATATAAAAATATAATTCCGAGCACTGTAATGCTTTATATTTTACATTCTGCAGTAGATATTTCCAGGAATTAATTTATCTTTGCCCGCGGCTGGACTTAGTTGCGCTACTTGTGTTCTTAGACTGTGACAATATACAGACGACGATAACGCTCGCTTTTTTTCACTTTATCATCTTATCTTACCATATATTTTTATGAAATACCTATTCTTTTAAATAGTTTATAATTAATTAAAGATTTTAAGAAAATTAATATAAAAAATCAAAAGTGATTGAAAGTTCAAAATCGAGTGAGTGAAAAATCAAACGTTCTATTTATTGCCAGAATTAACAAGTAAAAAAATATATGTACATATACTGATTTCATTTATTTTTTATTTATTTTAATACAATAAAATGATGTATAATTTTGGTAAAAAGGCAGCCTTATCACCACAGATGATCTCTTCCAGGCAACTCTTACCATGCTAAAGATCAGGCGAGTCAGAGAATTAGGACTTTTGACTTGAATATTGTTTCTCATTATAATAAACATGCTGAGAGAATCAATTTAATCTTGAAACACTTATTTAATCTTGAAAAAACAAACCCTCTTCTTCATAAAAACGGTGTTATTTGGAAATTAAACGATTTAAACCGAATTAATGGCTGATATTTTTCAATATTTGAATATATATCTTTAGATTTTTTTTTAAATGTTATTTTTCGAATACAAAAATTTAGGCGATTAATTCGAGTAAAATATTTTCATTTCAAAATGTGACTACAAAATGAAATCAAGAGATCTTAAAAACTGTTTTAAAATGATGTTTTGATCATTCGATTAGTTAGTTAATTCATTAATATTAATAATTATTTCGAAATAAGCCCCTAGTCATTTTTTTACTTTTAACAAGGTGATGACAAAGTGGCCAGTCGTGGCCCAGTGGCACAAGAGTGTGACTGTAAGCGACTGGTTGTGGGTTCGATTCCCACTCGAGGAGTGGAAATTGTATTTCCATTTTCTTCGCTCTGGTGTCGATGTAAAGCGCGGCGTTAAGTTCCGCCACTTAACACGCAAGCCTCCGAATTCGGCGGAAAGTGGGGAACGGAGTGTCTTAATACTAGGTTCCCTCTGCCTACCCTGCTGTGTGCGGAATATAGCGTGAAGCTATTTAATTTATTTTTTATGACAGAGTAATGTTAAGACACTGTACCGTAAACCTGATAGTAAAAAGTTCCCATTAGGGTGAATCATTATAATAAAGTATTTACGTTTTTCTGCTCTGCTTCGTTATGGCGCGGTGTTAAGATCCACAACGCAACACACAATTTCTCGATTTCTAGCAAAAATAGAGTACAAAGATAGATATCAAAAGATATAAAAAGAAAAGATACATATAAAAAACGAGCAGTTGCTTTTTTAAAATTATTTATTAAAAAGCAACTGTTGAGTTTTTCGCTGTATCGTCGCAAAACTGTCTGTTATTTTTTCGTTAAATGGCAGATACAAAACTGCTCGCAACGGTCTAATTGAACAAAGAATACATTTGTATTTTAACATTTTAAAAGTATTTTTCACAAACTACAATTAAAAATATCATTTTGAGAATATATATGTATATTAAAATCTTAACTCAGTATTTGAACCCCCTTTTAAAAACTGTCTAAGCGCTTGCATGAGTATGTATGAACGTATGGTTAGCGGTAAGAGCGCTTAGTCAGTTTCTAAGCGCGGCAGGTTTGGATCCCGCCGCGTCCAAATCTTTATATGTGTTCTAAAAATGTTTTCCATATACTTGAATTTCTACTAGTTCTCAATATAATATATTTTTATTTCTATTAAAAATGGTTCAGTAGTAGCTCAGTTGAAATGCATTTGACTAAAGGCGTCGTTCTAGAATAGAAAGCTCCTTTGGTCGAACATTCAAGTTTAACACAAATGTTTCATTTAGTCAGGTGTGATTTCACAAAGTCATTTCGTTCCATTATCCAGTATACAGTGTTTCTAGGTTAAAGGTAAGTAAACATCGGAGTGACTTGGCACTACTCGTTTAATGTCGGATAAGATATTACATTATGTTGAATAAGAGAGTGTTGTGACGCAGTGGGGCAGCATCTGCCTGTAAGCGTGATGGTTGTAGATTCGATTCCCGCTCGTTCTAGTACCTATTTGGTACCCCCTAAGTCAGGTTTCCACTTAACACGTTTAAATGTCTCGTTTCCGGCGAAAAGAGGAGAACGGGGTACTTTGACATTATACGGGAAAAAGTTGCAAAAAATATATTATATTATATGTATTTTGGACACCCGTTGCCTCAACATCGTGTATGACACTATATAATAGCAATACCACTATAAAATAAAATAAAAAATACAAATGTCAAAGACATAGAAGAAGAAGTGAAAGAAGTAAGAGATAGAGAAGTGTGTGTAGTATTTATTTTATTTAATGTAAATATGTTTATTGTATTATTATAAACTTTAATTTTGCCAAATTTCATACTCCTGTTTTATCCGCCTATTTTCGTAAAACGAGATGCAAAGCTTTTCCTTCACGTATTATTAATATATATATATATATATATATATATATATATATATATATATATATATATATATATATATATATATATATATATATATATAATATAATAATGTTACCTCTATTTCAAGAGATGAAGTGGTACAAACTTTGAAGTAAAATGGTGTTCTAAAAGTAGGCTACCCTTCGATGGATCAAATATTTTAAAGTAAATGCAATGAAGTTATTGCAACGCTTTAAACGCGAAAGGAGCTCGGCTGCAAGTTTTAATTGCAAAGTTTAATTCATTTTCCGAGTATATCTTTCAATTTGCACAATGATGCCAAGTTGCTCTATAGCGTTAATATGAAAGAAATTTGTTTTCAAGTGGCTTCGTCTGCTCCGCTTTATGTTCTGTATAAGTTATCGCCCCAGTTTTTAAAATAAGTTGAACACTTTTCGTGTAAACGTAATATTATGTAGTTATTTATACTAAGAATCCATATTCATATTATAAATGCAGAAGTCTGTCTGTTTGTCTGTCACGCTTTCACGCTTAATCTACCGGTCCGATTTGGATGAAATTTAGAATGAAAGTAGTAAATAATGCAGGGTCAAACATAGGCTACTTATTTTTTCCAAAATCGACCTCTAAAGGGATGAAATAGGGGATGAAAGTTTATAAGAAAAATCTAAACCGCAATATACTCGTACATAGTTGATAATGCAATGTTAAACAGGCTACTTTGTTTTTCAAAATCCACCTCCAACGGTTGCGATATAACAAAACAGTCATGCAGTTCACGCGGCGAAGCCGTTTATTTAGTTATATTCCTTCTCATGTGGTGAAAGAGACAAAAAGCGGCGTTAAGTTCCGCCATTTAACACGTTATTTCTCGAGTTCAAACCGGAATTGGACAACAAAATATTTCGACATCAGGTTCTCACTGACTATTCTGCTATGCAGGAAAAAGGAAAAAGTGTGAAGCAGAACAAAACATGAAGAACATATGAAGAGTCCTTCAAGCTTTTACAGCTCAGTTGTTAATCCAAGCTTAATGCATGACAAAAATATATTTCTTTTTTACATTTCGCGTGATGAAATCACAAGTATTTAGCAATCCGTTAACATATTTTTGACAATATTGTAAAAGCAATTCAAGGGTTGTAATCAAAATTCCTGCTATTTTAAAGTAATTGTCCATAAAATTGTATTATGAACAACAAAACATTATTGTAATTAAAAATAACAATGAAACTTTCGATCACTTGTCCAATACGACTAACTTAATTGTATAAAAATGTAATAAAATGTAACAATACAATTTTATTACTACATTCAAACTACTGATTAACAACTATTCAGTTATAAATTTTTGCTTTCATAAAATGAAAAATCGAAACACTATAATAGTGAAGGCGCACCGAATCAAACACAGCAAAGTGAGCGCTCTCCAGCACATACTCGGGATATCGGACGCTCAGATTTAAAGTGGTCTAACTCAAAATTTCATGTAAATTACAATAGAATCTTAGCTTCACGCTGTATCCCGCACACCGCGGTGGGAACCTAGTAAGACACTCCATTTGTCACTTTCGGCGGCATTGCGTGTTAAGTAGCGTAACTTAACGCCGTGCTTTGCCTTGACATCCGAGCAAAGAAAATGGAAATATTAACTAAAAATGGAAATATTAATCTACAATAAGCCTTTATGGTCGTTTCTAGCAATACGTGAAATTCTGAGTTAGATCAGTTTATTTCTGAGCGATATTGTGTAGCGCCTACGTACATGATTGCTCTGAAAGGGAAGTGAACATTTTCGGGACTTTGTACTATTAGTGTTGTTTCGTTTTTTTATAAAAGAAACTTGTTATACGCGATCTTTGTTCGACGTTATTGATACATATAACTACGAGTATCGGTTACTGAAAAATTACGGATTCAACTCATCAGGGGTTTGAATGTATTGCATATTTTATATGCACTCAATGATCTTTTAGCAACCTCTATTTCAGATAATAGTTCGGATGAAATGATTATGCCGTCCAAAACATAGTGGGGGAAATGCCGTTCAGTATCAGGTTTATAACGGAAACAACACCTAATAGTTAAGTTTATAAGTTTATAAGTTCACTTGACGTTGCGATATTACGAATAGCTTAGATTTGTATATTTTCTAATAAATTGACAAAAATAAATAAGAAATTTTACACAAAAAGTGATGGTCGTATTTCTTCATAGGACCTACGCTTCTATCTCCATTTTCTCCTCGAATTCAAGATATTTACTGTGTATTGAGTGGAACTCATCGCCGGGCTTTGTCAATATCTATTCTTTATTATTTAATATCAATAGGATATACTATTAAAATAAGGAGGCTAATTCGTAGAGAGCATTATTGTTTAATAAAATAAATAGCTTCACGCTATATCCCGCACACAGCACGGTAGGCAGAGGGAACCTAGTGTTAAGACACTCCGTTCCCCACTTTCCGCCGAATTCGGAGGCATTGCGTGTTAAGTGGCGGAACTTAACGCCGCGCTTTACCTCGACACCAGAGCGAAGAAAATAGAAATATTAAATATTTCCACTCCTCGAGTGGGAATCGAACCCACAACCAGTCGTTTACAGTCACACTCTTGTGCCACTGGGCCACGACTGGCCACATTATTGTTTTGGGCTAAAGTGCGATTCGAAGAAATATTTATGTTATTTCCGCTACTAAATATTCTATAATTGTAAATGAGTAGAAAGTGTTAATTTAACAAAGGGTTTGGCGTAATTTCTTTATACCTTAGCCTAAAGGTAAGGTAGCCGAGCGTGAAGGTTAATTGCTTATCCCTTAGTTAACAGAGGAAAAAATAAATAAAAATTCGCTTAGGTAGTTACCATCGTGGCGCAGTGTGACAGCGCCTGACTGCAAATCCGATGGTTATGGAATCGATTCCCAGTGGGGGTAACGGTTAATTATATTCATAAGAAGACAGTCTTAGAACACTTTACAATAATCCGTGTTCGCAGGAGAGACTCCGAGTCTACTAATACTCGATTATTTCAGTTAAAATATATATTTTTTCAAAAGTAATTTTGAGGTCACACTGCAGACTTGAAGGTCGTGTGTTCAATTCCCCCTTCGAGGAATGATTGTGCTTAAAATTTCATTTCTTCACTCTGGTACTAAAGACCAAGCACGTCGTTGTGTTCCGTCACTACACATGCAATGTCTCGATTACGGGCGGAGAGTCGAAGACAGAGTGTCTTAACACTAGGTCTTCCCTTACTGTCCCGCTATGCGAGAACAAGCTTGAAGTTATAAAATAAAGAAAAGTTGTACTTTTTACTATTAAAACACAAAACTAGAGCCGGCCAATTTGGTGCGCTACGATAAAAGAGTTGCGAGTTCATTCAGCTTAATAATGCAGAGGTCAGATGGCAATTGTTATTTTTGAGAGGCATTCACGAACATATGTGACCTGAATGCCTCGTGCAAGCCTCAATAAAGAGACTAATATAATAGCTTGTTTTTCTATTTTCTGATACATTTTTAAAGTTTTGTATTATTCATGAAGCATTATGGTTAGGAGAATGGTTGTTGTTTAGTATGAAGACTAAATATTTTAAAAATGTATTAAATAATTTACGTTTGTATAAGTTGTCATTTGCAGGCTTCTAGAGAGCTATTAGGGCTGCTTTGGTGGCAAACCACTCCGTTCTCAAGTCAGACGTTTTTCGATGCGCCACGATAGCCGTAGGATCTTAACTTGTTATAATAAAAATAACACTAATTAAATTCATCCAATGTTTAACAATTTTATAGTTATATAAAAAAAAGCGGATGTTCAGAAAAATATTAACTTCACGCATAGCGGGGTAGTTAGGGAGAACTTAGTGGCAAGACTCCGTTTTCCAGTTCCCGCTCGAACTTCAGACATTGCGTGTAGATTGGAGGAACTCAACTCTGCGCTTTGTATTAAGTACCAGAGCGAAAAAAATAAAATTTAAACATAATCAATTCCTCCAAGCGGAAATTGAACCCACAGCTACAACGTTTTAGATGTTGGATGTAGCTGTTCCACTGCACCACAATGGCCTTGTGCGTCTTCAAATACCTCATATTAATCGCGGGGACACCCCGGAACGAAAGATTGTGGAAGTGAAGAAAACATCTCATATTTTTATACATTTCTAAACGAAGTGCGTTACACTTCATTCAGCATTGAATTTGAATTATGACTTTTATTTATAATCTGTGAAACTTTGACGTGATACGTTATAATAAAAAGAATAATATATTTTAATATTTAATAATTACGAATGGTGAAGCAATAGCTTTAAATGTTGTTTCTCTTTTCAGGTTAGTTGTTAGAAATTGTAGAAATTGTATAAGTGTAAACATTTGTTTATATAATAAATCTCTTTTCAGAGCAACTCAATTTAAGTTATAGTTTTACTGTTCACCCAATTATCCAAGGATCATTATAAGTTTCTAAAAATATTTTTATACTGAACACAGTATAAGATTATTTTAGTAACAACTAAAGTAAAAACTAAAACTTTAGTAACAACTAAAGTTTTAAAATACATACTAAAATGTACGTTGTAATGTTTAAAATTTCTAACAACTACATATATCACCTTAAATTTAGGCAAAATAACAGAATATATTTTCAAATAATTATTCACCATATAATAAATATGTATGTATTGAAAATCCATATGAAATGTCGAGCGTTATCTATAGAGGCAGGATTAGGTTTTGAATTTTATAGGATTACTGTAACTTGTTTGTTTGTGCTATAAGATCTTTTAAAATATTATTTCATAAATGAGGCGACCGTGGCGCAGTGTTTCGGGGTCTGGGTTTGATTTCTCGAATCGGTCCTATCTAACCATCCTGCTGACAGTGGGTGCCTTAAGCAAACCTTTTTAGTTTTTTAAGATTTTTTTATTAAACACAACGAACATGTATTATTTTCATTGATTTATTATTTAAAGTTGTCCTATCATCATCGTAAGATGTTCCAGTCTCCGCTAAATATTAAAAAAAGTTTCATTCAAATCTGTCAAGTAGAACAAAAAATGTGCCTAAAGTTAAGTTTAAGTTTACAGATATAATGTCTTGACAGTAGGTGCTTGACCTAGATGCGGGAAAAAGCGTGAAGCTATATAATATTTATAATTAATTCTCAATATAAATCTTTTCATGCAAAAATTATAAAACTCCAGTTATTTATTTTTGTTACCATTCATTTCGTCGACATTTACATTTCATATTGATGTAAGCTTACTAGAACATTCTATATTTTGCAAATTGACGGTTTTTGGTTTATTTAGGACCTTTTTTTGCTGATTTTTAGCCCTGCGAGAGTTACGTTACGTTAACATAGTCCGTGATTGAAACTGAAAATCCTACTGTTATCGAATTATACGAAACGATTTTGCTACGTGTCTGTTTTCTTTAGTGTGAATTTTGAAAAGCAATGTGAAAAAAATATGCTAATTTGATTTTTATTAAAAACAATAATCATAATAAAATATTAGTTAAAGGAACTGAATCTTTTTTCATGACGTACAGACAAGAGACGTATTCTACAAGTTAAGACCTTTCATTTGATTGCAGACCTTGAGTGTATTGTACAAAATATATATAATCCGACATTTTGTTATGGCGGCCATTTTAGATGAAGGCCGTTATGGCGCAGGGAGACAGCATCTGACTCGAAACGAGATTAACTGTAGGTTTCATTACTCATTTGAGATAAGATTTAAAGAAGTTATTACAGAAATATTTTTTTAATTTGAACGGAAAGTGGAGATGAAGTGTTTTGAGACTAGATTCTCTCTAACTACCCTGCTAGCTACCATTAACAACAACACTGACTATATATAACTGCATTGTTATCAACTAAAGGTGTATTCTAAACTTGAGCTCAATCGGATACTGGAGAGTCGGTGAAGTTTAGTTTGCAAGATTTGACTCACGGTAACTAACACGGCAAGTTAAATACAACTTTGTAATAATATCGACTATAATAATATATTTATTATTAGAATATTTATCGCATTTTTATTTTTATATGTTCACTTGTGATTATTTTTATAGCTGCAATAAAAATATATGAACGATTATGTTATCAGCGTGTGTGTTTGTTTTCTTTTTATGCAATAAAGGAGGCAAACGAGCATAAAGCCCACCTGGTGTTAAGTGGTTACCTTCGCCCATAGACATCCACAATATTAGAGTTATGGATGCGTTGCCCGTCTCGGGGATGTAGGACAGAAGGAGGGAGGAAGGGTGGGAATGGTGGGAATAGGGAGAGCTGGCTTACCTGCCATCGAACAGGAATACATCATCAGATGTTTGGCGGCTCGTCTTTGACAAGATAGTGATCGCGAGCCAGTCGGAGAACGAATCTCCTACCACCAAGTTAACTGGGTTACCCGCCTTTTACGGGATGCTACCCAGCGGCGGAGGGGAATTGTATTCTTAACCCGTTCCATTGTCGATAGTCTAAGTTTTGTAGTTCATTGCAATTGGCCAGTATGAATTAAATATGATTTAGAACACTGCCTGCTTTTTTACAATAGGTAGACATTGTATGTATGTATGTATGTATATATGTATATATTTATGTATGTATATGTACTTTTATTTTGAAATATAAGATATCTATATTCTTTTATTGCACCTAGGAGGTGCATCTTTTTGTACAACTCCAACATTCAAAGGTTGCCTGGAAGAGATCGCTTTAAGCGATAAGGCCGCCTTATTGTACATTTTTCTTTTTTCGATTGTTTGTTTGTTTTATTTGTAATTATTTGTACAATAAAGTGTATTTTGTTTGTTTACGTTTCGATCTCAACTTCCTGTATGAAATGAAGACGAAAGGTGGAACTCAACCCCGCGCTTTATCTTATTAGAACAGGGAAACAAAAATATATATTTTAAGTTTATTCATCTCTCCGAATGGTAATCTAGCTCATAACCTTTTTTAATAAGTGCAAGCTAACTTATTTATTGTATTAGATTAACAAATGGTAATCTAGCCCACAGCCATTTTTTATTCAGTGCATGGTAATTTATTTATTGTATTCGACTAACAAACCCAATTATGTCAAATATTAATCGATAAAATAACTACTCTTTCTTTCTTTTCGTCTTTTTTTTTAGCTTCACGCTGTATCCCGCACACAACAGGGTAGGCAGAGGGAACCTAGTGTTAAGACACTCCGTTCCCCTCTTTCCGCCGAATTCGTTCTATCCATGTTTTAAAATGTGAAAGATGCATGGAATATTCAGGTAAAATAAATTTGATACAGCGATTTGGTCTGCGGTATTTGGACCAACAACTTTCGTTAACAGTTGGAAGTGTTGGTTACACTTAATTAAGTTTAGAGTAGACTATACAATACAAATCATTTCAATAATTTAATTTATATAAAATGTAAAATATTAAATATAAGTTTGAAGTAAATGATATTTTTATTTTGTTAATCAAGTTAGTTGGTTAGTATTTCAAGAAGCCGTTCTAGATATCAGGTTTTGTCCGCTTTCTTTTTATGCAATAAAGGAGGCAAACGAGCATAAAGCCCTGGTGTTAAGTGGTTACCTTCGCCCATAGATATCCACAATGTTAGAGTTATGGATGCGTTACCCGCCTCGGGGATGTATCACGGATCACGAGCCAGTCGGAGAACTAATCTCCTACCACCAAGCTACTGGGTTACCCGCCTTTTACGGGACGCTACCCAGCGGCGGAGGGGAACCCCCACCGGTGTAAGAGAATCTAATTTCAAGACACTCCACTTTCCCCCTTCATCCCGAAATTGTGACATTGTGAGTGGAGTCGAGAATTCAGCGTAAAGTTAAGAAAAGATAAAAATTAAAGTATGTAATGTATTTATGTATAGTCGTTCCTACGAGTAGGAATAGAACACAGAACCAATCGCTGATACACTCAGACGCTACCATTGCGTCGACATGGCCTTTATTTACTCAACTTTGATATCCAGGAAATAATTATACTGGAAACACAAATTTACAAGAAAATACCAAATTCAACCTCCATTTATTTCAACAACATGTAATATTATTTAAGCAGTCTAGTTGCAGAATTCTAGAATTAAGCCTTTACTATGATATTAACAAAACAGTATTTGGGATGTAAGCAAACACAAAACACTTGCACAAAGTCGCAAATTAGTTTACGAAGTAATTATGCAGGCGGGTTTCTTAATTAAAGTAGGGACGAATGCAACGACATTAACGGGAATGACACTCGCAAGCTAGAACTAGATTGGTATTTTGATTTTATCCCGCGGTTAGTTCCGCGGATAGGATTTGAATAGAATTGTAAAATTGATATGATTTTTTTTACCATATTCAATTATTTTGAATGGTGGGTCTGGCGGATCTACATATCATTGTTGTTTGATGTTTATTTAATTATTTTTATTAATTTATTCTAGTAATTATTTTATTTAAATTATTTTCACTTTCTTCGCTTTAGTACGTTTGATAAAGCGTGACAAAGAGTTCCGCCACTTAACATATAAAATCTTCGACTTCGGACGGAAAGTCTGTCTTGATGATGCAGAAAATAATATAATTCAAGTTTAATCTAATTCAAGTTGATATGATGTCTCTTTTTTAAATTGCCATAATCATTCCTCGGGTGGGAATTGAACCCACAATTAGTTGCGTCTACAGTGAATATAGAGTATAAAGTATCATAGAATGTTGGGTTAAATAAAATAAATATAATAGTTTATTATAATTATACGTCAAAAATTCGATGTATTAGCATCATCATGTTAGGTGCATTATATTTACTTGTAGAATTTAGAATTTTATTACAAAGCAGCTTTACGCTTTTTTCAGTATACTAGAGTAATCGCAGAGAACCTAGTGTCATGAGACTCGGTTCTCCACCCTCCACCCCACGTGGCGCGGCGTTTTGTTCCACATTTCATACATTGCGTATGAAATGTGGAACAAAACGCCGCGCTTTGTCTCAGGTACAAGAATATTTGTTACGTCATTAATAAAAGTATCATTATTTTTTCTTTTTTTAGCTTGACGCTGTATCCCGCACACAGCAGGGTAGGCAGAGGAAACCTAGTGTTAAGACACTCCGTTCCCCACTTTCCGCCGAACTTGGAGGCATTGTGTATTAAGTGGTGAAACTTAACGCCGCGCTTTGCTTCGTCACCAGAGCGAAGGAAATGGAAACATTAAATATTTCCACTCCTCGAGTGGGAATCGAACCCACAAACAGTCGCGTTTACAGTTACACTTACGTGCCCCTGCGCCACGGCTGGCCTCAAGTACCATTACCATAAGTATCGTTATCCCCGTACACAAGTCAACAAAGTAAATAGTCCTAATACGTACGCTGTTATACATGTTGGATATTGTAGAAGAAAGAACTTTCATCTCTTTGCAAGATATGGAATGCAAAGTATGCGAAGTTAGCTCAGCGTGAAACCTTACTGCGTTGCATTCAATATAATTCATTGAAATGTCTTTCAGTCACTTTTATAGTATTCTCAATTTTGAGAAATATAGGTAAGTAGATATTTTGATGTTTGTAGCTATCTTGCTATAGGATTTGCTAGGCAGTAGGATTTGTAACTAACACGCAATAGGATTTCGTGATAGATTAAATGTTATGTAATATTCCATCTAAGTCAGAGGTCATCAACCTTCACTAGCGAAGAAAATATTTTAGATAAATTTTTGAAACTTTTTTCCGGGCTAAAATCACATTTCTTAACAGTATATAAAAAGTAGCTTAAAAATAAATATCTGTAAATGCTTACCAGGCCGTGTAAAATTACTAAACAGGTCGCATGTACCTACCAAGATCGCGAATTGGGCACCCCTGATCGAAACACAGTGTTGCAATGTTCTGTGGAGTGTTAAGGCCACAAACAAGTAGTAGCAATTAATAGAAATACGCTAATTTATGTTGTTTTCACACAAATCAACGTTTAATGTAAGGATTTTGTATATCGATTGATAGACACTAAAAACAATGGACGCTATTTAAAAAAAATAAAGTCTAAGATAGTCTAGGTAAATTAAAAGTAATACTGTTTATACTAGTTGTATTAAGGCTTAGAACTCAAAAGTTTGTTTATTGTCGTCTCCTTGGGAGTTCCTTTACGGGTTGTAGGTTAAATTGAGTTTAAACGTTTGTATTTAAATCAGACTATTTAATATTTGCTATTTGGAAATGGTTGGTGGTTTTCTAAGCGTATTTTATTAACTAAACCTATAATAATCTATACATATATAATAATATATTAAGATAAACGTATAAGACGTTGTAATAGCTAAGCACTCCGTCGAAGCCGAGAGCTAATAATGTAACAGGCAGATAACTGTGCAAGCACTCGCTCCGTAATATCCTACTTGACGCCACACCTGCGCAGCGCGGCGTAAAATCTCTAGTAAATACATAGATATATGAGGTAAATCGTGAATTATTAATTTAAGAATTTACCCTTATGGTGCAGTTGTTGTTTTTGACTAATTTTGCTTGTATATATATTTTTTGTACTAAAACAGAAGGTAATAATTATTTACATTATGATCTTCTTTGTTAACGGTTATATGGTTAGAGTTCTTAAAAGTACAGGTCAATTCTTAAAGCCCCGTTAGGCTTTAAATTGGCAAGTTGAGCACTTATTACTTAGACAGTATCACTTTATGTGGAGAAATGTATAATAAATGTATAATATATAATAAATATATAATAAAGCAGTTTGATCAATTAAAAGAGGCTATGTTTGACTTTTACAGATTTTAAGTTGAAAAGAGATCCGATAACTGTAAAAAAAGTTGTATTTGATTAATGATTAATTTTCCTAAGTTCAGTTTTATTAAATTATTCTGCATGCAATGAAATCATTTCAACATTTATACATAAAATCTAATTACATAAGGAAAAAACTTTTGCCCACTTTTTACGAATTTTATGCAGATAGAGAAATACGAAATTTGTATAATCAAAGCTTATATGAAGACGTTGGTTTTTGTAATAATAATTTATTAAAAATATTATACATTAAATTATTAGATTTAAACATTCTCATTTTTTTGACGTACATCATTGCATTATTTTAAGGTGACATATACACGTTACCAAGGCAACCCGTATTTTACGCCTCAACGGGACAACAACTCTTAGTACGCAAAGATTTTCTCAATGTTTAAACTGAAACCCAGTATCTTATAAATTGCGCCTACCTTAACCTGAGCATTTACCTTGATCGCGTCGTTATATCGTATATACGTAGGCTTAAACCTGCGTCGCTGCTTACAAACTTATCTGTTAACTTTACTGTTAAGTGTACTTCAAGTAAAGTTTTAGTTTAGTATCTTTAAATTCTGCTAAGTGTATATACTAAGAATGATCTAGGAGCAAATGTAAGATTTTAACAATTTTTCTTAACTTAATTCTCTTCTTATTTCGTATCTAAGCTTAGTGGACACAATAAGTTCCGATTTTTCCTGAATAACAGGAGAGGCAAAGAGAATCTAGTGTCAAATAATACGTTCTCCACTTTCTCCCCAATATCGAGACATTGATATTTTCTGGTGCGGAATATGAGTTTCGCATAGCGTTTACGCTTTGTATTGTTTTACTCTGGCAAGATTGTGAAAATAATTTTAATATAATCATTCTTCCAAGTGGAAATGGAACCTACAACCAATTGAACAAAACAACATGCGTTAAATAAAACGTAAGTATTGTCACAGCGCTATAATGGGACTGTAAAATAAATTCGAGAATTAGTTGCAAAAAAAATGAAAGCCATTCCTATAAATCTTACCCTCTTTTGAAGTTTCAAAATTTTGCCAGTTAAAAAATGTTGCCTACTACCGGTCTAGACTAGTTCACTGGCTTACGTCGAACTTAAGTTTCACCGTATCATATAGATATAATGAAAAAAATATAGGCGTGAGTTTCTCAAATGTAACTCTCTGTGTTTAAACTGGTTCTTGGTCAATTTTAAGGTGCCTGTAACCAAAACCTTTGGGGGCTGGATCCCTGCTGTAAAGACGATAGGTGTGATTTTGATTGCCCACTGCGGAAAACGGATATAAAAATACTTCTCAATACGAAACTAATATAAAAACTTCTCTGATGTAGTAAGAAAAGCATGGCTTTGTTTGCTGTCTGTTTACATGGAATGTCTTTAAGTGAGCGGAATGTAGAAACAGAGTTTCTTAATTCTAAGTGTGCTTATCCCGGTATATGCGGAAGATATATAAAAGTAAAAAAAAAATCTTGTATTGGTAAATAAAATTATTGAAATAAAACTATTTTTATGGGACTAGAACCGCGAATATAGTATGAACTTATATTGGTTTATTATATAGAAAATATAGATAATATAGAAAATATAATACAGTAAATAAAAAATATATAAAACATAATAAGCCAATATAAGTTCATACTATATTAGCGGATAGCGGAAGGGTAGGCGGAGAGAATTAAAACAAAAAAAAAATCAAAAAAATCGCTGCTCTATAATATATAAGCCACATGCTATTTCCTAACGTGAAAATTGGCACACGTCGGCATCCCAAATTGCGTTCATTTAAGAATTGAGATAATCTTTGCTGGACCGCAGCATCTGAGAGTTTTCTCTTAATCTAACGGAAATAGGTATCTGTTAATTGGAATTGTAGAGATTGTATTTGGAACCTTAAATACAATAAATTGTCATTCTTGCAATAATATTTTCATTCACAATCATTTCAAAAAATACAATTTTAGAAAACGTATATTATAAAATTTGACCGCAGCGGGATTCGAACCTGCTTGTCTTGGAAACTGTCCCAGACAATCCATACTTATATTATAAATGCGAAAGTCTGTGTGTTTGTCTGTCACGCTTTCACGGTTAATCTACCGGTCGGATTTGGATGAAATTTTGAATGAAAGTAGTATAATATAAGTGATTGGGTCTAACATAGGCTACTTATTTTTTTAAAAATCAACCTCTAAAGGGAAATTGAAATAGGGGATGAAAGTTTATATGAAAAATCTAAACCACCTGACCAATTGTAATGAATTTTATATAGAATGAATAAATATAGCTCATAATCTAAGCTTAAACATAGGCTACTTTTTTTTTAAAAAAACGCGCTCCCGAGTTCCATATAACGAAATAGTTCACGCGGCGCTTTTATGATTTTCAAAGTGTATTGTGAATGGCACTTTAAAATTTTAATAGTATCCGTTTACATTTGCGCATTTATAACAAAATTATTCTCAGAAAAGTTTTCAAAGTATGGTGTAGGGGATTCTTACTTCCCTAACTATTTCGGAGGCTTCTTAAGTATAGTAATACACTTGTTGATGCTTCAGGTGGAATGATTTTATTTGAAAATTACATTGGTATATATACAAAAAAATTACAATACTCAATAACCAATTAAACAATATTTACAAAAAGTAGTCTCCAATAAAAAATTTCACTATAAACCAATGAAATTGGATTAGAATGTGAGTATAATTTAAATTACTGATTTACCAATAAGAAGGGCTACATTAAAAATAAAAATTTTCGTAAAATTATGTACAAATCAAAACATGGCTTTTTACCACCATAGCAAGTGAGTATTAAGAACAATGATTATTCTAAGAATTATTACAAGAGTGAGGGGCGCCCCGTCGCCGCGGGGGGTTTGCCATTAAAATATGCGCCTGCCTTGCGCCAACAAAACTGGATTCGCCTGCCCGCCGAGGAAACATCTCCGAGGTCCGAGTCCACCCAGCATACAGTGTGCCATTTTAAATTAAAAACTCTTCAATATTTATTTTTAAATATTTGGTGAGTTTTGCCGACGTCTTTTTCAAGACGTCGCGTGTAACCCGCGGCTTGTTCCGCCCCCCGTACGTCCCGGCATGCCGTAGGACTGCCTAGCGCGGGCACCCCATCATACGTCCGTCGCCGGCAGCATGACCGGTCGTACTGACGCGTCGCGTGATCGCTCACGCTCGCGCCATCGTGGCCATTCGGAGAAGGGTGGCGGGGACCGGGGGACGGGGGCTTCGGCCTCCGCCTCGCAACCGCCCCCCTCCGCTTCACCCCGCGCAAGTGTACCATCCGAGGGGGGTGTCGGGGAACGGGGTAAGGGGGCAGCCGCCTCCCCCTCGCAACCGCACCCCTCCGGCGCCCTACGCCAACGCATACCATCAGAGGGGGGTACCGGGGACCGGAGGGCGGGAGCTACCGCTTCCCCTCCGCAACCGTACCCCTCGCTCGGCCATCGTAAGTGTCCATCCGAGGGGGGTGTCGGGGAAAGGGGTGCTGGGCCTCCGGCCCCCCCCCCTGCACCCGCTCCCCGCTCGCACCCAGAAGCTGCGTCTACCATCCGAGGGGAGTGTCGGCGATCGGGGAACGGGGACTGTCCCCCTCCCCGCGCAGCCGCACCCCTCCCGCGCCTCGAGTCACGCGATACGCACTAAGCCACCAGCGGCCGACGAGAAGAGGAAGTCGCCCCCCGCGACACCCGCGCCGGCCCCCCTCACTGGCCCGGCCAACTACGAAGGGGATTAGCCACTCACCGGGCGCTCGCGATGTTACCGCGCGCACCTTGGGTGAACCTGGCCCCTCTTCAAAGGATCGAGTCCAGGAACAGAGGCAAGATGCCCCCCTGCAACCCGCTGAGACTACCCTCCTGGCACCCCAGCAAAGCCGTTCCAGACCCACAGCCCGGAATACGGCCCGCGCTTGAGAGGTCCCCATCGGCGCCTCCGCGCCCAACCATACCCGCCAAGACGCTCACACCCAGAACGCAGATGCACTCGAAAATGATCCTAGTGGCCGGGTTGCAGCAGCGAGGTGCCCTGTCCGAATCCCTGCTCGAACATATTTCTATGTTCTTGCGGGATCGGTACATGGAACTAGAGGGGGAGAACACGGAGGGAATGGACCTGGACCGTGCGAGCCCGCTCTTGACTTATTTGACGCCCGTCCGGAGGCCCAGACCCGTGGAAACCTCGGACGATGAAGATGCCACCTCAAAGAGGCAGTGCACCCAGCCACGGAGAAGCCAAGACAGGCCCCTCCCCCCCCGCGACCCGCGGCTCCGCGCCAGGCCACAACAGGAGGCCGCAGCAGCGACAATCCAAGCCAAGACTGGCCCGGCAACCGCGCCGACTAGAGCGACCACAGCCAGCCGTCCAGTGGAGCAACCAGCAGCCGCTCCAATTCAGCCACCACCGAGGACAACGGCAGGGGGCGCCTCCTTTGCGGACGCCCTGAAGGCCACGCAACCCCCCCGCCCCAACCGACAGGATGTCGGGATTGCACCGGTACCGGCCGCTCCCCCCAGAGTCCGCTACCCACCACTGGTAGTCGAAAACCTACCAAATTGGGCGGCGCACTTCCAGACATTGAAGGACCAATTAGGACATGCTCCTAATGCCAGACCATACGGGAAAGGGGTGCGCTTCATCCCAGACTCGGAAGATGAATACCGAGTGATCCAGCGGTACCTTACCGACCTGGAGAAAAAGGTGCGGTTCTCCTGGTATTCATACGCCCTCCCAACGGAAAGAAACTGCAAGGTGGCCATAAGAGGGCTACCTGTGACCACCACTCCGTAAGAAATTACGGAGGCCCTGGGAAGACTAGGGTTCACAGTGGAGTATGCGCGCCCGGTCCAAGCCAGGATGGGCCGGCCGGGATGCATATTCTACGTGATACTGGCCAGCTCACAGAACCTCTCGGAGCTATATAAGACCACGGAGCTACTATGCATGCCTGGTATCACCATCGAAGCCTGGAGGGGAAGGAAGAAACCAGCACAGTGCCACAGGTGCCAGGCCTTCAGACACTCCAGCCACGGGTGCCACAGGACAATAGCTTGCCTCAGATGCGCTGGAGAACATTTCGCCAGCGACTGCCCACTTCCAAAAGAAGCTCTTCCGACCTGCGCGAACTGCGGAGGCCCCCATACAGCGAATAACGCAACATGTCCGCAATATAAAAGGGAGAAGAGGAACCTTAAGGCTGGCACCCTGGCATTGACTCAGGAAACCAGGAAGAGGAAACCTCAACCCCAACCTCAGCCAACAGACACTCTCCCCCCTCCAGGACCTCCAGAGAGGAACGAAGTCCCCGTGGAAGCAGGAGCGACGTCTTTGTTTGCCAAAGAAACGCCGCCCACCGAGAGAGGCAGTGGGACGGGAAAGGGGAAAAGGGCCAAGAGGAAGGAGAAGAAAAAGACGGCCACTGGTGAAGAGGGAGCGGCTCCCCCTCTGACCATCCCAGCGCACCACCCTCAACAGCTGGTGCACAACGAGACCGTAGCCATACCCCTGAAGACACCCATAGCACCCAGAGCGGCGAGCGTCCCCTTGGACCAGGCCATAGAAACGCTGAACGAGGTGCTAGTGGCCCTAAGAAATGGACGAGACCCAGTCCAGGTTGTCCTAAACGGAATCATCAAAATTCTCCAGACCGTTTAGGATAATCTACTGGAATGCGGCGGGACTCAAGAGCCGCATCCACTACTTAAGACACCTACTCAGAGAGCAGAACGTGGACATGGCACTGGTCTGCGAAACGCATCTCCGGCCCAGCGACAGGTTAACCCTTCCAGGTTACCACGTCATCCGCCAGGACCTTACAGAACCCAGGGCCTACCGTGGACTGATGATCGCCATAAGGAGGACAATGGTGTTCAATCCGCTTCCAGACCTCGGCACCCAGTCGTTCCAGTCTCTGGGTGTCGAGATCAACCTCGGGAACACAGCGACTCATGTTTACGCGATTTACCACCCACCAGCAGAGAAGTTGGCGCTGAGAGACCTCAGAAAGTTGCTGAGCAGCCCAAACCCCACCATGGCAGCGGGCGATTGGAACGCTAAGCACCCAGCCTGGAGGTGCCGAGCCGCCTGCACCGCCGGGAGGAAACTTTTCAGTGACGCCGAAAAGAATGACTACACGATAGTGGGACCAGACGAGCCAACCCACTATCCGAACAACCCGCAACATCACACTAGCACGATTGACATCATAGTGCAACGAGGCCTAGACGCGATAACGGCGGAATCCATGCCGGACGCGTTTGGGTCCGACCATGTCCCCGTGCTAGTCACCTTGGGTGAAACACCTACGATCGCCAAGTCACCTGCCAAGAGAGGACGCACGGACTGGAGCCGGTTCGAGTCCATCCTGGCCAAAGCCCATCCACCGGACACCGGAACCCCCTCCGACCATGACGGAATTGATCGGCTGGACAACAACATCCGTTCAGCCATCAAGGAAGCCATGGAGGAGGCCACGTCTCCGCCATCCACACGCCGCTTACCACCTCTCCCGCGAAGCACTGCGGAACTCATAGCGCGGAAAAGGAGGACGCGTCTCGAGTGGCAGCGCTCCAGGGACCCCAGGCTCAAGACACAGCTCAATACGCTCATTGAGCAGGTGCGCAGAGCCTTGGAGTCCGAGGCAGCGGAAGGCTGGGACCTACGGATCGAAGAGGCCAGCCTTGAGAGCCCATCCCTCACCAAATTGAACAAGATCTGCCGCCAGCTAACAAAGAAGCCCCCTCCGGTGAGACCGCTGATGCACCCGGATGGCACGCTACGCTACAATGCCAATGAAAGGGCCACCTTACTAGCGGAGCTTTAGGTGGACCAATTCACCCCCAACCCCAGCAACTGCCAGGCCGTCCACCAGGAAATGGAGGATGAGGTGCGCCATTTCCTCACTACACCACCGGACCCCCTGCCACCTCCACCCTTCTTCTCACCTGCGAAGATACAGAAGGTGGCAAGCAGGCTACCGACCAGGAAGGCACCGGGACCGGACGGCATTACCAACAGTGCCCTCCGGCACCTACCATTCCGCGTCACCGCATCTTTGGCCAGGCTCTTCAACGCCATTCTCCGCCAGGGATACTTCCCCCAGGCGTGGAGAGAGGGCCTGGTCATAATGCTGCCCAAACCCGCAAAGGACCCTAGGAAACCGGAGAATTATCGTCCGATCACGCTGCTGAATACGACATCCAAACTGTTCGAGAGGCTACTGCTACCACTCCTACAGGCGCACATCCATCCGCGCCCCGAACAGTTTGGTTTCCGCAGCGAGCATTCAACGACCCTGCAGGTAGCCAGGGTCCTCCACTTCGCAGCCGCCGCGACGAACAGGAAGGAGAGTGCAGTCGCCGCCTTCCTGGACGTGTCGAAGGCTTTCGACCGCGTGTGGCACACAGGATTATTAAAGAAGATCGCAGACACCAGCATGCCCTTCCAACTGGTGAAGACGGTCGCTGCCTTCCTCCAGGGCAGGACTTTCAAAGTCAGGGTGGAGGGCGTCCCCTCCAGGAGTTACCCAGCCGTGGCAGGCGTGCCGCAGGGAAGTACGCTGTCACCACTCCTGTATATACTCTATACAGATGACATCCCTATCCACAAGGACGCGACTTTGGCGTTGTTCGCGGACGACATCGCCCTCCTCACCAAGTCCATGAACAGGAAATTGGCCGCCACAAAAATGCAAAGGGCGCTGGACCTACTGCCGGCCTGGTTGGAGAAATGGCGTCTCCACCTGAACGTCAACAAGACACAAGTGCTGGCATTTGGAGACCAGCGCCGCCTGCCGCCACCACCAACTCTCCAGGGCCAAACATTGACGTGGGCCCCACAAGCCACGTATCTCGGAGTGATCATCGACGCCCGACTCTCCATGAAGCCGCATATCTCCAAGGCAACAAACGCCGCCAGAGCGGCACTCCATTTACTACGGCCGGTCCTGAGATCAAGACTGCCGCTGCGCCTCAAGATCGGCCTATACAAGGCGTACATCAGACCTCATCTTACCTACGCGGCTGCGGGCTGGTACGCCCTGGCCAGTGAACCGCACGAAGAAGACTGGATACGGTCCAACACAGGCCTTTCGAAGTTCTAGCATGAGCGCCTCGTACGTACTCACGCCACTCTATCCAGAGACCTACGTATCGAGGCATTGCATGACCACAATCCGCCGCTTGCCGTATCCACGTACGGGAAGATCGTACTCCTCAAACATCAAGCACCTCTCAAGCAATACCCCTTGCACTCCGGCCGCCGACAGGAGCGCCTCCCCAGGGACATCCTAACCTCACCCCATGCTGAGTTGCTACCTTGGTCGCTGGCCGTCGAGCTGGGCCTCCCCCCGATGAATCGGGGGTCTCACCTGGCTCGCGATCGCCCGGTAGCTGGAAAACTCAGCCATGGATCCTCCTCTCAGCTCCCTGCAGGGAAGCGGTCCTTCTGGCCCTGGATCCAAACCCCGATCCCCCACCCATTTAGTGGGTGGGAGTGGAACGTCACTCTCATAAGGGCCGTCAGCCCCTGGGAAAGCGTTTCCCCCCCCCTCAGAAAGAGGCGTGTGAGAAGAAACATCGCGGGACGCGGAACCATAACCAACTCGGCGTATGTGTGCTCCTGCGCTCTAGTAACCGCGCGCCTTCGCTCTCGACGGTCATAGCTTCATGTTATGTATGGACGCTGCGTGTGGTAGGTAATGTAGGTCCCACATCACTCCCCCTCAAGAAAACCGTACGGATGGTTTGATTTTTCTTCCAGACCTCGTCGTGTAGCTTGGAGAGTTGTCCTGGCATCTGCTGCTGACCGGTGGGTCCTCAGACGATGGCGACTCGTTGTATGTGTATGCTGGCTTGAGTCGGTCCAATGTGACAACTGTCGTGCGTGTTGGCAGTTGTATCTGGAAGTACTTGTCGTAGCGTTTCAAAACTTCGTAAGGCCCATCGTACGGTGGAGTTAGTGGAGCTCGAACTGTATCGTTGCGCACGAATACATGCGTGCACGTCGCTAGATCTTTATATACAAATGGTTTGTTCAGCGACGTGTGCGTGCGCGGCGTCGGTTGTAGCTTCGCCATGGTCTCGATGAGGCGGCGTACGTACTCGGCGTCGTCAATCTTCGACTGTGTAGGTACGAAGAAATCCGAAGGTATGCGCAGAGTAGTACCGTAGGTCATAATTGCTGGACTAAAGTTGCTGTCGCTGCGTAACACCGTGCGTAAACCGAGTAGCACGGTGGGTAACTCGTCCGTCCATTGTATCGTAGCTTCGCGCGCCATCAGTGCAGCTTTCAGGGTTCGGTGCCATCGCTCAATTTGACCATTCGATTGCGGGTGGTATGCAGTAGTTCGAATTCTTGTAATTCCGAATCTTTTCATAAGACATTTGAATAGCTCGGATTCAAACTGACGCCCTTGATCCGTTGATATCCGTAGCGGGCAACCGAAACGTGCGATCCATTGTTCATATAAGGCTTTAGCGACGTTTTCAGCTGTTATATCTTGTATCGGTACTGCTTCGGGCCACTTCGTACAGCGATCGATCATAGTCACTAGATATCGACAATCATTCGACGGTCTTAGCGGTCCGACTATGTCGATGTGTATGTGTTCGAAGCGCTGTGACGGCGGGAACTCGCCTAAGGGCGTGACGACGTGTCGATGTATTTTCGCTCGTTGACAATTAATACACGCCTTTGTCCATGTACCGATGTCGGTGTTCATATTCGGCCAAAAGTATTTCGAACTTATTTGTTTTCTTGAAGTCCGCACGCTCGGGTGGCATAGATCGTGTTGCGTTTTGAATGCTGCGTAGCGATAAATGCTTGGTAGGTATGGTCGCGGCGTCGCGGTAGACAGCTCGCACGTGATTGGCTGCTGTATCCCAGGCATCGCGACGTTGGCGAATTTTAAGTTAGGTTGTCTTCGCAATGATTTTAATTCTTCGTCGTTATGTTGATCGATGGCTAATTGATTGAAATCGATGATCGTCGGGCATTGAATGTCTTCTATGCGTGAGAGAGCGTCGGCGACTGTGTTTTCTTCTCCTTGTATGTAATTGATGTTTGAGCAAAATTGACTAATGAAGTGTAGTTGTCGTTCTCTTCTCGGAGTGTCGGTACTATTTGCTTGGCGATGTAATGCATAGACAAGCGGCTTGTGATCGGTGTACACAGTCACTTCGCATCCCTCGATGAGTCGTCGGAAGTGTTTTACAGCTGTATAGATCGCTAGTAATTCGCGATCGTATACACTGTAGCGGCGTTGTGTAGCACTCATTGCTTTTGAGAAGTATGCGAGCGGTTTCCATTCATTGTTTACTTTCTGTTGTAGTATGGCGCCGAGACTGTGATCTGAAGCGGTCGCTCATGATGCTGAGTTGTGTACCGGGTAGCGGATGAGTTAAAATTGTAGCTTTTAAAATGCTTTGACGGCAATTTTCAAAGGCTACGTCGGCTTCCGGTGTCCACTCGATCGGAGTTTTGTCGTTTTCTTACGGTTGTGCAAATATTTGTTGAGTTCGTGTTGAAGTTCGGCTTGATGTGGTAGGCAGTCTCGATAAAAATTCAACATGCCTAGGAAGCGACGTAACTCGACGACAGTTTTCGGTTTCGGATAATTTGAAATGGCTTCAATGCGATCTTCAGTAGGTTTTATTCCGTCGGCCGAGACTTCGTAACCGAGAAAATTAATCTTGTTTTTTCCGAATTCGCATTTTTCGATTTTTAGTGTGACGCCAAATTTTTCTAATCTCTGTAATACTTGATGTAATAATTCAATGTGTTTTTCTTCGTTTTCGGAATATAATAAGATGTCATCGACGAAACAGCAACAGTTTTCGACGCCTCGGAGTACTTCGTGCATAAATCGCTGGAATGTCTGACTCGCGTTACGTAGTCCAAAGGTCATGCAGTTGAATTCAAACAGACCGAATGGAGTTATAATCGCGGTTTTCTGCGCGTCTTCCTCGGCGATTGGTATCCAGTAGTAGGCCATTTTTAAGTCGATCTTCGAGAATATTGTCTTGTTATGAAGTTGATATGTGAAGTCTTGTATGCGAGGTATCGGATAGCGGTCGGGTAGTGTGACCACGTTTAATCGTCTGTAGTCACCGCAAACTCGTAAGCCGCCGTCCTTCTTCTTCACAACGTGTAGCGGGCTCGCCCAGGGGCTGTTTGACGGTTTGCAGATGCCCATTTCCAGCATGTTCTCGAATTCAGCCTTTGCAGCTTTGTACTTATCCGGTGGAAGCGGACGCGGACGGGCGTAGATTGGCGGGCCAGTTGTCTCGATATGGTGGACTACGTTATGTTTTGAAGGTTGTTTGAGTGACATGGGTCGTAGTACATCTGGATATTGCTTTAGTACGTGGTAATAGGCTTGGTTTGTGCCGATTACGTGTACCGTTTCTGTTTCTTTTTCAGCGCCTGTTGAAATTTCGATAGCATCGACGGAAAGTTCGGTGACTTTATCTATTAGTTTCTTCTTGTGCAGGTCTACTAGTAGTTTGAAGTGTCGTAGAAAGTCAGCTCCCAAGATCGATGTTTTGACGTCGGCGATGATGAATGTCCATAGAAAGTTTCGCCGTAAACCAAAATCCAATCTTAACGTTTTTTCGCCATACGTCTTGATAGGTGTGTTGTTTGCGGCAAATAATCTGCAGGCGTTTTCGATTTTTATGTTGCTTTTATAGTTTGCTGCTGATAATACGGATATATCGGCGCCGGTATCCACGAGGAAACGTTCTCGAGTGTTGCGATCGTAGATACATAGGCGGTTACTTGCAATAGGGACATCGAGGTCCGCCGTAGTCGATGTCGGAGCTAGTTTAAAGACTTGTTTCTACGGCAACACGGCGACTCGCAACGCTTCGCTTTATCGCCAAATCGGTAATGATATTTACATTCCCACGTGGCATCGCCGGGCTTCACAGATGATTTGTTTCTAGGTGTATTTGAACTTGATCGTGGTCTTGACTGAGAGAGATAGCGACGGTATTGACGATGTGTGGAGCGGCCGCGTATTTCATTTATTTCTAGCGACAATTTTTCTAGCTGCTTCGATAATATTGCTATTTGTGTTGATACGGCGTCTGTTGTTATTGTTGCGGTCGATACCGCGGCGATGGTCGCGGGCTCGGAGTATTCCGCCATCTTGTCGGCCATGGCGGCGAGTGTGTCGAGCGATGACTCAGTATTTACTGATAGAACCACGCGTATCTGAGTAGGTAAATGATTAAGCCACTCGATACGGAGTCCTTCGTTCGTAATCATACCGGCGCTTAGTTCTCGCATCTTGCGAAGCAATTGAGAGGGTTTCTGGTCTCCCAGCTGTAGACCGCTGACGAGCTTCTGGAAATTCTTTACGTCAGATTTTTCATATACGGCGAGTAGGCGGTTCTTCAATGTGACGTATTTATCAGTAGCCGGCGTGTCGTATAAGATGTCAGTGACGTGTTGCAGGTCCGTGGCTTGCAGCTGTTGTAGGACGTAACGGAACTTTTGGTCATCAGAGGTCTTCAAGGGGTCTACGACGGCTTCAAATTGTATAAACCAGGCTCGTGGAAGGTCCCTCCAGAATGGTAGTATCCGTGACTGTACGGAGATGGCTGCCAGGTCTACATCGGCCTGAGGTTTGGGATCTTGAGCAGCAGTATCTTGATCCATTTTCTCAGCGTCGGTAGGTCACCACTGTGGGGGATTACTACTTCCCTAACTATCTCGGAGGTTTCTTGAGTATAGTAATACACTTGTTGATGCTTCAGGTGGAATGATTTATTTTAAAAATTACACTGGTATATATACAAAAATTACAATTATAAATAACCAATAAACAATATTTACAAAAATTAGTCTCCAATAAAAACTTTCACATTATAATCCAATTTCATTGGTTATAATGTGAGTTATAATTTAATTACTGATTTACCAATCAGAAGGGCTACATTAAAAATAAAAATCTTTCGTAAAATTATGTACAAATCAAAACATTGGCTTTTCTACCAATAGCAAGTGAGTATTTAAGAACAATGATTATTTCCTAAGAATTATACAAGAGGTGAGGGGCGCCCCGTCGCCGCGGGGGGTGCCATATAAATATGCGCCTGCCTGCGCCCATACAAAACTCGGCGTATGTGCTCCTGCGCTCTAGTAACCGCGCGCCTTCGGCTCGCGACGGTCATATGCTTCATGTTATGTATGGACGCTGCGTGTGGTAGGTAATGTAGGTCCCACAAGCATAATATTTTTTTTATACAATATCTTAAGCTTATTTTATATTATAGTCTAATATATTTTTTTTATTAATTAATTTAAGTTTCTATTTTTTTTAAAGAAATTGCAAGTAGAATCGTCGTATCGCATCGCATCTTTTTGTCGAATCAAAGTGTTATATATTGGAAGATTAACAGATATAGTAATGAAAGATACATCTTGTACAATATCTAGTTTAATACTGCTACCGCAATGTTGACGACGATGGCCATAGCACCAGGTTAGACCGATTAAGTTAATGTTCCAATTAAACTATTACACTTTCTGGTTCTTTGTGGCCAGTCGTGGCCCAGTGGCACAAGCGTGTGACTGTAAACGACTGGTTGTGGGTTCGATTCCCACTCGAGGAGTGGAAATTATATTTCCATTTTCTTCGCTCTGGTGTCGAGGTGAAGCGCGGCGTTAAGTTCCGCCACTTAACACGCAAGCCTCCGAATTCGGTGGAAAGTGGGGAACGGAGTGTCTTAACACTAGGTTCTCTCTGCCTACCCTGCTGTGTGCGGGATATAGCGTGAAGCTATTTATTTATTTATTTATTATTTACTTTCTGGTTCTTATTTCTTATATTTTCAATTATAGTCATATAACATTTTTCTTCTTATTTGATAAGAAAATATTAGGATTTTTTTGGTTAGCAACACGTGTATAGATCAAGACTTTTAGAAAATACGTGTATAAAAGGATAAAAGTTTGAACGCAACGGGATTCGAACCCGCGCCTCCTGAATACCGTCCAGGCGCTCTCACCGCTGAGCCATGCGTTCTACTACCAGCTGTGCCGAAATTCTTATACGCTTTATTACAAATAATGCCAACAACAAAAATAAGTTGTAGTAAAGCGTATAAGAATTTTAATTTTCCTAAGTGTGGAATAAGACTTTAAAAATGTTTAAAAGTACGTGTATAGATCGACTATTCTAAAATTAAACGTTCCTCTACTGTCCTACAAGCACATACATATCAAGTGTTTTGATGACACACAATGATACACAAATTTATCATTAATCACTCACTAAACAACAAAAAAAAATATAACATATAAAATAATATTAAAGATACAAAATTAAAAATCGTCTTCGAATTTAAGTTCATTTTTAAAATGGAAGATTTATATAAAATTTCAAGCAATTAGTCGGTTAGTGAGTCAACATAACTTTTCTTATTTTGTTTGATAAATAGAAGCAGGCTAAGTTAAAATTAGAAGGTTACATGAATAAGTAACAATTTAAAATATTAGAAAATAATAGCACATTCTCTCTATATCAAATTATAGGAAAGGTTCGTATCTTGAATAAAGGCTATTAAATTTATCCTTTTCCAATTTGGATTGAATCCTTTCTGCGCAGAGTTTTACGGTTGTTTAAGAGAGTAATATCAACAAAATAAGGTTATATCAGGCAGATATACGGCGCTTTGTATTAAAAGGCAAAGAAAATGTTGCGATTGACCAATTTGTTTCCCTCCTCCCACTCAGTTGCCGTCCGTATAGTAAAGTATGTAGCATTTTTTCAGTTTTTACGTTAGGTTTTTTTACTTATAGCATACATATAGATAGAATTTAGTGTCGAGATACTCCATTTTCCGCTATTTGCATATTGAATTCCTGAAAACATTGTTTTGAAAGTATTTTTAGTGAAGGAACTCAACCCAGTGTTTTATCTTACCAGAGCGAGGAAATGAGAATTATTTTACCTAATTCACATAGTATTGCTCGTAGCGTATCGAAATACTAAGCTTTCCTCCTGGTTTTAAGACAGTATGTATTGAGTTGCAGAGCCTAACGCCGCGCTACGTTCGGTCATCAGAGGTGAGCCATGAAAATTATTTAAATGTAATCATTACCGCGAGTGGGAATCGTACTCACAACGATCGCGTTCGCAGTCAAACGCTGCCCCACTGCGCCACAATAACCTCCTTCAATAATTAATCTAATCATTTTGTATCTCTATAAATTCATGTCATAGGTGGAAAAAGTGTAAAGCTAAAAAATCGAAAAAGTTTACATTGTTAATTCATATTGGAGTTAAATTTTTTTTTACCTTCACGCTGTATCCTACACACAGCAGGGTAGGCAGAGAGAACCTAGTGTTAAGACACTCCGATCCCCACTTTCCGCCAAAATCGGATATAATCGGCGTTGCGTGTTGGTGGCGGAACTTAACGCCGCGCTTTACCTCGACACTGGAGAGAATAAAATGGAAATATTAAATATTTCAACTCCTTGAGTGGAAATTGAACCCACAACCAGTCGTTTGAAGTCACACGTTAGTACCACTGCACCACGACTGGCCCGTTGGAGTTATATGTACATTGAATATATAAATATTTTCTATTACGGGAATTGAACTTCCTACTTTCGACTTTACAAAATCCTACGGCACCTTACAATGTCGAGAAATTAAATGAACAAAGTATAAGGTTAAAATACTTTTAAAATATTCTAATAGAAGGACGAAATTAAATTCCAAGTAATAACCTATGTGTAGTAAATTACTAAGGTATTTACATTAAAATGTCTGAAAAGTTTTCGAATTATAATTAGTATAAAAGTTAATTTAGTGTTAATACACTTTTTTAATTTAATTTGGATGAATCAATTGTTATGGATTGTATATTATATATGATGTATGTATTATTAATATACGAAAAGTGGAGAACGGAGTGTTTTAACACTAGGTTCTCTCTGACTACCTAATTTATTAGATTAATAAAAACATATTTTTAACGTACACTTTTGTATGATTGGACATGGGTTTAAGTTGGGAAAGTCTGTGTGTTTGTCTGTCACGCTTTCACGGCTACTCTACCGGTCCGATTTGGATGAAATTTAGAATGAAAGTCGTAAAAGTGTCTGAGTCTAACATAGGCTACTTATTTTTTCAAAATCAACCTCTACAGTGTTGAAATAGGGGATGAAAGTTTGTATGAAAAATCTAAACCGCTTGACCAATTGTAATAATTTTTTGCATAAATATAGTTGATAACCTAAGCTTAAACATAGGCTACTTAATTTCTTAAAAATGCGCCCCCGAGGGTTGCAATATAACGAGGCGAGTTTGATATCCGGTACTAAATACGTAAGACACAACGAACGAACATGGAAGATGGAGTGTCTTTACGTTAGGTTAGAAGACAAATAAGAAAAAAACCTAAATAAAAGACCGGTTTTTTTATAGTCTATTAAAATTTTAATTATAATTAGGGAATAGTGCTAATTTTCTTATTATGTTGTTGTTATTCCTAGGCTTAAATCTATTTTATTTCGCAATTAACATTTATTTTAACAAGCATTAACTACTTTCAAGTAATAAGTAATTAACGGAAAAACAATTTGCTGGGGTCTATAAAAACAACACAAGACATTCTTAATTATTTTCTTAAAGCAAATAGGTTTTTCTTCTCAGTTTAAAGCTTGTGTTAGTTGCGGAACTTAACGCTGCACTTGGTCTTACTCGAGCAGAGTAATGGAAATAATTTTATTACCTACAATCATTTCTTCGAGTAGGAAGCTAATTTATAAAAAATCACGTTTGAGTACAGACATTGGCCTCAAAATATAAGTAAGGGAACTTAGTGTCCAGACATTCCGTTCTCCATAATCCACCCAAAATCGAGAAAGCATGATAAGTGGCGAAACTTAACGCCGCGCTTTGTCTCAGATACCTGAGCGGAAAAAAATAAAACTAATAAATTAATATAATCATTTCTCTAAATCGATTCGAGAATCGAACCTAAAACCAATTGCATTTACAGGGAAATAGGCTGAAGCAAATAGGGAATAAGTAAATTTCATATGTACTTATAAATAGAAATAAAATAGGATTTCGTTGCCCATAATACCAATGTAGGCGTTTATCTTTCTCCAGTTCCAAGAAGGGCGTTACGAAATAACATAAAGATTTATTATAAAGTAGGCTGGTAGAAAAAAAAATATTTCTTTTTTTTCCCGTAATAATTAATTTATATTATTTTAAAATTAATTTCTAATCATTAATCATGTTTAGTGATGCCAGTCGTGCCTTGTGGGCACAAAGTGTGACTGTAAACGAGACAGGTTATAGGTTCGATTACCACTCAATGAAAATTGAAATAATATTCCATTTCCTTCGCTCTGGTATTGAGGTAAAGCACGGCGTTAAGTTCCACCACTTGTCACGTAATGCCTTCAGAATTCGGGGAAAAGAGGGGATCGCAATGTCTTAACATTAAGTTCCCTCTGCCTAGTATGGTAGTGAGGTGGGCCAGTCGTGGCGCAGTGGCACTAACGTGTGACTGTAAACTGGAACGTGTGGTTGTGGGTTCGATTCCTACTCGAGGAGTGGAAATATTTAATAGTTCCATTTCCTTCGCTCTGGTATCCGAGGCAAAGCACGGCGTTAAGTTCCGCCGCTTAACATGTAATGCCTTCAGAATAGTTTCCGTCCGAAATCGAAGACATTGTCTGGTGAGTGGCGTAACTTAACACCGCCTCGAGGAGTGGAAAAATTTAATAGCTCCATTTCCTTCGCTCTAGTGTTGAGGCAAAGCACGGCGTTAAGTTCTGCCACTTAACATGTAATTCCTTCAGAATTCGGTGGAAAGTGGGGCACGGAATGTCTTAACATTAGGTTCCTTCTGCTTAAACTCCTGTGTGCGGGATATAGCGTGAATCTAAAAAAATAATAATAACAACTAACTCAACAGCATATCTCCATTAAGCCAAATACAAGATAAGGATGTATTTTTCAGAAATGTTTTGTCCTATACGAAGGTAGGGCTCAAAGTATGGAGTAACCCTTTTGTTTTAAATAAGCTGGGTTTTAATTGCGAGCAAGATATTCTAAATTCAGAGTTGCGTCCTGCAGGTTATTACGAGTCGTGCGGTTATTATGAAAAACGGGATTGTGATAGGTCGACGTTGTTATTTTTTTTGTTGTTCAAGTTTTGCCATAATGAAAAGAAAAATAACATCTGTAGATACAGGTTGGTATTATGTGTTTAAATTAGAGTGATTTTTTTTTCAAATTTATTACTTACCTTATTTAAAATACATTTAAAGTGAGTATAGTAGTGAGGTGGACCAGTGGCGCAGTGGCACGAACGTGTGACTGTAAACTGTAACGCGTGGTTGTGGGTTCGATTCCTACTCGAGGAGTGGAAATATTTAATATTTCCATTTCTTTCGCTCTTCGCGCTTCCGCCACTTAACACGCAATGCCACCGAAACTTTATGAATGAATTCGGCAGAACGTGGGAAACGGAGTGTCTTAACACTAGGTTCCCTCTGCCCTGTGGGATACAGCGTGAAGCTAAAAAAAAGAGTATAGTAAGTGAAAGTTAATACATACACGGATAAATCGGCTAAAATACAGTTTCCGTACGAAATCAAAGACATTGTGCCGTGAGTGGGGTAACTTAACACCGCCGTTAATATAAGAGATGACATTCAAACTTTAATTTATATGTAACACCTCTTTCCTATGCAATACCATATCCCACATACATATATACACACACAACCATATCAAATATAATTCAAATTATTTAGCTGTCCAAAACATAATTTACCTACGAGTAGTACGTAGTACGTTCGTACTCTGAATAAGCACCACAATTATACGGGATTAGAGCGAGCCGGGCCGAGATTACTTCCAGGACAGACTCAAAGCGCGGAGTAAATGAGCGAATTAGTGGAACTCGTGTAAATCATTCTTTGCGGCGTTATTAACACCGGACTGTCTATTTAAATGACTTCGTGTTATGTAAATCTTGACTTAAATATTTGATATATATTTTTTTAGTTTCACGCTTTTAGATTTATGTTTTTTGTCGCATAGCAAGTGTAAGAGAGAATATAGTGACAAGCCACTTCACTTTTCACTGTCCACCGCATTCATAAACTTTGGTTATTAACATCTACGCCGCGCTTGGTCTTGTTCACCACAGCGGAGAGTTTAAAATAATTTAATTACAAATCATCATTATTTCGAATAGGAATCGAACCCACAGTCAATGGGGTTTACAGTATCACGATAGCCTCTAAAAATCTACAGGTTAGTTTAAAAAAACAATCGTGGAATTCAACGTCACGCATCATCTCTATCTCTTCTCTTTTCTCTATATATAATAAAAGAGTAGAAAAGTCAATTCTGTACATAAAAATTTCAGAAAAATTTTAATTGGGTGCGTTAATATATCGATAACAGAGCCCAAAAATCCACTCAGTAGAATTTTTGTCTGTCTGTCTGTCTGTCTGTCTGTCTGTCTGTCTGTTAATTTGTTCGTCAATCACGCAAAAACTACTGGATAGAAATGGATGAATTTTGGTATGGTGATAGCTTATAGTCCAAAGGTACATATAGGATAGTTTTTATCCCGGTTTTCCATGTAGTTTTTTTGGAAAAAATAAAAAACCGATATAAGGAAATTATTTGTATACTGATATCTACCGGGTAAAAATTAATTAATGAATTTTTGTATGGAGTTAGCTAAGAGGTTAGAGCAACATATGGGATAGTTTTCATCCTGGTATTCAATACAACTTCCGCAGAAAAATAAAATAAAAAAAATAACATTCAAATTTTGTCGATAGTTCACGAGTGAAGCTAAATTTGTTTCAATATCACTAATTAAAATAATTATAAAATAAAATAAGCATAACATTTATTAAAGATACATTTGACCGGTCTATAAAACTTTATATAATCTATATAACAGCAGATGTAACTACGTTTTCTGGAACGGGTAGCGCCATCTGTTATTATATAGTTGACATTGTATTGGATATATGTACTCATTAATATTATTATTATAAAAATGCAAAAATCTATGTCTATATCTTTTATGTTTTCACGGGTAATCTACAGATTTCGTACATATATACCAGATGTTATATATGTACGAAATCTGCTATCATATAGATATACTATGATAGCACATTTCGTACGTTTTCTTACTATAACAGTTATCGCTATATGTTATCAAATAGTATAGACATTGTACTAGATGTATAGATGGTTTTCTCAAGAACATAATTAGTGATGCAAGGTCAAATATAGACTACCCCCTTTTATAAAAAAAAAACAATCTCAAAAGCAATAGAGGATGAAAGTGGCAGTTCACGTGGCGAAGCCGCGAGCGGGTCGCTAGTATTACATAAGAAGAACATAATAATTTAAATGTAATGCTCTCCCGAATGCAATTGGAATCCAGAACTTCGACGTAGATCGCATGGCTTAGCGGTCAAAGCGCTTGGACGGCTTGAAGAGGGCGCAGGTTTAAATCCCGCTACGTCCTAATTGTCAAACATTTCCTAACAATTATTTACAACTATCCTGCTCACAGTTAGATGATATAATCATATCCATGGATTACCAATTATATTCAATAAATATTAACATCAATTTCAGGCCATTAAACAAAACTAAATTATGAACCAGCTTCCTCCAGGGAGTTAGAAACTTTGCTAAAAGGTAGAGAAGTCATCTTGATCATTAAAAGAGTGATAATAATTGTGTTCCAAAGTTTGCGGACGGAGCGATGCTTGGAAACTTTTCTAGATTAACTTATTATTACTTAGGCAAGTCTTAATCATCTGACTCCTTTGTGAATTGTCCTTATTTAAGTCACTATTGCACAATATTCTTACCTCTTTGTTGTGGCCAGTCGTGGCCCAGTGGCACAAGAGTGTGACTGTAAACGACTGGTTGTGGGTTCGATTCCCACTCGAGGAGTGGAAATTATATTTCCATAGCGAAGAATCGCTCTGGTGTCGAGGTAAAGCGCGGCGTTAAGTTCCGCCACTTAACACGCAAGCCTCCGAATGCGGCGGAAAGTGGGGAACGGAGTGTCTTAACACTAGGTTCCCTCTGCCTACCCTGCTGTGTGCGGGATATAGCGTGAAGCTTTATTTTTTTTGTAAGTGAAACTTTTTATTACAATGGACGTTGTAAGCTTAAGTTGTTAGCTGTTGGTTATGATACTTGTGGTGTAGAGTGGCCGAATTAAAAGTTTTGGTTACACAATTCTATTGTGCTCTAATTAGAGTAATAATGTATGAGAGTGACATTTGAAAAATAAGTTTTATGACAGAGAAAATATACTCTTATGACTTTCTGTTCCCCGTTTCTGGGCTATGCTTGAGACATGGCGCTTTGAATGACGTAAGTTACAACCACTAAGTCTACAGTCAGGTGTTATCCTACAGTGCTACGATGGCCTCATAAATATAATTAGAATCGTTATTTTATTTTGTACGCAGTGAGAATGCATTGACAAAACATTCCGTTCTCAATTCTCTTATGTCGAGGTTTATGCCACAATGGCATCATTGTGTAACGTAATAAGCTTTGTCTTGGCTATGTGTCACTTCATATAAAAGTGTATGTCAAACCAATTTTAAAATGTATAATTTGAAATTATTAAGTTATTATATTTACAACTTTCTTATTCAGTATGAATAGTTTTATTAATATTTTTTACAAAAAAAAAAGAAAAGCTACTTCAAATAACATGTTGATGTGCGCACAAGAATTTCATTAATAAGTATTTTTTTACGTCAGTTAACAGCTTAATTCATATTTTTCTTAAATATTCTAAAATAATGTTGAAGTTAATCAAGTAATGTATACAATAGTTTTATTTCATTTATTTAATTTATATTATTAATTAACCTTATAAAGTAGTCTTTGTAATTTTTATCATATATGCTACTAAACCAAATAAAACAATACCATTTACCCTGATTTCGCTACCCTACTTAGCCATAAGGCCACCTTTTAAACATTTCTTTTTTATGTATTACATTCTTGTGTATAAATACATTCTTGTATATAAATAATATTCCATTTAATACAAATTTATACATATTATTGGTGTATATATAAAGAAATAAATAAATAAACAATCAGTTTTGTGAATTATATGGAAAACTTGGTACACTTTAGTTTCAATTACAATAATAAAAGGCAAGAATAGGGGTTTTTAACGGATCCCATATAAAAACGGAATCACCGAATCTGAAGAGTCCGTTCATAGAAGCCGTTTCCCATAAAAAGGACGGTTAAATTTGAGATTCCAGTTTTATTATACACGGGCATTTACGGAGATTGTTTTGAAATAACCAAATTGAAATGCTTCTTTAGGGGATTTGATCAATAATACCTTGGATAAATGTGATTTAGTTATATCCAAGGTATTATTAGTTATATTTTTTAAATATAATTTATTTAATTATTTATACAAAGGAATGACCATCGTGGAACTGTGGAGAAGCGTCTGAATTAATAACGTTTGCGTATGGGTTCGATTCCCTCTTAGAGACATGTTTATATTTATTTTCATTCCTGTTCCGGGCGAAGAATAAACTCATTGAGTTCCGCCATTTAACGAACAAAAGAAAAGAAAGTTCTCTCTGTCTACCCTGCTGCTATACGAAAAAATATAAATAAATAAAAAAAATTAACAAATACAATATTATGATTGTTAATCCTAAAGATTATCCTCAAATGCATATCCGTGAAAACAAATAGCAACATATCGATAAAGTTAAAAAGATAAAGAACAAAGAAGCTATTGACCGAGCGAGGGAATAAGTGAGCTGGAACGCTTACAATACTCGTATGTCCCATTGATAGTTTTGTTAAGAATAAATTGTTTGGATAACATTCTGTATTTTTAAAGTATTTTAAATAAATATTATATATGGAAATGTTTTTTATATTATGTTCACGCTGTATGAGACATAGCAGTATTTGTAAAGAGAACTTAGTGTCAAGAATCTCCGTTCTCTTCTTTTTATCTAAATTTGCAACATTATGTGTTCAATGGGTGGAACTTAACGCCATATTTTGCCTTACTAGACGGGGATATAAAAATATTTTAAATTTAAATTTCTGGAGTAGAATCGAACCAACCCTTATTGGCTTTACTTTTTTATATCATTATCATTTATGAATAATTCTGATTTGTGAGATATCAATGAAAGTAGAGAACGGAGGCTCCCGACACTAGGTTTCTGATGACCGTGCTGCACGAGAAAAAACGTGAAGCTTCAATAATAGTAATTTTAAGAGGTTAAAAATTAAAAGTAAGCATATTAAGATCCTTTCCCTTCACGATTTTGACACGTTGGGAAATAAAACTATTTCAACCGGTAGAGTATGCAGGTAGCCTACCTACCTGTGACCACGCAACGTAAATTGATCCAAATAAATTTATCAAATAACAAAAATATACGCGTTTAGTCCGATTAAAATGGTTTCATTAAAAAAATAGGCATATATACCTAAATATACGTGAAATCTTCCACTAGCTACGTACGAACCACGAACCAATCTGCCCAACTCTAGCCCTCTAATACGGTCGTGGTAATTGATCCACGTAATTGTAATTAATGCATGCCATCCACCTATAATATTCATGAGATGCGATTATGTATGACAACGTTTATTGACTCGTTTGAAGTTTCAGATGTTGGGAATAATTTACTAGAGGATTTAAGCCTTAAGCCTTTTTGTGGTTTACAATAGGTATGTTTATATGTGAAAAAAGTTTTAAAATATTAAATATACTGTAGCACTCAGAAAGGTCAATAAGACTTTAAATGATATTAAAGCGACTAAATAAGTCATATTTTTTTTATAAACGAACTCTGTCCGTCGGCTCACAGGTGTCCATGTCATTTATCAATACTTATTAGTTTGTAGTTTGGCGCATTGATAATTTAAAACCATTGAGATTTATTATCTTATATTCTATAGGCGATGTCCGTCAATGACCAGGTGTGAACTCTTTACCTTAAAAATTATTATTTATTGTTTAATCTTTATTCTTTAATTATTAATGTTGCAATTGTTATTGTCAGAAGCAAAGCGCGGCGTTAAGTGCCGCACTTAACACGCAATGCCTCCGAATTCGGCGGAAAGTGGGGAACGGAGTGTCTTAAAACTAGGTTCCCTCTGCCTACCCTGCTGTGTGCGGAATATAGCGTGAAGCTTAAAAAAAAAATAATGTTGCAGAAATGTGATCTGTAAAAAAACTGAAGCAGAATTAGACTTTTCATATTATGAGAACGAACAGTGAAAAATACATAAAACCATCATAGAATTGTTCATTAGAAATGCATAAAGACAAAGAGGACGTCAAAAAAAAATATTTCTACATTTTATTACCATTTACTAAAAGAAATAAGAATACCAATTGCTTACTTTTTAATTTAAGTATATAATTAAATTATTATTATTATTTTTTATTTTTTTTTTTTTTTTAGCTTCACGCTGTATCCCGCACACAGCAGGGTAGGCAGAGGGAACCTAGTGTTAAGACACTCCGTTCCCCACGCACCGCCGAATTCGGAGGCTTGCGTGTTAAGTGGCGGAACTTAAAGCCGCGCTTTACCTCGACACCAGAGCGAAGAAAATAGAATTATAATTTCCACTCCTCGAGTGGGAATCGAACCCACAACCAGTCGTTTACAGTCACACGCTTGTGCCACTGGGCCACGACTGGCCACAATTAAATTATGTTATTTATTTTACTCCTATCATATTGTTATTAAGACAATACATATTTTTTTCTTATAGATAAAACTTGAACTATAGTTAATGTGTTAACTTACTAAAATTTTTATGTCTATCTCTGAGTGGCAAGTAATAAATGGAGTACACAGTACACTTTATGGCTCGCCTCAGCACCTGTGTACGACGTGTTGTATGACATTTATGACACGTCAACGACATTGCAGGCCATTAATTATTCTTAGCTATCTCATTCGTCAAGCAATATGAGTAACCGTTACCAGCTTCCGTGTGAAAATATTATAGCCGTCAATTTATAAGAAATTGAGATAAATTTTATTATTATAAGAGCAGCCGTGGCCCAGTGGCACAAGCGTGTGACTGTAAACGACTGGTTGTGGGATCGATTCCCACTCGAACAGTGGAAATATTTAATATTTCCATTTTCTTCGCTCTGGTGTGCCTCGGCACCATGTATGACCCATAATTTTTTTACGTTAATGAAATGTATGTTTAGTTTTACACATTTCGTATAAGCTTGTAAATAATATTTTAAAAATGTAAATAAGTTTTGACTTATTCTCTCTACAAAGTCTCGAAATTTGACAGAAAGTTGAAAACGATGTGTTTTAACACAAAGGTCACCTCAGCTTGCTTTGTAAAATGGAATTGAGAGATGCCTGACACTCAATTAAACTACTATATACCTAGATCTGATACTGGATTCGAAGCTGTGACCTCATCACTAGCCAAAACTTAAGTGAACGATTATGTACATTGTACACAAAGAGAACAACAATGTATTTCATTCAATAAGCATTGTATGTTCCCACTGAGGCAAGTCAATACGCAAGATAAATAAAACTACCGTCGTCGTACTTTGCGAGCGTCTGCAAACTTTACGAATAATATTCTATTATTATCAATTGTATGGAATGGATCCTTTTCTATAAAAATTGTTATTGTTTGAAGAAAGTGAATGAACGAAAGAAGGAGAAAAACTAGTAATAAAAAGTATTGCCTTTTTAGTAACGCCTTTAAAGCACAAGAAAAAAAATATAAATAAAGAATTCTATATTTTCAGTTGTGGAATTTTTAATATTTAAAATGATTCCATTTTCCCACAACTTTACTTTGTATAAACTTTTATATCTTTTCACTTCAACATTATTAGTTTTGACAATAGATAAAATTCATCGCTGTGTAATGGCGAAGAATCTAACAGTATTTGCGATGACTGTAGGTTCTATTCCCACTCAGTAAAATTATTCTTACTGGTCAAAAGTGTGTTTCGTTGTGGTTTAACTCTTCCAGGGCTATTTGTAATAGACCTCTGAAATTTGGCTGGGATATCGAGCACAGTGTCTTGTGTGCTGTGAAGTTTTTTGGTGACAATTGTAATTGTAGTTTATAAATAACTGTTAATTCAATGGTCAAAAAGTGCCCATAGGCTTAGGCTGTGGAACGTTAAGTTAAGTGTTATGTTAGTGTTAAGTGTTTGCTTTTCTTTTTTAACATGTAATAACATTAAATATGTACTTTGCTCTGCTCCTCCAGCCATGCAGAGCAAAGAAGCGGTTCCTAGTTATATTTATCCCTGATCTAGTAACAATATATGACAACGTTTATGAACTCGTTTTAAGTTTCAGATGTTTGGTGGAATAATTTACGATAAGTTTGTAGACTTAACCGTTTTTGTTGTTTAAAATGTGTTTTTATAATTGACTATTTGAATGACATAACATTTGAATTTATATCTATCAATGAAACTAAAGCAGAATTGGACTTTCGATGTTATGAGAACGAACAGTTAAGAGTACAATAAGCCATAATAAAATTGTATCCTAGAATAAAGGCAAAGAGGGCATCAAATAAAAATGTGGGAGGACTATTTACTAAAAGAAATAAAAACACCAATTGTTTACTCTTTCTGTCCTGTTACTGTTACTGTAAGTATTTATATAATGAAATTATACTATTCATTTTCTTCCTATCATATTAATATTAAGATAGTAAACTATAAAATAAAACTACAAATTATAGTTAACTTACTAACATTTTTATGTCTATCTCTGAGTGGCAAGTAATAAATGGTGTACACAGTACACTTTATGGCTCGCCTCAGCACCTGTGTACGACGTGTTGTATGACATTTATGACACATCAACGACATTGCAGGTCATTAATTATTCTTAGCTATCTCATTCGTCAAGCAATATGAGTCACTGTAACCAGCTTCCGTTCGAAATTATTATATTAATCAACTTCAAATTGATTGTCATAAATTTTATTAAAATCGTTTTCTTCTAATTTCAATCTAGAGAACGTTGAATCCTGATTTTTTTTATAAGAATATTATTATTGTCCTAACTTTTGTCTACTTAGTTCCAACCTAAATCTTGTGGAGAACGAAGGTTTTTGACACTAGGTTCTCCCTGACTATGCTGCTATGTGGTGGGTATGAAGCTATATATAACCTACAGGTAAATTCTACACCATAATATTTTTTATGCAGAATTTAAGCCTATGGACATAACGTTCAGTTACATTTATATGATCAAACTGCATCATGATATATTTATAATATTATTACAGTTTCATTCCAGTTCAAAAAAAAGCAATGGTTACGAAGTCGGTCTCTAATTGCAGTGTTTATGTTATTTTAATATTTTAATTATATTTTTTTCATTTAAGTTCCGCCACTTAACACGCAATGCCTCCGAATTCGGCGGAAAGTGGGAAACGAAGTGTCTTAACACTAGGTTTCTTCTGCTTACCCTGCTGTGTGCGGGATACAGCGTGAAGCTAAAAAAAATTATATTTTTTTCATTATGGTAATACAAAATACGTGGTGTTGAGTTCCCCACTAAACAAGTTAAGTCCCAACATCAGGCGGAGAGTGTAAAGTGGAGACTCTTAACTGAGTTCTCTCTCACATAATATGCAACATCTATAACCAAACGTACATTAAAATATTTATTCACAACAAAAATAAACTACACCCACTCTGCAACATGTTATACTATTTCATTTGATAGAAAATTTATTGTTAAACTTTTTTTTGTGACGACGACAAACTTTCTTAGACGTCGAGAATTCAAGATTCTAACAAATTGACGCAAGTCGCTACGCGTAGAGCTGACAGTTGAAATGAGTTCGTAACTCGTAGCTGGGAGACGTTTATATCGCTGGTTATATAAGGAGACGTTTTAAATTTGCCTCGTTTATGAAAATTTAATCTACTCATAATATTTGGCCGGGGCCAGTCGTGGCGCAGTGGCACAAGCGTGTGACTGTAAACGACTGGTTGTGGGTTCCATTCCCACTTGAGGAGTGGAAATATTTCATATTTCTTCTTCGCTTTGGTGTCGAAGTAAAGCACGGCGTTAAGCTCCGTGGAAAGTGGGGAACGGAGAGTCTTTACACTAGGTTCCCTCTGCCTACCGTGCTATGTGCGGGATACAGCGCGAAGATAAAAAAAATATTTTTTCACTTTCAGGATTTTCCCGCATAATAGAGTAAACAGAGAATCAAGACACCTCGTCCTCCACTTTCTGCTCAAAATCGAGACAGCGTGATGAGTGGCAAAGTTCGAAGCGTCGCACTTTATTTTAAGTACCAGAGCGGAGATATGGAAATAATTTTAATATAGTCATTCCCCCAAATGGTATTTAATCCACAATCATCGTGCTTACAGTCAGACGCTGTCAGACTGTGCCACGACTGCCTCCAGACTATATATTAATATTAATATTATATAGTTAGTTGTGAAAAGATAATCAGCTATTTTTTCTAAGGAACAGATACTGTTTACCGGAATACAGGTAACTAGACCGGGTACAATGGATATCTTGTGCTATTATAATTGATGCCTCTTTTCCAATTTAGGTTAAGTATTTACAAAAAAGGAATTACATCATATTTTCTCATTAAATCATATTTTCTCATTTGTATCCCTTACACTCTACATCAGGTTAGGTAGGGACAAACATAAGCTTCGGGAAATACCTGTGTGGGATCACCGGGAGGGAGCCCAACGCTCGCTGCCACCACTGCGACGACTGTCTCGAGGAGACGGCCCAGCACACGTTGGAGGTGTGTCCAGCCTGGGCGTCTCAACGCCGCGTTTGCGCGGCGTCGTTGGGGACGACCTCTCGCTGCCTGCCGTGTTGAAAGCCATGGTGGGCAGCGAGGCGTCGTGGGACTCGGTCGTATCCTTCTGCGATGCAGTAATGCTCGCGAAGGAGGCGGCGGAGCGGGCGAGGGAGGAATCTTCCGAACTCGCCATCCGTCGCAAACGGCCGGGTCGCCGGAGGGCGCCTTCCGCCATAACGTCGGCCAGAGGGCGGTCAGACCTGGGGCTAGCTGACCGGCTACTCACCTGGCCCGAGTAGGTGCGCGTGGTAGCTCCGCGCGCTACTCAGAGCAGGCCGTCGGGGGTGCCCACCACCCCTTGACTCCAACGGCGAGCCTTGCTGGCACCCGCCGCCCAGGTCCGCGGACGATTGGGGCAGTACCCGAGACCTGGGCTAGTGGCGGGATAGGAGCACCGTCAGGTTTTTAGTGGGTAAACGGAGGAACGAACCGGAGTCCCACATAACCGCGTCCGGGTCCCCACCCCGGGCGGGTATCCGTAACGGATTTTCCTGACGAAAAAAAAAAAAAAAAAAAGGGACAAACATAAGGCTATAATAGTCTGTTCTCCGATTTTCTCCTAAATTTCGGAACTCTTTGTCTTACTAGAGAAGGAAAATAAAGATATATATAATTAAATTATGACTAATTTTCCGAGTTGCGGTAGACACATTTATTACGTATATAGGAACTGTCACATTGCACCACGATGGCCTCTATGATTATAACTGCATGATATTGCAATATTTTAAAACTAGTAGAAATGAAAACATTTTAAAAATAAATTTGAGAGAGGCAAGAATCGAATTCCTTACATTCACGTATAAGGAAATAGGTATTCTAACTTAATTTCTATAGAATAATTATTCTTGCCTAATAGAATTTTTGTTGTGTATAAGAATTAAGGACTATTTTTATCTGTTTTATGCTTTACAGGCGTCACTAGATAGCTTTTTGTTACTAGAGCAGAGAAAATAATATATATGTAAATATAAAATTTAAACATTGGTAAATTGTTTGAGGTTCAAAAAATGGAGCATGTAACTTCTTATTTTGAATAAAATAATTTGACTTTGACTTTGACTCCCTGAGTGGCGATAGAACATACAGCTATCGCGGTTATAGTAAGATGCTTCGCCACTACCACACTTGCCTTTATGTATTGTGAAAACTAATAATGTTGAAGAAAAAAATACATAAATAGACTTTGTTATTTTTATAAACTTAAGTTCCTGGAAAATGGATTCATTTTAAAGTAAAAAAAAATCTCCAACTGAAAATATAAAATTCTATGTACAGTTTTTTCTTGTGCTTTACAAGCGTTACTCGGAATTCAATACTTATTATTACTAGTTTTTCTCCTTCTTTCGTTCATTCACTTTCTTCAAACAATAACAATTTTTATAGAAAAAGATCCATTCCATACAATTGATAATAATAGAATATTATTCGTAAAGTTTGCAGACGCTCGCAAAGTACGACGACGGTAGTTTTATTTATCTTGCGTATTGACTTGCCTCAGTGGGAACATACAATGCTTATTGAATAAAATACATTGTTGTTCTCTTTGTGTACAATGTACATAATGGTTCACTTAAATTTTGGCTAGTAATGAGGTCATTACAGCTTCGAATCCAGTATCAGATCTAGGTATATAGTAGTTTTGTTGAGTTTCAGGTATCTCTCTATGGCATTTTGCAAAGCAAGTTAAAAAGACATCGTTTTCAACTTTCCATCAAATTTAGAAACTTTGTATGACTTATTTACATTTTTAGAATATTATTCACACTCTTATATGAAATATGTAAAACGACACATATATTTCCTTATTGTAAAAATATTCAGAGGCCAGTCGTGGCCTAGAGGTACAAAGTGTGACTGTAAAGTGACTAGCTGTGTGTTTGATTCCCACTCGAGGAGTGGAACAATTTAATATTTCCATTTTCTTAGTTTTGGTGTCAAGGCAAGGCTCGGTGTTAAGTTCCGCCACTTAACAAACAATGTTCCCAATGCGGCGGAAAGTGAGGAACGGACTGTCTTAATACTAGGTTCAGCGTGGCAAACAGCGTGAAACTAAAAAAATATTCTATAAATAGGATTGTCTTACCAAACGATCTTCGGATAGCAGAAATTTGTAAAAACATGAAAAGTCGCTAACGACCAAAATAAGTTGTAATAAGCCAAATGTTAGTTGCCGGATATAGAACGCATGGCTTAGCGGACAGAGCTCTTGGACAGTTGCCAAAAGGTGCGATTTCCAATCCAACTGCATTCATATTTTTATACGTTTTCTAAAAAAAAAATTTTGTACTTACCTTACTTACCTTTCTACGGAGATCCCGTCGATATAACATATACCTAAATAATACGTATATTCATGAATATACCGTGAATCTAATTAAGATGATCTTAATCTCATTTGCATAAACGTTTCAGAGGCTCAATATGCAATTGGTGCTTAGTCACTCCAATTTTCTCCTTCAATAGCTGAAACTATTACGTATCATAAATGCTACAGTTAATACTACAGAAGGTAAGTACCGACAGGTCATGTGTTCGATTCCTAAAAAAACACAGCGCGGAATTGAGTTCCCCTAAATTTGATGTATAAAGAATTATTGCTTTAGCTTAATTCGTAATCGTTTAAAAACTTGTGGCTGAATTATATTTTTAGTATATCTATAATATTTTAAATAACAATAAATATAAAATTATTAGGTTTTTCTTTGAAGTAAATCCTTAGCTTTACTGCCTAGTATCTAAAGAATGACACAAACAAGCAGACACGTTGACGCGTATGTCACCCGTATCGAGGTTTCTAACACTATACAAAAATATTAAACTCACGGTATTATTTATTTTAATTCAATTTCCTTAAACAATACGTAATAATAAAAGAAATGGTTGTCGGCACTTCTTTTCCATATAAACATTAACTATGTCATATTAATATACTTCGATTCGCCTAAATTTTGTTAATACTTTTTTCCTAACCCTACTTCATGTTCATATATTGAATTCATTGATAATATTAAACATTTTGAATTATTATTTTTACGGCTTCACACTTTTTGGTATAGACAAGAAGGAACAAAGATCCCCTTTCTTTATCTTTCGCTTGAATCAGAGACATTACGTGTTGAGTGGCGTAACTCAACGCCGTGCTTTATCTTTGGCACCAGATCGTAGAAATAAGAATAATTTAAACAAAGTGATTATTATAGTGTTAAGTATGTAGAATGCAAGTAAAAGTTACTCAACTCATTTTAAATAGCTTCTCGAAGTGTAAAAAGCTATATTTTTATAGAGAAAGTTCGTTGCAACTTAACCACAATTAAACAAAAACTGTTAATTCATATGAATTACCAAAGCACCACGTGTCGTGTGCAACGTAACCGTGACCATCTCATTACAGGTATTAAAGCACGGCAAATACACTAGAGCTTACGAGCTATATGAGCTGGTACATTCCCTTTAACAGTATGATCTGTAATAACTGAAGTATACTGTATTTTTTAAGCCAAAATCATCTCTGATATGCCATGCTATGCTATGGTCTAGTGCGCGGCGTTAGGTTCCGCCACTTAAAATACAATATCTCGAGTGAGTACGCAATATTTAGTGGAGAACTGAGTTATTTTAAGTGGAGTGGATTTGACACTAGATTGTCTACTACTCTGCCTGACTACCTTCTGCTATATTGGTAAGGCGTGAAGCTTTTTTACAATGTTCTTTGAAGCTTAATCGATGTTAGATTATTCTTAACATAAAATCAGTCTCACGCTTTTCTCCCATAGTATTCAGAGAAAAACCTAGTGTCAAAACACTCTGTCTTTTACTTTGCTCTTGAAATCGAGAAAATCAGTGATAAAATTACAATTTATCAGTTTTATATTGTTATGATGTTTTGGGGCCAGTCGTGGCGGAGAGGCACAAAGTGTGACTGTAAAGCGACTGGTTGTGGGTTCAATTTCCACTCGAGGAGTGGAAATATTTATTATTTCCGTTTTCACCGCTCTAGTGCCGAGGCAAAGCGCTAGTTAAGTTCCATCACTTAACACGAAATGCCTCCAATTTTTTCGGAAAGTGGGGAACGGAGTGTTTTAACACTAGGTTCGCTCTGCTTACCCTGCTGTTTGCGGAATACAGGGTGAAGCTAAAAAAAAAGAATTAAAATGAAGCAAAAGAATTAAAATGTTTTAAGAATCACATCAAGTTATAGTCAAACAATGAAATTAAAAAAGACTATTAATTTTAATTTAATCTAATATTTGCATTTACAATGCTACGTAAAATGGGATTTGCAATGGTCGCTCTCCGCTGTCACTCTCGTAATGAGATGGTCACGGGACGCTGCGTCCGACACATGACTGTGCCACTCGCTTCTTTATAAACGTATGTTATGTGTATATTGTAGGATTTTTTGAATATATTTGTAAGTAATACATATAAATAACATATTATAGAGGTTTGACTGTCAACGCGATATGTAGTAGGTTCCATTTCTACTCGGAAGGAATTATTGTATTTATATGTTTTTCATTTTATTTTTCTCTGATTTGGTGAAAAAGCGCAGCGTAAAGTTGGGCAACTCAACACACAATATCCGAGACATTGTGTTGAATATGGAGTATACGAGGTGCAATCCGCTTAACTTGCTATGCAATGCATAAAGCTAAAAAATACCTGTTGGGTGTCGCCCCCAAGCCATAATTTAAGTATGGAACATCACTCAACATGCAATTAGTTTACAAACGGAAGAAACATGATGACAAATAATTTATTAAGAAGAACTTTTTTTAGCTTTTAAACATTTTTAAAGTGTTATTCCACACTTAGGAAAATTGAAAAAGACATTTAAAGAAAACGTATAAAAATTTGAACGCAGCGGGATTCGAACCCGCGCCTCCGCTGCGTTCAAATTTTTATACGTTTTCTTTAACTGTCTTTTTTTAGCTTTTTGTTTTTTCTTAAAGAAGAATCCTCAAGTAGGAATGGAACTTACAACCATCCCATATACAGTCAGATACCCCAATACGTCACATTTGTTTTACAACAACTAACAACTTTATTATTTTCGTAAAAATACATGTAAAATTCCAAAATTCCAAAGCTATCTTTAAGTAATCCATCAGCACGCTCTAACGAATGGTAAATGAAATGTTATTCACTTGCAAAATCAACTGTCACTCACCTAAGAGCAAGAGCGAGGCCTGTAAACGAACTAAACGCTTCGGCGTCGGTCAGCACGTAGTGATGCAGTCATTACCGGCTTGCCAGCTACGTAGTTTAGAAATTCCGAAATTACTTTGCCAAATTGCCTTTAAAATACAATAGAATATCAAATTTTGTAAGAAATATATTTATTTAGTGTTATAAAGTGAAAGTTTTTTAAATTTTCAATGAGCCATAGTTTTGGGTTCAATTCCCAGTTAAAAGAATGATTATATTTAAATTGTTTTTATTTCTTCGCTCTGATATGTAAGGCAAAGTGTTTAGATGATTTTCACCAATCAACACGTAATGTTTTGATGTCGAGTGAAAAGGGGAGAACGGAGTATAGTGATGTCGTTCTCTCTGACTAACCTGTGTTGCGGGAGAAAGCTTGAAGCTGCCACTTTTACTTCGAAGTTTTTGAATGTATCATTTTTTTTATTACTTTAGGAAGTTTATTTATTATCTACTAGCGGCCCGCTCGCGGCTTCGCCGCGTGAACTATTTCGTTATATAGCAACCGGCAGGGGCGGATTTTTAAAAAATAAATTAGCCTATGTTAGACCCAGTCACTTTTACTACTTTCATTCTAAATTTCATCCAAATAGGACCGGTAGATTAGCCGTGAAAGCGTGACAGACAAACACACAGAATTTCCCATTTAGCAAGTTATTATCAAGATATATTTATTGCAAATCTTGCTATTAAGTGAAAAAGTGAAAATTAAGAAAGCTGACGTGTAATTGCAGTGGCAACCTGTAATCTATATTTTATTTTATACAAAAGTATATGTCACAGATAACATATAATTTTTGTTCTTTCGTATGAATTTAATGTTTGCTAAATTTTATAATATTTCGTGAAAGCAGACCTTTGCACATTAAAGTAATGAACATATTTTGTAATTTCAATTGTATTATTTTAATAATTATTAAAACGTTTTTTCCCAAAAACATAATGAAACAAGAACGCTTCAATTAAGAAGAGATTAATCAAAAGAACACAGGTATTAGATATTTTACTGTGAAAATTATTATTCAAATCCTACCTTACTAATGACTTAAAAACGGCAAGAATGACGATGACATAAGGATAACCTTACTTCCGAGCATATTCAATTAGTTAAAAACAAAGTATATTTTTAATGTCATACTTTTTTTATAGATTTATGAATATTTTTAAAGCTTTTACCAGTATACTATGATAGTCACAACAAACATAGTGTTAAGACATTTTGGTCTCCAATTTTCGTCCGTAATCCAGACATTATGTGTTGGGTAGCGGAACTTAACGTCACGTTTTATCATGTCACAAGAGTGAAGAAATGAAAATAAGTTATTATAATCGCTACACCGAGTGAGAATCGAACTCATAACCCAGCATTTACAGTAAGAGGCTGTCACATGTATCTCTGTATGCTATCTCACTCTATAAAGTAAGAAAATTCATACACAAAAGGCTCGACAGACTACAATATCGTATATTCGATGCGAACAAACCGAAGCTAAAGTTGGGGAATCCATCAGAATTACGAGCGTAATATGCCATTAAACTGTGTTTAGGCCGAGGACAGGTGGAATTACCAAGTTCGTGAGAATTGAAAACTAAAACGAATTGAGAGGTAACGAGCGTTTGGCATCTTTTACTGCCAACTTGCTGCCTTGTTCGTAATACTAACGTATCATAGGAGTTAACTTAGAAATACAAAGTTTCGAGGTTAGTTTTCGAAGCTTGCTTTGTTTTGGTATTGTAAATAGCAATTTTGTTAAGTTTACTAAGTTATTTTGATACTTTAAAATTGGTTATAGTACTATTAGTTATTATATTAATATTGTAGGCTTCATGTTTTTAGTTTATTCATTATTTAATTCAATATTTATGAAATGTTTCTTAAAAGATATGATGTTTCTTATTTTTGTTTTTTTTTCGACTCAGTTCGGATAATACGATAGAATTAAAACATATACAATAAATTATAACATTTGGTGATCACGATGATAATGGTGGTTTTCCCTACACTTGGAGGAATAATTATATTAAAAAAATGTCATTACCCTGCTCTGGTAGCACAATGCAGGGCGTTGAGTTTCGCTACTCAATATAAAATGTCTGTACTTATGGAAAACGAAGTGTAATGACACTAGGTTTTCTTTGCTATATGGGATAAAGCTTCACGCTGTATCCCGCACACAGCTGGGTAGGCAGTGTGAACCTAGTGTTAAGCTACTCCGTTCCCCACGCACCGCTGAATTCTGAAGGCATTGCGTGTTAAGTGGTGGAACTTAACGTCGCGCTTTACCTCGACACTAGGCGAAGAAAGTAGAAACATTACATATTTCCACTCCTCGAGTGGTAATCGAACCCACAACCAGCCGCTTTACAGTCACACTTTGTGCCTCTGCAGTACGACTGGTCCTGAAATAAAGCGTTATGCTGAAAAAAATATTGCAACAATTTGGATCTAGCATATAGCAAGTTTTCAATAGTCATTAAGCCCTGCTTAGGCTGAGGACAGACGGAATTACCAACTTTGGAAAGCTTAAAGTTAAAATGAAAGGAGGCGAGTAAATAGTACGTCGTGTCGTTAACGACATCACTCAGAGAACTATGTGTTTGCTTGTGAATGTATTCGCGAAATAAAGTTACTGAGAATTTAAATTATATTCATAGCAATTAAATTTAATGATTATATTTTTGATTTAGTTTAACGCTAAGTTTAATCCTTTTTTTATTTTGATTATTTTTTTATAGAGGTTAACGTGGCACGTAGGGACAGTATCTGTTTGGAAAAGCTACTGGTTGTGGGTTCGATTTCTTTTCTGGGAATGATTATATTTAAAAAAAAAAACACTTCTTTGTTCTGGTCCTTAAAATAAGACGTGGCGGTGAGTTGAAACATCTAGTCATCAAGTTCTCTCTCTTGCCTTTTTTTTGTGAAAATTCATGAAAAAAATTATCTACAACTATCGTATATATACGTTTTTTTATAGATAATTGAGGTTAGATGAAGTTAAGGCCATCAAGACACAGAATAATCGAACTACGAAACAGAATTGAATATATTTTCCCTAATACGTACGAAATTAAATTTGTTTTCACTTTTTAAACTGAATTTGTAAAAAGGAAATTTAAGACATACCTTCAAAATACTAGGTTCCCTCTGCCTACCCTGCTGTGTGCAGGATACAGCGTGAAGCTAAAAAAAAGACATACCTTTGAAATAAGTATAAAAAATGATAAATGCTTTTTGCCTGCCTTGTGTGATACCAGAGTTTCACAAAGAAATGTTTGCCATAACAAAAGATTAGTTATATTGTAGTTCAACATACCGCTTGTCAAAAGAAATAATGAATTCTTTTCTTACTGTGTCATCAAAGAAAATTATCTTACCATTGTATTTGTTGAAGGGAGTAAAACAATTATTCAAATTGATCGGAAAATTTGCTAAGTTTCACTAAAATTCTGGACAAATATTCTCGTTAAGGCGAAATTATTTCGAAATCTGACTAGTTTTTGAATGTTTGAGACTTGGTTAATGTTCGAATGTGAAAAAAGAACATTAAAAGGCACGATTTAATTGTAGTTTGAACTAAAAAGTAAAATAAATGCTATTTTCGTCACCCTGGGAAGGACATCAGGTTGTCTATCATATTAAAATTTTATTGTCATCACGTGGGACAATTTTCGTGCAAATCGCACGGTAAAATGTGAATCGATACAGCATAGGTAGATACAGGTAAAGTAAATAAAATTATATTAAATAGATTAAAAGTAACAAAAAACTATTTTAAAAATAACTTTTTTTAAATTATTCTCAGCAAGTTCTTTTATTCTTATTAAAATCTATATAATCCGCCATCTTTGATGTTCCGCCATGTTGTATTTATAATAACGTCAAACAGATCACCATGCATTGTTATCAAAAGCAAACGTTTTTTTCTTATTTTCACGCTGTATCCTGCACACAGCAGGGTAGGCAGAGGGAACCTAGTGTTAAGACACTCCGTTCCACACTACACTAAACTAAACGTGTATACAAAATTTCAACTTTATCGGTTAAGGAATTAATAGAATTAATATATGCTTCAAAATTGAGTTGCAGAATTTTACTCCAACCAACATTGCAAGTTAAATAAAAGCTACTAATACGAGCTTAATCATAACTTCAATGGGATGAAATAGAATTAGGATTTCAATAGGGGTTTTTACTTAGTAGTTAATGTTAAAATCCAGGATGCTTGTTTTTCAAATTATAATATAACTCCATCTTGCAACAGCTCATTGATCTAAATTTGAATTTACAACTACCGTGTAAGCAGACACTTGCTAACTGAACTTATAACTGCAAGGTATTTTTTTTTAGCTTCACGCTTTTTTTCGTATAGCAGAGTAGTCTAATCTAATGTCCAGACACTCTATTCTCCACTTCTAGCCTGAAATTAAGAAATTACGTGTTAAGTAAAAGAAGTCATCTCATCAGAGCGGAGAAATAAAAATGATATACCCTGTGTGGGAATCGAACCCACAACTAACGCGTTTACAGTCAAACGCTGCTCTACGCCACGAAGGCCGGACCAATCATTTTTTTTAGCTTCACGCTGTATACCTCATACAATAGGGTAGGCAGAGGGAACCTAGTGTTAAGACACTCCGTTCCCCACTTTCCGGCGAATTCGGAGGCATTGCGTCTTAAGTGGCGGAACTTAACGCCGAGTGTTAAAAATATTAAATATTTTCACCCCTCAAGTGGGAATCGAACCCACAGCCAGTCGTTTACACTCGCACGCTCGCGCCACTGCGCCACGACTGACCCCAAATCAATTTATTATATTAATAAAATTTAAAGAAATACAGAAAGTAACGAACCAATTATAAATATAGAGATAAAATATAAAATTAAATAAACGAGCTCCATTTTTCTTGGAGATAGCGAACTAGATCACTCATTTTCAATCGTTTACGATAATAGTGAGGCGCTTAGCGTGCGATGTTCTATTAATTGCTTCCTACTGCTTCATTGAAAAAAGAATTATTCATTTGAATTAAATTCAATATAAAGCAATGAAAATGGGGTCTAATATAACACTGAGATGGACGGTGGGAATGTTTGCTATTGTTTTGTTCTATTATTAGAAATAAGGTTGAGGTTTATATGTTTATATTTCTCGATCGATTTATCGTTTAGTTGGTGTGTGTGTGGTTAGGTTTAAATGGCACATGTGTTATCATTTTTAAGAATAAATAAGAATAAATTCTAATCCGGTGTTTGGTATCGTCCCATAAAACGAGGTTAACCAAGAAACTTGGTGGTAGAAGATTCGTTCTTCGACTGGCTCGCGACGACTATCATGTCAAAAACGAACCGCCAAATATCTGATGATGTGATTCAGTTTGATAACATCAAGCCAGCCAAATACAAACAATTTAAAATAAACCAGCTCTTCATCGCTCTGGTCAGATAAAGTACGGTATTGAATTTAGACACTCAGCATTTATCACTAGGTGCTTTCTGACACACTGCTATACGATAAAAGTGTAAAAAAAGAAAATGATTTGGTAGTCAAAGTTGGCTAATATTAAAAGAATTTGACCTGCAACTTATACTTACAATCGATACGTATATCAAAAAGTAAGTTAGATACTACGTAACTAAAATACATTTTTTTTCTTAGCTTTACATGTTTTTTCGCGTGGCAGAATGGTAGCTCCAAATGTAGTAAACAAGTATACATAACTTAGAGCCAAGACACTTCACACTCCACTTGCCGCCCAAAATGGAGACTAGGTTTTCATTGGCGGAACTCAACGCCGCACTGCCTGACCACTCACTCAAGTAGGGATTGAACCCACGACAATTCTGTTCGCAGTCTGATTCTCTTCCACTCATCCCAATGGCCTCTATTTCAGATGAAGGTAACATTTTAAGACAGTAAATCAATTTAAATTATTCAGCATTTGTGTAAAGGCATAATAAAGTAAATTATTTATTCCACCCAGTTACAAATAGGCAGAATTGTTGAGTAACCTTTGCGACCGCAGCTCCAGGTATTTACTTGATAAATAACAACTTCTACTAACTTCATATTTTGAGCTATTGTCTTGTCCGAACGTCTAAGTAGCCTTTTGAAAACCTTGTATTAATTTGGTTTGTTCATGTCTTTTAGTTTCTCAAACTTAATGAGTTTATTTTTATTATGAATCTAAAATATGTTGTTTTTTATTATATTTGTAAAATATTTGTCAAATTTGGCACTTTTAAAGCCTATATTGAAAACATCTTGTCGAAGCATTGCATTATCAACGCAAATGGTTGTGGGCTTGATTCCCACTCGTGGGAGATATTATCTTTTTAAACATTTTTAAAGTGTTATTCCACACTTAGGAATATTGAATATTTAAGAATTAACTTATAAGAATTTCGACGCAGCGCCTGAACGGTATTCAGGAGACACGGGTTCGAATCCCGCTGCGTTCAAATTTTTATACGTTTTCTTTAAATGTCTTTTTTTAGATATTATCTTTATTTCTCCAGTCTGGTATCTAGGCCAAAGCTGACAGTGAATGTTAAGGAACAAAACTAAATGCCCCATTTAGTTCTGCTCCTTAACACTCACTGTCTCGATTTCGTTCGAAATATGGAGAATGAAGTTTTTTTACACTAGATTCTCTTTGACGATACTTCTAGCCGATATAAAAAAATATTACGTGCACTAGAATGGATTTGATACACCTTTCTTTTTGTATTTCGAAATGCAATAACCATGTTCAAAATTCTCCCCACTTTCCACCGAATTTTGAGGCATTGCGTGTCAAGTGGCGGAACTCAACGCCGCGGTTTGTCTCGACACCAGAGCGAAGAAAGTGGAAATATTAAATATTTACACTCCTCGAGTGAGAATCGAACATACAACGTCACATTTACGTGTACCTGCGATTTTCTTCACATTGTTTATTTACACATACATTTTTTTTTTACTTTTAAACATTTTTAAAGTATTATTCCACACTTAGAAAAATTGAAATTTTCTTCAAATGTCTTTTACACATACATTGTTTATTTACACATACACATACAAATATGCTTTTTATTATATTGAAATTTTATTTAATCCTTGTTATAATTTCTTAAGTTAATTCTCTAGATATTTAGGACCATTACAAATGGGTAGGATTCACGAGCAACCTTTGTGACCGCAGGTGAAGGCATTTGTTAGATAGCCCACACTTATTGCGGGTCTTGGTTAATTAGTTTTCAAGGAATCTAGTTAGTACAAGATTATTACATTATTGTTTAGTATAAACGTATATAATATGAACGATAAAAATATAAAGAATTTACAAATTAGGTTCCCCATTCTATTGTATTGTGTAAATAAACAACACAAGTAAATATACAATTTTATTAGACACTTGTGTCCAGTCGTGGCCCAGTGGCACGAGCGTGTGACTGTAAACGACTGGTTGTGGGTTCGATTTCCACTCGAGGAGTGGAAATATTTAATATTTCCATTTTCTTCGCTCTGGTGCCGAGGTAAAGCGCGGCGTTAAGTTCCACCACTTAACACGCAATGCCTCCGAATTCGGCGGAAAGTGGGGAACGGAGAGTCCTAACACTAGGTTCCCTCTGCCTACCCTGATGCGGGATACAGCGTGAAGCTAAGAAAAAAAAACAATTATTATTACTATTAACACTGATTAAGATTTAATAATTACAAATTGTTAAAGTTTCATAGTTTCGTCAAGTGTTCGGTAGTTTAGTTCATGTCGTACAACTTTACTACTTATCTCGTTACTAAGCGGTGTTTCTCCAAGATTTCGCCTCTCTAAGTATATAGACGGAAAAAATATTAACCATTTCATACTCCTTTTTTAGGTTCACACTGTATCCCACACACAGCATACATTGGGATACATTGAACCACTTCCCACCCGATTCTGGAGGCATTACATGTTAAGTGGCTGAACTTAACGCCGTGCTTTGCTTTGACACCAGAGCTAAGAAAATAAAATAATAAATATTCCAATACCTCGAGTGGGAATCGAACTCATAATCAGTCGCGTTAACAGTCACATTTTGTGCCTCGTTGTATACAAAACAGTTCTTTTGTTTTAAATTTTGAAAACTTGTTAATACATCTCATTGGAAGTTTCTTCAATTAATTTCATGTAAAAGATCCTCTAATCCAAAGATATAAGTATATAGTATTATAAGAAGAAATTGTATAATTCAAATAATATATAATTTATGTTGACATTAATTTTGTTGAAGAAAATCAAGGAATTTTGCTATTGCAAGACTAAGTATTACAAATCGATAGGATTTCAGAGTAACCTCTGTAACCGCCAATTCTCAATCGCTTGTTTGATAAATTGTACCCTGAACTAAGTAAAGCTTGAAATTATTGGGCCTATTAAGCACTATTTAAAAGGAATTTATTTAACAGTTTTTTTATTATTCCGTATAGCGAGGTAGACATAGACAACCAAGTGTCAAGACACTCCACTTAGACATTCTGTCCGACATTGAGATATTGCACGTTGAGTTACGCAACTAAACGTTACGCAGATAAATTAAAAAAAACATATACTCATAATCCGGAGTGGGAATTAAACCCACTAGTAAGGAACATTTATTACCTTACAAATTCAATGATTGATATGAGATGGCTGGTGGTTCGTTCTTCAGTTTCCAAAACTATGTATATATGATATAAAAAGTATATAAGTTTACTATATAACTTATTTTAACACTGAAGTTATTGTAATCTGTCTGCTTACAAATTCTAACTCAATCGTGCCTCAATCGAACTACGATGGTGTTAATAATCCATACTTATATTATAAATGCGAAAGTCTGTCTGTTTGTCTGTTACGCTTCCACGGCTAATCTACCGGTCCGATTTGGATGAAATTTAGAACGAAAGTAGTAAATAATCCAGGGTCAAACATAGGCTACTTATTTTTACGAAAAGGTGAACGGAGTGTCTCAAGCACTAGGTTCCCACTGCCTGCCCAGCTGTATGCGGGATTCAACGTGAAGCTTGCAAATCTTAAATTCTAACCTACAATAACAAAAACAAGTCTATAATCTCCACAATTGCTCGCATTAGTTCATTCCCTTTAAACGAATACGATTCCATTTTCCAATGAAGCCGTAAGAGGTAATTACTAGCGACGCACGCTAGGCGCTAGCTGCCTGCAGTCTGCGGTGTCTTAATTGCGAAATGGTTGGATTACACGAACTTAGAACCGATAATGAATGTTAATAGCGTTTTACTACATATGTAGGTATGTACAGATTATAATTATATGTAGTTATTACTTTACCTAAAGATATACTTATATCTTTAAAATTTGTGTTGGGCGGGTGTTCAAGATTTCACGCTAAGCAATTTTAAAGTCTAGATTTTTATGAATTTCTTTGGAAGAGGTATAATAACTGTTGTCTTATAAAGGATATAGAAAAGTAAATTAATGTAAATAGATAAAAAAATTGACAATAATATGTGCACATAATATTGACAATAATGACCGTCCAGATTATATTATACCTTACCGGCTTAAACATAGTAAATTTGGACTGACTTAAAAATTGCATACAGTTTGTTTACGAGTTAATCGAGTAACTACTACTTAGTTATGAATATAACTACTACTATTTTTTATTAGTACTAATTTTTGACAGAAAATATATTTGAAAAATAAACTCTTATATATGGTGCATAAAAGCTATCACTAACTTAAAACTTACCGGAAGCCATTATTTTGTTACTTTAAATTAAATAGCTTCACGCTGTATCCCGCACACAGCAGGGTAGGCAGAGGGAACCTAGTGTTAAGACACTCCGTTCCCCACTTTCCGCCGAATTCGGAGGCATTGCGTGTTAAGTGGCGGAAATTAATGCCGCTCTTTACCACGGTACCAGAGCGAAGAAAATGGAAATATTAAATATTTCCACTCCTCGAGTGGGAATCGAACTCACAACCAGTCGTTTACAGTCACACGCTTGTGCCACTGGGCCACGACTGGCCACAACCAATGTCAATTTATTTTTGTTATTAAATAACCTACGAGTGATACTTGGATTTTAAATGTGACTTTCTAATTTGTTTGTTATATTCTTTGGAGACGCTGTGGGATTCTCATTAATTGTCCATTCATTTAATGTTTTACAGTGATTGTTACTATTTTTAAACGATAGATGTTAAATTTCTAAAGTATTTCTTTAGTAAAAAGCATTTGTAATGAAATGTTTAAGATATTTTTGCTTTTAAAGTCAGAGCAAAGTCAATCACTCATAATAAAATATAATTTCTTTTATATTACAGAGGATAAATTGAGCTGTTTTTTTATAGCAGCAGGGTAGGCAAAAGGAAACTAGTGTTAAGACACTCCGTTCCCTACTTTCCGCCGAACTCGGAGGCATTACGTGTTAAGTGGTGGAACTTAACGCCGCGTTTTGCCTCGGCACCAGAGCGTCGAAAATGGAAATACGAAATATTTAGACTCCTCGAGTGGCAATCGAACCCACACCCAGTTGTTTACAGTCACAAGCTCGTGCCACTGCGCCACGACTGACCCCATTGAGCTTTTCATATATTATTAATAAATCATACTTAAAAATTCGTGAAATTTAATTGTTTGATATACATATTATTACTAAGTATATTTTCCTAGCTTTCTCCCACATAGCAGGGTAGTAAGAGAAAATTTCCGTTCTCTACTTTCTGCCTGAATTCGGGATATTGTGTGTAGAATGGTAGAGCTCGACACTGCGCTTTGTCTAATTCAAGAGAGCGGATAAAAAAAATATGATCATTTTTCGAATAAGAAACGAAATTCCCACCAATTGCGATTACAGCTAGACGATACAGCGTCGTCCACCGCGCTATGGTGGGCACGGTTATTAAACATGTGATTTATTAATTCTAAACATAATAAATTTTACTATATGTTAAGACATGCCTCCGAATTCGGCGGAAAGTGGGTAACGGAGTGTCTTAACACTAGGTTCCCCCTGCCTACCCTGTTGTATGCGGGATACAGCGTGAAGCTCAAAAAATAAAAAAAAGAATTTGGTTAAAACCTTGAACTTGCATTGGAAAGGAATGCCTTAATAGTGTTTTCTTTTAGCCTACTCTATAATATAAGTAGAAAAGCGTGAACTCAACAAAAATAACAATTGTTCCTCATAAACAATATAACATTTGAATTGGTCTATCATCTAAGAATGGCGTTCGGAATTTTGTTATAGAAGTTTTTACATATTTTAGACGACTTTCAGTGAATAAGACGGAAAGGAAACTGAAATTTCTTCGCCAATAGCTGGAGTGTTTTTATTAGAAAAGTTTGGGTCAAATTTTGTCAATTTTAATAAAATCGTGCTATAAATATTTATTGTTTCATGTAATTTCCTGAAATTCTCGTTTTCTCTTTTACGTTTGTATGAGGGTGATCTCAAAGGAAACAAAGTGTCAAAACACTCCATTTTTCGTCTGAAATCGAGAGGTTGCGTACTGAGTAGCGGAACTTTGCGTTTCTTACCAGAGGGGGGAAATGGAAATCTCATTTTCTATACAGGATTTTAGTACGATTAGAAGACTATGTTTATATTTTATAACAACATTTTCATTTGTTTAAATATTATAACGTGATTATATTTATATATTATATCGCGTTAAATATGCTTTATCTTGGTATCATGTATGCCAATTTATACAAAAGTATTATTTTCACGTTATAGTGTGAGAAAAGTTTACTTTTTTGCATATACACTATATATTTTATATATTTTATAAAAAATATTTATTTATGTATTTTATAAATAAAAATACATAAAAAAATAATTATTATTAAAAAAGCATTCTACCTTTCCTTCATGTAAATTTTAACTATGCTAAGTTTCACTCTCAGTCAATATAATTTTCGTAAAACCCGATTCTGGACTCTCCAAAGATCTTTGCTTCCTCAGTTATTGATTTAATGATAAATAACCCCATAATAACTACATTTGTTTAGTAAAACAGACGTTAAAAATATATTTCTTTTTGTATTTCATAGTAATGAAGTACAAAAAAAAAAATACTACCATAGTAATTACAAAAGTGAAAGTTTCATCGTAAAAGAATTCTTCATGACGAATATTTTTAATTTATCATTGACATGATAATTTGGTAGGCATTAAGGTATTGAATATAATAATATTTACAGAATGTACCTTAAGCCGAGCTCAACTATTTGCTTAATGCAATATTTTAATGAGAAACAAGTCAGCGAACGATGAAGAGATTAATTGAAAAAGATATTCGATGCGCGAAATTAAAATGGAGTGGAAGTATCGTGAAATAATATTTTGCCGCAAAGACTATGGCTATGTAAATAACATTGACGATAAGTATCGGGATAATCCTTACTTTCTTACCAATATTATAAATTGGTAAGTCTGTCTGTCTGTAACACTTATACAGCTAAACAACCAGTCAGATTTTAATGGATTCAAGCTATTTTTTTAAACAAGCTCTCAAGATTTGAAACAGGCAATAAAAGTTTGTGTGTAAAATCACAGCTTGATCGATTATGATTATTTTTTTCAAGAAGTTAGGTTATATAAAATCAACTGTAAGTTACTTATTTTTTCAAAAACCTTAAATAAATGAAGTTACTAAAATAGGGTGTGAAAATTTGTATGAAAAATATAAACCGCTTAACTTAAGCGAGAACATACACTGTCTAAAATACGAAATAACTGTAGTAATGCAGTTTACTCGAACAAGGCCGCGAGCGACCGTTAGTTTTATATAAAACCGAAGTAGACATGACAAAAGAAAAGTTTCCTAATTGTTGAAAGACAAGTTTGTCCATTGAGACCACAATTTAGACGTTGTTAGTAATTTGGTCAGCGTCCAAAAAACTTGATACATCATTTCTAACACAAACAAATCTATTGTGAGCTGTTCGTGTATTGAACTCTGTTTTCTATAAGCATGAAAATGAAAGGAATTCTATTGTTTTTATATAGGGCGCCACGGAAAAGAAAAAAGCTGGTATACATTTTGCTGTGTACGTTTCCTTAGCGATTATGATCAGGTGCGCTTTATTCCTTTACTTGCTCCAATGTCAGTTTTGCCTGTATTTTAGTAAGCTTTTTTTCACGTTTTAAATGTATAAAAACTGAGAAGGTAATTTTATACTGAAAAAGTCATTTTTTTGGCTTATAACAGTTTCATTATATTGAGTGATATCATAAAATTACTATATTCATTGCTCAATAAACTTTCTCAGTATAAAATTACTTCAAAATAAACCTTTTTAAAGATTGACAATACGTCAGTATTGAATATAAATTACCCATTTAAAAATACTCTCTAAGGGTTATTTTAGTAGCCTCACAATTTTTCTCAGATAGAATGATAGTGAGAATCCTAATGTCAAACTACTCTGTTCACCATAATGTGTTGAAGGGCGGAACTAAACGCCGTTCTTTGTCTTAGGTATCAGAGCGGACCATCCATACATATATTATAAATGCGAAAGTTGTCTATTAATCTACCGATCCAATTTTGATGAAATTTAGAATGAAAGTGGTTAAAACTACTGGGTCTAACATAGACTGCTTTATTTTTCAAAAACCCACCCAATGCAATATAACAACAAGAAGAAGAAGTGGCAATATAACGAAACAGCTATGTAGTGCACGCACCGATCGGGCCGCTAGTTGAAAATAATTTAAATATTACCATTCCTCCGAGTGGGAATCGAACTCACAATTACTGCGTTTAATGTCAGTTTCTTAGAGAAACAACCAGTATATCTATTCAGTATATTATATCTATTCAATATTCAGTATATAGTATATCAGTCTAAATATTTTAGAAGCCTGTAACTTTTTAAGTATTAAAATTTATTACCAAGTTTTTCGTGAGTGTTATTGAGACGTTTGGGTTGTTGTTTACTTAATAACGAATTATCTTCTGATGTTAAAAATGACTTGAAATTTAATTTTACTGAACTAAAAGAAAAACAAGTGATTTACGTAGCATTTACTTATAAATACCCGGATCTCGGAAACGCTCCAACGATTTTCATGAAATTTGGTATGTAGGAGGTTTCGAAGAAGAAAAATCGATCTAGGTAGGTTTCATTTTCAAAAAAACGTCTTTTTCTCCCTATTTTTAGAAAATAATTAAAGAAATCGTTAAAATATCATTAGTATAGGACTGTCAATTTCGCGATAATTGACAATGTCGTGATAGCGCAGTAGGGTTGCTTTTTCTATGGCTACTTTTTACGGTTTGTCCATGGTTGGGTCCTGATTTACAGTCTATTTTTTATTTTCTTTTGTTTTCTTTTATTTTTTTTAATTTAATACAATTTTGTTAATACATAATACATTTTTATTATAAACATTATTTCAAAATAATGATTTCTGTAAAGAAATACCGAGCGGAACTCGGTCACCAGATATTATTTATAAATATTACATATAATATGTTAACATATATAAATTATTAGTTAATAATATGTTCTAAGACAGGAGTGAGAATTCATTTATTATTTTTCGATGTAATCTATTTTTTTACACTTTGTGTCTTAGTAATTTAACATTTAAGCAAAAATCAAAACAATTTTAACATAAAAAAAATAATGAATTGAATATGATTTTGGGGGTGATTGGAAAAGTCAAAATTAGTTTAGGTAGATATCTCAAAAAAGTTGTCCATGCGTGTTCTAGAACAAGTTTGTTAAGCCTATTATTACACTATACTTATTGACACGTCATTGGTGATGCCACATGCGTTTCCTTCCATAGTAAGATAATAATAACCGCTTGCGCCCCATTTCGGCCCCCATGAGTTCTTGATTATCCAATATGGAACTGAACGACCAGTATCTTTGTTAGCTGAAAGTAATATCTTTACTGTATTTTTATACTAATCCAAAATTTTGGCCCTAAAGTATTATTTCCATTCAGATGGGGCCAGTCGTGGCGCGGAGGCACAAAGTGTGACTGTAAAGCGACTGATAGTGAATTCGATTTCCACTCGAGGAGTGAAAATGTTTAATATTTCCTTTTTTTTGCTCTGGTGTCGAGATGAAGCGCGGCGTTAATTTCCGCCATTTAACATGCAAAGCCTCCAGAATTCGGCGGAAAGTAGGAAACAGAGTGTCTTAACACTAGATTCCCTCTGCCCTCACCCTGATAGGTGTAGGATACAGAGTTTAGCTAAAAAAATAAAGTCCTGATTATAAACGCGACTGCTTGTAGGTTTGCTTCCCACCGAGAGATTGATTATATAAATATAATAGCTTCACGCTATATCCTGCACACAGCAGGGTAGGCAGAGGAAACCTAGTGTTAAGACACTCCGTTCCCCACTTTCCGACGAATTCGGAGGCTAGCGTGTTAAGTGGCGGAACTTAACGCCGCGCTTTACCTCGACACCAGAGCGAAGAAAATGGAAATATAATTTCCACTCCTCGAGTGGGAATCGAACCCACAACCAGTCGTTTACAGTCACACTCTTGTGCCACTGGGCCACGACTGGCCACAATATAAATATAATGATTCTCTCGGTGGGTGTGATTTATCTTACTAGGGAAAGGGAGAAATGAAAATAATTAAAAAAATATGTACACGTAATGAAATCAAAAGAATTTAAGCATAAAATAGATAACGGAGTGTCTTGACACTAGGTTCTCTCTACCTAATATATGAGAAAAAGCGTAAAACTCATACAAAATATATTACTAGATATTATATTAGTCCATACTTATATTATAAATGCGAAAGTTGGGAAAGTCTGTGTGTTTGTCTGTCACGCTTTCATACCAAATCTACTGGTCCGACTTGGATGAAAATTAGTATGAAAGTAGTAAAAATGACTGGGTCTAACATAGGCTACTTAATTTTTCAAAATTGAAAGGCTTGAAATGGGGGATAAAAGTTTATATGAAAAAAACCGCTTGACCGATGTAATGAATTTTGGCATATATATAGTTGAGAATCCAAGGTTATACATAGCCTACTTTACTTTTCAAAAATCGACCACCGAGGGTTGCAATATACCGAAAGAGCCACGGGCCGCTAGTATTACATTTATACTGTATACATAAAAAAACCATATTTAACATACCTTGAACACCGAATCCAACAATGAGAACTGCATGATTCAAGTGATTTGGAGGACACTCTTCTTCTGTAGGTTCGTCAAGCCCACCTTCATACTTTTCCATTGATTTTGAATTTATTCCTAAATGATATTAGTATTTCATAAACTATTAGCTGATTAAGGGGCCATAGTGGCGCAGTGGTACAGCATCTGACTGTATACAAGATAGTTGTGGGTTCTATTCCGACTGGAGGGAATGACTAATAACTTAAATTAAATTGATGATTACTTAAATTTTCGTTCTGGTACCAAAGACAAAACGCGGCGTTGAATTCCGCAACTCAACACGCAATGTCTCATACAGAGTGTTTGACACTCGGTCCTCCCTAATTTCCTTGTTACGCAGAAAAATCGTGGACCTTTAAAAGAAAATAGTTGCTAAGAGATATGATCGTTTACACGATGGTCATAGGTTCTATTTCGACTCGGAGGAATGATCATATTTCATCATTCTAGCGATGAGAAAGCGCGACGTTCAGTTCCACTAGCACAGGCGATATCTCGATTTCGAGTTAAAAGTTGAGAACGAAATGTTTTGATACTAAGCCCACCCACTACCCTACGAGAAAAAGCAATAAGCTGAAAAATCAGTACTTTATACATAAACTACCTGCTGAAACTGGACCGTAGCGATATATATAGGATTTAATATCCGCGACATTTGCCGGTACCCTCCTGAAACCTACAACCGGTACAGGCTTTGGCACTCCATGCCAGTTGCACGGCATCAGCTTCCCTACGTACGGCATGTAGTCCCCCTCTCGAAGAACTCCACCTAGCTTAGCTACGATACGTCTGAAAATGATTTTAGATTAACTTTATTTTTTCTTTTTTTTTATCTTTACGCTGTACCCGCCCACAGCAGGGTAGGCAGTGGGAATCTAGTGTTAAGAAACTCTCTGCTAAATTTAGAGGCATTGCGTGTTAAGTGGCGGAACTTAACGTCGGGCTTTACTTCGACACCAGAGCGAAGAAAATGGGAATATTAAATATTTCCACCCCTCGAGTGGAAATCGAACCCACAATCAGTCACTTTGTCACATATTGTGCCTTTCCGCCACGACTAGCCCTAGACTTAGATTATGTTATACCACTAAAATACATCGCATACTATAGAAAATACAGTTCCCGTAGGAAGCATAGAACGGGTTGTCGGCACTAGATTCTCTCTGCCTAAGCTATTATTTGAAAAGATTTCAAAAAAAAATTTTTTTTTTAAATTATTTTCAACAAGGTCTTTTATTTGATATCCATATTTCAGGAGTGCATTAAAAATAACTTAAGCTCAGTACGTACACCTATCAGGTTTTTATTGAGGAATATGTATACCGCCATTTTATTATGACGGTAATTTTGGATTAATAATAATACTGATTGACTGACTTTCATCAATGAAAGTAAATTTCAAATGACAGCTCAAATGATTACTGGGTAGTAGGTGAAGTTAGCTCGTAAGAAAGCGAATAAGAAGTTTGAAAATTTCTCGAATAAGAAGTTTGAAGATTTTTATAATTGTATTAGTAATATGAGGCCAGTCGTAGCGCAGAGTTGTGGGTTCGATTCCCTGTTATTAATTCCATTTTCTTCGCTCTAGTGTCGAGGCAAAGCGCGGAGTTAAGTTCCGTCACTTAACACGCAATGCTGGGCAATATTAGGCGGAAAGAGGGGAACGTAGTGTTTTAACAATAGGTTGCCTCTGCCTACCCAGATGTGTGCGGGATACAGCGTGAAGCTAAAAAAAATGTATAATATTACTTACGCAAAAGTTTCTAGAATGCCCTGATGCCCACAACCTGCTCTTCCTCCGTCACAATTTATAAGAAATTGCTCAGACAAATTTACTTCATAACCATAATGTATTTTTATTAGACTTTCGATATTCGCTGAAATATAAGAAAACGAATCATTATGTTTAAATTGTTTAAAATTTTTTACAATATACAAAGTTATGCTAGAAAAGAAGGAGTACCAAAATAAGTATGAAATACAAACATGATACTGTCTTTGTGCTGTAGGTAATTGCCTATACGGCTGCAGGTCTCGATATCAATTCAAACGATCTCACTTTAAAAGTATTCCTTAAATGATGTGATTGTCAATTTTCTTTACTTTTAAGTAGCAGTAACTAGTGATAAATCATTATTTTTTAAAATTTACTACTTCCCAATTGGATCTCAATGTATATACACAATATACAGTACTTTGCTGCTTGTTTCCGAGATTTAAGCAAAAATTTGAGAAATATTTATTAAACTTAAATGTAAAATAACGTCAAGCCCCGTTTTTAAACACTCACTCATTCGATGTCATTTTTCAAAATATGTTCTTATATCAATGAAACATTTATAAATGACGTCCACCGTTAACTACAAGTCGCTCAATTCAATCTAGCTTTGTCTTGTCATCAAAGCGGTGAAATGGTAATATTTTAATTATAATTATTCTTCCGAGTGAGAATCGAACCCACAATCATCTCGGTTAAGTCAGAAGCTGTCCCACATCGCCAATATGTCCTTTTCGTGTTAACACACAGATAAGTATGTATACACACTAAAGATAACATTATTATTTATTTAGAGGCCAGTCGTGGTGCAGAGGAACAAAGTGTGGCTGTAAACGCGACTAGTTGTGGGTTCGATTCGCCTTCGAGGAATTGAAATATTTAATATTTAATTTTGTTTGCTAACACACAATACCTCCAGATTTAACATTAGGTTCCCTCTGCTTACCCTCCTGTGCGTGACATGGCATGCACACTAATATTTATTTAATAAATAAACAACAATTTTACTTACCAACTGCACTAAACGCCCAACAAGCGTTACACGAGTGCTGATCTTTCACCGGTGATATCATATTTTTTGTCCTCCAATCAACTTCGTCAGGCGTAGGTCCATCATTAACAAGTTTTAATTCATATGTTGTATCTAAAAAAGTATTATTTAAACTATAACCGTTACCAAAGCCCAAAAGCTGGTATGAAAACAAAACAGATAGAAGTATAAGGGCCATCGTGGACTGCAGCGAGGTTAGTTGAAATTCCCATTTTAAAGTCGACTATAACTCTTTGGTATTTGAGCAATGTCGATGTTTACGATTTTTTTATTTGCAATTTTTATTTAACTGCCACTGCTGCGAGCTTGACATCGCTCCAGAATATATTGTAAATTTTTTAAAGTGTAAAAATATTTATTGTTATGATTTATATGTGTGTTCCTTTATTGATGTAGATATATCGTCGATAAATGTATCGACGTTTCGTTGCTATGTCTTACAAGTTTGAATTTAATGCATTTTTAAAAAATATAACTTATTTACTTTTAAACATTTTTCAAGTGTTATTCCACACTTAGGAAAATTGAAAAAGACATTTAAAGAAAACGTACAAAAATTTGAACACAGCGGGATTCGAACCCACCCCTCCTGAATATCGTCCAGGCGCTCTCACCACTGAGCCTTGCGTTCATGGTGAACGCAGCAGGATTTGAATTATGCAGGTATTCAGGAGGCGCGGATTCGAATCCCGCTGCGTTCAAATTTTTATACGTTTTCTTTAAATGTCTTCTTTTATAACTTATTTTTTCTACTTAATGTTTTTTCCTATAACAATTTAGCTAGAGAGAAACTAGGGTCAAGACATTCCGTTCTTCACTTGTCCCCCGAAATCAAAATATTACAAGTGTTGTCGGGCGGAACATGTTTATAAATTAAGCTTTATAATAATAATTCTCAGTTTTAAATAAAAATATATTTGGAGTATATTAAAAACACATTAATTTTATAAATAAGCTGAATACCTATCTACATTTACTTTTGTGGTGTTTCAATGGATTATATATTTTAATCTTTAAAGCCTACTATGCCGTATGACAACATCGCATGTAGTGTGGAATTATACGGGGACGTCATCCCGCCATATTTAGGATTTTATTTTATTCTTTTTTTTTTTTTTTTTAACTTCACGCTGTATCCCGCACATGGCAGGGTAGGCAGAGGGAATCTAGTATTAAGATACTTGGTTCCCCATTTTCCGCCGAATTTGGAGGCATTGCGTGTTAAGTGGCGGAACTTAACGCCGCGCTTTACCTCGACACCAGAGCGAAGAAAATGGAAATATTAAATATTTCCACTCCTCGAGTGGGAATCGAACCCACAACCAGTCGTTTACAGTCACACGCTTGTGCCACTGGGCCACGACTGAGAACAATATTCGGGATAACATTCAAAATTTTGTTTTTAATTTTTTTGCCTAGTAGGACTGCGTCTTACACATACAAGAACATAAACACGATGGTTTTAGATTTGATTTCCACTCGAGGAGTGAAAATATTTAATATTTCCATTTTTTTCGCTCTAGTGTCGAGGCAAAGTGTTGCGTTAAGTTCCGTAACTTAATCTGAAATTTCCAGGATTCACTGAAAAAATTGGCGTCAGATTGTCTTAACACTAGGTTTCCTCTGTCTATCCTTCTATGTACGTGATACAGCGGGGACCTAACATTTTTTCTTTTACCATAAAAAATATTCATAAAAATAAATAAAATTTAATTAAAACTAAACAAACAATGAAAATGCAGTTGACTTTCTATTAAGTTAAACCAAACGCAACCATTACAGGAATAACAATGTGAGCTCATTGTAACTAGTAAGACCGTTCACGACTCTCTATGGCTATCTTACGCTCAAGTTTTAATTGATCAATATAACTTGAAGTATCCCGTTTCAAATTGTAGGGCTAACGCAAGGGGGAATTTTTGGCATATTTAATAAAAAAATACTTTTTTTATTGTATATAAATATATATAGACATAATAACTAAAGTCAGTGAGAAAGCGCCTTAGTGTAATCGAAATTGCTTATGTACTTTCCCAATCGAAAAAATGACCATAACTTAATTATTTTCATTTTTCGCTCTTACTAGAGTAATGCCTGCTGGCAAGGTTAAGCGCGGCGTTAAGATCCGGCGCTCAATAAATAATGTATTGAATTTGGGCAGAGTGAAAAAGGAGTGTTCTGATACTAGGTTTTCTCTGATAACCCTGCTTTGTGGAAAAAACGTTAACTTGAATATAACAGAAAAGTAAACTTAGAGGTCAATCATATCTAGCTTTTTTAAAATAAAAGTCGTCAATGATTATTATATAAAATTAATCATTTTATACTATTTCCATTTTGGTAAACAAAAATTTAAATAACACTATATGAAATATATTTTTTCTGTTGGTACTTCAAGCAAAAAACAATATAAAAATTATATTCCGTATAACATGAACGTTGAAAAGAAAAGTGAACTACGTGAAGGCAAAATGATTTATTGTATAATTACAAGCACGATCCGCAGCGTAGCGCGTGTGGCGCGCGACTGTATACGTGATGAATACTTCATATCTAAGGGAGGTATTCGTTTTGACTCTAAAAGGCGTAAATCGGAGAATAAAATAATATTCCACTATTAGTTTATAATATCTAAGAAAAATAGATAAATTAAAAATTTTAATGCCGATTATTGTAACAGCTCAGCTTACTTATAAAGTACCTATGCTTTTAGAACGTTAGGACATATAAATAAATACTAGTAGACCTGAAATTCAGATTTTTCATAATTTAATTTAATCTAATGTATAATTATAAAAAAATCAACTTTTTACACTTCGCTACGCTATATAAACGACAATTTTGGTACATACTTTTCACCATACTTTCACTTAAGTGGTCAACACTTAAGTTTTTTCTTAAGAAAATTTATATGCGGAAAACAATTTTATTTTCGAAAGTTATAAAACTTTTGCCTAAATTACACACATTCAGTATATGTGTGATTTTTAGCTTCAGGCTGTATCTCGCACACAGCAGGGTAGGCAGAGGGAACCTAGTGTTCCTGTTCCCCACTTTCGGCTAATTTTGGAGGCATTGCGTGTTAAGTTGCGGAACTTAACGCCGCACTTTACCCCGACACCAGAGCGAAACAATGGAAATATTAAATATATCCACTCTTTGAGTGGGAATCGAACCCTCAACCAGACGTTTGGCCACGGCTGGCCCTATATGTGTAATATTAATATCATTCGTCAAATACAATATGGGGTCAGCATAAGTACATAAAAGGGAATCAATAAGGAAAATGTCATGTTAATAACATGAGATTAATATGCGAATACAAATTGATTTCACGTTTGGTGTATAATGATATAATAAATTATGTAATACAAAATGTTTAACAATATGAATGTACGTTGAGCATGTTTTTATATAATTAGTATGTATTTTTTTATTATTATACTAGCGGCCCGCTCGCGGCTTTTCCGCGTGAACTACGTAACTATTTCGTTATATTGCAACCATTTTTTTTTTTTATGGAATGAAGGAGGCAAACGAGCTGAAGGCCCACCTGGTGTTAAGTGGTTACCTTCGCCCATAGACATCCACAACATTAAAGTTATGGATGCGTTGCCAGCCTTGGGAATGTAGGACAGAAGGAAGGAGGAAGGATGGGAATGGTGGGAATAGGGAGAGCTGGCTTACATGCCATCGAACTGGAACACATCATAAGATATTTGGCGGTTCGTCTTTGACATGATAGTGGTCGCGAGCCAGTCGGAGAACGACTCTCCTACCACCAAACTACTGGGTTACCCGCCTTTTACGGGACGCTACCCAGCGGCGGGGGGGAATTGTATTCTTAACCCGTCCCCCCACGGGTGTGTATCTTATGTTTAATCTTGAATTATCAATTATATTTATGCCAAAATTCATTACAATCGGTCAAATGGTTTAGATTTTTCATATAAACTTTCATCCCCTATTTCAAAGCATTAGAGGTGGATTTTTGAAAAAATATGTAGCCTATGTTTGACCCTGGATTTTTTTGCTACTTTCATTAATTAAACAAATTTCATCCAAATCGGACCAGTGGATTAGTTGTGAAAGCGTGACAGACAGACTTTTGCATTTATAATTTAAGTATGGATAGTATTTTATTTTCGGAGAAATTCTAGGCAAAGTGAACGTTTTGGTAATAAACCTTTTCTGAATAAGAAACATTGAAAATTGGGTAACGGAATTTAATGCTGCACTTTGCTTTTGTCAAGGCCAATTAAGTACAATAACTTAACTATCGTTTTAATAAAATAATGAATTTATACAAGAGATATATATTTTTTTAAACGTTAGTATTAATTATAATAAATATTTTTTTGTCAATGGATATAAGACAAGAAATTGGACAGAACGTTTATTATGGCGACCACAACTCAATTTACACGAATCTATGACTGCTTGCTAAATATGATGCTAAAAAGTGTGTCGTGAAAAAGTGTATTTTGAACACACTACAGTGTGTGTAATATGTTTTTTTATTAATTTGACTTATTTCTAAATAAATCATTATAATTATTGATTTCCTTAATATCGTCCCCACATAAACGTAATGTTATTTTTTTTAAGACACTTCGTTCCCCACTTTCGGAGGCATTACGTGTTAAGTGGTGGAACTTAACGGCGCGCTTTGCCTCTGATGCCAGAGCGAAGGTAATGGAAATATTAAATATTTCCTCGAGTGAGAATCGAACCCACAACCAATAGTTTACAGTCACACGTTCGTGCCACTGCGTCAAGACTAGCCCCAAATTTCAATGCGCATTCTGTTATACAAACGGCAACAATTTTTGTTTTACAGGTTTAATAAAAAAACGAAGCGCGGCGTTAAGTTCCGTCATTCAAAAACCATGTTTCAATTTCGAAAAGTGGTAAATGGACAACTTCATTGAGCTGTCCAACTCCAGTGTCAACACGCTATGTTAAATGATTGAAAGTGCTTAGGCTATATACATAAAAAACTTAATTCAAATTAGGCCTACAACCATATCATTTTTGCTTTCAATTGTAAGCGTCTTAAATATTATACAATATATCTTTTTTTTTCAAACTAATTTAATAAAAAATGCATGTACCTTAATGAATCTACTTATAAATTATTTTAAAGTTGCTCTAGAGAACCATTTTTGTTATTTACCACGTACACGGTCCAGATACGAATTATGTAAATATTTTCAAAATTGTTAAAATTTATGATTATTAGCGGTGGTTTTTCTTATACCTAAGTCTAAGTTACCTGTTTTTTATTTATTTTGTTTTATCGTCTGTCGTATATTTTATAAGGCTATCGTGGCCTAGCGGGACAGCGTATAACTCGATAAGTTGTGGATTCGATTCCTATTCGTGGAAAAGATATATTTAAATTATTTGCCTTCTTCCGTTCTGATAAAAAAACGAAGCGCGGCGTTGAGTTCCGCCTTCAACACATAATGTCTAGAATTTGGATATTATTTAGAGAACGTTATATTTTGACACACGCTTCGAAGGGATCCTAACCATATACCGAGGCAAGCCTTAGACTGAAATCCCCAAGGAAAGCGGAAACGTGGCCGCCTTAAGCAAACTTGGCGACGGACTGTCATTGCCGAAGCGAAGGCGATAGGAAAGGTTTGTAGTAAGCTGAAGCGCGAAGCGCAATACCGATTGGGCTGGCGAAGCACTGTGGAAGCTCTCTGCCCCATCTAGGGTACATAGGACCTTAAGTCAAGTAAGTCAAGTGTCTTGACGTTAATATAGCTTATAAGTAAGGAAAAATATATTTTTCGATTACATATGTATGTATGTAAACTTTTAGAGAATGAATCAGTTAATGAATGTATTGTGAGATAAATATATCAAAATATTATTTAAAAAAAATATTACGATCGGAACAAAAAAACTGATTAATGGCAACAAAGTAGTGTAATTTGTTCTACAACTTCAGCGACTTCATTTCCGCAGACCGCTCGCATCACGTAGCTTAGATGAGAAGAATTTAAAGATACGGTACGATTTTTTGGTAATATAAAGCTTCACGCTGTATCCCGCATACAGCAGGGTACGCAGAGGAAACCTAGTGTTAAGACACTCCGTTTCCCATTTTCTGCCAAATTCTGGAGGCATTGCATGTTAGGTGGCGGAACTTACGCCGCGCTTTGCTTCGATACCAGAGCAAAGAAAATGACAATATTAAATATAACCATTCCTCGAGCGGGAATCAAATCCACAACTAGTCGCTTTACAGTCACAGTTTGTACCTCTGCGCCACGGCTGGCCCCGGATTGACTGGTAATATAAAGTAGCTTAACAATGTATATATTGTAACTGGGCATTTATATGTTTATACCCTAAGTATGCGAAAAATATTTAAAAATGTAAAAAAAATAGTAAATAATATTCTCTCTTTTCTAACGATTGTTCGTAGCAGGGGAGAGTTTGGGGAGCAGAATCTCTTCACAAAGATGCTAACGACAAAAATAGGATATTAGATTTATTAAAATCTATCAGAATTACGAAGTAACTGTATGTAGAACACACGGCTTAGCGGAGCTTGGGCGGCTTACAAAAGGCGCGCGTTCAATTCCTGTCACTGTTCAAACGTTTTTAAGATTTTTAAAAGAACATTTTGATTAAAATCCTATATATAACCGCTTTATCAGCATTAAAAGAGTTATTTTATCAAAAAGCTAACTACCAAAGTCAGTTCAGCGGAAAAACTTCTCGCCCGGCAACCCTATTCAGAATCTTAAAATAGTTCAATCGTCTCACAGCTCCTTTGAGATCCGACCCGTTACTATGAAGCTAATATCTGTAGATTCTGTCATTGCTGTACGTGAGCGCTTACGTGCCATGATAATACTCTAATGAGGAAGTATTGAGTATCTGGTGTAGGTTTTATTGGTGTAGGTTTTATTGTTTTTCATTTTATTGCATAAAGTATTTATTAAGTAAGTAAAGTGGAAATATTTAATATTTCCATTTTCTTCAATCTGGTATCGAGGTAAAGCGCGGCGTTAAGTTCCGCCACTTAACACTCGATGCCTTCCTATTTCGGCGGAAAGTGGGGAACGGAGTACATTAACACTAGGTTCCCCATGCTTACCCTGCTGTGTGCGGGATACAGCGTGAAGTTAAAAAAAAATAATAATAATAAGTATTTACCGCCTGTGATAAGGTGAGCAGAGATAATATAGTCAAGACATTATGTTCACGAATTGCCGCCCGAAGTCTACATATTACGATTAATCTTTACTATTTTTCTATTACCATTACCAGAGTGGACCAAAATAATTTAAATATTCATTCCACTGAGTGGAAATCGAAATATCGACCAATTGTATTGACAGTCAGGTGGCATCCATATGATGAACTCCTTAATATATTCCGTTATCCGTATAAGGTTATTAAGTGGCGTAACTTAACGCTATAGTACACATAATTACGCTCAATTTAAAACAAAAAAATAAAGTTCAATTGAAATAAGACAATAAACTAGTTTTCCGTTGATAAGTTGGTAGGTTGGGGCCAGTCATGGCGCAGTGGCACAAGCGTGTGACTGTAAACGACTGGTTGTGGGTTCGAATCCCACTCAAGGTGTGAAAATATTTAATATTTCCATTTTCTTCGTTCTGGTGTCGAGGCAAAGCTCGGCGTTAAGTTCCGCCACTTAACACGCAATGCCTCCAAATTCGGCAGAAAGTGGGGAGCGGAGTGTCTTAAAACTAGGTTCCCTCTGTCTACCTTGCTGTATGCGGAATACAGCGTGAAGCCGAAAAAAGAGAAAAAAAAAGAACAAAACTAGTTTTCATATATATAGTTAAATATTTTTGTATCTACACGTGAATGCGGAAAAGCCGGTGAAAATAATAAGAAAAAATAAAACCTTCACTAAAGTTAATACAATCTTAAAAGAAATCTATTCAGAGGTAAAGTTTGAAAAGAAAAGCAATAGTTACTGATAAAAGTTCTATGGAAAATCTGACTTTATATACTTTTTTGTATTAAATTTAGTTTTTTTGCTACAAATAATTTAATACGTTTTATTTACTTTAAATACATTTAATGACCAATTGGTCAAATTCTCAACAAATCTTAAAATTGAAATAGACATTTAGAAAACGTATAAAAATTTAAACGCAGCGGAATTCGAGCCCGCGCCTCCTGAATACCGTTCAGGCGCTCTCACCACTGAGCCATGCGTTCTACTATCTCGCTGCGTTCAAATTTTTATACGTTTTCTAAATGTCTTTTTCAATTTTCCTAAATGTGGAATAACACTTTAAAAATGTTAAAAGAATCTTAAAATGATGACAGTATAGTATTTTTTCATTGCACATAACCTTAATATTAAAAGTTAGGAAAGTAATTTTAGGCCTGATTATAAGCTAAAACTTGATTTTGACTATAACAAGTTTATTGCATTTGATGATGATTTATGTTCTTTATGTAAAAAGCGGGAATATGGGGTATAATATTTATATTTTTCTAATTTATCCACTTTCGTAAGACAGAGCGCGGCGTTGAATTTCGTCACTCCACAACATTGTACAAGATTCATTCGTTCAGGCAGAAAGTAGAAAACAGAATGTATTTTCACTTGACACATAATATCTCTATTTCTGGTAGAAAGGGTTCTGTTCTATTGGTGGTGATACAAGGTTCTGTTCGCTTCACGCTGTATCCTGCACACAGCAGGGTAGACAGAGGGAACCTAGTGTTAAGGCACTCCGTTCCCCACATTCCGCTGAATTCGGAGCCATTGCGTGTTAAGTGGCGGAACTTAACGCCGCGCTTTACCCCGATACCAGAGCGAAGAAAATGGAAATATTAAATATTTCCACTCCTCGAGTGGGAATCGAACCCACAACCAGTCTGTTGAAGTCACACGCTCGTGCCACTGCGCCACGCCTGGCCCCAAGACGACTACCTTATAATGCGGAAAGTGTGAAGTACAAAAATATTATTTTTTTCTACCTTAACCCTATATAATGTCTGTGCCTATCCTGTTACGCGGACGGAAAAAAATGACGCCTAAAAAACAACTAACCTATACTTAAGAACTTTCATTGCAAATAACAAACTAAGGTCACATTTCCGCACACCAACACACAACGCGCCATATAACGGGAAAAGATAAGAAAAAATACCCCTTTTCGGTTAAGTCAAAGGGTTTGATAAATGAGATGCTGATAGATCTTATCACACGTACCGTAGCCGGTAGGTGAGGAAATGGGAAACTGTGGACGAATGATCGAATGTACTTTGAACTTTAATATATTTTTTTAAAGTGTTATTTATTCAAATACATATAATAAACCCTTAAGACCCTTGGATTTCGCCATAAATTAATCTATTTATCAGATTAATTATGTGTACTTTGGAGTTCAAAATAGATTAAGGAAACCTGACGTTTCTAAAAAATCACAATTACAAGAGGGCTGATGTGGCATTCACTAAACGTTTACACGTTAGTTTATTCTGGTTAAAATATTTTAATTTTTCACGTCACTGACATTGTTAGTGTTAGAAATATATGAACTTCTTATTTTCAATAAAATTATTTAACTTTGACTTTGACTTATGTATCATAGAAAACAATAAAATTAAGTTGTTACAAGCATATAACAACAAGAACTTACGGCTGAATTGGTTAGAGCGCTTCGTGGGTGTACGAGAAGTGCAGGTTCAAATTCCGCCACATTCAACAGAATATATTTATGGCGGAAAAATTGTAAAAGTTGAATTACTTCATTGCTTTAAAATAATTAAATTAACTTTTTGACATGAAAAGAATAGATAAATAAACAATATATTTTCGAAAGTCTCTTTTTCTGAGAATTATATATAATTTTTTTAAACAAATTTTGTGTTCAAAATTGACAGGATTCTCATAAAAACTTTCATATTCTTTTTCACAATATCAAGGGTATTTTCCCTTTTATTTGAAAAACCGTGGAACTATACGCGCAAATTAAAAAACTGAAATAAATTCTCACATTTCTAACTTTATATACGACAGAATTGGTATATGAGTTTTTGTCGCAATAAAGTTAGAATTTTTGATTACTATTTTAGATTTTCAAAGTTTATTACTAGTTTATTACATTTTTATCTGTCACAAGACGCGGCGTCTAGTTCCGCCAGTCCGTTACTCAATGCATGCGATATCAGCATTTGCATTTTTCTTCCTATAATGGGTGAATTTACAAAGATCCTTAGCACAATACAGTCTCTCAGCTGAGAAATAAGTAAAATTTCAGATTTTAATTTAAAAAGAACATCCATACTTATATTATAAATGGGAATGTCTGTGTGTTTGTCTGTCATGCTTTCACGGCTAATCTACCGGTCCAATTTGGATGAAAATTAGAATGAAAGTAATAAAAATTACTGAGTCTAACATAGGCTACTTATTTTTTCAAAAATAAACCTCTAAAGGGGTGAAATAAGGGGTGAAAGTTTATATGAAAAATCTACACCGTTTGACCGATTGTAATGAATTTTGGTATAAATATAGTTAATAATCCAAGTTAGTTAGATATGAAGATAAATAGCTTAATATAACGGAGGAGTAATGAATAAGGCTAGCTCGGTGACACAACTGATTTATTAAACAAAGTATCTTAGTCTACCCACATACAACACGCCCCCCTTTAAAAAAAAAACATACAAAACAAAAAAAAAACTTATCAATAGCTTAAACTATAAGCAACGAAATAAAAAGTAATTAGAAGTACATTTACATAAAAAGGAAAAAAAAAAAAAAAAAAAAAAACAAATTATTACAAAAAAAAAAGTACACAGTTACAGAGAATACAGAGTATATCATTTAGAAAGATAATAAAAAAAAAACTTTCTTCCATTACAATTTTAATTATTAAAATTGTAAGAAGATAGTAATTAAACAGTTAGTAGTACAATAGTAATTAAAAATAAAATAATAGTAAGAATAAAATAAATTACTTTCCATATTTGCCTTTAAACACGCACGCACGCACAGGGCGTAATTTTGGTTCATCTACATTTATGCTAGATTTTAAAGTACTAACTGAATCTGATTCTGATATTTTTGAATCACTTGGTTGGTCTGATAAAGTTTTAGACTGATCATTGGAAGCACCTTCCAATTCACCGTCCGAATGTGCTTGTGACTCAAGATTTTCGGTTGTTTGAGGGCCTATAGAAAACCGTGTAATTCTTTTAACTGGTAATAATTGATCAATGTGTCGGTGCCATTCGCGACCGTCTGATGTTCGAACGCTATAAGTACATGGAGTTTTCCGATCAATAACCGTCGCTTGTATCCATTTATCTTGACGAGGGCTATAATTTCGCGCTAACACATTGCTACCAATCTCAACACTTCTGACAAAACCAGGAGAATGTTGACCAGACTGTTCCTGTGATGATTCTACCCGGTCAGCTGGGCTGGGCTTTAACGCATCTAGTCGCCCACGCAAACGTTTGCCAATAAGTGCAATTGCCGGGGCAATCCCTGTACTAGCATGTTCAGTATTACGATACTGAAATAAAAACTTATTAATTGCTGTATCGATATCCTACTCCTTCGTGACTCGCCTTTTTCATTGTTCGTTTAACTGACTTGACTGCGTTCTCAGCAGCGCCATTCCCAGCAGGTCTATAAGGACTCGTAATAGTATGAGTGATTAAATTTTTGCATAAGTAATCGGCAAATTGACTAGAAGTAAACGGCGGTCCCCCATCACTTACAATGTGAGATGGTAGTCCAAATCGGGCAAACAGCTCTCGTAATTTACAAATAATATTCTCTGCTGAGATATTAATGACCCGCTGAACTTCAATCCATTTACTGTGGGCATCAATCGTTACTAAATAATATTTGCCTTGAAACTGCGCAAAATCTAAGTGTAGACGCCTCCAAGGTTGTGTGGGAAAAATCCAAGGATGTAGTTGACCACGAGGCGGAGCATCCCTCTGTTGACGGCACGCTAAACATTGGCGGGCTATATTTTCAATTTCTAAATCTAATTGAGGCCAATAAACATACCCCCTGGCAATAGATTTCATTTTTACCACCCCAAGATGGCCCTCATGTAATTCTTTCAACACTCGACCTCGTAACTTGTCTGGTATCACGACCCGATGATTATATAATATGCACCCCATCTCAAGTGCCAAATTATCTTTACGATAAAAATAAGATTTCTCCGTGTCATTTACTTTAGCAGGCCAACCATTCATAAGATATCTATAAATATTTTTTAAAATAGCGTCGTGCTGTGTTTCACATGCAACGTCTTTTACACTAATAGGAAATGACCCCTCTACATAATTAAGATAATAAAAAGAATCTCGAACTGGTTCCTTACGCGCGTACGGCAATGGCAATCGCGACAAAGCATCAGCATTAGAGTTATCTTTTGATTTAACAAATTCCATTTCAAAATCATAAGCTGCTAATTTAACCGCGTATCGTTGTAATCTACTAGCTACTGTTTGAGGTAAACCGGATTTAGAGCCAAAAATAAATAAAAGTGGTTTATGATCTGTTTTGATAACAAAATGACGACCGTACAAATAATGATGGTGCTTAGAAACCCCGCTAATAATTGCCAATGCCTCCTTGTCTAATTGACTGTATGCTCGCTCTGCTTTATTTAATGTGCGCGACGCAAAACAAATCGGACGCTCTTCACCATCTGGAAAGCGATGCGCCAACACACTACCAATGCCGTACGAGCTACTGTCAACCGACAATATTAATGGTAACTGAGGATTATAATGTACAAGTACACGATCACTTAAAATAACTTTCTTAACTGTAAGAAACGCGTCATGACAATGTTTAGACCAGTTTCAAGCAATATTCTTGTTTAACAATTTATACAAGGGTGATAAAATGTCACTACAATTAGCAATAAATTTTGAGTAATAATTAACTAAACCTAAAAAAGAACGTAATTGAGTTATATCGCTTGGAGCAGTTGCATCTACAATAGCTTTAACCTTGTCCGGGTCGGGATGTAGCCCGTGCTTATCAATAACAAATCCAACATAAGTAATACGATCTTGCATAAATGAACATTTTTCTAATTTAATTCTTAACCCAACATCACGCAGGCGCTTAAATAAACAGTTTAAATTGTTAATATGTTCAGATTTATCGCGGCCAGTCATAGTCATATACTACTACGCCCTTTAAGCCTCTAAGAGTCTCCTCCATAAATTTTTGAAATTTTTCTGGAATACAACTTAAACCAAAAGGTGTGCGCCTGTAAACAAATGTCCCTAAGTGCGTGGTGATGGCCGTACATGCTTGTGAATCATCCTCTAGTAATAATTGTTGGTATGCGTTCGTGAGGTCAATCTTAGAAAATTGTTCACCGCCGCTTAATACTGAAAATAATTCTTCGATTCGCGGCAATGGGTACGGTTCTCGTAGTAATTTTGGATTAATTGTTACCTTGTAATCGCCACAAATACGAATATCGCCCGATTTCTTGATTACAGGCACTATAGGCGTTCCGTACTCTGAATATTCTACTTTATAAATGGTACCCTCTGCCGTCAGACGGTTCAATTCTCGCTCGACAGGCTCGCGTAACGCTAAAGGTAACGGACGGGCCTTCAAGAAAACGGGAGTTTTGTCTTTTAATTTCAAAGATATTCGTTTAATACATGTACCTAATCCCGAGCTAAACACCGTAGGAAATACTTGGCGTAAATTATCAATCAAAGAAGAATCTTTTAAACTATAAAGAATGTCATCTATCTGTACAGTATTAATATTTAAATGCCTCAACCAAGACCGACCGAGAAGCGGAGGACCTCCATTTTTAATCACAAATAATTTTAATTTAAACGCCTTATATTTACCTAAAATTACATCAACTAACAAATAACCTAACGGCTCAATTAAATTCCCAGTATACGTACGTAAACAAATATTATTATTATGCAACGTAACATTTTTAAAATAGCGCACATAACAATCATAATTAATCGTAGATAACTTACTGCCAGTGTCCAGTTCAAATGTTAAAAACAGCCCATTCACTTGTACGCGTACGCCGTGCGGCCGATCGTTGTGGCCGCTAACGTTAAGACTATACAATTCACAATCGGAACTATTATTGCCATTTAGATAATGTTGTTCTTTATACTGCGAACGATCTTTAATTTTATTTTCACTTTTATTTACGCGACACATCGATTTTAAATGCCCTTTTTGCCCGCACTCATCGCACGAATAATTTTTAAATCGACACCAATTAGCACGATGCGATCGTCCACACCGCCAACACGAATTCGAAGCCGCGTCCCCCGGCCCCGCCGCGAGCGCGCCCGCGTCGCTGCCACGGCGCCTCGGCGCCGCGCTCCCCGCGCTCGCCACTCGATGCAACGCCTCGGCGCCGCGCTCCCCGCGCTCCTCTCGCGACGCACGCTCGCCGCTGCCGCTCGCCACGCTCGCTTGTGCATGCTTCTCCGCCGCTTCCAACGCCAATGCTAACTCCACGGCCCTCTTATAGGTGAGGTCCGGCTCAGCAAACAAACGCGATCGCATCTCCTCACTGTCCAGTCCGGATACAAATTGATCCCTTAGGTTTTCTTCCAGATTAAATCGAAAATTACATGTACTCGCCAAATGCTTCAAAGCTTGAAGGTAATCGCTGAGCGACTCCCCGGCCCCCTGACGCCGCAAACGAAACACATGTCGTTCCGCGATGTCGGACCGCTTCGGCTCGAGATGTTCACCGACCAACCTCACTAGTTCTTCGAATGATTTTGCCTCCGGGTTATGAGGTGCACACAAATCACACATTAAGTCATAAGTAGCTTCGCCGACTAACGTAATTAACGTCGCCACTTTCAAATTATCTTCTATTTGATTTAACGCCACAAATTGTTCCACGCGTCTTATATACGCCGACCATTTTTTTGCTTGATATATCAAAACACTCAATTTTTCCAATAGGCATATTGTTTTTAATAATGTTAATAATGTTTTACACTCGTCGCCAGTTAGATATGAAGATAAATAGCTTAATATAACGGAGGAGTAATGAATAAGGCTAGCTCGGTGACACAACTGATTTATTAAACAAAGTATCTTAGTCTACCCACATACAACAGGTTAAACATAGGCTACTTTATTTTTCAAAAATCCACCCTCTAGGGTTGCCATATACCGCAACAGCTATGTAGTTTACGCGGCGAAGCCGCGAGCGGGCCGCTAGTTTCCATACCTACTTCATATTGTAAATTCATATATGTACATAAAGTAACAAATATATGTCTGTTTTATAGATGAAGGTTGCTGTATTGATATTGAATTTTTTCTCAACTAATAATCTAAAATAGTGAAGTTTTATCTCCATCGTTTATTCTCCATACAACGTAACATTGCGGAAATGATAAGTCTATTTGCACGTTAAAAGAGTAATTTCTTATCCCAGTTCCCTAAACAATAAATCGCCAGCTTAATTTAAGTTTTTGTACTATTAGGCATTTTATTTTTAACAATGTCAGCTACCCAAACTATGTATTTTTCTTAAACAAGTAAGTTTTGATATTCTAAGAATATAGATCAAATTCACTCGAAGACCGTCGTGGTGCAGTGGGACACCATCTCACTATAAACGCCATAATTGTGGGTTCGATTCTCATCTGAGGGAATGATTATGTATTATTTTATTTTTCTGCTCTGGCACTTAGGCAAAGTATGAGGTTCAGTTCAGCCACTCAACACGCAATGTCTCGATTTTGATTCAAAAGTGTAGAACAGAGTGTCTTGAGACAAGGTTCTCACCGACTATCCTGCTATGCGGAATAAAGCGCAACGCTGAGCATAATACAATTTATAATCATGCTTTCCTTTAGTTTCTTTTATAAATAATTCTTGATTTATACGATGTTTTTGTACTGTACGCTATCGTACAGTACAAAAACTTCGTATAAGTCCTTCAAGTAAAGCTGTCGTCTTTAAACATACATTAGAATGTGCTCAGCTAAAGCAAATTACCTCAGTAACGACTGATATATGCGTGGCATTACTATTTACGCCCATTGTAGTCTCTTGTTTAAACGCTTTCTTAGTCTAGGAAGTATAAAGTTACTATTTTTTCCACTTTTATTTTTTTATATAACTTTAACAATGCATCCGACATATAAACTTTCTCAATAACCCTTTTGCCTCACACTTTTACCACATAGCAGGATAGTTAGAGATGTCAAGAGTGGTGGACAAGAACGTTAATTATGTAAATAAGAATAGTCCCCGAAGGAGAATCAAATCCACACGACTAAAGTCCCACTACGGCATTGCCCTCTAAACAACCAGACGCCAAACGGGTAATCCATCACGAAGGCACATAGGCAATAAACTGTTGTACACATGACCTTATGCTTAAATAAGTTATCTCTCTAAATATTAAGTTAAAGGTTAATTTTTTCACACATATAATGTAGGCAGAGATAGCCCAAAGACATGAGTTATCCGTTTTCCGGCCGAATTCAAATCATTGTGTGTTTACAGACAGAACATCACTTTATGTTTTATCAAAACAGCGAAACGAAAAATTTAATTCCTCTGAGTGGAGATTGAATTCAGAACCACAGTGTTTGAAGTTATACTAACAAACATTGTCACACTGTATCGAAAAGACAAATTATTTATAAAGAAAAACAAAATTTTACGCAAAAACCAATCATAACATTAAAATTTAATCCTTTCAATAGTAAAATAAATTCAAACTATTTAACCTAATATTATGGATAGCTGGCTTCAGTATTCCAATAATTCTACCATTGTTCCTATCTCAGGCTAGTACGCTCTATGCGATGGCCATGCAGTATTAACTGGGAATCCCTTTATCTAAGCAAGCAGGGACCGTGCTCATATGACATTACTGGCATAGATTAGTGGCAAACTTTTATATGGAGGACAATGGTCTGTAATAAAGTTGGTTTTGGTACATTTGGTAGGATGTGATGGTTGATATGTTTAATATACATATGAATGTATAATAATTGTTAATGCGTAAAATAAACGTTGCTTTGGCAACGTGTCATTTTATACTAAAATGCGGATACATTTTAGTAAAAATAGCAAACAGCAAAAAATGTTTCAAAATTAATATATACAAATAATAAATTAATAACTTAATTTTTTCAATGTATTATATTTATAATGTACGTTTTTGTCGCTAATTAAGTAATTCGTCTTTTATAATTATGAATATATTCAATTTTTTTACATATACCTAGGTATTATTCTTTTTTATACAAGAAATCTTGGTAACAATTGAATTAATTTTCCCTTTAAACTAGAAAAATACGAGCTAAATAGCGAAAGCGGAAGCAGAGATATTAAAAGTAAAAATAAATTATAGCAAGTGTATAAGACTCAAGCGTGTGACTGTAAACGACTGGTTGTGGGTTCGATTCCCACTCGAGGAGTGGAAATTATATTTCCATTTTCTTCGCTCTGGTGTCGAGGTAAAGCGCGGCAAGTTCCGCCACTTAACACGCAAGCCTCCGAATTCGGCGGAAAGTGGGGAACGGAGTGTCTTAACACTAGGTTCCCCCTGCCTACCCTGCTGTGTGCGGGATATAGCGTGAAGCTAAAAAAAAAAAATTGTACAAGAATTTCGATATAGCTGAATAAGAATGGTTCCAAAGAGAGAGATTTAAGTTCCTCTACGTTTAAATTTTTATACGTTTTCTAAATACATATTTCTTAAGATAATGCTTATATACAAAATTGAATGCACACTTTACTCATCTCAGAAATTACAATATATCCACTAAGCTTAAAGGATCAAGTTAATTACAATATAAAAGCCAGTATCACGGACGACTGTCCTATAACGCGACGTGCAACAGTGCTTGACCATGCGTGGGTTTGTTTAAACGCGCTAGATTACTCGCGTACAAATATACTTTACGTGTTACTGAATTTTTGTTTTTGGTAATTAATTTGAGAAAAAATATATTTAAACTAGCAGCTAGGTCGCAGCTTAGCAGCGTGAACTAGTCAGCTTATAGTTGTTGCGTTATATTTCATCTGGGACACTATTGAAAAATAAAGTAACCTATGATTAACTATATTTATGCCAAAATTTATTGTAATCTGTTAAGCGGTTCAATTTTTTTATACAAACATTCATCGCCCTATTTCAACACCTTAGAGCTGGATTTAAAATAAAAGTAGCCTTTGTCTGACTCTGAGTATTCAACTCGTCAGACAAACAGACTTTCGGATTTATAATATTAATATGAAAGTGTGAATAGATGATGTGATTGTAGTTCCGATTCACATTAGACAAGTGATTGAATTTAAACTATTTTCATTTCTTACCAGAGTGTAAGGCGACGCGCGGATTTGAGTTTCACCACTTAACCTTCACGCTGTATCCCGCACACAGTTGGGTAGGCAGAGGGAACCTAGTGTTAAGACACTTCGTTCCCCACTTTCCGCCGAGCTTTGGAGGCATTGCGTGTTAAGTGGCGGAACCTAACGCCGCGCTTTGCCTTAGTACAAGAGCGAAGGAAATGGAAATATTAAATATTACCGCTCCTCAAGTGGGAATCTAACCCACAACCAGTCGTTTGAAGTAACACGTCTGTGCTACTGCGCAACGACTGGCTCCTTTACACGCAATGTTTTAAATTACTACTGAAAGTGGAGAACGGAGTGTTTTGATAATATATTCTCTCTGCCTCCTTCAGATCCTGCTATACAGGAAAAGGGTAAAACAGCTAAAATATTCTTTTCCTTGGTAGGGTTTGTGCGCATACGGCTCATCCTAATCACACTGAGACAGTCGTAGTATAGTTCTCTTAATAAGTTCATTAAGCCAATTCAAACATATTTTTAATATAAAATTATTATATTTTCTTTCTTAATATACAAAAATCTACTAATTTGAGTAACGCGTAACAAACTGAATCTCATTTAGTTATTATACGTTTTTTCAATTATTTTATTTCAGAGTAAATAAAATATACTAAATCACTTCACGCTGTATCCTGCACACAGCAGGGTAGGCAGAGGGAACCTAGTGTTATGACACTCCGTTCCTCATTTTCCGCTGAATTCGGAGGCATTGTGTGTTAAGCGGTGAAACTTAACGCCGCGCTTTGCCTCGATACCAGAGCGAGGAAAATGGAAATATTAAATATTTCCACTCTTCGAGTGGGAATCGAACCCACAACCGGTCGTTTTCAGTTACACGCTTATGCCACTGTGCCACTGCACCACGACTGGCCCCAACTTTCCCACTTTTTTGAATTATCTAATTTTAGAGTAAATGAAATTTACTAAATAGAGCTTTTAAATTACAAACATTTGTATAAAATTTGAAAGGGCTCTTAATAAAAATGTTGAAACTACATTATTATATTTACATATTATCAGTTTTAAGTGGTTATTTTAAAATAGGAATTTTTCAAAGTGAAAGCTTTGAGTACATTTTCAAAGGCATTAGTCGTTCAAAAAGAAAGCATGCGCTTTCTTTCTTACTTTTCTTAAGATATTCTACGTAGCTTAGACATTAGAATTTAGATTGGACAAGAATTAAAAGACCATCGTGGGGCAGTGTGATAGCGTCTGAATGTATATGCGATGGTTTTTGGTTCTATTCTCATTTGGGAGAAGGATTATATTTAATTAATTATTTTTAATGCTTCGCTACGGTGACAAGGCAAAGCGTGGCGTTGAGATCTGTGACTTAACTTGGATGTAGTACGTATGGCTTAGCGGTCAAAGAGCTGGAGCGGAGTCTAAAAGGTGCAGGTTCGAACCCCGCTGCGTTCAAGTTTCTATACATTTTCTAAAAGTATGTTATCAAGTCCCTATGTGTATTAAGATCACTTCAAATAAACTAAATGTTCAAGCTGCTTTTATAATTACTTGATAAAAGAACTTAGATATATTTAAGTCTTTTTTCCACTTTTTCCCTTTTTGTAAACATTTTATACGTAGCTGTACTTAATACTATCAAAAAATTGCATTAAAAAAGCTTCACTATTTTCCCATATATTATTTGTTATAGGGAACCTAATGTCAATACAGTCTGTTCTCTTGCACTTAAAAGTAAACACTATTCAATAACTCCTTTACATTCAACGCAATGAATGAATCAAAACAGTTATAAAAGTTAAGCTTTTTAGAACCCCACAGCCAAGAAGCCAAGAATTTCTAAAGGTTAGTCGAAGAATTTCTTCCATTACGCTCTAAACAAAACGGCTCTTTATGTTCATTTCGAACTAAACTTGTCTAAAGTCGACCCTTACACAGTAATGCCATTAGAACAGCTTCGAAACCTTGAAATTAGTTTAAAAGGTTTTATTATTATTTAATAAATAGAAACTGGCAACCGCATGCCTTTTGAACAAACTTTGAAGTGCTAAAAATGTTATTGGTAACTTTCTTACTTTACTGAAACAGGGTTTTAAACTGTGAATGTAGCAGTTTAATGTTTTGAATTCAGATGGAAGTTGGGTGGAGTGTCTTGACACTACGTTTTCTCTGTTTATTCTTGTTGTGAAATTAAGTGTGTATTATTTTTATGTAGCGTATGTTATATTTCTTATGTGTGTACACATATTTCTTATTTTATGTTAGAAAAGAGTTTAAAGATATAATTTTGTACTTCATAAGATGCTTAAATATAACTTCTAAGAGAAGGTAATGTTTATATTTTTTGCGTAAAGATTTAGAGTCAAGACATTCAGCTTTCTACTTTCTGCCTAGAATTGCGACATTACGTGTTGATTATTGCAATTCAACGCCATGTTTTTTTCTTACTAGAGCAGACAAAAGAAATTAATTTAACGTAATCATTTTCCCCTTTGTAACACATAACAGCGTTTACACTCAGACGCTGTCTACTCTTTAATTTTTTAAACTAAATCTTTTAGAGAAAACGGTAAATAAATATACTCGAATCGACGCAGTCAGTACACAACGAATGAATGCCACTAGATTTTTTGTTAATTCCCTTTAACTTTTCTCGTCACAGCCTGCCAACCTTTTTGGACGTGTTCCAAACTTCTTTTTTATCTAGAGCGGTGCCAGCTACTGTCTCGTTTTATTCCCGACTTACAATTCATTGTCATGCTTTGTTTGGACACGTCATGAAGACTAATAGGATTTAAAAAATAATAATAATAAAAAGTAGCGTTTTCATCATTTTTCTAAATGTATGATATTTTGTTTTTTTTTTTATTTAGCGGGTATACAATATATAGTTAAATGTGAGATAACTTACTAACTTATGTCCATCTACTGGTAAAGTTATTGCTAACTAGATGGGGTTATGGAAGCTAAAAGCGTATTTTTTTTTATTTGCTTCCACTATAAATATCCTAATCTAAATACTGTTATTCATGCTGTTAATTTTGATAATTGTTATTTTAATATGTATAAAAACATAATAACATTTCATCAATTTATAAAAAAATATACATATACATTAATTACTATATACATTACTATATACATTAATTAAATAATTAACTTCAATGTGACTGATCGCGGTCCTCACATATAATAGAAGGACTATAAAGATAATTAACAAATTTATTTTTCGTTTATTTATTTGTTTGTGCTTTTGTGCACGCTATCGTAACTGATAACCGATTTAAATGCAGTTACATTTTGTTTTCTATTGTATTTTTTTATTTAATATTTATAAAAAAATAATAAATAAATAGAGGCCATCGTGGCACAGTTGAACAGAGTCAGACTCTAACTGGCTATTCGTTCTCGTACAAAGCGCGGCGTTCTGCCACTCAACACGCAAAATGTCGATTGCAGACGGAAAATGAAGGACGGTAGTCTTGACACTAGGGCCCCACTGGCGCGTTATGCGGAAATAAACGTGGAGCTACAATAAAAAAGAAATTTACTCATATCAAAATTTTTAGAAGTGAGTCAACACTACTTTCCAGCAAATAATCTATGATACTGGCTGCTCTGTTAGTCACACTCAAGCTTAACTATGTTGTTAAAAAGAATGCAAGGTTATATATTATTAACTTTTAGATTTTTAATATCTTAACCTGACAATGAATATTAAAAATAGCCGGAAAGTATTCCAACTAAAAAAAATCGATGAAGTGTACAATGGCTTCAATGACAATTGATTTGCCTACTTTTATTATTTTCCACTTTCGGGCTTTTAATGCAAATAGTTAAGTACAGCGTTTGATTGTAAACCCGATTGTTTGTAGGTTCGATTCCCACTTGAGGAAATGATACTTAAATTACTTACGTTACTCCACTTGCAACGTTGGTTACAAGGTTGCGGCGTTCTGTTCTGCAACTTTTAACTCAAAGAGAGAAAGTATGCCATTTTCTATAGCTATTTTATAAAAAAAAAGGTTTTCACTTCTGCTTCGAACTGTAAACGGAATGAGCTACCATCCCGCTCCTTCAAGAATGAATGTGCCAACCAACTATAAGTAATTACTTATCACTATAATATTCAAAAATATTTAAAAATCGATATTTTATCGTAATTATCCACAAAATCCACGATGGAATGCTTGCCCGCAGCGATCCCCGCCAGCCCTACTTGTTAGGGCGGCAGAGTTCCATCCGCCACGCAGACCAGGGCGCAGTATGCTAGGGCGTCCCCCCGAGGCGACGCGCACCAGCGCGTCCCCGTTGGTGTGAGAAGTGGGGAGGGGGGAGAAGACGAGTGCGGCGTTGGGGACCGCCACCCGACACGCCAAGTCCGAAACGGCGGGAAGTGGAGGACAGAGCTACAAATAGCTACGTGGAATGTAAGAGGAGGGATGGAACAGAAGATGAATGAACTACTAGATGTGATGGATGATAGAGATCTGGATGCGATCTGTGTGACTGAGACCAAGAGAAAGGGCAATAACACTACCGATCTGCCGGGCAGTCGCGTGGCTCTCTGGGCCGGCGTACCAGAGAGTGATCGCGGGTGTCAGGGGGTAGGTGTGTTGTTGTCCTCTCGATTGGTGTGTGCAATGGTGGAATACAAGATGATTAACCCGAGGCTCCTTTGGATACGCTTTAAGCTGGGGATAACAAGATTATTCTTGTTAGCGGCCTATGCGCCAGTATCCTCAGCTCTATCAGGCGAGCTAGAGGAGTTCTGGGAGAGTGTCAGGGAAGTTCTAGGTAGCGTAAGAGCGAATGAAAAACTAATAGTGTGTGGTGACTTGAATGGATGGGTCGGAACCGAGCGGATCGGTTTCGAGCTTATATTAGGGAAGTACGGTGATAGGAGAGTGAATGAGGCTGGTAAGCTTATTTTGGAACTTTGTAAGGAGAAGAAATTGTTTGTGGCAAACACGATGTTTGACCACAAAGAAATTCATCAGTACACATGGGAGCGAATGGAAGAGAAAAGTATGATTGACTTATTCCTGGTGGATCAGCGTATTCGGAACCAAGTTATGGACACACGTGTGTTTAGGGGTGCCGACTTGGGAACGGACCATTATCTAGTTGTTACTAGAATAAGGGGTCTGTTCACAGGCTGGAAAGAAGAAAGCATGGCAGGATTATAAAGCCTGTGGTAAGAATAAAAGTATGAGAGAGATCAAGAAGAAAGAGTACAAGTTGCAAAAGCACCAAACGAAAGCACTGATTAAGGCGAAGCGTGAAAAGTCGGAGAATGAAAGAGATGAAAGGTTGACGAACAACTTCCGAGAAAACACGAGTTAGTGATTCTCGGGGTTCTTCGTCAACCTGCAGAATGAAAGGGGTGCTTTCGAAGGACGGTGAGATACTAACTGAACCAACACCCGTTTTGCAACGATGGGCGGAATTCTATAAGGAGATGTATGAATGTGATGACGCCTCTGTCTCAAGTAACAGCGATATGCTGAATCTTGATGTAGCAGACGGCGAAATCAGTATAAAAGAAGTAGAGAGTGCCATAAGAAGTCTGAAATGTGGTAAGGCAGCGGGAGCAGATGGAGTTACTACTGAGATGATCAAACATGGTGGGCCGCGCGTCTTGGACCTGTTCTTTCATCTGTGCAATTTATGCTGGAAAAAAGGGGAGGTCCCAGATGATTGGCGAGGCGCAGTCATCGTGCCTTTGTATAAAGGCAAAGGTTCACAGATAGACTGTGCAAGCTATAGGGCTATCAGTTTGATTAGCTTAGGTAGTAAAATTTATGCTAAAATTTTAGCGAGAAGAATGCAAGAGAGATCTGAGAGGCTGTTGTGGGAGGCCCAAGGAGGCTTTAGACCTGGAAGAGGGTGTATGGACCAGATCTTCTCCCTCCGCATGATCACAGAGAAATTTTTGGCTGTAAACCAAAAAGTTTTCTGTGCTTTTGTGGATTTGGAGAAGGCATTTGACAGAGTTGTGCGAAAGAAGTTATGGGAGATACTACCTCGGTACAATGTGAACGGACCCTTGTTGCAGGCTGTAAAGTCTCTTTACCGAGATCACTCAGCCTGGGTACGAGTAGGAGCTGGCATGTCGCCTCGGTTTGATATTCAATCGGGTGTCAAACAGGGTTGTGCCATGTCAGCTTGGCTGTTCAATTTGTACTTGGATAGTTGTCTCCAAGGAGTGAAACAAAGTGATATGGGAGTGAAAGTGGGTGACTTGAAGGTAAACTGCCTGTTGTACACAGATGATGCAGTGCTTATTGCATCATCAGAATGCGAGTTGCAGGCATTGGTCACCATCCTGAAAGATGGGTGTGAAAATAATGGTCTAAGCCTGAATGCGAGTAAAACTAAGATTCTGGTGTTTGAAAGAGACGAAGAAAGAACGGAATGTAAGATCATGGTTAACAGAAAGAAATTAGAAGAAGTGAATGAGGTGGTATATTTGGGAAGTATGTTTAGCAGAGATGGAAGGTATGATATGGATGTTGAAAGGCGTATTGCTGCCGGTAACAGGGTTAACGGTGCCCTCGCTGCGATGATGCGACGGCGGAACGTGAGCATAGCCGCACGTTTAGCTGTGCACAATGCAGTGCTGGTACCGACGCTGCTATACGGCAGCGAAACGTGGGTATTGCAGAAGAAGAATGAAAGAAAGATGAATGCTGTGGAGATGAGATCTCTTCGAAAGATGTGCGGAGTCAGCTTAGCTGACCGAATCCGCAATGAAGAGATACACAGAATGGCAGGTATTAGCGAGAACGTCATAGTAAGAATGAAGAAGGGCGTGCTCAGGTGGTTTGGGCACGTCGAGAGGATGAGTGATGGAAGAATGGTAAGAAAGATTTATGAAGCAAAGGTGAGTGGTAAGCGAGGCAGGGGGAGACCTCGGTTGACCTTCGAAAACACAGTATCGATGATACTGGAGGAAGGTCACGTAAAAAGCATGAGGACCCCCCGGAGGGCGTGTATGAAGAGGTTGATGACTGTGGACGAGGCGAAAGAAGTATGCAGGGACCGTAGCGTTTGGCGCTCCGTTCTTTCTGACTACCCCGCAAGGGATACAGCGTGAAGCTAAAAAAAAAAAAAAAAAAAAAATGAAATCCACAAAATTATTTGCTTAGTGGTAAGCGAAAGGTAATTTTGGTTAAATAATTATATTTTAAATTATTATGCTTCGCTACAGTGACTGGCGTCTATAGCAAATAATATGTAGGTAGGCACAATTACAATATAAAAATATCTTCACAACTTTTTTATAGATCTTTTTTGTTTTCAAGAAATTGGCTATAGTCATTTAAAGAATGATACTTTCAAAACTTTGTACAATAAATTTTATTTTATTGCCATTGTCTAAATTAGGTTAGGAAAAATTATTTCATTAATTTTATAGAATTTCACTATATTATAATTTTTAAGTTTCTTCTTGTGTCTCAGTATAGGCAGAGAGAACCTAGTGTTAAGACACTCAGTTATTCACTTTCCCTCTGAATTCGAAATATTGCGTGTTGAGTATAACCCAACGCCGCGTTTTATCTTGTTCCCTTATTCATCCGGTCGAGAATCGAAGTAGCAACCATTGAAATTTGCAGTCAGATGCCGTTCTACTGCGCCACGATGGTCTCCATTATATGATCATATTTTTAATTTCACTCCGCTATTGTATTTTTGTATGAAATGCTTGGGGCTAGGAAATTTGATGCACTCTTTCCGTTTGTGATGTACGTCGATGAAGGTTTTCATAGTAGTTTAGATAATGATTCTTTATATTTTTTTTGTCATATCACATTGCACAAACTTGTACTTACTTGTATTTATATATTCTTTATAATAATAACTTTAGAAGATTATAATGTCGATTTTTAGGTTAAAAATGTAATGATAATTTAATAAAACCTTTGAACTTCCAAGATTCGACTAAATTAAATTATAGACTTATAAAATAAAAACCACAAAGTTTGCGTGGAAGTAGGCGGAGAGCATCATTCTATTACTAATCTTCCCTGTGAAGCGAAACGTAACACTTATTCTTACTTGACTATAGAAAAGTAAATATTCTAAATTTATCATATCCCCAAGCGGGAATTGACCCCATGACCATTGCATCTACAACAACAACGATCCCATTAAATCACGATAACAGAAACACATAACATTATAATTTAACACTCATTTATAAAGCAAGACCGCAGTTATAAGCCCTTCAGAGGCTACATACCGTCTAATATCAAACAAACTTCCTACAAAGGTCCTCTGACGTGTGAGATATTGTTCAGAATTTGTAAGCTTATGTTTTGTTAACGTATATTATGGAAATGTGTTTCAAGTATAAATTCTCTTGCAGATTCTCATGCTTTTCTGCATTTAGGAAGTTTAATTTAAAGTTTATCGTGTATGATGTTTTGAAATTTCATTGGATTCTAGAATATTAGGTTGTTTATGCAGAGAGGTAGCTTCACGCCTACAGGTAGCTTCACGCCTTTGCTCTTATAGCAGGGTAGTCGGAGAGAATCTGGTGCCAAGACACTCCGTTCTCCATATTTAACTGAGTTTACTCCATAGTTAAAAGTGGCGGAACTTAACGCCGCGTTTTGATATATCTAGGTATTGATAATTTTAATATCCCACCAGTACAAACCTAATCTGCTGCCAAAAAGAAGCTTTTGAAGAAATAAAACGTTACGTCGATCACTCACATAGCTTAATTAAATAGTTATTATGTAATAAAATATAATGGATCGTGGTCTGTAGATTAACAAAAATATTATTCTGGGCATTGATGAACAATATAATAAAACACAAAACAATGATTCTTTAATTTGTTTTCTCTCTTCCTATTTGTCTTTTATCGTTTATGATATTAGGTTCTAGAATATTATATTGTTTAGAGAGAACACCTACAGGTACCTTCACGCCTTTGATCTTATAGCAGAGTAGTCAGAGAGGATCTAGTGCCAAGACACTCCGTTCTACATCTTTCGCTCGTAATCGAGTTATTGCGTATTGAGTGGTAGGGCCAGTCGTGGCGCAGTAGCACAAGCGTGTGACTGAAACCGATTGGTTGTGGGTTGTGGAGTGGAAATATTCTATATTTTCATTTTCATCGCTCTGGTATCGAGGCAAAGCGCGGCGTTAAGTTCACCACTTAACACGCAATGCTTAGGAATTGTTCGGAAAGTGGGGAATGGAGAAAAAAAGAAAAGGGTGGCGGAACTTAACGCCGCGTTTTGCTATAAAGAGGTGACATCATTCAAATAATCTAAACATAGTCATCCCACGAGTACAAACCTAATCTGCAGCCATTTAAATTCAAATTACTAATATTAATATTACTTTCAAATCTAATTTTATTTATTCAAAGCAATTAATATTTCAAATTGCTGCTAGTTTTTGATACATTAAATTAATATATATGATTAAATTTATTTATATTAAAGGCTAAAAGGCCATCGACGTAATTGGGACATATCCAGTTGTAGATTCAAGTACTATAGGGTGGAATATATAGAATATCTACACCCATTTTAATTTTAACTTTTGATTTCTGTTTTGTCGATTATGTCCTCCACATTACAAATTGGTTATCCTTTGAAGGACACTTGCGTTTTTTTTCCTAATTTACTACGACGTATCAAAGTTACTGTGATGATACGAGTATAAAGCCCAAACAAAACCGGTTATTTAGGTATTTTTTGATATTGAAAATACGCTTTAGAAAAATAAAACGTTTTGAACGCTTTACATAAGTCTGTGGTCAAAGTTAGACTTACTAGAGGCTGTGTCTACGTAAAGGTTTAAGGCGTTACTGTGGTTAGGTTACAAAGCGCGGTGTTGGGTTACTTTACAAACTTGATCTATTAATAAACGGAAGTGCATAGTGGCTATTAATTTAGTTGATTATATGATACGAGTATATGTACAATACATAGGTATTAAATACTAGCATTGAAAAATATGTAAGTAAAAATATAATACTTTGTATTTTAAGAGATATGAAGAAATCCGAAAACAAAAAGTTCTACTATATAACACGCAATGTGTTTATTTCGACCGGAAAAAAAGAATACGGAGTGCCTTGATACTTGGCTTCTCTCTGACTATCCTGCTGTGCGGGAGAAAGTTTGAAGCTGCAAACAGAAAAAATATAAATAATATTCCCTCCATAAGATTTGAAGACAGTTCTCTCATGTATTATGTTGTCAAACAAAATGTAGAAATCGACAGAATTGACGTTAAAAAACATTAATGTTCAGACCATTCGTTCTCCGCTTTTTACGTGTTGGGTGGCAGAAATAAACGCTTCGGTTTATGTAGATACCAAAGCATAAAAAATATTCATTTATTCAATCATTTCACCGAATGGGAATCAAACCCATAATCATCACGTTTACAGTCATGTAAAAATATGATATATAACAGATTCCATTTAAATAATATTAGAATTCTTTTTATTTTATTTATATAATATTAAGAAATCGAACTTAAATATACTCAAGAGAAGTTTCAGCTTACGTTTTGTATATATTTATTTACTCTTCCCGCCCACTTTCACCTCTACTTCTTACGCTCGAGTCATTAATCTTTGCATAACTGACTTCAAGGGGCCTTGAGTATATTGTTTCAAGCAGTACTTGAGTATTTTATTTTAGTACTGGAAAAATATTTCTTCAATATTATTGTTTTTGCTTTAGAAAGTAGTAGTATCAAAATTATTTAGTTCTAAAAATGTTATATACTAAGAAAGTTCTAGTTTAGGTATTTTAATGGTAAATTAGTTGCTCTTTATTTTACGCCCGAATTCAAGACATTCAAACTAAATTTAATATAATCGTGTCTAAGAGGATCGAACTCACAACTATCGCGTTTGCAGCCAGACGCCTTCCCACTGCGCAACATTGTCAAAAATGTATAAAATATAATAAGCTTCACGCTATATCCCGCATACAGCAGGGTAGGCAGAGGGAACCTAGTGTTAAGACACTCCGTTCCCCACTTTCCGCCAAATTTGGAGGCATTGCGTGTTAAGTGGCAGAACTTAACGCCGCGCTTTGCGTTAACACCAGAGCGAAGAAAATGGAAATATAATAACGTATATTAAAAACGAAAACCAAAAGAAATGCGATGTGCTTTAACATTAATTTCCCAGTTTTTATAGCTTAACGCTTTTCCTTTATAGTAGGGCAGTCAGAGAGTCCTAGTGTCAAAACATTTCATTCTCTATTTACCGCAATAAATTGAAATATTACGTTTAAATTTCTGGTTAGCCAGCAAACACTGGTTAGCCAGCAAATAAGAAAAAATAAAAATTAATTATTTTCCTCGACTGTACTCCCTGTAAGAATCACCACTTATGCAGGTACGGTGTAAGTGCTTTCAAATGGTTTTCTGTTAATTCAAGTAATTTTCATTTTCATTTAGTTAAGTAAAGGCGTAAAAATCTAAATAAATTTGATACTTATGTAGATTTAAAGCAAAATAAAAACTAACTTTTCAATTTTAGTAAGTTTAAATATAAGTTTTTCCAGTTACAAGCTTTTTCCTGCGTAGCAGGGTGGCAGAGAGAATCGAGACACTATGTTCTCTAATTTCTGCTTGAATCCAAATCATTGTCTTGTCACCAGAGAGGAGAACTGAAAATAGCTTAAATACTTATAATCATCCTCGAGTGAGAATCGAAGCCCCAACCACTGCCATCAGTCGCAGTTAGACTGCGTTACGATGGCCTTATTTTTTGTTTTTTAAATATAAGGATCTAGTATTTAGTGGATAGGTAACCTTAAAATGCCTTACAGTGGAACTTATAGCCGTTTCTGACCGCCTGCTCCCCTGGCCCGAGTAGGTGCGCGTGGTAGCTCCGCGCGCTACTCAGAGCAGGCCGTCGGGGGTGCCCACCACCCCTAGACTCCAACGGCGAGCCTTGCTGGCACCCGCCGCCCAGGTCCGCGGACGATTGGGGCAGTGCCCGAGACCTGGGCTAGTGGCGGATAAGGAGCACCGTCAGGTTTTTAGTGGGTAAACGGAGGAACGAACCGGAGTCCCACATAACCGCGTCCGGGTCCCCACCCCGGGCGGGTATCCGTAACGGATTTTCCTGACGATAAAAAAAAAAAAGTACTTATAGCCGTTCAGAATACAATGTATAGTATTATAAATACTACCAACAAAAACTATTTTTAGATATATCTAAAAAAATATTATTTTATTTTTTTGAATACTTTGACCAGAAATGTATTCAATAATCCCAATCATAAACTGTGTTGATAAATAAATAGTAAATAGTTGGATTAGGTATTGCTGCAATCTGGTAATCCGTCGATCACACAACAATTTCACACGTTTTGTTGAAGCAATAGAGGAAAGGCCTGACAGTTTTCAATTTTTCATAGGAAAAATTTGAAATTTTAGGTTTCTAAAAAAATACTTTCAAACTTATTTGACTTTTTTGAATACTCAAAGTATTCTATTTCTATGAATACTTTGACCAGATATGAATTCCACAACCCTTATTACTAACTGTGTTCATAGATAAACAATTGGTTGGACTAGCTATTGCTGCTATCTGGCAAGCCGTCGTCGATCACACATCAATTTCACACGTTTTGTTAAAGCAGTAGAGGAAGACGCCTGGCGATCAACAGTTTTCCGTCAATCAACAGTTTTTCATAGAAATTTCTCTATTCAAGGCAAAATTTATATAGCGCATTTTTATAACAATTACGCGGTTCCGGCCACGTGACTTGTTACATAATTTTTTAATTCCCTATTTTAACCTTTTAGAGGTTAACCTTTAAAAAAATCATCGAATTTGGTCAAGCAGTTTAGATTTTGTATACAAAATTTACATCCCTTTTTTCAGATATATTAAAATTATAGATTTAGATTTAAGGCGAAAACTGGAGTATGTAGCGTCTTGACATTAGCTTTTCTCTAACTAGACCTCCATGCTAAAAAGGCCGAATACTAAAAAAGTAACTCAAGTCCAACCAAACGTATTCAACAGATACAGCGATACCACCAAACACGAACACAGGAATAAGACGATATCATACATCATGCATATTCACATACTGATTTTCAATCTGGACGAGCAATGGTGTGTATCAATCAACACGTCAAAGGCTTGAATGTGAATCGCTGCATCAACTAAACCCTCCTTGGGGTGATAGCCAATTTGTACTGTAAAGGAGCGATTTGACTACCTTGACAACAAAGGGACGTAGATTAATAAAGTAATTGCGATGCCCGCTCTGCTAAGCTTTAGATGTCATTTGAATAGTAAATAGTCATTCTCTTACTATATCTTGTATATGTTGGGAAGATTGTTTGTGTTTATCGATGTGGCTATATATGAATGGTATGGCAAAGTTGGAGATGTTATACGAGTATATACTTTTTTATGCATTTAAAAAACATACTGATAAATAACACAACAGAAATTTAGTCAGCAACGGCGGACTTATTACTGAAGGAGATTTCTTCCAGCCAACCTGTATATGTGAGTGAGTGAGATGCAATAAACAAAATTAGTTCAATTTTAATTTTTTGCAAAACTTAAATATTATGAATTTGAGATATATATATACATACATGTACATAAATAATTACTATTACTCTTCTATTAGCTTAACGCTGTATCCCTTGCCGAGTAGTCAGAGAGAACGGAGCGCCAAACGCTACGGTCCCTGCATACTTCTTTCACCTTGTCCACTGTCATCAACCTCTTCATTCGTTCTCTTCAATCTCCGGGGGTCCTCCTGCTTTTTACATGACCTTCCCCCAGTATCGTCGATTCTGTGTTTTCGATGGTAAGCCGAGGTCTCCCTCTGCCTCTCTTACTACTCACCTTTGCAATATAGTAGTGGTGGACATAAAAGTTATTTGTGGGGAAATTTATTATATAAACTCATAAAGTCATTTTTAAAAAACGTTTAATTTCAATCGCAATTTCAAAACAAAATCAAAACGTTTAATTTCAATTGAATCCAGACCTCTAAACCTTCTAAACGCTCTGACTGCTAAGCCATGGGTTTAAACATATTTCTTATACATTTTCTAAAAATTTTTTTTTTTTATATGTGTAAATAACACATTAAAATGTTAAAAAATATTGTTCTATTGGTGTTATATTTAACCCATTAGTATGTTATGTATTTAAACGAATGAAAACTTGGAAAATATATAAATAGTAATATCTTTTTTTTTTTTTTTTTTTTTTTTTTAGCTTCACGCTGTATCCCTTGCGGGGTAGTCAGAGAGAACGGAGCGCCAAACGCTACGGTCCCTGCATACTTCTTTCGCCTCGTCCACTGTCATTAACCTCTTCATACACGCCCTCCGGGGGGTCCTCATGCTTTTTACGTGACCTTCCTCCAGTATCGTCGACACTGTGTTTTCGAAGGTCAACCGAGGTCTCCCCCTGCCTCTCTTACCACTCACCTTTGCTTCATAAATCTTAATAGTAATATCGCTCTATTTTTTTAAATAACAAAATATGAAAATGACATGAACATGTAAAGGCCAGTCGTGGCGCAGAGGTATAAAGTGTCACTGTCATGCGACTGGTTGTGGACTCGATTCCCACTCAAGGAGTGGAAATATTTAACATTTCCATTTTCTTCGCTCTGGTGTCGAGGCAAAGCGCGACGTTAAGTTCCGCCACTTAACACGCAAGGTCTCCTAATTTGGCGGAAAGTCGGGAACGTAGTGTCTTAACACTAGGTTCCCTCTGCCTACCCTGCTGTGTGCAGGATATATGAAAAAAAAACGTGAAGATAAAAGAAATAAACATAAAAAAATATATGTTTAAAAATAGCAGACACATATACGACTTTAATACATAGTGTTCAAATTTCGTATTTATAAAATGTACTTTTGTAACGACAATTGTAATACGTTTGTCGCTTTAATATATAATCTATAGTTTTAATTAAATTCTACGTAAAATTTTATTTTGTTGTATTGAAATTCGTCTATTAAATTTTTCCCATTAGATTTCGGAAGTTGGCATTTGGATCTCCAATCAACGTGTGCTATTTAATTAATTATATATAATTTGTTATTTCCGAAATGAATTGAACTTCATTGAACTTATTGTTCATATTTATATAAGTCATAAAATTATAGTTATTAAAATAATTAAGTGGTAAAATGATTTTATAATTATTGAAAATATTATATCATGCTAGATAAATTTCTACCACTCAATATATAATATCTCGAATTCTGGCGGAAAGTGAAAACGGAGTGTTTTGGCACTAGACTAGAATAAATGTGAAGCTATTTTTTTGCTTCGTAAAAATTATTAAGTTTAGTTCTGATGGGTTTATAGAAGAAATAGTGTTCTTTTTTTACATTTTTAAAATGTAATTCCACACTTAGGATATTTGAAAAAGACATTTAGAAAAATGTATAAAAATTTAAACGTTATAAGTTATAATAAAGCGTATAAGAATTTCGATGCAGCTGGTAGTGGAAGGCATGGCTCAGCGGTGAGGGCGCCTGGACGGTATTCAGGAGGCGCGGGTTCGAATCCCGCTGCGTTCAATTTTTTAAACGTTTTCTAAATATCTTTTTCAAGAGTTAGTGTAGTAGAACAACTATTAGTATTGTATCAATAATTGTAAATATCATTAAAAATGCTTATATAATTTTCATCTCAATTTCAATCTCAAGACTAGAGATAATCCTGGATAAGTCTAAGAGTACGATGTAGGTAAGCAGCTAGGTTGCTCAGTTCATACCAGAAGTTAATTGAAATTAAATATTAAGTATAAAAGTAAAACTAGCATGAAGAACAATATTAACTTAATTAAAAAAATCTTTTTACCTGTAAAAGCATTGCACGTTAGTGATTTAAGGTAACGATAATCCTATTTAGCTTATGAATTCTTATGTTTTGAAAATAAATGTTTACCTTAAATTAATATTTAATTTATATTTGACTATATTTAATTATTAGATTCAATGTCTCGATTTGCTGTCGGAAAGTGAAAGGCGGAGTGACACTAGGTCCTCTTTGACTACTCCTTCATTCCTTCACTCTGGTATCTAAGACAAATAGCGGCGTTGGGTTCTGCTACTCGAAACTGTATAACTCAACTTCAGAAAGTGGAAAATAGAGTGTCTTGTCACTAGGTGTATTCTGACTACCCTTTTATCCGGAATAAAGTGTCAAGCATAACTAAAATACATATTGACACATTACATATATATGTAGGGGCCAGTCATGGCGCAGAGGCACAAAGTGTGACTGTAAAGCGACTGGTTGTAGGTTCGATTCCCACTCGAGGAGTGGATATATTTAATATTTCCATTTCCTTCGCTCTGGTATCAAAGGCAAAGCGCAGCGTTAAGTTCCACCACTTAACATGCCATGTCTCCGAATACGGTGGAAATTGTGGAACGGAGTGTCTAGGTCCCCTCTGCTGCTGTGTGCGGGATACAGCGTGAAGCTAAAAAAGTGAAGAGAACATACATACATACATACATACATACATACATGCACACATACATTAAATAAATTAATTAGTCGGCAAAAATTCACAAATTCTTATACTCACTTCCCGTGTAATCTGGTAAAATATTAAAAAAGTATACATATTTTAATTCAATTTCGCTTTATATCCATTAAAACAAGTGACATATCTTTTTTAAACGTCCGTACACGATCGCGTGTCGGTCTATTACACATTTGCATGCGATGGTGGCGTGATTCAGGTGTGATTTTACGTTATATACCAAAAAAATTATACTTTTATTAGTTTTGGTAAAGAAAAGTTGATTTTTTTGTGTATATATTTATAATGTATGTCTTTTGCCAGTCGTGGTGCAGTGGCAGGTAGATGACTGTATGTAAAGTAAATGACTGGTTGTGGGTTCGATTCCCACTCAAGGAGTAAAAATGTTTTATATTTCCATGTTCTTTGTTCTGGTATCGTGGCGAAGCGCGGTGTTAAATTCCGCCACTTAACACGCAACGCCTTCAAAAACCAGCGGAAAATGGGGAACGGAGTGGCACTAGGTTCCCTCTGCCTACCCTGCTATGTGCGGGATATAGCGTGAAGCTAAAAAAAACTAAGTCTCATGATAAGTTTTACCTATAACCCCAGTTTTTCTGGTTACTTAGATGCATTCTGTTACAGATTCTAAAACTATTTATTGGTCGAATTGTTATATATAACACCATTTAATTTTTTTATTAAATTTACTAGAAAAATTAAGTTATTATTCACTCTCGTGACTTAATATTGCATTGTTATTAAAAGTTTGGTAGCAGAGAAGAACAGTTAAGACGTTATTTAAACCAAATCGTTGCACTCTAAAATACCACAACTAAAATTATGGTATATTTGTATTTTAATTAAATAAAAAATATTGAACACAGCAGGATGATTAATTTCAAATTTAGATTAAAATTCATTTTACTTTTCTCGCTCTACCTACAAGTGACGAAGACATGCACAAAGTGATTATTTTACCAACAACTTTAATAATAGAAAAAATAATACATTAAATTTATCAAATTGAGTGTCCTTAATGTATTAAGCTCTTAATACGTACTCGCACATGAACACTGTTAGCAGTAATGTGATCCACTTAAAATAATTGTATTTACGTAATTTTATTTCAATTTAACTTATATCTTTCTAGTTAAGTGCTTTTAGAGAGTTTGATATCGTAAATTTTATTTTTATTCTGAAAAACTTACAACCAGCACAATTAGGTATGCTGTATAGTACAGTGATAGTGCGTTCGATTTGAGGCAAATCTTTTATTTAAGACTAGGACCCGCTCACAGCTTCGCCGCGTAATCTGCAACATTTATCCCTTATTAAAGGGATCCACATTCAATTATAATAAAATATAGCCTATGGCACTCCTGAATAGTATAGCTTTCTAATTTGGAATGAATTTTCATGATCTATTCAGTATTTTCTAAGATTACCTCTTACATAAGAATTGACAAATTTTACTCTTACTTACTTACTATTTTCTCTTTCTTATATTCGTGTAGACTAGCTGTGCTCACGACTTCGTTCGCGTGGACAAAAGACATTGTAATTAAAGTACCCTAGGTTACTCCTTATTACATCAGCATCTGTCATGAAATTCCCGTCACAATCGGTCCAGCGGTTTCAGAAACATACTTTTGCTTTTAGCATTGGGATAACGTTTGACTGGACTGGACTAAACACGGTTTGTTGTGGGCTCAATTCCTACTGAGAGAAATGATCATAATTTAATTACATTGATTTTTTGATTCTGGTGAACAAGACAAAGCGCTGTAATGTTCTGAATTCTTTTGGAAAATTGTAAACGTATTGTCTTGACAAATCCTCTCTAACTACCCTACCCTAGTGAATAGAAGATACTGATAAAAAACTATTTTAATTACGTTTATTATTGTATGTTTATAAAACTTATAAAAATATACCTATAGTTCGAAAAATATGCAACAAGAAAGAGCCAATTACAAATAAAACAGTGATGCACGAAACGCTGTTAGCGTTCCCTGCATTACGAACTCGCATTTCCACCGAAAAAAACTGTAAAGTAATGTTTAACACGAAAATCCATTATCCTGTTATAGCGCCATTATGCAAAAGTCGACGGTTCACGTAAAATAACGTGAAGAACTGTACACTCCAGCTCAGAACGTGACTGTCCTTGCACGCAAATGTGTAGTATGAAGGGAATTATTTCACTTGGTTTAGGCTGACTTCAGACGTACATATGTATGTATATATGAATTGATGAAAATCAGTGAAATAATAAATTATTTATTTATATTGAAAATGAAATAATAATTAAATAAAATAGTAATAAATTCTCTCTTCGAAAAAGATGTTCTTTCTATTTTTCTCTTTTTGGTTTCTAATAAAGGCTTTTCAAATTCTATATTTATCCAAAGATCCAGCTTCGTTTAGAATTAACGTATTCTAATAAATATCTTTTCTAAGCTATTCATCTCTTCTTTTTCAACATTTCAGATTTTTAGACACTAATTTGATTTGATATTCAAATCAGATTTTTTTAGGCGCGATTTTCGTCCTATTCCGTAGGCTTAGGAGATAATCTCTTAAGTTATAGTCATATGCGTAGTTTGCCTAAAGTGGGAAATATATTTAACTTTTAATATAAATTCTCACTTGATTAAAAATCAGAATCCCCTTTACAATTGCAGCAAAGCTGTTTTTAATTCTTAAAAATTAGATCATTAAAAATAAAGAAAATATCATTAAATTTTTTTTAAGATTTTAGTTCTTAAAATAGTTTTATTACATTGGCATAGTACTCACTACTCATTAATAAAATACTTAAAAATGATGTGAAATTCATTTACAATTTTAAAATTGAATTAATAATATAAATGAAATAGTACATTTAGAAAACGTATAAAAATTTTGAACGCAGCATTTGTTTTTTTTTTCAATTTTCCTAAATATGTGAATAACAAATTAAAAATATTAAAAGAAAATGGAATAAATTAGCACTATATTCTCTCTGCCTACACTATATTTACTGTGGAGACGGTAAAAATGTTATAATACATATAAACGTAAAGATATGCCACAATAAACAGAAAACAAAAGACAATTTACATCTTGCTACACGTGTGTAAACACCCTTAAACCGCTTCAACCGAGAATTACACGATAATATTGCGTTTACACGAAAATGACTATGCATATGCAAGCGATACTCCAACATACGAAGTGTATAACAGCACGAAAATCGAATGAAACTAACTTTATAGTCTATCTCGCCTTAATTACTAAAACCTTAAGGCCATCATGGCGCAGTGGGACAGCGTCTGACTATAAACGCGATTGGTTTAGGATTCGATTATATTTAAAATATTTGTGGTATCTAAGATAAAGCTCGGCATTGTGATATCTAAGATAAAGCCCGGCGTTGAATACCGCCGCTTAATACACAATGTCTCGATTTCTGACGGGAAGTAAAAGGCGATTTATTTTCGATTGCAAAAAATAAATATAATAAATATACATCAATGAAATGTGTAAAAATCGTGAAAAAAATATTATGGTGGTAATTGACTAACAAGTCACCAGTGAGGTATACGAGATGGTTACCGATCCAATATTTTCTAAAATCTAAATGTAAGTAATAGTATATCAATGAAGAAAGGCCTAAAATTAGGGTTTTGTTTATAAGCATTAGTTTTATGTACCGAAATGGTGGAAAATAAAATATAATTTATATAAAAAAAATAATTGAAAATGAAGGTACAGACCACAGATGTGTCCGTAGTGTAAATAAAATAAAATAAAAAAAAAAAATACTTTCTAGAAGGATTCTTCTATCCCTTTTATTCCACATAGCAGTGTACACCTAATAATACACCTGGAGAAAATGTGTTCTGGGTAAGGAACCTAAATTGCATCTTGTTACAACCTGATCAAAAATATGTCTGTATAAATCATATATTCGTCTCTGTATCTAAATAACACACAAGAGAATTTGAATTGAGATTCCACAATGCAAACTTCAACTGTATGGTTTTATAATTTTATTTTTAAGATAAAATTTAAAGGTGTTACTAAAAATTGAGACAATCGTGGCTTAGCGCGTGTTCGATACCTACTTGGGAAATGATTATATTTAAAATTATTTTCATTTCTCCAGTCCAGTTGTCGGTCAGTCCAGACGTTGATTTCCGTCATTCAGCGAGTGGAAAGTGGACAGCAGAGTGTAAATTCTATCTGGTTTCTGTGAAAAAGTGTGACAGTGTCCTATATGTCCTTATGGGTCCTATTATACATGAATGCTTATGGGCGCGGTCAACATGGAAAAGAAGGAATAACTCAAATTTTATTATTTTCCGTTTCACCGACCTAATAAAACAAAGGGCCACCAATTACATAGTGTCTCTACAATTCAGAAGGAGAGTAGTGAACGGAATATCTTAACACTAGTTTCTTAAAGCTGTAATAAATGAAGTAATAACTAAAATAAATGTGTAGGTAATAATATTATTTTACAATATTATTAGAAGACCTTTTATTCCTCACATTTCGAAGTTCAGTATTGAATATTTGAATGGCTCAACAAATCTTGGCGAAACGGACCACTTGTCATTTTTGGGCAAACTGACACAAATAACAAAGTTTAATTATTCACAATTCGTGGAAAGCAAATGCGGCGGAACTTTCGACAGCTTTACAAATGTTTACATGAAATTTTGCACAAAATCTATTGCTGGGGGAAATATTAGGTGCTGACAAATTATAGAATACTACATGTTTATTAGATGTGGAATGTTTGAAGTTGGTCGTTATTCGAAGCTTGGATTTGTCTGTGGTATATAAAGTTTGCATATGTTTCCTGAAAGCTCTTAGCAAATCTCTATTTCTAGTTGATTCCTAGAAGTATATGACTTAACTTGGTATTAATACTGACTTCTACAGTTGTAAATGGTTGTAGAATTCTCATTATATGATGAACTTACCCATTTATGTTATAGTTGTGTACTTATTTTTCTTTATTGCTAGTAATATTTATCTACCAGTCTAGTGGACAGTCATGGCCCAGTGGCACAAGCGTGTGACTGTAAACGACTGGTTGTGAGTTCGATTCCCACTCGAGGAGTGCCTCCGAATTTGGCAGTAAATGGGAAACGGAGTGTCTTAACACTAGGTTCCCCCCTCTGCCTACCCTGCTATGTGCGGGATATAGCGTGAAGCTAAAAAAAACAAAACAACATATAAATCTAAAACAAAATGACCATATATATATAACATTATTGTAGATACTATTAATGAACTTGCGTAAACATTTAAATTTTATATAATCGCAAATTTCATCGAAATTCATATACACATGTCGTCAACATTTTACCCAATTTTGGCCACTTTATAGGTATTTACTGTATTTATACGTACCTTTTTCGCAATAAACCGTTCAATATCGTTATCGAAATTATTATATTTGGTCGTAATAGGGGCATTTGTATTATACGCGGTTTTGATAGTTTGCCAAACTTTGTAGAACAATTCGTGAACAGAGTGTAAGCTTAGCTGTCATAGGATAAAAAGGATTTTAATTTTAATAACAGGTTTTACAACTTTGGCGATAGACTTATGTCAATGTTTTGAAATTATGTTAGTTTTAGTCGCCTATATGGAAGTATGGAAAGTTTTAGGTGTTGTAGGTGGAATTATTTATAGTATATCATTGTAAAATATACTAAAATATATAAAAAGCTATTGTGGCAGAGTGCGGTAGTATATGATTTTTGAAAAACGGTTGGTCATGGCTTCTATGCTTCCCACTCAAGGAGTGGAAATATTTTATATTTTCATGTTCTTTGTTCTGGTATCGTGGCGAAGCGCGGTGTTAAATTCCACCACTTAACACGCAACGCCTCCAAAAACCAGCGGAAAATGGGGAACGGAGTGGCAATAGGTTCCCTCTGCCTACCCTGCTGTGTGCGGGATATAGCGTGAAGCTAAAAAAAAATAAGTCTCATTATAAGGTTTACCTATAACCCCAGTTTTTCTGGTTACTTAGATGCATTCTGTTACAGTTTCTAAAACTATTTATTGGTCGAATTATTATATCTAAGACACCATTGATTTTTTTTATTAAATTTACTAGAAAAATTAAGTTATTATTCACTCTCGTGACTTAATATTGCATTGTTATTAAAAGTTTGGTAGCAGAGAACGCAAAGAAGAACTGTTAAGACATTACTTAATAAGTCAAATACCAATTTTTTTGTCAAAGTGCAACGAGCACTTTGACAAAAAAATTGGTATATTTGTATTATGATTAAATAAAAAAAACATTGAATACGGCAACATAATTTATTTTGAAATTAATACAAGTGACGAAGACATAATAGCGACAAAGCGCAAAGTGACTTATTGTGATTATTTTACCAACAACTTTAATAATAGAAAAAATAATACATTAAATTTATCAAATTTACCAATTGAGTGTCCTTAATGTATTAAGCTCTTAATACGTACTCGCACATGAACACTGTTAGCAGTAATGTGATCCACTTAAAATAATTGTATTTACGTAATTTTATTTCAATTTAACTTATATCTTTCTAGTTAAGTGCTTTTAGTGAGCTTGATATCGTAAATTTTATTTTTATTCTGAAAAACTTACAACCGGCACAATTAGGTATGCTGTATAGTACGGTGATACTGAGTTCGATTTGAGGGAAAGCTTTTATTTAAGACTAGGGCCCGCTTACAGCTTCGCCGCGTAATCTGCAACATTTGTCCCTTATTAAAGGGATCCATCCTTTCGGATTCTCTAAACTTTCGTTCAATTATAATAAAATTTAGCCTATGGTACTCCTGAATAGTATAGCGTTCTAATTCGGGATAAATTTTCATGATCGATTCAGTATTTCCGAAGATTACCCCTTACATAAAAAGAGTCAAATTTTAACTCTTTCTTATATTCTTGTAGACTAGCTGTGCCCTCGACTTCGTTCGTGTGGACAAAAGACATTGTAATTAAATTACCCTAGGTTACTCGTTATTACATCAGCATCTGCTATGAAATTCCCGTCACAATCGGTCCAGCGGTTTCAGAAACATACTTTTGCTTTTAGCATTGGGATAACGTTTGACTGGACTGGACTAAACACGGTTTGTTGTGGGCTCAATTCCTACTGAGAGAAATGATCATAATTTAATTACATTGATTTTTTGATTCTGGTGTGTTCACCAGTAGCTAAGCGCTGTAATGTTCAGAATTCTTTTGGAAAATTGTAAACGCATTGTCTTGACAAATCCTCTCTAACTACCCTACCCTACCCTAGTGAATAGAATATAATGATAAAAAATCTATTTTAATTATGTTTATTATTATATGCTCATAAAACTTAAAAAATATACATATAGTTCAAAAAATATGTAACAAGAAAGAGCCAATTACAAATAAAACAGTGATGCACGAAACGCTGGTAGCGTGCCATGCATTACGAACTCGCATTTCCACCGAAAAAACTGTAAAGTAATGTTTAACACGAAAATCCATTATCCTGTTATAGCGCCATTATGCAAAAGTCGACGGTTCACGTAAAATAACGTGAAGAACTGTACACTCCAGCTCAGAACGTGACTGTCCTTGCACGCAAATGTGTAGTATGAAGGGAATTATTTCACTTGGTTTAGGCTGGCTTCAGACGTACATATGAATTGATGAAAATCAGTGAAATAATAAATTATTTATTTATATTGAAAATGAAATAGATATTCTTTCTCTCTTTGGAAAAGACGTTATTTTTCTATTTCTCCCTCTTTTTGGTTTTTAACAAAGGCTTTTCAAATTCTATATTTATCCAAAGATCCAGCTTCGTTTAGAATTAGTTTTACGTATTCTAAAAAATATATTTTCTAAGCTATTCATTTCTTCTTTTTAAGCATTTTCAGATTTTTATAGGCGCGATTTTCGTCCCATTTGGCAAGCTTAGGAGATAATCTCCTAAGTTACAGTCATATGCGCAGTTTGCCTTAAGTGGGAAATATATTTAACTTTTAATATAAATTCTCACGTGATTAAAAATCTGACTCCCCTTTAAAATAGCACCAAAACTGTTAGATTCTAGTTCTTGAAATAGTGTCATAACTTTTTTACATTGACTCATGAGTAGTGAAATACTTAAAAATGGTGTGACAGTCATTTAATTTTATTTTCTTTCTGTGTGAAAATTAATAATATGAATGGAATAAGATATTTATAAAACATATAAAAATTTTGAACGCAGCGAGATTCGAACTTGCGCCTCCTGTCTTTTCATTTTTCTTAAATGCGTGAATAACAATATAAAAATGTTAAAAGTAAATGGAATATATAAGCACTATGTTCCCTCTGTCTACACTATATTTACTGTGGAGACGGTAAAAATATTATAATACATATAAACTTCTGTAAAGATATGCCAAACTAAATAGAAAACAAAAGACAATTTACATCTTGCTACAAGTGTGGAAACACCCTTAAACCGCTTCAACCGAGAATTACACGACAATATTGCGTTTACACGAAAATGACTATGCATATGCAAGCGATACTCCAACATACGAAGTGTATAACAGCACGAAAATCGAATGAAACTAACTTTATAGTCTGTTTCGCCTTAATTACTAAAACCTTAAGGCCATCATGGCGCAGTGGGACAGCGTCTGACTGTAAACGCGATTGGTTTAGGATTCGATTATATTTAAAATATTTCTACTTGCCCATTGTGATATCTAAGATAAAGCCCGGCGTTGAATACCGCCGCATACACAATGTCTCGATTTCTGACGGGAAGTAAAAGGCGATTTATTTTCGATTGCAAAAAATAAATATACTTCATGAATGAAATGTGTAAAAATCGTGAAAAAAATATTATGGTGGTAATTAACTAACAAGTCACCAGTGAAGTATACGAGATGGTTACCGATCCAATATTTTCTAGAAATGTAAGTAATGGTATATCAATGAAGAATGGCAATTTTAGGGTTTTGTTTATAAGCCTTAGTTTTATGTACCGATATGGTGGAAAATAAAATATAATTAATATAAAAAAAATAATTGAAAGCCTTAAAAACTAGACATCACACTTAATATTTTACAATATTTATTAATTTAATGCTTGCATTTTTTTTTTTAATTTTTTTTTTTTTTTTTTTAATTAGTTATTTTCTTATTTTCTATAAAGATTTTTTTTTTTTTTTTTTGGTATTTTAATATTTTTTAATTATTTATTATGGTAATTTGGTTTTTTTTTCCATTTAATTTTATTTTATTATTTCTTTTCTTTTTTTTTTTTTTTTTTTTTTTTTTTATTGTTCGATTTATAATTTAAATCGAACGATAAAGATTTTGGTTAGTGTTTGTCTGTATGCCTATTACTGGCAAAGGCCTCCCCCAATCGCCTCCATTGCTCCCTATCATTCGCTACTCTTGTCCATTTGCTGCCTGCCACCGACTTTATTTCATCTACCCATCTCCTGGGTGGCCTGCCTCTTTTCCTTTTCTTGTCGCGTGTGAACCAGAACATCATTGTGCGGGACCATTTCTCTTTCCCCCTTATCGTATGTCCTATCCACATCCATTTCAATTTTTTGATCGTTACGGTGACGTCCTTTGTTCTTGTTTGTTTTTTTATGTCTTCTGTTCTTATTCGATCTGAAAGTCTCTTTCCCAACATACTTCGTTCCATGGCATTTTGGCATGACTTTAGTTTTTTGTAATGGTTTTTGTTGAGGGCCCAAGCTTGGCAACCCTATGATAAGACTGGCAATATACAGGTGTCAAAGAGTTTTCGCTTGATAGATATACTAACTTCTTTGTTTTTCATGATCTCTTTATGACTCCAATAACCCTTCCACGCGTTACCTATACGTCTACTGACTTCTTTGGAAGTCATATCTGTTGGCGAGATTATTTGTCCTAAATACACATATTCTTCAACATAATCGATTATTTTTTTATTAATAGAGATCGGTTCTTGTTTCCCATTAGTCATGGCGTGAGTTTTTTCCAAGTTTATATGTAGTCCTACTTTGCGACTTTCCACGTCTAGTTGGTTCAACATTGTCTGTAACTCGACTCTTGATGTTGAAAAGACAATTAAATCATCTGCAAATCTAAGATGCGTTAGAGTTTCTCCGTTGATTTTTAAACCACAGTTCTCCCAATCTAGTTGACGGATGACTTGCTCTAAGACGGCAGTAAATAATTTAGGTGAGATTGGATCGCCCTGTCGCACGCCTCTTTCTATTCTTATTTCATTGCCTTCCTTCTCTAGCTTTATTTTGGCTCTACTATTCTTATATATGTGTCCGAGAATTCGTATGTATTTATTCTCTACGCCTTGGTTTTTAAGAGCTTTCCATATGCTGTTGTGTTCTATTGAATCGAATGCTTTACTATAGTCAATGAAGCAACAGTAAAAGATCATGTTAAATTCTCTGCCTTTTTCGAAAAGTTGTTTTTACGACGTGTATATGGTCTATTGTTGAGTATCCACTTCTAAATCCGGCTTGTTCTCTAGGTTGGTGTTCCTCTAGTGTCTTAGTTAGTCTGTTAAGGATTATTTTTGAGAACACTTTGTAGATATTCGACATTAGGCTGATGGGTCTGTAGTTATTTATATTGGTTTTGTCTCCTTTCTTGTGCAGCAATGTTATTGTAGATGTTGTCCATTGGTCAGGTATGGTCTCACTCTGCAACACTTCATTAAACAGGTATGTGAATATCGGTACTAATTGGTCTAAGTTTTTAATAAGCACTTCATTGATAACACAATCCGATCCAGGAGATTTGTCCTTCTTTAGGGTTTTCAGTGCATTTTCTACTTCCGCAGGTAGTATTTCTGGTACTTGATCACCACCTGTAAGGTCTGCTGGATGGCTCTCCTTTTGCTTTGCATACAAGTTACGGAAAAAGTTAGTGGCTATTGACATAATTTCTAGACGTCTTGTTTTCTTTTTCCTATTCTCATCAGTAATATTTGGTATCCAGTCTACTTTTTGCGTTAGTTGTTTTATAGCCTTTTTCACACCTCCTGTTTTCTGAATACTTTCTTCTAATAACCGCAGTCTGTGTATTCGTCGATTTCTTCTTATATTACTGCTAATTGCATTACTAAGCTCAGCAATTCGACGTCTAGTGTCTTTTGTCTTCCCAACTGTAGATATTATTTCTGCCCTGGTTTGCATTAGATCTATTGTTTCACTTGTTAGCCATGGTGTGCTGTCTCTCTCTTTTTCTGTTGTATTTACCTTATTAGTAGTCAAAATTTCTTCAAGTTTATTATATTTATTCTGTATATTTAAATCTTTAGTGTAGTCTACAAAGTTTACCAATTTTTGTTTTATCCTGTCATTATCTTGAATATTTTTGGTGGTTTTCGTGACTTTAAATGGTCTTGCTTTTTTACACGAGTTCAGTAACATTTTGGCCCTCACCATTCTGTGGTTGCTATTAAAGTTTATATTCTTACCAACCCGGCAATCCTGGAATTTTGTGCTTTGGTTGGTAAGAATATAATCAATCTCATTTTTGTATTGACCATTTGGAGATATCCAGGTCCATCGATTGCTATTCCGGTTTTTGTAGAGGCTATTAAGTATTTTCAAGTTGTTTTCGTATGCCAGATGTAAAAGTTTTTTCGCCATTCCTAGTCCTTTTACCTGAACAGTATGGGCCCAATACTATTTCTTCGCCGTCTACCCTGCCTCCTGTTCTTGCGTTGAAATCTCCCATTATTAATAAGTTATTATGAGTTTGTAGTTTTATTGCATTTGTTACCATAGTATAAAAATTATCTATTTCTGTGATATTCGATTGCTCAGTTGGAGAGTAGACTTGCATAATTGACCACATTTCGGAGTTTGGTAACCTTATATTAAGTATTGTAATACGGTCAGATATTCCGATAAATTCGTCTATGTAAGGGCTTAGTCCTTTTTGGACTAGAAATCCTGTCCCAAATTGCCCAGGTGTAACTCCTTTATAGTACAATATGAAATTACCGTGGTCCTCTATAGCCTCTCCGTAGCGCCGAACTTCACTTAGTCCAATAATTGACCATTTTACATTAGATAATGCATTAGTCAATTCTGCTAAGTTGTCATTGGTTCTTAGAGTAAGGGCGTTGAAGGTTGCAATGTAGATAAATTCATTGTTTTTGCGAACTGTTTTTGCACGCGCTTTTTTCTGCGTTTCTAATTGTTTATTTGGGGGGGTAGTGGTCTTCTTCCCCCACGGTGACCAGCCGGCTTGGGGTGCTTGTTAAAAAATTTTGATTAGTAATTAGTTTTGAATTGTCTAAGTTTCGGGTGTAGATATTATTCAGTTTTTTGAAGTTCCATTTTTTGAAGATGGTCTTTTGCGCTCAACAAAGTTAAGTATTCCTGGTCTAATGAAGTCTTTTTCTACTGTTTTGGATGGATTTGGTGATTTATTTACTTTATTAATCTTGTTTTGTGCTTGTGACAAAGAATTCGGTGATCCTGAGGTATCTCGTTTCCTTTTCTCTCGATTTTTATCCATAGGATCTTTCGCTACCAACTTGTCCTGTACTAAGAATGCTATGTTCCCCCTTTTCCTTTCTTCTTCGAGTTGTGGCTGTAGTTCTTTTCTTTTTTCTAGCACTTCTTTTGTATAGTCTTCCATAATATATATTCCTAATGGAAGCTTAGATTTATTCTTTTGGACAGTTCGTTTTTTCCAAGTTGTTGTGAATGTAACAATAATTGGCCTGTTTTTATTATCTTTCCACTTTCCGATCCTGTAAGCGTTGCTAATCTCGTGACTCTCCAAATTAATTCCCGTACCTACAATCAGTTCCCTCATGTAATCTACAAGTTCACATTCTGTTTTCTTCATTTCTTTAATTCCAAAAAATATTAAGTTGTTTTTCTTTTTCTCTTTTTCTACGTTCTGAAGTTTTTGTTCCAGTTCCGTAATTTTAGATTTAAGTAAAAGGTTTTCTTCTACAATCAACTTCATCTTTTCGTCTAGTGCCTCCATCACATTTTTTGTTACCGAATTTGTAATAGCAACCGTTTGATAATTAAGTTTTTCATCCAATTTCAGTAATAATAATTCCATGTTTTTTTCCATTTTGGTTTGAGTATATTTATATACAAATAAATTATATTATTTAATTTAGTTTCTTTTTTTTCTTTTTTTTGTTTTATTTTTTATTTATTTATTTATTTTTATTTTTTTATAAAATTTGTTATTTCTTTCCTACTTATATTATTTTTTATATTGTTTAGCCTTATTTGTATACTTTATATACTATATTATTTCAAATAATAATAATTTGTTTTATCTTGGTATTTTGTAGTAGAATTTTTATATTAGCCCTGGCAACTCTATTTGGTAGTAGACTTACGGTTTATTAGCTGGCAACACTATAATTGTCACTTGTCATTTGTTATTTAGACTTTCTAGTTGTAGCGTTAGTATAAGTCACTGTCACTTAACAATATGGTCATTACGCTGATCAATGTTTATTTTTATCTTTATTTTTAATGTAATAGTTCCATCTACCGATAATTTAGTGCACAGTATGAATTACGAATAGTCGAAAATGCACCGAAGTGTTATAGTTAAGGATGTTTTACAACAGGTGTCAACAATATACGTTACGTCGTTACCGTTATGATGTTTTGAAAACTTGAAGTTCACTTTTTATGTTATTGTAGTATTTTTTGTTAGCACTCAATTTTTGTTTCTATAAATAGTTTATTAAGTGGATATATTTGGTTACAGAACTCACTCACTCACTATTTACACGCGAATAGTTATTACTGGTTGTATTAATGTCACTGGTGTCATGTAATTTTAAATTGTTATTTACACTAAGCCACGATAATGTTTTGCTAGGATAACAATCACACGTAATAATCACTTTATTAACTTTGTTTTCGTCTATAATTTGCACTCGAAACTTCACTTAAATAATACTTTGAGCAGTTTTTAACGGAGCTATTGTTTACATTAACGACAGCGCCATCTACAGGTATTATAAAAATTATTATTATTATAAAAAAAATAATTGAAAAAGAAGGTACAGACCGCAGATATGTCCGTAGTGTAAATAAAACAAAATAAAAAAAATACTTTCTAAAAGAATTCTGATTCTTCTATCCCTTTTATTCCACATAGCAGTGTAGGCAGAGTGAACCTAATGACAACACATAAACACACAGATGAATGAATGATATAAAGTGTCACTTTGTAAGTCACTTTCAATACACTTGGGGAAAATGTCCTACATTCCCAAGGCTGGCAACGCATCCATAACTTGAATGTTGTGGATGTCTATGAGCGAAGGCCCACCTGGTGTTAAGTAGTTACTTAACACCAGGTGGGCCTTCAGCTCGTTTGCCTCCTTTATTCCATAAAAAAAAAAAAAAAAAAAAAATGTGTTCTGGGTAAGGAACCTAAAATGCATCTTGTTACAACCTGATCAAAAATATGTCTGTATAAATCATATATTCGTCTCTCTATCTAAATAACACACAAGAGAATTTGAATTGAGATTCCATAATGCAAACTTTAACTGTACCATGGTTTTATAATTTTTATTTTTAAGATAAAATTTAAAGGTATTACTAATAATTGAGACAATCGTGGCATAGCGCGTGTTCGATTCCTACTTGGGAAATGATTATATTTGAAATTATTTTCATCAGTCCAGACGTTGATTTCCGTCATTCAGCGAGTGGAAAGTGGACAGCAGAGTGTAAATTCTATCTGGTTTCTGTGAAAAAGTGTGACAGTGTCCTATATGTCCTTATGGGTCCTATTATACATGAATGCTTATGGGCGCGGTCAACATGGAAAAGAAGGAATAACTCAAATTTTATTATTTTCCGTTTCACCGACCTAATAAAACAAAGGGCCACCAATTACATAGTGTCTCTACAATTCAGAAGGAGAGTAGTGAACGGAATATCTTAACACTAGTTTCTTAAAGCTGTAAAAAATGAAGTAATAACTAAAATAAATGTGTAGGTAATAATATTATTTTACAATATTATTAGAAGACCTTTTATTCCTCACATTTCGAAGTTCAGTATTGAATATTTGAATGGCTCAACAAATCTTGGCGAAACGGACCACTTGTCATTTTTGGGCAAACTGACACAAATAACAAAGTTTAATTATTCACAATTCGTGGAAAGCAAATGCGGCGGAACTTTCGACAGCTTTACAAATGTTTACATGAAATTTTGCACAAAATCTATTGCTGGGGGAAATATTAGGTGCTGACAAATTATAGAATACTACATGTTTATTAGATGTGGAATGTTTGAAGTTGGTCGTTATTCGAAGCTTGGATTTGTCTGTGGTATATAAAGTTTGCATATGTTTCCTGAAAGCTCTTAGCAAATCTCTAGTTCTAGTTGATTCCTAGAAGTATATGACTTAACTTGGTATTAATACTGACTTCTACAGTTGTAAATGGTTGTAGAATTCTCATTATATGATGAACTTACCCATTTATGTTATAGTTGTGTACTTATTTTTCTTTATTGTTCAAAATCTTTATCTATTATCTGCTAAATTCAGATTGCATACAAACTATATTGGGAGAAGAGTTCTAATTTTATATGAGAAGAAAGACTGCGCCACCGTGGCGCAGCGTCTGACTAATAATAGCTAATTCGGTCTATTATGGGTTCGATCCCAGAGAAAAGATTATATTATTTTTATTTCTTCTCTCTGATATGCGGCGTTGAGTTCCGCTATTGAACACGTAATGTCATAATTTGGGAGGAAAGTGCTGATACTAAGTTGAACAACTGTTAAGCTTTTAAACATTTTTAAAGTGTTATTCCACACTTAGGAAAATTGAAAACATTTAAAGAAAACTTATAAAACAATAAAAATAAGTTGTAATAAAGCGTATAAGAATTTCGACGCATCGGATAGTAGAACGCATGGCTCAGTGGTGAGAGCACCTGGACGGTATTCAGGAGCCGCGGGTTCGAATTTTTATACGCTTTCTTTAAATGTCTTTTTCAACTGTTAAGCTATACAACTGATATGATAGAACAACATATACATCCAAAACAAAATGACCATATATATATATAACACATTAATGTAGATACTATTAATGAACTTGCGTAAACATTTAAATTTTATTTAATCGCAAATTTCAACCAAATTCATATACACATGTCGTCAACATTTTACCCAATTTTGGTCACTTTATAGGTATTTACGTACTTTTTTCGCAATAAACCGTACAATATCGTTATCGAAATTATTATATTTGGTCGTAACAGGGGCATTTGTATTATACGCGGTTTTGATAGTTTGCCAAACTTTGTAGAACAATTCGTGAACAGAGCGTAAGCTTAGCTTTCATAGGATAAAAAGGATTTTCATTTTAATAACAGGTTTTACAACTTTGGCGATAGACTGATGTCAATGTTTTGAAATTTTGTTAGTTTTAGTCGCCTATATTGAAGTATGAAAAGTTTTAGGTGTTGTATGTGGAATTATTTATAGTATGTCATTTTAAAATATACTAAAATATATAAAAAGCCATTGTGGCACAGTGCGGTAGTATATGATTGTAAAAACGGTTGGTCATGGCTTCTATGCTCGCTCGGGTAAATCGTGGCATTGAATCATCCGAGCGGAAAGTAGAGAACGGTTTTTTTTGAAAATAAGTTTTTCTGAAAATTATTTTTAGAAAACAGTTAAAAAATTGATTTCAGCGGCCAAAGTGCTTAAATGCTTTTAAGAGGCGCGGATTCCAATTCCGCTGCGTTCAATTTTTTAATTAAAAAATGTTTTTCTATTTGCTAATTGTGAGCCGACAATTTAAAATATAAAAAAAAACTAAGTTTTTCTGCCAAGTCTGCTCTGAGAAAAAAAGGGATCTTTACAATATATCTTTTGCCGAAAATGCAATATCTAAATAGAATATATAAATCGTAATATTATTTAATAAATAAAGACTCATGCAAAGTCACTTTGGTGGCCAGTCGTGGCGCAGTGGCACAAGCGTGTGACTGTAAACAACTGATTGTGGGTTCGATTCCCATTCGAGGAGGGGAAATATTTAATATTTCCTATTTCTTCGCTCTAGTGTCGAGGCAAAGCGTGGCGTTAAGTTCCACTACTTAACACGCAATGCCTCCAAATTTGGCGGAAAGTGGGGAACGGAGTGTCTTAACACTAAGTTCCCACTGCCTACCCTTCTGTATGCGGCATACAGCGTGAATCATAAAAAACAAGGATCACAAATTGTAAGAAATCATTTATTTACCTACCGTACCATTCTCTACGACCTTGGCATGAGCATAACAGACACGCTTAGGCACTATAAATAAAAGAAGTGAATTGAAATTACACTGCCACATAGGCACATATATAATACCAGTATTTTCGCTGAAACAAAGCCTCGTGCCGTTTTCAAGGTATGATGAATAGCCTTATGCATCATATATAAGAATCGATTGAATCTTATTCGAACACAAATATGATCGAACGCTCTTTAATATTTAGTCGTTCTGATGGTATATCCCTGTTGAGATAACTTATGCATACGGTTTTGCTCGTTTCTGGAATTTAATTAAGATAGTATTTTATTATTTAAAGTACATCTAGAGGTTTGAAACATTTTTGCAGCTTAACAGGTTAGAGAGAACTCAGTGTCAAGATATTCCGTTTGGTAATTATGTATTGAATGGTGCAACTCAATGTCATACCCCGGAGCACTCTGAAGGTGACGGTGGCCGTAACAAGGCGGGCCGTGCGCCGAGATGTCGTAGAAGAATGTGCGAGCGAGCCTGTGACGTCTTACGATGGTGGAGAGGGTTTCCGCTGGGTTTTAGTGGGCTCATTAGTGAGTCCTACAGTATCGTCCATTCGCAGGGCAGTTTTGCCTGTCTTGCGTACTGTTAGTACCAGGTAAAAAAGGTACCAGGGCTAAAAATGAGATGGGGTCGAATCCACAACCAATCGCGCTAACAGTCAGATGTACGCTACTGTTATGTTCTCAAGCAAACAAATTTCAAATATAATTTATTCTTGTTTGTTAATTCTTTGGCTTTTTCCGTGTTGGCGGAATTTAACCTAATTACATAGATATTGACTTTCATCCTATTTGATATATAACAAATTGTATATTTGAAGTTAAAAATAGTTCTTGGACCATAGTGGCGTATTGTGGTAGGTTGTACAATTCCCACTCTTGGGAATGATTACATTTGATTTATTTGAGTTTCTTCTCTCTAGTAACAAGGCAAAGAGTGACGTTGAGTGGAAAGTGAAAAACTAAGTGTCTAGTCACTTAGCTCTCTCTGCCAATCTTGTTATGGTGTAGAGCTAAATAATATAGTGAAATACTACCTGCTATGTTTTTTTTAATATTCATCTTTCTAAAAGTCTAAATATGAAATATTATTCTATTTCACGTCATACGGCGGCGTCATTCAATTTACCTACGTTATACAACTCTTCTGTTACCCACTGAGTGATTGACAGAAAACGCACAGTCGAAGCTATTGGGCTGGATTTTTCTAAATTCTTACGGAAACGACAAACTAGGATTTTACGTTTTATAGTTGATACTAGGAATGATGAAGTATTAAATTTAATTCCAATAAAGTAATATGTGTCTTTTTATTTTATAACTTATCAAATAATAGCTCTAGGCATTATATTAGTGGCCAGTCGTGGCCCAGTGGCACAAGCGTGTGACCGTAAACGACTGGTTGTGGGTTCGATTCCCACTCGAGGAGTGGAAATCCATACTTATATTATAAATGCGAAAATCTGTTTGTTTGTCTGTCACGCTTTCACGGCTAATCTACTGGTCCGATTTGGATTAAATTTCTTTTCTCGATACTTGCTTTTCTCTCTCTCTCTCTCGCATAGCCAAAGAGAACGTGTGTAGCGTTTTTTTTCGCACAGTAGGATGACACACATATAGGCCGGTACGTGTCCGGTTTCCACCCGGCGTTGAGACGCTGTGTGCTAAGTGGCGGAATTCATCGCTGCTGCATCGCGCTTTGTTTTAATTTGTAATAATATTTTATTTTTTTAGGTTTAACGCTGTATCCCGCATACAGCAGGGTAGGCTGAAGGTACCTAGTTTCAAGACACTCCGTTCCCCACTTTCCGCTGAATTCGGAGGCATTGCATGTTAAGTGACAGAACTTAACGCCGCGCTTTACCTCGACACCAGAGCGAAGAAAATGGAAAAAATTAAATATTTCCACTCCTCGTGTGGGAATCGAACCCACGACCAGTCGTTTACAGTTACACGCTTCTGCCACTGCGCCACGACTGGCCACATTATAATTAAATGTATGCTGGATTTGAACCTGTACTTTCTGTACTTACGTTTGTCACTTTTTTATGATTCCCATACACACTTTTATAGATTTCTATCCAAAATTGATACTTTTATATTTAATTATTTGTATTTCGGGTGAATAATTTCGTTTGAGTGCTCTTTTCAATGATGAAATTTCGGTTGGCTTAGCGAGCATTAGCATTATAAAGCAACACATTACCAGTTTCGCGAAAATCTTCATTCCAATTTTGTAATGATTACTTTGGATAAAGTAAATTATTTTATTTACTCGTTCGCTATATTTCTTTTATTTATAAATAGAAATGGTCGGAATATTTATACTTTTTTTCCTAGATTTACGTTGTATCCCGTACATAGCAGGATACGCAGAAGGAACTTAGTGCTAAAACACTCCAGAGTACACCAGAGCGATGAGAATGAAAACATTAAATATTTGCACTCCTTCCTCCACTTTGGCCAGCTATGGTGCAGTGGCACGAACGTGTGACTGTAAACGACTGGTTGTGGTTTCGATTCCCACTCAAGGAGTGGAAATGAATATTTACATTTCTTTCGTTCTGGTATCAGAGGTAAAACGCGGCGTTAAGTTCCGCCACTTAACAAGCAATGCCTCCGAATTCGGCGGAAAGTGGGGAACGGAGTTTCTTAACACTAGATTCCCTCTGCCTACCCTACAGTAAATTACATATATCAGGAATATATAAGGTTTCTTTCAAATAACTATGTACAAACACAAGATTGTCACAAAACTGTTTTTGACAACTAGACTAATCTAATCTAATTTTAAAAAAGTTGCAATATCTACCTGTGACGTATAATTAATAATATTAGGTGGATTATACTTTTTTTTTAGCTTCACGCTGTATCCCGCACACAGCAGGGTAGGCAGAGGGAACCTAGTGTTAAGACACTCCATTCCCCACTTTCTGCCGAACTCGGAGGCATTGCGTGTTAAGTGGCGGAACTTAACGCCGCGCTTTACCTCGGCACCAGAGCGAAGAAAATTCCTCGAGTGGGAATCGAACCCACAACCAGTCGTTTACAGTCACACGCTTGTTCCACTGGGCCACGACTGGCCACACTATTATACTTTATATTAAAAAATAGAATTCTTTGAAGCCTTGGTTGTAGATTGTGATAAATTCATCATCTGTGTTATCGACTTTGCACTCGCGGGTGAATATTTCACCGAAAGAAGATTGAAAGCGCGTTGAAATTTATTTTTTAGTAAAATATTTTAGTAAAAACAATATACATTTTATATTTTCCGTCATTTTTCAATTTTACACTTTTATCACATAGAAAGTTACATAGAATGAACCTATCGTCAAAACACTTCGTTTCCCACTTTCCAGCTTAATTCACAACATAGCGTTTTTAGTGGCGTAACTTAACGCCGTGATTTATATTAGAAGAATAGTCAAAAGTTATTAGAATAGTTATTTGTAAAAACTAAAAAAATGAAGAAGACAAATAAATTAAAGTAGTTGCTCTTTGCTTATTTTATTCAAACAGACTAAAGTGATGCAAGGCAAGAGTATTATTATATACTAGGCGTGTATTTAAAGTACCGTTTTGACATAAAAGAACAACCAGTAAATATTTTCAAAAAATCATTTATTTACTTTACCCTACTTTTCTACATAATTCCCATTACTATTGAGGCATTTATCGTATCTTGGAAGCAGCTTTTGTATACCATGGTCAAAGAAGCTTGCCGCCTGATTAGACAACCACTGCTTCACAGTCGTTATAAATTACTCGTATACTAAATTTCAAAAGAAATCTTTAGTTTTACGAAATGTTACTCCAATTTTAATTAAATACTATTTCATATTTGAGATCACATAATATTATTAAAATTTTTAATTAATTAATTAATTAAATAGCTTCACGCTATATCCCGCACACAGCAGGGTAGGCAGAGTGAACCTAGTGTTAAGACACTCCGTTCCCCACTTTCCGCCGAATTCGGAGGCTTGCGTGTTAAGTGGCGGAACTTAACGCCGAACTTAAAATTTTTAAAATTTTCGAATAACTTCAATTTGCTTCACCTGTGACTTAAGCTTGGAAAATCTTTGTTTTACTATATTTTAGATTTGACTTGAAGAAATAAATCGCGGTGTTTAACTCTGCCACACAATATGCAAAATATAGATTTAAGACAGTAAACGGAGAACGAGAGAAATTTAATTGAAATTACATTTTTCACTGGAATTTGCTTTTTTTAAATAATATTAGTACTTATACTTTCAACAACAAAACCACAATGGTTGGCTGGCTCTGTTGATAATAATGTCTACTTAATAAACTGAAAGTCTAACTAACATATAGTACATATACGAGTATATAAGATGTATAGTTTCACCCACTGTCACGACATATAAAACACCCTCTCGTATAAATTTTAGCTAAAATATCAGCTTTCCCATTCTTACAAGCGTCGGGCTATAAAAAAAGCGACTTAGCACTCTACTTAAAGGGAATTTAATTTTTCAAATTAAGAATCTGTAAGTTTAAAAAACAGTTTTATTAAGAAATAAACAATTGGTTACTAAACATTGTGATTGAAAATTTTAAATATGAATACATTGTATATTAAGTTTTCTTCATACTTCGGCTTAACGTGCCACGCTATTGAATTAAAACTAAAAGGCAAACAAGGGGGTAGCTTATCAAATTATATCTCTTTATTTAATAAACCACTCCAGATTCTTGTTACAAGGCATGAATTTATTACTTACCTTGGCTTTTCCCTTCATTGTGGAGAAGAAGAGATTTTTTTTATGTCAATCACAAAGAAAATCTCAAAAGGCAACAGTTAAACAATAATTACCGAGTACTACATCAAAATATTAAATAAAAAACGGAGTGTCTTGACACCATGTCCCCTCTATTACTCCGACATACGAGAAAAAAGTACAGCCAAATAAAATCTCTGCTTTTATGGCTGCAAATGTTAACTGGAGCAGGTTGTAACTTTACACGTTGTGAAAATAGGCCGCTACGTCTGCATTCATTTGCTGGTCCTCGTATTCTCTATCGTGCGATAGCGTTTCACATAATAGGTATCTATAGATAGAGTTGATAGATTATATTTATGATATAGCTTTTACTATTTCGCCAGTTGTTTCGCTGATAAGTTGATTTTCACTGGCACCATCTTTGAGGTAGTCAGAAATAATATAGTGATAAACACTTGTTTTTCAATTTTCTTTATGTTTGGTAAAATCGTATGATACTTAGTACTTAGGTCTTTTTGTCATACCTAAATAAAACACGAAATATTTTCCTGAGAGATATTGAATCTATTACCATGGCTACTACTATCAGAAAGTTCTTATGTTAACTGATATGGAAAGAAACTCCTTGCGCCTTGCTTTTTGCATTCTGTAGATTTACTGTAGGGAAGTAAAAAAGGTAGCTCAAAGCTGTGTCTACGATTTATGACGTAAGTGAGGCTTAGGAGCTTTAGGCCTAGGTTTAAAGCGTATAAATGCTTACCTCTAGTGCCCAAGCTCTCCTCTCTACCCAACTAAATTTGAAAAGAATGTCGCTTATGCTAATGTTAGTGTTATAGTTCTAGAAAGCCGAGATCTTTTCATTTTACAATGAAGGATGGACGTAATAGTATATTTACAATTAAGCATGAAGACGGGAACTAATGAAACAACGTGTAGCTCGATACACACTGCTTTACTCGATTTCTGCACTAGCTTATAAAGTGGACGCAGCCACTACTATTATTTGAGTACCCTCAACATACAATATTTACAATTACCCTTTTATATTTAATAAGTAAGCGTTTTTAGTCAATGTGAATTGTTTAATATGACCTTTCAAAATATTTATTACTTTTGTCATGTACAGATTTCCACTTATTTTCATTCATTTGTTTTTTTTATAGCTTCGAGGTAGAAAAAGAAAAAAAAATATATATATATGTATATATTATATTCTTTTAACATATAATTAAAAAATATTTAAGCTTAAATTTTTTGTAAATTTTTATATGAGCATATTTGAGATCCTAACGGTTATATAGTATAGTAAATGTATACAATGTACACAGGGTAGATATTTATAAGCACTCCATGGATTTACTCCATGCAATAAGCACTCCATGGGTGTCGCAGCATGGGTGAGAGGAGCTCGGAGCATTGTCTCGGACTTGTAACCCATATAACTATCTCTTAGCACTTATTTTAAGGAACGAGCTGAGAAGATCAAATCGATAGTCGTAAATTACTGAAAAGGTGCGTGAGATAACAAGCTAGTACAAGGAATGAGGTAATAAAACAGTGATGTTCTTGTTAAATATATAATATATTTACCGATTAAGATACAAGGGTTTAAGAAACTTTAAAATATTAAAGTTTTTATATTTTTTAGTCTTTAATCAAGATCAGTATGAAGAAAGCGGAGAATGGAGTGATTGGACACTAGATTCTATATCCTCTACAATGTTTGGACTAGCGTAAAGCTAATAGCTTTTTAATTCAAGACGGTTAAACAACGATAAATTATAAAGGCAACCTACATTTTTTTTAAACATACCCATTTATTATAAGGAATCGAAAGCTCATCTGATATAAGCAAATGAAGTTCAATATGAAGATATACTAACATTCCTTAATAAATATTCAGAAACCCGCCTTTACCATGTTAATGGAATAAAATGAATATAAGATCTAAAGGTATCGGCTCCACTGGATCAGTTGGTTGGAATAGCTTTGTTTATTACGCGATGGTTGTGGGTGCAATCCTTATTCAAGTATTGTTTATACATTACATATACATATATCCATACTTATATTATAAATGCGAATGTCTGTGTGTTTGTCTGTCACGCTTTCATGGCTGATCTACCGGTCCGATTTGGATGAAATTTAGAATGAAAGTAGCAAAAATGATTGGGTTTAACATAGCTTATGTTTAGTACTTAGTTTTTCAAAAAACAACCTTTAAAGGGTTGAAATAGGAGATGAAAGTTTACATTAAAAATCTACACCTCTTGACCGATTGAAACAAATTTTGGCATATATACAGTTGATGATCCGAGGTTAAACATAGGTTACTTTATTTTTCTAAAATCCACCACTGAGAGTTGCGATATACCGAAGCCGCGAGCGGGCCGCTAGTGTGTACCTATATAAAACATTCCTTATTCCCGTTGGTTACACATATAACCTGAGACAACATTACCGACGTTGATCATTTTTTTTACAAATTTACTAATATTTTGTAAATCGACCTTTTGCTATGTACATTTGTATGTAAGATTATTCGGATCGAAGCTTGCAATTCAATTTTGAAGCATATATCCTTAACCCAATATTGTGGAATATTAAAAACAGCTCAGTAGTTATTTATAAAATATAAATATCAAATGAAAAAAAATCATTCATTCATTCTATATGTCTGTTAAGTCAGCTAATTATTTATATAAATTATGTTTTTAATAGTCACGAATAAATCTTTTTGCTTATTAACTCTATATCTAACAGGTAATATAAAGGTGTCTTATTATTTAATAATTGCAACGCTATCTTTCTCCACTTACTAACGTCCAATATGCTTGATAATTAGCATGCGTGTCCACACACAACTACAATACAATATTGTATTACCATGAACCTGATGTCTTTGATAACTGGAATATCATGACAACCGTCTTTTAGCTTTTATTTATGAAATATTTCATTTGAATGTCATTTTAACGCCTTTTTCCGCATATAGGATATACATATTTAAGAGATAGCTCTCTCTCAGCTCAGAGAGAGCCTAATGTTCCGTTCTACACTTTCCGCTCAAAATTGAACCAGTGAGGGTGTAGAAAAGTAAATTATATCAAAAAATTGTAAATAGTAATTTAAATTCTGACCTCTTAGATCGATTAAATTAATTTTCCACGACTTACTCGTAATTACTAATGTTATTTACTTAATGTTTGTTTGGTGGCCAATCGTGGCCCAGTGTCACAAGCGTGTGACTGTAAACGACTGGTTGTGGGTACGATTCCCACTCGAGGAGAGAAAATATTTAATATTTCCATTTTCTTCTTCTCTAGTGCCGAGGTAAAGCGCGGCGTTAAGTTCCGCCACTTAACACGCAATGCCTCCGAATTCGGCGGAAAGTGGGGAATGGAGTGTCTTAACACTAGGTTCCCTCTGCCTACCCTGCTTTGTGCGGGATACAGAGTGAAGCTAAAGAAAAAAATAGCTCATTTTTTCTTACCACATTTCAAATTAATTTTCTTAGAAAACCTGCTTGAAGATTATTATAATAAAATGTATTATTGCAAATAATTATTTAAATTGATTCTTGCTTTTACAGATGTTTGGTGTCTAGAAAGGAAATTCTCAGAAAATACAATTCTCTGTATCAAGTACGAATCCAATTATGGAAATTGCACGATGTATATAAACTATTTCGAATTTCGTATGAAATATGATAATACAAAATTGAAGATATTCCTTTTGCAGTAGGATAGTCTCTGTCTGTAAACATGATAGTTGAGGGTTCGATTTCCTTTTAGGGCAATAATTGTGTTTAAACTGTTTTGAGTTCCACGCTTAAATTGATTTGAAAACTCGAAGTGGAGAATGGAGTTTTTACACTAGGTAATCTCTACCTACCGTACTATGTTGGGTAAACTTAAAGGTATAAAAATGAAGCCCAAGTACTTATGATTTGTAATGGCTTAAATATTTTTTTATCTTTCTACGTGTGTATTTCTTAGTCTATTATTGATATATGAGCGTTTTAATTTTATAAGTCACACTTTTGCAACATTATGAAACAAAATATGAAAACACAGCATGTATGTAATATTGCATAATGCTCAAGTGTATGTCAAATAGTAAAGTGTATGTCTTTTCGCACTTTTCTTCTCCATAGAAACTTTTCGCATATTTATCTCTGGTTGCGAGTATCGAACCCGTTGCTAGAAGATAGGTATCTAACGTTGTTATTAGTCGAACAACGTTAGACGTTTTCAAATACGCGAGAGTTGAAATTTTGCTGCGTAAAATTTTTATACATTCCCTCAAAACCATTTTCAATTCCGTAAACGTATGAATAACACTTTAAAATCATTTAAACATAAAATATTTTACCAAATCGAACCCACATACTTTCAGTACATCACAACTACCGTCCCACATCTAAATACAGTAAATAAAACTAAACGTCACAGTAAATCGTAGTATAGCGAGACCGCGTATGACCTAGCCGTCACAAGCGGCAGTAAGCTTACATGTCAGGGAAATAGGCCGCTACGTCTGCATTAATTTTCACGACACCGCCCATTTGCTGTATTTGACGTGATATAGTATTTAAGATGTTATGTTATAATTGTTATAGTTGGTGTGGATGTTGAATTGATTTATTGTTATTAGTATAGTAGTATCTAGTAGTGGTCATCGTAGCGCTGTGATCGTCTGACTGATTCGATTTCCACTAGATGGAGTGATTTTATTTATAACAAGCTGTGCTCGCGACTTCATCTGCGCCGAATTTAACTATAAAGAAAATAAAAGTAGGCTAAGTTACACCCTGTTACATCAGTTATCTGCCAGTGAAAGCCCCGTCAAAATTTGTCCAGCCGTTCCAGAGATTAGCCGGAACAAACAGACAGATAAAAAATGTAAAACAAAAATGTTATTTTGGTATATGTACCGTGTACATTTACGTATGCATTTAATAAAAAGCGTCTAATATTACAAAAAGACACCCCAATTTTATTTATTAGTTTAGATAATAATAATAATCATCATTTATTTGCTCTAAATATAGCTATAAGTTACAGGTGCAACTGTTAACAATATATGTCCATGTACTGTGGATTGTTAATTTTTCGCCCTGGTACCTAGGACAAAGCGTAGTGTAGAACTCCGTTACTTCTTATTAACCTTGATATTAAAAAGTGGCGGAAGCTATTACCCTGCTACGCGACAAGAAGCGTAAAGCTAAAAAAAACATCTAGTGGAACCGTTACGTAACACATATATCATTATTATATATAAAAGTGTGTATCAAACATATGTTTTTTAACTTATTAAAAAAAATTAAATAGCTTCACGCTATATCCCGCACACAGCAGGGTAGGCAGAGGGAACCTAGTGTTAAGACACTCCGTTCCCCACTTTCCGCCGAATTCGGAGGCTTGCGTGTTAAGTGGCGGAACTTAACGCCGCGCTTTACCTCGACACCAGAGCGAAGAAAATGGAAATATAATTTCCACTCCTCGAGTGGGAATCGAACCCACAACCAGTCGTTTACAGTCACACTCTTGTGCCACTGGGCCACGACTGGTCACTTTTTTTTTTTAATTTATTATATAATGTATATGTTATTTATAAATTTTATGTATTTCTTATGCATTGTTATATACATAAATATATATAAGCTTTCTGCACTTCTTCTCTTCTTTAGTTTTGTTCACCAGGGCGGAAAAAAAAAATATTTAATATATTAATTATGTTCAATAACTAAATTATAACGATTCCCCTATGTCGGAGAATCAAACCCACAACCAACTCTTATTACCGACGTTCTCCCTCTGCACCATGACGGCTACAATGCTTCTTAAATTTATTGTCTGATATAGATATCAAAATATCTCCCAGATCTGGGTGCGAAGGCCAAAAATTATATCATCTTATAATTATTTTCGCAACTTTCAAGTACTGTTGATTAAAATAAATATTTAAACTTAATTATCGTTGTAGCTTGCGAAAGAGCTTAAACTGGCCGTTGATATTTAATTTATCGTAGGAGTAAAATAAAAATAAAATATTAATAATAAAGTATATGTATTTCACACTTACTTTAAAGAAGAAAAGCCTTTAGGTTAACTGCTGGAGTTCAACGCTGTGTTTCAATTACCTTAATTTAAAAAAGAATATGGCCGTTTATCGATATTTGTATTATAAAACAAAGAAACTAATGTTAAGATACTTATTATATTTTAAATGGCGCAACTTAACACCGCGTTTTCTGTTATGAGTGTTGATAAGTGAAAATAACTTGTATTATCTACTATCCCATCCGGTGGAATAATATTATTTAAATTGTTTTCATTTTTCCTTAAATACCGTTTCTCAACAGGCATTTTTTTATGTTAATGCAAGAAGTGGATAACGAAGTGTCTTGACACTAGCTTCTTTCTGTTGGGTAGACAGCTAGAAGCTACTGCTATACGAGAACAAGGATCATTCTTAAAAAATATATTTGTCATATCGACTCTTACAGTCAGCACTGAACCTATGACCTCGTTTCTAATAACTAATTGATTGGCAAGGAACAAGTAGTGTTCCACATAAATTAAACAAAACAGATGCAAACGTTGTCGTGGTAAGACAATCCATTTAAACTTCCTCAGTACGTGAATGGAAACATCAAAACTTCCATTAAGGCATGTTACATACTAGCTAGAAGCTATTTACATATACATATAAGAATATAATAATAATAATAATTTTAATAGTTTTCAAGAAAATCTTGGTTTAGGCGTTATATATATACGTTTTTTTAATTTTAAAACCTCCGAAGCAAAAAGGTTTTATAAGTTTGACTTAAATGTCCTTTGTGCCTGTGCGTGTTTATTACCCGCGACGGAACGGCGACTGTATATGTGTTTGGGGTGAGAGGTTGTTTGTTTGTTAGTTTGTTTGTGCAAATTACTATGTCAATTATTTCCAAAAAATCATTTTCTATGATAGGTTTAGGTTCAATTGGCGTATGTTCTTAGATATGTCTTATTGTTTTAACTCTCCAGGGGGCGCTGCAGTAAGCTTTTTACGTGAAAACGAATGTTTTCAATTATCTCAAAAAATAGTAGTCTGATTTCGATAGATTTTCAGTGGTAGATTCGGGTTTAATTGGTGAATGTTCTTAGATATGTTTTATCGTGTCAAACCACCAGGTGGCGCTGCAGTAAGCATTTGTTTGTACTTTTTTTGTATTTATTTGTCTAAAACCGAAACTACTGATCCGATTGAAAAGAGTTTTCAGAACTAGATTCAGCTTTGCTTGATGCATATTTTAAAATCTTTCTTTTGTTACAGTCCAATTTAGAAGTAACTAAAAACAAGGTACAAGGTACAAGCTTAATTGGTGCGTCTTTTCATATATATTTTATGGTGACCACTCATCAGGGGGCGCTGTAGTAAACATTTGTTTGTAATATTTAATGCAAAACCACAACTACTAGTCCGGTTGGGCAGAGTTTTTAGTATTAGAGTTACCTTTACTTGGTGTAAGGTTTTAGGTTTTTTACGTTGAGAACTTAACAGGGGGTGCTGTGTTAAACATTTAATTATGCAAAGCTAAAACTACAAGTCCGATTTGGATGCAGTCATCAAAGATAGGATCAGGCTTAATTAGCGCGTGTTCTCCTATACGTGTCATGGTGACACCTCACCAGGGGGCGCTGCAGTAAGCATTTGCTTGTATTTTTTGTGTGAAACCTATTAAGGTGCGGTTTTCTGTGATAGATTCTGGTTTAATTGCTGCGTGTTTTTATATGCCATATCACGAACTACCACGGGGCGCTCCAGTATAAATTAGTTTGTTCAAAATCAAAACTACTAGTGGGTTTTGTGATTTTCACTGATTTGGTTACACTTAAGTTTCGTGAAAATGTTACGGTGACAATCTCCCTGTTTATAATTTCTTTGGATTTGCATGAAGATTAATATAAAGTATTTCGAAATTATGTAATAATATATAATGTGTATCTATTCACTTTAAAAAGTTTAAAATAAAAAGCAAAATTAAAAATTTTGAAAAAACCCACGACGGTTTAATTGTAATTGTAAAAGGATAAAATAACTATAAATCCCCCGCCTAAAAGAATATATGTAACGAGAAGATGGGGACGACTTCGTCGGGGGCTGCCAGTTGCAACATCTATTTTAAATATAGTAGCTAACAGTATAGATTTCGTTTTAAAGTCTTTAAAATACCAGTTATCAAAACTGTAAACTCATATTAATATTTAATTTTTTTGCCAAACCTGTTTTAACAGCAAGAAAACCTATGAGAAGGTTTGTGCAAACTTAAAGTAATAACAGCCCCCGATGAAGTCGTCTCCATCATCTCGTTACATATATTCTTTTAGGCGGGGGATTTATAGTTATTTTATTCTTTTTCAATTACAATTAAACCGTCGTGGGTTGTTTCAAAATTTTTAATTTTGCTTTTATTAAATGGATGATTCAATTTTGATGAGGTTTTTTTTTGTTTCAATGTCAGTTTCCTAGTGATGGTTCTTTGCTGTGATCGTTAAAGATCGATCCAGCAATATGAAGAGTTGCTTTTCAAAATGATGTAAGGTATTTTTGGCATAAAATTTCATAATTTGTAAAGGTTGTTTCTTAAACTGTTTATAAGTACTATTTAGGTATGGGATTTTAAACGAGATATTCAAATATTATTAAGCGTAGAATTGAAGCCGGGAAATATAAGCCTTCTGAGTGTTTTAGTGAATAAGAATATAAGAATTTCTCAGTGCGCTTTTAACTTCATCGACATCATATTAACGGTTAAATTTTATCAGAAAAGAGTTATATATCAATACGCACAGTTTTTCCTGCTATTATTGCATAAAATGTAGCTTAAGACTCCGTTTCTTCTCACCCACCGTTTATAAGCAGACTTTTGAATCGCGCTTTTTAAATACTTAGGATAATATTTTTCTTGAAGATTCTACCTGTTTCTAACATGATTAAGAACAGAGCTCTTCTGTGTGTGAGAAGTGTAATATTTTTAATAACAAATTGAGTTAATAAAATAAATAAAATATTAAAGAACATATGTTCGACTTATACTTTTATGTATTTATTATACGGATTTAAGTCACTGTAATAATCCTGGTATTTCTTTTACTTTGAATAAACATATGAGTATATATTTCGTCTAATTTAGTCAAAAAATCATTCCTTATCACTGTGTGTCACCAAATCGGATAAACAGAAATATTTACAAATATAATCTTAGTGAAAATTGATCCTATAAGCATCCTCTAACTTTCCTAACTACGCATCATTGGCGCCATAACCCCTTGTTTCCTTTGATACAAATGTTTTTCTTTTAACTTTTAACATATAATACTTTTTTTGGTTTCACGCTATATCCCGTACACGGCAGCGTAGGCAGAGGGAGGGTGTTAAGACACTCCGTTCCCCACTTTCCGCCGAATTCGGAGGTACTACGTGTTAAGTGGCGAGGCGGCGCCGCGCTTTGCCTCGACACCAGAGCGAAGAAAATGAAAATATTTAATATTTCCACTCCTCGAGCGGGAATCGAACCCACAACCAGTCGCGTTTACAGTCACACTTTCGTGTCCCTGCGCCACGACTGGCCTCTATACTCTTAAATATAGTAAACTATATACATATATACATACATACATACATATTTACGTATTCAACGTTTGTAAAATGTTACTCCCGTTGGGTATTCTTTTCAGGAAGGCAACTGATGTGTGCCTCTTCAGAATATTCAACTCACCGTATTATTTAATATAACTGTCAGAGGAACGTTATTACGTTTAATTTTTCATTCGCATAGTCTAGTTCACTTTGCTGTTTGGTTAGATGATAAATTTTGAAAAGTTCTTTGGAGACATGAAATATGAATAAATATTAGATTTATTGTATGTTATTTTCATATAATAAAGATCAGAAAGTAACTCCATTTTCCGTTTTCCGCCCAAAATTGAGATATTGGTTGTTGAGTGTCTGAACGCCGTGCCGTTCTATGTCTTAATATTAAAGCGGAGAAATAAAAATGGCATATAATCGTTTCCTCGAGTTGGAATTGAATTCACAATCGTCGTGCTTTCATTCAGATGGCGTTTCACTGAGCCACGACGGCTTCAATTTATTGTATGCCTGTATTTAGCATAATATAATAATGAAATGTTCGCTCCAATCTGTTTCAAAGGTATTATTGTTACTAATAAATAATTGTAAATATGTAAATTGACTTTGAAAATAGGTACACAAATCTTTTTTTACATTACACATATAATATTTGCATTTGAGACCATTGTAGCGCAGTAGGACAGTTTGACTATAAACGCGATGGTTGTGGATTCGATTCCGACTTGTGGGAAAGATTATTTTTAAATCTTTGATTTTGTAAATTGGACAAAACGTAGCGTTTAGTTTCACCATTCAAGGCAATGTTTCAAATTCGGGAGGAAAGTGAAGAACGGAGTGTTTTTACAGCAGATTCTTTCTGGCTACCCTGCTATTTGAAAAAAGCGTTAAGCTTGAACCGTAAAAAACAAAAAATATTTTGTAAATAAGTCGAATCTGCATGACATCTCTACATACCATATGTTTATATGAATTACAGCGAGTAGCTATAATACTTTATTAATTTAATTATATTTTATAATTATACAAAGTGAACTATAAAAACGGAACATAAACGCTCTTAATCTTATCCTAAGTAATTTAAAAAAAGTTAGAATGAAAAATACGAGTATTAATCTAAATTAAAAGTTCCAGTTCAAATAACAAATGAGAATAAAATGTTCATTCCTCTTTTAAATAGCATTTAGCTTTAAGCTAAAAGCTAGGTCTTACGTGGATAAAAAGTTACAAAAGCAATGGAAGATATATTTTTATAGAATAGAACAGAGTAGAATAATCTTTACTGCACACAAAAAATACACAAAACAAGAAGAAAATAAATATATATATCTAATACTAGCGACCACTAAGACCTTTAACTTTCATGCCCTTTTTTAACCCTTTAGTGGTTGAATTCTTGGTTGGAGTTGGTTGAAAAAAGTAGTCCACATTTGACTCGGAGTCTTTTACTTCACTGTATGTTATATACACTCCCAATTTCATTGAAATCGGGAGGGTCAGATCAGCAGAAAAAAGAAGAAAGGGTTGGCAAAAAAGAAAATATTAGGTCAATATAGATTATTTTACACGTTATACATACATATACATATTTTACATAAGGTAGCTAAGTTTTTTGTTATTTTTTTCAAATCTTTCAGCTTTTTTAAACTCTGAGCTAACAAAAGTTGTTCCTGATGAGGATAATTCTGATACTCTGGGATGTTCGCAAAAAGGGTCACTAATATGAATAAAAAAAAATCCTTTGAGTGGGAATGGAACTCACAATCATAATGTCTATAGTCAGACTTTGTGCCACCAAGCCACTATGGTGTCATTTTGTTCTGCCACATTTTGTTCATTTATTTTGTAAATGTAAAAAGTATGTACGCTTTTAAAGTACTATAACATAATTACAAATACTCCCAAATTTGTCCACAGAAATAGTATTTTTCTTAGAATCTCGGAATCAATGACGAGAAAAGCTTTTAATAAACCAAAACAAAAACAAGTATAAAATCGTCCGATACAAAGTTTTTGTAAGCTCAGTCGTAGTAATAAAATTAATACTTTGCAACAAATATAAAAGCTTATCAAGTTTTTATTTTACGAGCCAATTTCCTAATTTAGTAGCCTCATGTTGTATAATATATGAGGAATGTTAACACAAGAATCCACATTAATATTATGAATGTAAAAGTCTGTCTGTTTGTCTGATTCGTTGTCACGTCTAATCAACTCGCCCAATTTGGATGTATTTGGATTGAAAATAGGTAGAGTTACACTTAGGTTACTTTTTACATACAAGTTTATTCAAAAATTGAATTATACTATAAAACTTTGTACGAAAATTTTAAGCCGCTTGATTGATTTCGATGTATTTTCTCAGAAAAATAGTTAACGATGCAACGTCAAACAGGCTATTTCTTTCAAGCCCAACCTCAAACGGCCGGTAATAGGGGATGAACAGAAACATCGATCGTCAATTATATGAAGCAGTTATTGTTGCGTAGTTCATGCGAGCAAAGTTGCGAGCGGGTCGTTAGTTTAGAATATATTTTTGAAGTTAAAACTTTTTGCATTTTCCTTCCTGCCGTGCTTTTATTCAGATAGCGACTGCAATTTCGCTATGAGTTTGAAATGTAAGGATATTTCTTTATTAACCATTGTATGTTGTAAGTAGGTAGGTAGACTAGACAGTAGATAGACCCGTGAACACGAACTACCGTGAAGTACTTGAAATGTCGGGTTTTCTAGAAATGTATTCTCAAATATCAAAAATATACGCGGTTAATCCCGTTAAAAATTGTTTTATTTTTATATGCGTAATAATAGTAAAAACAAAAGATTATCTTACAGTTTCAAGCTTTTCATATATATTAGAGGAGACATAATATTATGACACTGCGTTCTCTATTTTCCGTTTACATTAGAAGCTTGGGCGTCAGAACTCGAAAACCGTTCTTTGATTACATTACTCAAGCGAGAAAATAAAGATATTTTTAATGTAATTATTTCCACTAGAACTACCACTCGTCTCAAATTGAATTGTTGTTTTGAATTTATTTTATTTTACACCTACTTGTGACCACGGACTACAGTAAGTGTTGGAGAAGTCAGGGTTTCTAAAGAATATACCAATACCACAATTTATATGAATATGAAGAGTATCAGTTTGCTAGTTGCAGTTGCTTTGCAAAATGATGTAAGGTATTTTTTGCATAAAATAGCATAATTTTTAAAGATTGTTATATAATAAGTAATGTTTGGGTACAGGATTTTAAATGAGATTTTCAAATAATACTAAGCGTAGCGGGAACCGAAGCTGGAGAAATACATGCCTTCTAAGTATTTTACCGTATAAGAATATAAGAGTTTCTGAGTGCGCTTTTAACTTCGTCGACATGATAGGGGTTAACGGTTGAATTTTTTTGAAAAAAAAATATATAACAAATTCCATTTCTTCTCACCCACCTAATTAATCCTATCAGCGTGGTGTATAGTCAGAACTTCCTCCTTGTCCTGTCTGGTCTATAAAAGCATGATAGCCCGTTTTTTCTTCAAAACACATTTTCTTCGTTGTTTTGAAAAATAAAACATTTCATAAAATAATATTCAAAAATAATGAGCCAGTGTGATAGTATGTGATTGTAAATGCAATGGTTGTGAGGTTTGAATTCCATTCGGAGGAATTATGTTTAAATTATTTTCATTTGTTCGCTCTCAACAGACAATGTTTCGATTTCAGGTGGAAAGTCGAGAACGGAGTGTCTTGAGACTAGGTTTTCTTTGACCATCCAGATAAAATAGTGAAACTATAAAAGTAAAATAATAAATACAATTAAATAATAATAAAAAATAAAATTATAATATTTGACAAAAAACTTAAACACTATTTTTTTTTTTAGCTTCACACTGTATCCCGCACACAGCAGGGTAGGCAGAGGGAACCTAGTATTAAGACACTGTTCCCCACTTTCCGACGAATTTTAAAGGCATTGCGTGTTAAGTGGCGGAACTTAACGTCGCGCTTTGCCTCGACACCAGAGCGAAGAAAATGGAAATGTTTAATATTTCCTCCTCTCGAGCGGGAGTCGAACCCACAACCAGCCGCGTTTACAGTCACACTTTCGTGTCCCTGCGCCACGACTGGCCTCTATACTCTTAAATATAGTAAACTATATACATATATACATACATACATACATATTTACGTATTCAACGTTTGTAAAATGTTACTCCCGTTGGGTATTCTTTTCAGGAAGGCAACTGATGTGTGCCTCTTCAGAATATTCAACTCACCGTATTATTTAATATAACTGTCAGAGGAACGTTATTACGTTTAATTTTTCATTCGCATAGTCTAGTTCACTTTGCTGTTTGGTTAGATGATAAATTTTGAAAAGTTCTTTGGAGACATGAAATATGAATAAATATTAGATTTATTGCATGTTGTTTTCATATAATCCAGGTCAGAAAATAACTCCGTTTTCCATTTTCCGCCCAAAAGTGGTATTGTGTGTTGAGTGTCTGAACTCAGCGCCGTTTTATGTCTTAATATCAGAGCGGAGAAATAAAAATGACGTATAATCGTTTCCTCGAGTTGGAATTGAATTCACAATCGTCGAGGTTACATTCAGATGGCGTTTCACTGAGCCACGACGGCTTCAATTTATTGTATGCCTGTATTTAGCATAATATAATAATGAAATGTTCGCTCCAATCTGTTTCAAAGGTATTATTGTCACTAATAAATAATTGTGAATATGTAAATTGACTTTGAAAATAGGTAAATAAATCTTTTTTTACATTACACATATAATATTTGCATATGAGACCATTGTGGTGCAGTGGAACAGCGTGTGATTATAAACACGATAGTTGTGGATTCGATTCCGACTTGTGAGAAAGATTATTTTTAAATCTTTGATTTTGTAAATTGGACAAAACGTCTATACGACATCTCTATATTAAAATTAATTAAATTAAATTAAATAGCTTCACGCTATATCCCGCACACAACAGGGTAGGCAGAGGGAACCTAGTGTTAAGACACTCCGTTCCCCACTTTCCGCCGAATTCGGAGGCTTGCGTGTTAAGTGGCGGAACTTAACGCCGCGCTTTACCTCGACGCCAGAGCGAAGAAAATGGAAATATAATTTCCACTCCTCGAGTGGGAATCGAACCCACAACCAGTCGTTTACAGTCCACTCTTGTGCCACTGGGCCACGACTGGCCACAATTTATTTATATGAATTACAGCGAGTAGCTATAATATTTTATTAATTTAATTATATTTTATAATTATACAAAGTGAACATAGAAACCGGAACATAAACGCTCTTAATCTTATGCTAAGTAATTTAAAAAAAGTTAGAATGAAAAATACGAGTATTAATCTAAATTAAAAGTTCCAGTTCAAATAACAAATGAGAATAAAATGTTCATTCCTCTTTTAAATAGCATTTAGCTTTAAGCTAAAAGCTAGGTCTTACGTGGATAAAAAGTTACAAAAGCAATGGAAGATATATTTTTGTAGAATAGAACAGAGTAGAATAATCTTTACTGCACACAAAAAATACACAAAACAAGAAGAAAATAAATATATATATCTAATACTAGCGACCACTAAGAACACAACCTTTAATACAAACTTTCGTCCCCTATTTCAACATTTAGTGGTTGAATTCTTCAGGAGTTGGTTGAAAAAAGTGGTTCATATTTGACTCGGGGTATTTGACTATGTTTACTCCCAATTTCATTCAAATCGGGCCGGTAGATCAGCAGAAAAAAGAAGAAAGGGTTGGCATTAGGTTCATATAGATTATTACGGGCAATACATACATATACATATTTTAGATAAGATAGCTAAGTTTGTTGTTTGTTTTTTTCAAATTTTTCAGCTTTTATAAATTCTGAGTTAACAACAGTTGTTTCTGATGAGGATAATTCTGATTCTCTGGGATGTTCGCAAAAAAGGTCACTAAGACCAAGCAAATAAAGTTCAAAAACTAGTCATCAGTATATTGATAGAAATTATTCCTTTGAGTGGGAATAGAATTCACTTATGTCTATAGTCAGACTTTGTGCCACCAAGCCACTATGGTGTCAACATTTTGTTCATTTATTTTGTAAATGTAAAAAGTATGTACGCTTTTAAAGTACTATAACATAATTACAAATACTCCCAAATTTGTCCACAGAAATAGTATTTTTCTTAGAATCTCGGAATCAATGACGAGAAAAGCTTTTAATAAACCAAAACAAAAACAAGTATAAAATCGTCCGACACAAAGTTTTTGTAAGCTCAGTCATAGTAATAAAATTAATACTTTGCAACAAATATAAAAGCTTATCAAGTTTTTATTTTACGAGCCAATTTCCTAATTTAGTAGCCTCATGTTCTATAATACATGAGGAATGTTAACAAAAGAATCCATACTAATATTATAAATTTAAAAATCTGTCTGTTTGTCTGATTTGCTTTCATGGCTAATCTATCGTCCGGATTTGGATGTAATTTGAAATAAAAATAATTGAAGACTTGGTGCCAACCATAAGCTACTTATTATTCAAAAGTCAACACCTAAATGATTGAAATTGGCCATGAAAATTGGTATGAAAACACTAAACCGCTACATCGATTTCGATTAAATTTCTCAGAAAGATAGTTAACAATGGAAGGTCCAACAAACTCTACCTATTACTTAAAAGACAGACGCTTAAGGGAAAGGAGAATAGGGGATGAAAACTTGTATGAAAAATATAAACGGCTGAGGGGAATAGGCTTGCCAATATATGAAGCAGCTATTGTTGCATAGTTCATGCGAGCAAAGCTGCGAGCTCGTCGCTAGTTCAGAATATATTTTTGAAGTTAAAACTTTTTGCATTATCCTTCCTGCCGTGCTTTTATTCAGATAGCGACTGCAATTTCGCTATGAATTTTGAAATGTAAGGATATTTCTTTATTAACCATTGTATGTTGTAAGTAGGTAGGTAAAGTAGGCAATAGATAGATCCGTGACCACGAACCACTGTGAAGTACTTGAAACATCGGGTTTTCTAGAAATGTATTTTCGAATACCAAAAATATACACAATTAATTCAGTTAAAAATAGTTTTATTTAAAAATATGTAAAAGTTGCAAAACCAAAAAAGTATTCCTACAGCTTCTTTCTTTTTAGTTTTTACCGTATATTAGAGAAATAATAAGATAACACTCCGATCTCCACTTTCCTTAGAATAACAAGCTTTGTATGTGAGCGTCAGAACATGAAACCCCCTTTTGATTACCGAAGCAAGAAAATAAAAATATATTTTGTTTAGTTATTTCCAATAGAAGAGATTAAACCTGTAACTACCACATTAGAAGTTAACGCTATACGTTTTTGTCACGATCGTCCCAAATTGAATTGTTGTTTAGAATTTATATTATTTTATACCTACTTGTGACCACTGACTATAGTAAAGTGTTGGAGAAGTCAGGGTTTCTTAAGAATTTACGAATACCACAATTTATCTGGTTAAAATTTTTTCAAGGCGTGACAAAATCGGGTAAAGTCTTATTTAGGAAATGCATATACACAGATATATTTAGCTCTTTATGAATATTTGAACTTATTAATAAAAAAGAATGTCATTTATAAAGTAGGGACAATATATTAAAAAAGAAGAGGCCGTCGAGCTTAACGACGTCTGATTGTAAATGTGATGCTTGTAGGTTCGATTCCTACTCGGGGCATGATGATTAGATACTGTTTTTATTTTTTCCTTTTGTTACATTAGATAAAGAACGATGTCACATTGCATTCAAAACACAGTGAATTGATTCAGGTGGAAATGGAGAACGGAGTGTCTTGACACTAACCTATTTCTCCAACACTGCAATACAGGAAAAAGCTTGAAGCTATAAAACAAAAGAATAATAAATTATTTAAAAAAACTCGAAAAAACAAAAGACCTTACAAATTGTTTGGTTATATTCGTTTAGATACTAAAAAGAGCTTCACAAATCGAATTACTAACCTCGTTCTAACAGCCATCAACTTTGTATTAGGTTAGAGGGCGGACTAAAGGATTTTTCCCCGTCATAAGTACATTTACATTCAACGGAGGTGCAAGTTAGATGATTTTCGCTTGAAAACGACTCATTTAGTTTAACTGGCAGAATATCTCTTTAAATCTTCTGTCGACAAAAGTTTTAATGCCTAAGAAAGTTTTGTCGTAGTTTCGGTTGTTACGGTTTCTGCTTCGTTTTGTAAGATCATTAGTTACTTATTTTGAATTTAATTATTTACTTGCTTGCTTTTAAAATGGTAATATAATAATTCGTTTAAACTAAGTAGTATATACATTGCTTGTAAGTGTAGGCTTTATGGTCATGTTATTGTACTTCTATTTCTACCTATAGACATCTAGAAAGTCCAATAAAGAACCATGGGAGACCAGCTAACCTATACTAAATAGGTAAATATCACAGTATAGCGGGTAGTTTTCTTTAAGAAACAAAAATCATTGACCTGGTGGCCATCCTGGTGCAGTGGTACAGCGTTTGACTGCAAAAGCGGTGATTCTGATTTCGATTGCCACTTCAGGAAATGGTTATATTTACATTTTTACATAAGACACAATATAAATATTTTAGGGTTCAGTTGTTATTATACTCGTTTGTATGGATGAAAACTCAATTGGCTATTGTTATGTATGTGTTAACTTTTATTTTATTTTATTTTTTTAGCTTCACGCTGTATCCCGCATACAGCAGAGAAGGTTGAGGGAACCTAGTTTTAAGACTTACCGTTCCCGACTTCCCACCTAATTCGGAGGTATTGCATGCTAAGAGGTGGAACTTAACGTCGCGCTTTCCCTCGAAATCAGAGCGAAAAAAATGCAAATATTTCCACTCTTCGAGTGGGAATCGAACCCACAACTCGCTTTATAGTCATACTTCGTGCCTCTGCACCACGAATGGCCCCGTTAACCGTTAACTTTATGTTTTGCAAATAGTGTTTACCACCCCATTTTGATAAAAAATAATATAAAAAAAACCGGAATCCTTAAGGGAATCCTTAATACTTAAGGATTCCCTTAAGTATTAAAATAAGCAAGGTAATCAAAGAAAACTTAGTGCCAACATATTCTGTACTCCGTTCTCAGTTCTTATGTATGCATAAAATAAATCTGCAAAGTCTTCCTTTTCAATTTTAAATTAAAACTTATATCGCCCTATACCGAGAAATCTCAAAGTGGATGGCCTCTTGATTAAGTGAGCTTTTATAGCAGTTCTAGTTTATCGTTCAACTTATCTTAGCGAGGCAAGGATAGACCTTTAGTTTATAGTTTGTAAAAGTTATTGAAGTTGGGTGAATAAATATAGTGATTTACATAGATTTATATATTTAGTTTGCCCATTTACGCGTAAAAGATATGTTGTCATGGCAACGTGTATGTACTTTATATAAAAGTGAATGTTTAACGCGTGAAAGTGTATTTAATATTAATGTATGTATGGGGTCAGTCGTGGCGCAGAGTCACAAAGTGTGACTGTAAAGCGACTGGTTGTGGGTTCGATTCCTACTCGAGGAGTGGAGATAGTTAATATTTTCGTTTTTCTTCGCTCTGGTGTCGAGGCAAAGCGCGGCGTTAAGTTCCGCCTCTTAACACGCAATGCCTCTGAATTCGGCGGAAAGTGGGGAGCAGAGTGTCTTAACACTAAGCTAGCTAAAAAAAATGTATTTTAGTGGGTTATTATAAAAAATATTGTCTTTTACACTCCTTCTTTTAACTGTATACCAAATTTCATATATGTAAGTCCTCGATTTTTTTTTAATTATGTTAATTTTTTTTCTAGCATAATTAAATCTCCTTACTCGATGATATAACTTTTGATATATGTAAGTTATATTGTAGTGTATATTATAAGTTATATTATTGTTACCAAAGTGGCGAAGTTAGAAAGTGTCTTAGAGTACACAAAAATGGTTGTGGGTTTGACTCCCACCCGCAGGAATGTTTTTTTTTTTTAGCTTCACGCTGTATCCCGCACACAGCAGGGTAGGCAGAAGGTATATATTATATTATACTTAGTATCTTCTTTCGCACCATAAGTAATTCCTGCCTATATTAGGGCCTATACAGAAACAAACATTCAAAAACTTCAATTGAAATCCACGCCAATCTCCCATTATATCGTAAGTTTCATAAGATAAGGTTAGGTTACAAATATTTTCTTTGATCTATTATATTCCCTTTTAGAGTTTTAACGAAGGTAGAATACTGCTTCAAGAAGATATTTCCAAGTTCCAAGGAGACGCGGGCCGGAGCTAATTTAAGAAAAATATAAAAGCAAAAAATTGAAAAACTGGAAGTTATACAACGCCACCAAGTTTCACTAATGTAATTCGAGGAGTTGACGTCTGCTGAAACGATCTTAGTAATGGGAATTAAAAATCTAGCTCAAAGCTTTTATATATATTAAATTATTAGATTATTTTTTAGTTTATTGAAACCATCGTGGTGTAGTGTAGCGTCTGTTAATGTGGTTGGTTATTGGTTCGATTCTTACTCAGGGGAATGAATGTTTTTAAAATATTTTTATTTCTTTGTTCATGAGCTTAAGAAAAGGCGCCACGATGAGTACCACTGGTAACGACTCAACACGCAAAGTCTTGATTTCGATCAGAAAGTGGAAAACGGAGTGTATTGACACTTGACAAGTCTCTGCTATGCGGCAAAAAGCGTATGTATTTTTTAGTTTATTGGTTATATTTTATACGTACATATTATGTTATTTTTTTTATTTAACAAATTATGTTAAGTTTTCACTTCAAAATTTGATCTTGAACTATCACTGTGAATTAGAATACTATATAGGGAATAGTTTTATAGATTGGTTTACATCATGCACTTAAAATTAATAGAAATCATATATTTCCGTTAATTTAAAGTGAATCTTGATGTTACATCAAGTTGCTTCCAAGATATGGAATAATAAAAAAACCCCAAAAACTCTAGTAAGCCATAGCGCGGCGCTGAATTCCATCATTTAATCTTAATTTCCAGTCCATTCCATGCAGTCTTATTTTATACGAAAAGTGGAGAACGGTCGACCTACCCTACCTATGTGGGGAAAAAAGTGAAATCCCTTTTTTTATATAAAATATTAAATTTAAAATATATTAAATACTAGAAACAAAGAATTAAACCTCAAAAACATTTAAGCAGCTTAATTGTCCAGATCACAAATTACAAACGATGTTAGCAAATATAAAAGACGAATTAAGAATCGCGTGCTAAAAGTAAGCAAAACAGCACAATTAGATTACGTAGCCATTTTAACAGCCGTCAACAGGCTGAATTAGGTTAGGGAGCCCGGCTGGTGGATTTTTCCGAGTTATAAGGGCATTTATATGCCAACGAGACGGTTCTAATGATTTATTTTATGTACACGAGACGATTTTTTTAGTAACTCTTGTAATGTTCCGTGTAGATTGTGGCAGAGATGTGGTTCAAGTCAGTTATTTTGTATAGGAAAGATGATTTAGTGTTATGTCACTCCGTTTTATTTTTTTGTCGTTTGCAGAAGATGTGATTTAGTGACAGGTTTTAATATGATAACTGTGATTAATATGATTAATTGTCTTATAATTATACATATTTTTATATGAAAAACAAAAAAGAAAAAAAATACAAAAACACTTTATTGCACTCAAGCATTATACGTAAATGAGTATAATAAAGCTTTATAAACAGACGGTAGGTCATATTTTTAATAAGACATTTACATATAGATATACCATATGAAATAGATATATAGATATTATGCATAATATATACGGAATTCATTGCTGTACAAATATTCCAGCTATCAAAACAAAGATATCTAGAATATGTTGTAGAAAAAGTTAAATCTATGATGATTTCTAAAAAATAACTGCTTTTTAGAGGTTCTTATATTTATGAACTATTTTTAACCGTTCAACTGTTTCCAACCGTCTTCTCCATTGAAATTAGGATGTTTTTGTATTTCAATAGCCTCGTGGATCATTCTAGGTATATATCTGTTTTCCCTAGAAAGGGTATGAGGCTTATCAAAACTGATATAATAGTTAGGTTTATCCGTTGCATGCTTATATACAGCTACCTTTAATACCATTTTTGACATCGGAGATATGTTCCTTCACCCTAGCACCGGAAGGGGAAACTTTTTACCACCTGAAAAACGCGTGAAAACAAAAGATCTTATTAACGTTCTTATATGTTGATACTGATTTTCATAGGATACAATCTGTAATAATAACATGTAGTTTTTAATAGTAACATACTAAATTTGTTTTTAAAAATATATAAATATAACATAATAAATAATTTGTGGCCAGTCGTGGCCCAGTGGCACAAGCGTGTGAATGTAAACGACTGGTTGTGGGTTTGATTCCCACTCGAGGAATGGAAATTATATTTCCATTTTCTTCGCTCTGGTGTCGAGGTAAAGCGCGACGTTAAGTTCCGCCTCTTAACACGCAAGCCTCAAAATTCGGCGGAAAGTAGGCAATGGAGTGTCTTAACACTAGGTTCCCTCTGCCTACCCTGCTGTGTGCGGGATACAGCGTGAAGCTAAAAAAAAACAAATATAAGAAACCTGCATGTCAAACTTAAGTTTTTTATACCCATTAATTTCGGCTGCAATAGTCTGTCAAATATTCAACGAGTAACGAAACAGTATAGAGAAATTATATTCATTTACTCATAAATTCGTAGAAGAATAACAGCAAACATTTTTGGAACAGTATTAAAGGCGTCTAGTCTTCCAAACAACACCGGACTAATTGCTTGAATATTGATGAAAGTGTCCAAAATTCTGAATATCCGTCTCAACAAAAATTGGAAAAGGCAGTGGTGGATTATGGGTCACAATTTGTGACTGTAAACACGACTAGTTGTAGGTTCGATTCCAACTCGAGAAATGGACATATTTAATAATACCATTTTCTTCGCTCTAGTGTCGAAGTAAAGCGCGGCGTTAAGTTCCGCCACTTAACACACAATGCTATGCTAATTCGGTGGAAAATGAGGAACGGAGTGTCTTAATACTAGATATCCGTCTGTCTACCCTGCTGTGTGCGGGATACAGTGTGAAGCTAAAAAAAAAAAACAAAAATCTGAAATACATAGCGTATTTTAAATTTTTGTTTTTTTTTTCTTATTCGTATTCGTGTCGTTAACGTCTCGTTGCAAACGAACTGTCGCAGTGATTACTAAGCCGCGCCTGTCGCATTACTCCCTTCTATCTTGATTTACGTTTACGTTAACGTTAAACGTGTAAACGCACACACGTTACGTGTTTTCAATTAAAGTCCTTCACGTGGAGCTTTTTCGGCGAAGGTCATATATGGAAATTGGTATTTGGAAATTGTTTTTCAAGAATAATTATCGTTTGCGTGATTTAAATGTGTTAAGTCAGTTTGTGAGAGTTTCGTAATTTATATTATTATTAATATAAGCAAAGTATTTTTTCTTCTTTTTTTTTATCTTCACGCTGTATCCCGCACACAGCAGGGTAGGCAGAGAGAACCTGGTGTTAAGACACTCCATACTCCACTTTCCGCCGAATTTTGGAGGCATTGCGAGTTAAGTGGCGGAACTTAACGCCGCGCTTTGCCTCAATACTAGAGCGAAGAAAATGGAAATATTAAATATTTCCACTTCTAGAGTGGGAATCGAACCCACAACCAGTCGTTTGAAGTCACACGTCTGTGCCACTGCGCCACGGCTGGCCCCAAAGTTAATATAATTTTGAGATCTAGATTCAATGTCAATATAGTATATGGAAGTAGTATGTCATAAACTGTAAGGAAATTATTACTGACTTTTACTATAAATTAATTATAATTGGTGTTACAAAAACCGGAAATACTATATGTCATTAGAAATTTAAATGTTAATTATAATCTGATCAGTTGAAATCTTATATTTTCATTGATTTTCTTTCCGCTTCACTTTATATACTCGTATTAGTTCATTACAGATTGCGTTTTGACTAGGGACAAAATGGTGTAAATTTTATCCATTCGTTGAACAGCGAACTACTGTAACCACGTTAATAAAGTAATTAAGTTATAATCGTGATATATATGCTTGTTATTTAGATTCCTACGGAAATTGGTAGTGACGAAGCCTTTAACAAAATGTAGTTGCGGACGTCAACTGGTCAAAATAATATAATATAAACTAATCTGTTCCTATTTGAGTGCTAAACAACGCACAGCCAAAACTACTGCAACTATAATGCTGAAGTTTCTGTTAATAGATAGGTAAAGGGCGTTAGTTATAGCATTGGAAGCCTTTGAGAGAATTTCATGAAATTTCAACGGAAACGGGAATATACGGAATTTTACATTTTTTGCTCCACGCAAAGGAAGTTGCGGGGTGCAACTAGTAAATTATAATATATTTAATGTGTAATTTTAACATGGGTTACATTTTTTTACTTATATTAAAATTATATAATAAATATATACGATTAGTAACCGTTTTCGCATAGCAAAGTAGTCAGAGAGAATCTAGTATTAGTCACTTTGTGTTCCATTTTCTGCCAGAATTTGAGGCATTAAAGGCTTTGAGACGTTAAATATTGGACCTCATTTGTTTTTTTAAATAAAACCGAAAAATGAAAATCCTAGTGCGAATCAAACCCACGACCAATCTCGTTTACAGTTAGACGCTGTCCCACTGCACCAAGATGGCATATCGCAATAATACTTAATAATTAAGTTAACTTGTTCAACTAAAAGTTAAACAAAGTATAGAGTCACGGAAATACGTAGAGTTCATAAAGATCATGAGAAAGTACAATAGAATTATAAACTTCCGGGACGAGTCTTCGGATATAAAAACGATACGTGTTTCTTGAAACTTTGATGCTTGCCAGCGTCGCAGTTGCTAAGAAATGAGGAAAGCTTAATGATTTTTTACTTTGTAGGTATATGAAAGCAGTTTTTACTATCGTTAAAAAAGTTAATAAGATTTTTAAATTATATGTATGTGTTCATATATTGCCTTTTTGTATTTAATACATGCTTCTTTTGTATTTGTGTGATACTTATTTATGTTAGGTGTTAGTCATTTTTTCTACATTTTGCTTTTTTAAGCACAACATGGTCCGCAGAGATAGATTATTATAAGACACTCCGTACTCCACATTCCGTCTGAATCCGAATCGATTGCGTATGGAGTGGCGGAACAGAATGCTGCGGCTTGTCTTTGAGACAAAAAAAATGTTAAATATAAGCATTTCTTCAAGTGGGAATCAAATTCACAAGCAATTGATACAGTTCGACGTTATCAATTATTAATAACCCCGTTTAATAACGGATTTTTATTTACTAATAAAAGGTCGTCGTGGCGTATTGAAATAGCGTCTGTCTGTAAAGCGTTTGTTGGGGGTTAAATTATCACTCGGGGAATGATTATATTTCATTTTTCATTTCTTTCCTCCAGTAGCTAAGACAAAGAGTGGTGTTGGATTGCGCTGCTCAACATACAATGTCTTTATTTCAAGCAAAAATAGAGGATGGAGTGTCAAGACACTAGATACTGTTTACCTAACCCGCTATGTGGGACAAAGCGAAAAGCTGATTTTTTTATCAAAAATTAATAAAAAAAAAAAATTACCTAAGCAACGCAAGGCATCAAAGCTAGTATCGGTTAACAGGAAAAGCAGTTTGTTTTCATTACAATTGTATTGAACAAAATATATTGTTACATTCTCTCGTACATCTTTGAAATGGCAGTCTACATTTACTCCTTTAGCTTCAAATAACACGCCAGCGTTCTTGCTCTTTCTACCAGTATGTTAAGAATTTCAATAGTTCCCGTAGCTTTAAACTAACTACATGATATTGTGCGATGCGTTGCGTCGTGAGTTGTGACTTCCTTTATTGGTATTTTGGAAGTCGATTGAGATTCTTTGTTGATTGACCTGTTTGTTTATGGTATTTACTATTTTATAGCTTCACAATCTTCCTATCTTAATAGGAGGGTAGATAGAGAAAAGCAAAGTTGAGTGTTAAGACACTCCATTCCCCACTTTTCGTCGGATTCTAGAGGCATTTCGTGTTAAAAGGTAGACCTCAACGCCACGCTTATACTCGATACCAGAGAAATAGAAATAATAAATATTTCCACTCCTCGAGTGGGAATCGAACCCAGAACGAGTCGTTGTTACAGCCATACTCATGTGCCCCTGCGCCACGACTTGCCTCGATTAATATCATATTATGTCATACCATATCATATTAATAAATTGGATTTTTATCTCTATATTATTATTTTATCTTTGTATCTATATATTATGTCATCTTAATTAATAAATCAGGATATAAATTAATATGATGAGCACAAGGATCAGTTTCTTTTCTTTTTCAGTTTTGTTTTTATTTATTTAAGTATATATTTGTAAGTTCAGTTGTTGTTCAGAAAAATTATTATATTTAAAATATTTCCCTTTCCTTTATTGAGACCAACGAACGGCGTTAAGTTTAGCAACACAACAAGCGAGATCTCGGGTGGAAAACGGAGAATGTTGTGTCTTAACACTAGGTTCATTCTATTCAACTTCTTTTTTCAACGCCGCGCTATGCCTTACGTAACCTAACATAACCTACCTTACATTAATATAAAGGAAAACGCATGCCCTTTGCCTTCTACTCCGTGGAAATTCCAATAATAGCGTACAAATACATTACCACAGTTTATTTGAAGAAGCTATTACGAACTGACATACCCGCTATGTCGCAATTGAATTGTTTGGAAGCCGAGTGATATGTCAAATACTTCTCGTAGGAAGCAAGCGTTCGCACACAATGTTGAGAGACAGCGTGTTATTTAAACTAGATAAATATATATGTATGTTTTGAATAGCTAAAATTCTTGTTTTATACTTACCTTTAGTTTCCACGCCTAGTAAGGTAGGAAGAGAGAACATAGTGTCGAGACTCTCCGTTATACACTTTCATAACGGCTTATTTGAATAATAAAATAGATTTTGCTTTCAACGTACATATATGCCTATAACCTATGTGTATTGTAATTCCCTATATACCGGTGTATACAGTTGTAGCGGCACCTTTAAGTTTGTTTTAGTTCTGTAACCTTTAACTTATTATGTACAATACTTGTTATATTATAACTTGTTTTTAAAAAGTTGTAGGATACATAAGGAACGGCCGCCTATATATGATATTCTTTTTGTACTTAAAAATTATTACAAAATATTCTTAATTTTTTTACAGCTTTCAGTCACTCTGCCCTTCAGTTTCTGTAAAAAATTCAATAATTCATTATGAGCTCAGTGGAACTCAACGATCGTTTTATCTCATCACAGCAAACTCGTAAAAAATATTTTAAATTTTATCATTACTCCAAGCAAGAACTGAACCTTTAGTCTATCGTGTTTACAATCAAATACTGCATCACTTTACCACTTAGGCCTCTTATTATATTCATTGTGCTGCTGATTATGATGCTTTTATTATATTCATTATTTAGTGTAAGTGGGGAACGGAGTGTCTTAACACTAGGTTCCCTCTGTGTGCGGGATACAGCGTTAAGCTAAAAAAAAAATTGTGTAAGTGTACTAAAATTTTCATAACATATAATATTTCTTCGATGTAATATTTCTTAACTAAAGTTTATATTAAGGTTAATCGCTATTCCTTATTCACAATGTGATGGGTGTAACAAAATATTGGCATACTGTCTTCCAGCAGGTTATTTTATGTAACACCTGGATATGTAGGATTGTACTACATATGTATATATGTATACACTACGATTTGTTTTCTAGACCTAACTTTTGTATAGTATTTTAGTTTATGTACCAAGTTACAGGGAGATTGATTGGTGTACAATTTAACGATATATAAATAATTCTTTTACCTTAGTTCTTAACGTTAAGTAAGAATAAAAATTTGAAGTAGTCAGAGATAGTATAGTCGATTTAATTCCACCTTTTATTTTGGCTAAATAAAATTTGAAGTTTTATGTTGACATTGAAAATTGAGACAGATAATTAAAAATAATACTACTATGTGAAGATAGTAATGAATATTCAGCCATTTGCCACTTGCTAAACTAAAACACTAGAATACTCAAAACAAAACTAAATTTAAGAGAAAGTCTTTCGCAATTGACCGTTGCTGATACTTTGAAAGTGGAACACATATATTTTCTGCACGCTATATATAAGAACGTAGTTAGAGAGAGACACTCCGTCTTCCTCTATCCTCCCACACTCAAGATATTATATACCGAATATATGAGTATGAAATACATGATTTGTATTACCGACGCGTTGAAATAAGTTATTTAAATAACTAATACCCCAAGAGGAAATCAAATTCATGATCATCGAATGTACAGACGTTGTTTCACCGGGCCACTATTTTTCATTATTATTCTATATATTACCTATTTATTGACAAATATATAAACAAAATATATTTTAATAATATTATATTAATATGTTTTTAAATAAACAAAACTTATACCAATAAAAATTTTACTACAATATTATTCCACATTCAAGTACGAGATAGGGTTCTCTCAATATTAGTTTACATTTGCGCAGGTACTTTTAACGGTCTGGTTAACTTTGCGTTAACGTTAGCACGGTGTTGAGTTACGTCATTCAATCCATTCTATTTATGTTGCTTAGAATATAATATTTTTGACCGTTAGCGCAGTTGAGTGTCAGTCGATACGATGGTTGTGGGTTTGATTTTCGTTCACGCAAGCTTTTTTTATAAATAATTTTGTTTGTAAAACACATTTAAAAAATGTATGCGTGCGTGCGCGTAGCATGTGTTCTGCGTGAACTCATTGTTCAGTGGTGAGAGTGTCTGGACGGTTCAGGAGGCGTGGGTTCGAATCCCGCTGCGTGCAAAATTTTTATACGTTTTCTAAATGTTATTTCAATTTTCCTAAGTGTGGAATAACACTTTAAAAATGTTTAAAAGTAATTTTGTTTGTGTTAGTAAAGGTATAAAGGTGTAACCTTTTTTTTTTCAACATATTTATTTCATTTTTTTATTCAGTTACCTTTAAATGCGTTTTCACACAAAACGATATACACAAATATAACCTAATGTCAAGACTCGCTGTTCTCGTTGTTCTCCTAATCGTTACGCTAACATTCCGAAGCCTCATTGCATACTGTAGTATAAACTGTAGCATATACCGTCGTGTAAACATTAAAACTAATTAAAGTTTAGCTAATTGTGATTTTATGGGATTTCCCCTAAGCAAACAATTAATTGTAAATATTTAATTGTTAATTGCAATTAATTTTCACCTATGACTGCATCACGAAACTTGTCATTTCAAAAAAATCGTCACAGTTTAAATACTGTTTTTTTTTATCAGCTTCATGCCACATGTCAGATAGGAGATATAGAGAGTGGTAGAGGAAAGCTATGACACTCCGTTCTACACTTTCCACTTGAATCCTTGACATTTTAAGAAACAGAACTCAAATGTCATCATAAAATAAAATGAATCATATTCCCGAGTGAGAATTGAAGCCACAGCCAGTCACGTTTCCGGTCCGACGTTGTCCCACTGTGCCACGATAGCCTCTAGATGAGGATTATAAAAATTAAAAGAACAATAATAATCAGTTTAACAACTTTCAGTCGGTTATCATAAAGTTTTTGCTAAAATATAATGGACTTAGGGCATGGCTTAAGTAAAAAACTTTTCTAAGTAAACGTTGAAACGTGAAGTGAAAATTATTATGGATATTTTTAATTTTCTAAAGATTCTTCAACGAGACGGATTGTAATGGCGTATTAGCACGCTAAAGTTTACGAATAATTAAAACTGATAACATAGTCATTAAAATACGCGTTGCCATAGCAACATGTATGTAATTTATTTTAGCTTCACTCTGTATCCCGCACACAGCAGGAAAGGCAGAGAGAACCTAATGTTAAGCCACTTCCTTTCCCACTTTCCGCCGAAATCTGGAGGCATTACGTGTTATGTGGCAGAACTCAACGTCGTGGTTTGCCTCGAAACCAGAGTGAAGAAAATGAAATATTAAATATTTCAATTACTCGAGTGGAAATCGAACCCACAACCACTCGTTTACAGTCACACGCTTGTGCCACTGCGCCATGACTGGCCCCATACATAAATGTATACAAAAATACATAAATGTCAAATATATGTGAGGGTAAGTACTTTTAATTTTTTATAATTAATATTTTACTAGTGCTTAGTTATAAAAAAATGTAACAATTAAGCACCGGATAATATAAATTTGTAATTTGCACATGAATATGTTTATTTAAGCTATCCTTAGCGGTAATAGCCTATATTATTTAAGATATTTTTTTTTGATAATTATTACTATTTCTGTTGCATATTATCGATATAATAACTTAAATTTTTCAATTACGATGCAATCAACGTCCACATGTCTGTTTTTGTTTATTCAAAATATTTTAAGCTTGAAACGTTCGTTTCAAATAAATTTAATTGATTTTCGTGCATATTTCAAACATTATTTATACATATTTATATACATATGTGTAACAAGATTTTTATGTTGCACATAATCCGTTGAAAAAAGTGATTTTAAGTTTTTTATATATTTTAATGCCCAAGATCAATATATGTAATAAGCTATTCGTCATAAAATTGTTACTTACAGGATGTTTCCATAGTTTTAGGTTACAGGATGTTTCCATAGTTTTAGGTTAAAAAAGTAAGTTTAATATTTATTTAAAAAAATATTTCGGCTTCACTCTTTTCCCCCATAGCAGGATTTTAGAAGAAACGTAGTGTTAAACACTCCGTTCTCCACTTTTAGCCTGAACCCGAGACGTTGGGTGAAAATGAAAATATGTAATTTAATTATAATCATCCCCAAGAGTGAGGGAATCGAACCTATAGTAGGTTCGATTCTTTATGGCGACACTATATTTATGGCCAAGATGATATAAATACTAATAAATTATAATATTCCAAAAAAATGATAAATCGCTACAGTATTTAATTTATATGCAAAACTAGTGTTAATATCACGCTTTACAGTGGAAACGTCAAAAATTATATTATATGAGCTCATACTAAATTCGGCATATATTTCCATATAGTGTCAATTCAAAACTGAGTGTTTATGGTTAATTTGCCTATAAAGAAGATACCGCTGAGAATAAAAGACTTTTATAAGTTAGAATAGGATTTAATAAAAAATACGTTGAATTGAGGTCAGTCGTGGCGCGGACAAACCAGTCGAGCAGTAAGCGCGATTCGAGTAGGTAGAGGGAACCTAGTGTTCAGACACTACATTCCCCACTTTCTGCCGAATTCGGTGGCATTGCGTGTTAAGTGCCGGCATTGAACGCCGCGCTTTGCCGTCGAGGCAACGAGACCAGAGCGAAAAAAATGGAAATATTAGATATTTCCACTCCTCATGCGGGAATCGAATCCACCACCAGTCGCTTTACAGTCACACTTTGTGCCTCTGTGTCACGACTGGCCCCCAAATATGTCTTTTTTTTATTATTAAAAAATCCAGTTTCACAACGACGCGAAACAGCCACTTAGCCTTTTCGATGCTCTGTTATACTTTAACAACTATTTTCTGCACGTTTTGTTATTTCATATTTTTCATACTAAAAGAATATTAATTTAATTTCTTTTGTGACAGTGTCCTATCCCGTTTATTGCATGATGTTACTATATGTCCAGTCCATTCGTGGTTCAATGTGACGTCTGGCTGTAAATGTGACTGGTTGTGGGTTCGATTTCCACTCGGAGAAATGATAATAATAATATTTAAAATTATTTGCTTTTTTTTATTAGCTTCACGCTGTATCCCGCACACGGCAGGGTAGGCAGAGGGAACCTGGTGTTATGACACTCCGTTCCCCACTTTCCGCCAAATTTTGGAGACAGTGCGTGTTAATTGGCGGAACTTAACCCTGCGCTTTGCCTCGATACCAAAGCGAAGAAAATGGAAATATTACACACTTTCACTCTTCGAGTGGGAATCGAAAATATGAAATAAAAAAAACTATTTTTTAGCTTCACGCTATAGCAGCTCCTCAGCAGAACAAAGAGAACTTAGTGTTAAGACACTCCGTTTCCCATTTCATATTCTAAATTGAAAAAGAAATAATTTATTCACAATTTAAAACATCCTCTTTGCTTATCTATAACATATGGTCTACCATACACTCGCACGTACATCTTCAGTTCGGTAAGCCTACTGAGACCACACCACAGCCCGCATTCGATTACATAACGGTTTTAATTACTCGATTCGTCCATTACGAAGTGCGGTGTCGGTTTGTTCGTAGCTGACAACGGTGGACTTGCCTTGTTATTTTATTGTGTATTTTATATTTATTATAGTATATTAAACTTTAGTTTGCTTGTTTGAAAGATTTTAGATAAATTTATAAGAGGATATCGTAGTGCAGTGGGTTAGCATCTGACTGTAAAAATAAGCATGTGTATTCAATTCTTACTTAGAAGAATGATTATATTTAAATTATTTTGATTCTCTCGCTATGGTAAGACAAGGCGCGAAGTGATGGCCTGCACTCAAAATGCAATACCTCGTTATTGAACAAGAAAAAAAAGAAAAGAGAATCTCGACACTATGTTCTCTTTCCTGTTATATGAAATCAATATACCTGTTATATAAACATAAAAATGCAAAAAAATCTTCATTCCTTCGAATGTTGATTGAACCCACGACATTCACGTTTACAGGTAAACCCCATCGCACTGTTTCATATAAAAAAAAAAAATATATAAATGAACAATCATAAATTTCCCAATTCTCTCTTTGGCTATCAAATGGTAATCGTATTGAGTGGAAACCGAGCAACCACATTTCGAGTTATATTATCAACAAAAGGGAATATGTGACCGTAATTCGCTTGCATGATACGTTTATGAATTACACGAAATTCTCATATGAACATAACCACTGTATAGAACAAGGATATTGTAGAAGTGGGGTACATGTAGACGAATAATAATTGAATATAGTATGCTTTGGTAGTTTATGTACAATGCTATAAAATAAAGAATCGATAAATTGAGTCTAAAATACATACAATGAGTGCAGGTTCGATTTTCGTTCACAGAAATGTTTACTATATAAAATCAGCTTCTGGTTTTTTCCGTATAGCAGAATAGTTAGATAAAATGTACTATTAAGACACTCCATTCTCCACTTTTCGCCTGTATTTGAGATATTGCGTAGGTGGAAAATGAAAATTATTAAATTGTGATCATTTCTCAGGCAGGGGGAGACCTCGGTTGAACTTAGAAAACTCAGTATCGACGACACTGGAGGAAGGTCACGTAAAAAACATGAGGACCCCGAGGCCGTATCAGAAGAGGTTGATGACAGTGGACGAGGCGAAAGAAGTATGCAGGGACCGTAGAGTTTGGCGCTCCGCTTTCTCTAACTACCCCGCAAGGGATACAGCGTGAAGCTAAAAAAAAACATTTCTTGGAATGGGAATCGGATTCACAACCAATTGCGTTTTTAGTGAATCATTTTCCCACTACCATACCACCACAACGGACTTAATGTATACTATATTCATACGTTTTGAATTTTTCCATTGGTATCTGAGGCGCTAAGCGATTGTTGAGGGTTCGATTTCCACTCTGGAAATGATCATATTTAAATCATTACTTCGCTCTTGTATACAAGACAAAGCGTGGCGATGACTTCCACCACTTAACACGTAACGTCTCAATTTCGGGCGGGAAGTGAAGGACGGAGGGTCTTGACACTAGCTTCTACTGACAACTGTGCTATGCGACAAAAAACACTAGCTTTATCTTTTTATATTAGTGGCCAGTCATGGCCCAGTGGCACAAGCGTGTGACTGTAAACGACTGGTTGTGGGTTCGATTCCCACTCGAGGTGTGGAAATATTTAATATTTCCATTTTCTTCGCTCTGGTGTCGAGATAAAGCGCGGCGTTAAGTTCCGCGACTTAACACGCAATGCCTCCAAATTCGGCGGAAAGTGGGGAACGGAGTATCTTAATACTAGGTTCCCTCTGCCTACCCAGCTGTGTGTGAAAAAAACATTAGCTTTATGTATCTGTCGCATAGCTTTTTAAAAAAATACATTTTCTTACTGATTTCCCAAACCAATTCTAACATATTCATTGGTCTACACGAGCGAGGTCGCGGGTGTGGTGCAGTAACCGCCACGCGCTCGCTTCACATTTTGTTTATTAATGACCGGCTTTAGTGAGCAGACGTGCTTGCGATTTGAGTAATTCTGAACAATTAATTTAATATTTCAAATACGTTTTAGTCAACTTTTTCGTAGAAAATTCACAGTTGAAAGCATAAATTAGGTAGCTGTCACTTAAATAGTAAATCTAGGACAGTACTTGAATTAACATAGTTCCTGATTGATAGTAACAAGCCATATTTTTTAAACTTCACTCTGTATTCTTAGGTATTCTTACATGTAATAACTCTTTTGCCTTGTTTCACAATCATCAATGTAAGAAAAGAAGACTAGGGACAAAACCTAAAATAACTTCCTGCAGTATCAAAGAAATACAATTTTTTTGTGACACAAAATATACATAGTAAAACAAATTCAAACGCAATGGTTGAGGGTTCGATTCTGACTCGGAAGAACGATTATATTTAAAGTACTTTCATTTCTCCGCTTTGCTACCTCAAATACAGCGCGTAGTTTGGTAACGCCATTCAAGTCTCGATTTCTTGCTGAAATTGGAAAACTGATTAACCCTGCTGTGCGGTAAAAATTATGAAAAAAATATAATTTTAATTATGTTTTTTTTTTTTAAATGTTTATATAAAAAAAAACATTTTCGCGTTCTCAATATACAATAGAAGAAAGATTAGACCTTAACTCTAGGTTTCCTCTGTCTAATCCTTGCAAAATTGAATATCTATGTAAAATCCCTTTTATATTACATCCAAATTAGTAAATCAACCAATTCAAGGAAAAACAATACATGTTATTACCATATATCTTCGTTTGAAATTAACATTTAGTACAAACGTTTGTCCACCACCGAGAATGACATGACGGTAGAGTAGAGATCTCTATCTCAAAATATCCCTACTTTGAGTTTGAGAATTATCTCATTATCTGTGACATTTTGGTGACGAAGGCTATAGATACACTACTTCAATAGAAACCCCCTGTACTTATACTACAATGAGGGGCCAGTCGTGGAGCAGAGGCACAAACGTGTGACTGAAGACGACTGGTTGTAGGTTCGATTTCCTCTCCTGGTGTTGATATTTAATATTTCCATTTTCTTCGCTCTGGTGTCGAGGCAAATGCAATGCCTACGAATTTGGCAAAAAGTGGGGAACGGAGTGTCTTAACACTAGGTTCCCTCTGCCTACCCTGCTGTGTGCGGGATACAGCGTGACGCTAAAAAAATTAAATATAGCTTTCCGCACTTTCTGGAATACAGAATTGGTAGAGAGCAAATAGTGTTAAGACACTCCATTTTTTATTTACCACATGGAATCAGAATATTAGATATTGAAAGAAAAAACTCTACTCCACGATTTTATATATTCACAGTGATGAAATAAGAGTAATTTTTAAATATTATTATAATAATTCACTTGATTCAAATGATAGCTGGTGGAATGTGGAGGAGATTGGCAAGGGATAGACAAGGATGGAAAGCAATGGAAGAGGCCTATGTCGGGAGACAAGGTGACGTTGCCGCATTCTTAAAAGTCTTTTTATATACTATTTTTAGTGTATAAGAACTTCATTAATAAAAGCTATTTTTATTTTTATTTAATAATTCACGTGATTCAGAATCGAATCCACAATCAATCGCATTTACAGTTAGACTACGTACTATATTCCATTACGCGACGATAATAAATTAATCATTAATACAAATTACTAAAACCGCTCTAGTTAGTGAATATGGCGAAACGACGCGGTATATTTTTTAACAAAAGTTCGAGATAAAGAGTCCGTAGTAATATAATAGTAGCAACGTTTGACTTTAAACGTGTTAAATGTGGGTTCGATCCTCACTGGGTGGAATGATTATATCTTATTTATTTTCACTTGTTTATTCTTAAGAGACGAAGCGCGAGGTTAACATAAAAGTGCAGAACGAAGTGTCTCGACAATACATTCTCTCTAACTAGTCTGCTTTAAGGAAGAAAGTGTAAATCTATTTTTAAACCCTGCTAACAATTCTCCTAGGTCTGACACCGAACCGTCGAGGGTGACCAGCGCGTGACCACCCTTGACTCCGCGACGTGCCTTGCTGCTCCCGCGTCCGGGGTACGCGAAAGATTTTGGTACCTGTAGCCTCGGATAATAGCGGCCCAGGATGAGCACCATGAGGTTTTAGTGGGTATACGGACGACTCAGTCTGGAGTCCCACATAACCACCTCCGAGTCCTCAATCGGGCTGGTATCCGTAACGGATTTCTTCACGTAAAAGAAAGAAAAAGGTCAGACACAGAACAATTGCGAAAGAAATTCAAATTCAAAAGCATCAAATTCAAATATATTCAAGTATATTCAAAACTGTACCACAATGACGTCTTACAAGCACTTATGAATTTATTATTAAGTTTATAATTTTCGTTTTCCACTTCCATTACCGTGGGCGGTCCCACATGAGGTACACAATTTAATAAATGCGGCCGATTGCCTTCTAACTTCTATATTATATTTAGAATGGTACCTCTCTCAAATTTATATTTTATTATATCTTAACGTAAGTAGCTATATTCTTGTCTATTTATTTTTGTAATAATACTTTTAAGATTTTTAAAGTGTTATTCGAATTTAGGAAATTGGAAAACATTTTTGGAAAGCATATAATAATTTAAACGCAGCGGGATTTAAACCTGTGCTGTATTTTTAGAGAAGTAGTATCGAACGGTCTACGGTTTAGCGGTCAGAGCGCTTGGATGACCTCAAAATAACGTGGGTTAGAATGCAACGTATAATTTTAATATTTTTTTTTGAAATAAAAGTAACTTTTACGAAACAAGATACTAAATTGACCGTTACTTTAACTTCTTAATTTTGAATAGGTTGTAGGAATGTTTTTTAGCTTCACGCTATATCCCGCGCAAAGGAGGGGAGGCAAAGAAACCTAGTATGAAGGCACTCACTGTTTCCCACTTTCCGCCGAATTTGGAGACATTTCATGTTAAGTGGCGGAACTTAACGCCGTGCTTTGTCTCGACACCAGAACGAAGAAAATGGAAATACTAAATATTTCCACTCCTCAAGTGGGAATCGAGTCCACAACCAGTCGCTTTATAGTCTGTAAATTAAAATCTTTTTTAAAAAATAATAATAGCTTCACGCTATATCCCGCACACAGCAGGGTAGGCAGAGGGAACCTAGTGTTAAGACACTCCGTTCCCCAATTTCCACCGAATTCGGAGGCTTGCGTGTTAAGTGGCGGAACTTAACGCCGCGCTTTACCTCGACACCAGAGCGAAGAAAATAGAAATATAATTTCCACTCCTCGAGTGGGAATCGAACCCACAACCAGTCGTTTACAGTCACACTCTTGTGCCACTGGGCCACGACTGGCCACATAAATTATTAAGGATAAATTGTAAATTAAAATCTATTATTTATATTTTCTTTTGCAGCAAAGCCTACCCTACCCTACCCTAGTCAGTGAGAACCTAATGTCAAGACACTCTGTTCTTCAAATTCCGCAAATGGTCTCAACTTATTGACTTTACATAGTAGGTACATATATTACCATATACACATAATGTTCTTATATAATTTGAATTTTAAAATTAAAATATACACAATTTAAAATTTCATATTGTAGCACAAAACCTATTAAAATTATCGCTGAAGCTGTACCGCTTCTCTATAATATTCATATTTTTAAATTGCTTAGACGGCGAAATATACATAGTTTGGCTAGTGAAAATAGGATAACGTTTATTTTCCAGCGAAATATTTCAAAAAGTCATTTAGAAAACATAAAAATTTGAAAGCATTGGGATTCGAACCCGTGCTTCCCGAATACCGTCTATAATCAGGAGGCGCGGGTTCGAATCCCGATGCGTACAAATTTTTATACGTTTTCTAAATGTTTTTTTCAATTTTTCCTAAGTGTGGAATAACACTTTAAAAATGTTTAAAAGAAATGTTTCAAGTTTTGAGCAAAAAAGAAAAATTAGAGAACACTATAAATTTACTCAAATTTCGTTCGTTATTTGTAATTTTTCATCTTTACTTATCTCCTTTTAGCCTCAAGTCACTCTGTTCTTCACTTTCCACCCGTTATATTGCATGTTAAGTGACTGAACTAAACGCCGCGACATGGCCTACCTTCCTTTATCTCATCCATACCACTCCCTCTCTCCATATGCAGACCGAACCTACAATTATTGCTTTTCAGTCAAAAGCTGTCCCACTACTCCAGGATAAATTCAATTAGCAAATTAGAAAATTAAATAAAAGCTTATATATATTTTTTTATATTGAGAAGTATTTGAATTCGGATGGAAAGTGACCATGGAGTATTTAGACATTAGATTCTCTTTATGTCATATTATAAAATAATGTCCTTCTTTCATTTCTAGAGTTAAGTTCATAATGGAGCGAGTAAGCTTGAAAATGTTTTTGAGCCTAATCTCTAGTTATCAGGTGTTTAATATAACTAAAATATACAAAAAAATATATATAACTGAAAATATAGGGGTTTAGTGTTGTATTCATTTAATCGAATTCAGTGTACAAGCATGAAGCTTCATCATTGACATCATTTAAGCCTAATGTGACCAAGGAAGAAAGTAATAACAATATTATTAAATATACTTACAAATTTGCCAACTTTTAGCACTTAACTGCTGAAAGTTTTGGTACACAGTCTAAAACCTTAATCCCAAAAGTATTTACATCAAGTACTAGTTCAAATTACTAATACACTAATGAAAACGATAAAGCAATTGTACAAAATTGCCAGATTATAGTTCAACGAACCAAAATTCGTGAACAAATCCCTATACAAATTGAATGAATGGTAAATTATTACTTTGAAAACAACATAACAAGGGGCAATTCCAATCGAAGCATCAAAATAACAAAATAAACGAGAAAAGAACGATGTTGTTTGTTTAGGTTCACAAATAAACTTGCGTGGTTGGTACAGACGGGCGGTTGTTTAAATTTTTTTTTCTTTAGCTTCACACTGTATCCCGCTCACAGCAGGGTGGGCAGAGGGAACCTAGTGTTAAGCAACACTCCGTTCCCCACTTTCCGCCGAATTCGGAGGCATTGCGTGTTAAGTGGCGGAACTTAACGCCGCGCTTTACCTCGACACCAGAGCGAAGAAAATGGAAATATTAAATATTTTCACTCCTCGAGTGAATCGAACCCACAACCAGTCGTTTACAGTTACACGCTTGTGCCACTGGGCCACGACTGGCCACAACCACTGGTGTGTTGTTTTAATGTGTTTATTATTATCGTTATTTTAGAATCTTTCGATTTTTCCTGCTTAGTTGTCTAGGCGTAGGAATTCACATCACGGAGATAAAGATGCTGAGGTAAATGTGTAGCGTTACGCGGGCTGACCGCATACGTAACACATTTATCCCAGGTAGTCTAGGTGTCCGTGACATAGTGAATAAGCTTCAAGAGAGTCACCCGAGAAAGTATGGCTACGTTACACGCTGGCCTGATAACTATATAGGAAGAATTTGCCGTGATATGTCTGTCCGTCCCTGGAGCGAGACCCCCAGGACGCCCAAGGAAGCGATGGCTGGACACAGTGAAGCAGGATATGAAAACCAAGCGGAGGAAGAAGAAGAAGAAGAAGAAGCTGTATAGGCGTAGAGAACTTAGTGCCGAGACACTCCAAATTTCATTTTTTGGTATGACATATGTAAGTTGTATGTGGAGTAGCGGAGCTTAAAGCCACACTTTGTCTTAGATACTAGTGGGAGAACGATAATAGTTGAAATATTGAGTGAAAATCGAACCCATAACAATCGCCTTTATGCTAAGATCCTTTTCCACTGAGCCACAGTAGCGCAGTGGTTGTTGAATATTTTCTAAATATATTTCCGCGGGTTCGAATCCCGTTACGTTCAATTTTTTAAACGTTATCTAATCTATCCTGAAAGCTTACAAGAGAAGAATATTATATCATATTAAGCGCGCAAACGCAAACGCGGCGTTAAGACCAACCAATTATTTCCAGAATTCAGCGGAAAACAGGGAACAGAGTGTCTTCCACTAGGTTCCTTCTGCCTATCCTGCTGTGTGCAGGATGCAACATGAAGTTATATAAAATATTAAATATGTTTTACGGAATATGATACGTTAAGTAAGTTACGTTACTTGCCAATCTGGTAGTATTGGGGAAAATTTAATTGCAATTAACAATTAAATATTAACAATTTATTATTTGTTTGTTGGTGAACCACATAAATACAAATAAAAATCACAATTAGCTGAGAATTAATTAGTCATTAATTTTTACACTACGATTATCAATGAATTAAATTGTCAATTGTGTTTTTCGCAAGGCTCAATTTTATGGATGACGTTGAGCGATTCAATTTTTTGTAATGAAAGTTTGGTAGCCATTGAAATAAATTAAAGTCAGCACAGCTGAAGACAAAAGGTTTTTTTATAATAAATTTCAATTTAAATAAAAAGTTACTTGACATTTTTAATTGAAATGTAATCGATAATAACCAATAGGCAATATTTTGATTGTTTACTTTTGTAAATTTTGCTGAAGCGACATTGATTGCGTTGATTGTGTGTACAACCATGTCTTTCAATATGTTATATTTTTTTTTTTTTATTAAATGAAGTTTTCGTTCTCGGCGGACACAGCTCCTATCTATTCCTTTTCCTTATTTTTTTTTTTATTTTTTTGCTCGATAATATGTTATGTTTACAATGTTTATTTGAAATGCAAAAATAATTAAAATTTAAAAAAATCTTCTACATACATTTTTTATAAGTAGTTTAAAAAACATACATCTTCTAGAAAAGAGCTAGATACTCTTCAAGCAGGTAGCCCTGCTTTAGTAAATACCACAAACACACTAGTTTTCAAACAAACAGCATCTAAATCATTCCATCCATTTGGGAGCTAGGATGTCACAAACAGACAAACAAACTTATAGATATGATGCCCCTCATTCTATTCGGGGGTTAACAATCCTCTACAATATTGTCATTTTTTTAACTTCACGCTGTATCACTTGCGGGGTAGTCAGAGGGGATGGAGCGCCAAACGCTACAATATTGTCGACCCAAATTAAACTCAAAAACTAAAAAAGAAACAAAAAAAAATAAAGAAATTATAAATTTGAATGAATTAAATTTTCTAAATTGGTTAGTTCAAGCGGTTCGTTTCCCAATCACTATTCCATCGTTTTATCTTTTTTGTTTTACTTCGACCACCTCATTCTTTCTACGTGACTAAATCAACTAGCACGGTCTCATTCGTTTTATCCAATCTGGTTTGGTAAATTTCATTTAGTTCGGTTCCACAGATTAATTTAAAGAATCGAATGGTAAAACTAAATCATATATGTATGTGTAGTGAAATTGTTGGGGTCAACAAATGGACTGGATTCATTAAGATAAATTTCATAATATATTTACAAAAAAATAAATTAATCGTGGTATAGTGGAACGGTGTAATTGTATTATATTGTATGACATTGTGTGATAAGTGGCGGAACTTAACACCGCGCTTTGCCTCGATACCAGAGCGAAGGAAATGGAAATGTTTAATATTTCCACTCCCCGAGTGGGAATCACACCCACAACCAGTCGTATACAGTCACTCGTTTTAACTTTCTATATCATAATTTATTTTTTTATCGATCCACGGCGTTAGGGTCCGCCATTCAACACAAATTATCTCGGATTCGGACGGAAAGTGAAAGACATAGTGTCTAGACACTCAGTTCTCTCTGACTATCTTGCCATGGGAGACAAAATGAGAAATGTCAAACATGGAGAAAAAAGTGCTTACTAACTATATGATAAATAAGTATATTATAAATAAGTATTTTTAGACTACTATACAATTAATATAAGTAAATAAATAAAATCAAATTTATTAAATTTTCTACACAAATGTAGCATTTGAAAAACTAATTGGAAGTATGTGATACTAGTTACTAGATTCTGTTTTCTATATATTTACCTTACATCTATGTTTTTTTAATAGAACAGCCTATTGACTTTTTTATTTAAATAAAAAGACATGATATTTAAGTGAAGCTCGCATAACAATTAATGCTGAAAACAAAAAGATATACACGAGTGCTTCGAAAGAGGAAAATGTGAACGATTTCTCATAAACTCTGTTAAGTATCGTATTTCTTGTACAATTTTTTGATATACGATATAAAAAAATAATATTAAATAATGGGAATAAAGTTAAAATATACGTTAATATATATTCAATGAAGTCGATACTTCATAATGTAAGATAACATTGTTTCTTTTCAGAAAGATAAATATATAAAATACAAAGATTGATAAATAGATACTATATGTTAGCTTCAGATATGTTTTTTCCCATATAGCAGTTTAATGAGAGAGAATTATTAGTGTTAAGACATTCCGATCTCCACTTTCACGCTAAAAACAGCACATTGTATTTGACTGATTCAACACTTTATAGTAAAGTGGGAAACGGAATCTCTTCACACTATTTTTTCTCTGACTGTAAGGGAAAAGGCATGAAAATACTATCCATACTTATATTATATATGCGAATGCTTGTGTGTTTATCTATCACGATTGTCTGATGATGTCTGGTACAATTTGGATGAACGAAACGAACGAAAGTAGTAAAAATAACTGGGTCTAACATAGGTTACTTAGTTTTTTAAAAATCAACCTCTAAAGGGTTGAAATAGGGGATGAAAGTTTATATGAAAATTCTAAACCGCTTGACCAATTATAATAAATTTTGGCATAAATATGGTTGATAATCTAAGCTTAAACATAGGCTACTTTATTTTTTAAATGAAGACCGCGTGATCTACGTGTCTGTTTCGGTATATTGCAACCCCCGAGGGTTGCAATATACCGAAACAGACACGTAGATCACGCGGCGAAGCCACGAACGAGCCGCTAGTTTTAAATAAAAAAAGGTACTTACATAATAACATATACTATACATATATCATATATATACTTAGATATACATAAAAATACCACTACAAATATACTTATTTCTAATAATAGGCAGGAAGAGAATGTAGTGACGTGTCACTTTGTTCTATTAATATACGTAATAAGATATGCGTAGTGCAACAGTTTTCTTAGAATTGGCTATATAAATTTTATATTATGTTCAGTGCTGGTATATTAAATTATACTAACAAAAAATGATATCAAAAGTTTATAATAAATAACTTTTATTTATTTTTTTACCTTCACGCTGTATCCCGCACATACTCCTGTGGTAAGCAGAGGTAGCCTACTCTTAAGAACGGAGTGTTCTCTATTTGCCACTTAATGTTGGAGGCATTGCGTATTAAGTGGTGGAAATAACGCCGCGCATTGCTGGCACACCAGAGCGAAGAAAATGACAATATTAAATATTTCCACTCCAGTAGGAATTGAACCCACAACCAGTTGTGTTTACAATCACACTTTGTGCCTACAAGCCACGACTGACCTCTTTAAGATTTCTTCGTCCGTTATTTATCATTTAATCAAGATACATACTTTGTATTATAATGAAATGAAGTGCTTAAGATGCAATTGGATAAGATGGTAAGGTGAAATTTACCTAAGCACTAGAGAGCATTCCTCGTAAATTCCTACGGGAATGAGGAATACAGGACATTGTGGCGCATTAGGACGGCGTACGACTTGAATCGCTATATGGTTGTGGGTTCGATTCTTGTTTGGAGCACTGATTATAATTTAATTATTTACATTTCTTCGCTCTGGTAAACAAGATAAAGGGCGGCGTTGAGATCTATTATAAGATCTTTTGAATTTTGATGAAACGTGGGGTGTTTTGACATTAGGTTCTTCTTTACTAGCAGAGTGTTACGCAATAAAAGTGTGAAGCTGTTTATAGAAACTATAGAAAAATTAAAGTACAAGATAAAACGCGCGGTTTAGTTCTGCGACTCAACACAATGTCTAACAACGAATTTGAACAGAAAGTTGAGAACGGAGTGTCTTCACACTATATTGTCCCTTACTATCTTGATATGCAGGAAGAATCATGTTGTTTTTAGTGTTTTGCTTCGATTCCCACTCGAGGAGTGGAAATATTTCATATTTCTATTTTCGTCGCTCTGGTGTCGAGGCGAAGCGCGGCGTTAAGTTCCGCCACTTAACACGCAATGCCTCTGAATTTGGCGGAAAGTGGGGAAAGGATGAAACGAACAGAGAGCGCAGATTAAAACTTAAATCTTTTTATAGTAAAAGGAAACATATTCTTCAACCAAATCATACTAACTTACTATTGTAATTTACTGTTTGAGCTTTTTTAACTAATTAAAAATATAATTTTATTAAAGCAACGCGTGGTTTGTGTCATACCATTTAGTTTGACTTCCGTGACTTATAACGACCTTAATAGCTGAATAACAATTATAGTCGACACGATTTGTACATTTGTATACATTGTACATATATGTGTTCTTTTTTTCTGCTGTAAATAGTTAACATTTTTTTGAAATAAAGCTATTTGATTTTGATGTATTTTAGGCATTTGAAATTACATTTTATTAGATAATAAAAAAATATCTTAATAATTTTCTAAATGTGTAAAAATCGTGAAAACCAGCGATATCTCATCATTTATTTTTCAGTTAAAGAAGGCATGTTACTTGCCGTAAAGCATTTTGCCTGACTACTGTAATAGAAGAAAACATTGTAGTATTACAATATCATCTTTGATATTTCTATCTTTGGAAAGAAACTATAATTTTCATGTAAAGTATTTATTATATTTGTAAAATGGCTTAAAATAATGTTATAATTTTATTAAAAAGCTTTTGATATTTATAAATTACTAGCGACCCACTCGCGGCTTCGCCACGTGAATTATATAAATGTTTTATTAAATTGCAACCATCGGTGGTCGATTTTTGAAAAATATATTACCCTATGTTTAACCTTGTATAATCTATCCACAATCGATCAAGCGGTTTAGAATTTTCATATAAACTTTAATCCCCTATTTCAACCCTTTAATGGCTGATTTTTTAAAAATAAGTAGCCTATATTTGACCCTGGATTATTTACTACTTTCATTCTAAATTTGATCTACATCAGACCGGTACATTAGTCGTGAAAACGTAATAGACAAACAGACGGACTTTCGCATTTATAAGTATGAACTGGTTGTGGGTCGATCCTACTCCGGGGCATGACCATATTTAAGTAATTTTAATTTTTCCACTCTTTTAACAGAAAGCTAAAAAACTGCAAAGGTGTGTTCGATGACTCTGCGGGAAAAAGCGTAAAGTTCATAAAAGTACAAAAATAGTAATAATAATTTAAAATTATGAAAATTAAATCTCGTTAAATCACGTTTACGTAAAAGGTAAAAATATGTAGCTCTTAGCTTCTAACGCTAAGAAATTTCGATGTTATCAAAGACACAGTTATCTACCGTCAAAGGAAAATTGAAAACGTAGTTTTGAGGTAACACAGAACTTCAGTAGTAGATTCCAAATAGCATCCTTTATTTTAGAATCGCTATCAATTTCAATATTCCGAGAAACAATTTCGAATATCAGTTAACTTACTATTTTGTTTGTAATAGGTAGTATGTTTTGGGTTATGTTATCTTGAAATTGTATATAAGATATACCTAAGTCAAAACGCGGCGTTAAGTTACGCCAATTAACATGTAATGTCTATATATTGAACAGAAAATGGAGCAGATTAAAAAAAAGAGAAAATATCCCTGCGTAGCTCGTATACCTCATTGTCATTGTACTCTTCTAGAAAGCTTTTTGAGGCTACTTTCTTATGCTTCTTACGGTTCCTTCCAAAAGTATTACCAACACTCTGTTCTTGAAAGTCAAGCTAAGTCCTATCCTTACTTTTTTTACTCCTTATTTGTATAACGGTTGTAGACCATAAATATAATTGACACAATAAAGTGATTTTGTCGAATCTCAAAATAACGTTTAAGAAAATAATACGTCGCGGTACAATAAGATACCGTCAGGACTGTATAAATGATGGTGGTGGGTTCGATTCTCACCCGGAAAAATGATCATATATTATTTCCATTTCTCCGCTATGGTACCTAAGACAAAGGGCGGTGTTAAATAAAACAACTTAATACGCAATGTATAGATTTTGGGAGGATAATAGAATACGGAGTGTGTTGACCCCTGATAACCTAGGTTTAATTCTCTCAATAGGTTTAGAATATAGGGATAGGAGCGCCGTCAGGTTTTTAGTGGGTAAACGGAAGAACGAACCGGAGTCCCACATAACCGCGTCCGGGTCCCCACCCCGGGCGGGTATCTGCAACAGGATTTTCGTGACGAAAAGAAAAGCAAATGGTTTAATTATCTCAAACTTGTTCGGGACGTAACGTGAAGCTCATAATTCTAAACAAATAAAAGGGTAGTAATGGTGGTATAAATTTGTAACTATAAAATATTTTTTTTTAATTACTAGTCGTTACGTGTTTCGAGTGTATTTAATGATTTTATAAAATCTTCTTTAGAGTTATGGCAAAAAAAAACGTTTCGTAGCGTTCATATTATGAGTAGAATTTGAACCTCGAACTACTTAACTATTTGTATGATACTATCAAGATATATGTACATAAGTAACGTTACAAAGAACTACGTTATGTTATAAATTAATATTAATTAATTTGACTCGATGACTTGCTTTTGTTTTATTTTATTAAAGATCTTATTGTCTTCTAGAAATCAATTTATCACTTGAATAATGATGAATCATTATAGTTTGTTTCTTCGTGGCCTTATTAATGGAAATGGCTTAATAAATATGACAGTTTGGATAATACTTTACTACCTATATACTTTTGAAAAATACTTTAATAAATAAGGCTTATTACTCTGTAGAAGAGTATTTAATGAATAAAAATGCGTGGAATGAATCTGATTAGAGTTCAATGCCGGTTTAGCTAACCATTGTATCAAATAATAAAATTGTAATTTTTGTGTTTGAAAAGAGCAACTGTTGAGTTTCTGCCTGGCTCTTCTCAGCAGAAGTTCCTTCCGAGTCGCTTATATACATTCGATTTGAAAGTGCTTACAAAAGTCAATTTGAATAAAGGTATTTTGAATTCTTTTTTCTTTTTTTTTTAGCTTCACGCTGTATCCCGCACACAGCAGGGTAGGCAGAGGGAATCTAGTGTTAAGACACTCCATTCCCCACTTTCCGCCAAATTTGGAGGCTTGTGTGTTAAGTGGCGGAACTTAACGCCGCGCTTTACCTCGACACCAGAGCGAAGAAAATGGAAATATAATTTCCACTCCTCGAGTGGGAATCGAACCCACAACTAGTCGTTTACAATCACACGCTTGTGCCACTGGGCCACGACTGGCCACATATTTTGAATTGAATTGAATTTAATTTAATTTAATTTATATTAGATTCTGTCGGCCTACACTGTTGCCTACAATATATAATGCTAAAAATAACGAATATTATAAAACTAAAAAAGTGAACAAATCACAAACGCCTATTCATAACGCCACATAGACTTGCCCTAATGTAGAAAAAGACACTTAGAAGTCTATCATTTGTCTATCTTAGCCAGAACTACCCTAGTAACGGTCCGCAGACTTACGTTTCTATTTTAAAGTGTTCGAATTTTAATCTCACTAGTTTATTTTCATTAAAGGAAAGATTGAAGGATTAGATTGTGTATTATAAATTTTGTAGGGTTTGAAGTGATTTTGATTTCTGTTTTTTTTCTAGTCTTAGGCATTTTCGTGCATAGCAGGGTAGGCAGAAAGAACCTGGTGACAAGACACTCCGTTCTCCACTTTTACCTCGAATTCGAGATAATATGTGCTGAGTGGCGGAACCCAATGCAGCCCTTTGTCCTCTTCACGTTAACGGTGAAATGATAATAATTGAAATAGAACTAGGGATTCGAACTTACTCACATTGCGCCACGCTGGCGTCAATTTTGCTTATTTGTTAAATATTAATATTTAAAAAGCCTGACTAGTAACAATAAAAATGATGTTTTATTCTTTCGTTCTACATCATCTGTCAATTAATTTAAGAATTTTTTCTAGCTGCTTTATAGTCGTAAAGAAATCCAAAGTTGGGGCCAATCGTGGCACAGCGGCCGTAAGTGTGACTGTAAACGTAATTGGTTGTGGGTTTGATTACCACTTGAGGAGTGGAAATATTTAATATTTTTATTTTCTTTGCTCTGGTGTCGAGGCAAAGCGCGGCGTTAAGTTCCACAATTTAACACACAATGCCTCTTGAATTCGGCGGAAAATGGTGAATGAAGTGTCTTAACAATAGGTTCCCTCTGCCTACCTTAGTGTGTGCGTGATATAGCGTGATGCTAAAAAAATGTAAGTATTTAGTACCCTAGATCGCTTGAAGCTCCCTGCCTAGACGGTGATTACGAGAGGATTCTCCTAAAATATTTTTAGTGTAGTTACGAAATGAATACAGAGTATGTTATTTGAAGATAAATGTTTAGGATTTAAGAAAAATATTCAGGTTATTTTGACAGACGGCTAGCTAAATAGCTATAATATCTTTCAATGAATAACTTAGGCTTTATACGTTTTTTATATATTCCTCTTAAACGTTATATAAGAAATATAGCTTATTAATATAAGCGATATAAGGCGTGGCGTGGCGCAGTGGAACAGCGACTGATTGTAAACCGATGATTGTGGGTACAACTCCCACTAGGGGAATGATTACATTTAAATGTTCATTTGTTCGCTCTAGTGGCTAAGTCAAAGCGCTACATTGAGTTCCGTCTCTTCGTCTTCGTCTTCTGTCTCGTTCACACTATATCCCCCTTACAGCAAGGTAGGCAGAGGGAACCTAATGTTATGACACTCCATCCCCCATTTTGCGCCGATTTTTGGAGGCATTGCATGTTAAGTGGCGGAACTTAACGCCGCGCTTTGCCTCTATACCAGAGCGAAGACGATAGAAATATAAAATATTTCCACTCCTCGAGTGGAAATCGAACCCACAACCAGTCGTTTACAGTCACACGTATGTATGTGCCACTGCATCACGACTGAGATGGGAATAAAAATTGTATATTTAAATGAATTAAATTATGTATTTGAATATAGTCATTCCCTCGAAGGGGAATCGAATCCGCAACCATTGCGTTACAGTCAGTTGCTGCCCCACTGCATCATAATGGTTTCTATAACACGATGAAAGATCTTCCCAAGAGTAATTAAAAAAGGTTTATTTTTTTATATTTACTTTAATATTGTTTTTAGTTTAAATGAATAGTAAAAAAAATACATACATTCGAACAACGATCGTTTGAAACACCAATTCATAGTATATAGTATAGTACAGTACTAGAAATAAGTTAAAATCCCGTTATTGCAATCCGTGCTCAAATCGAGGTGAAATGGAAATGGAATTGAAAATTTGAAACCAATTATTTGTAGGCAGTGTTTGAAACTGACTGTGAAATGTTTGGGGAGATGGTGTTTAATATATTTTTTTAGTTTAACTCTTCATCCTTTGCTGCAGGGCCTACCCTGCCTTTCTACCTATAGAGAGAATAGATAACATTAAGTTTTGAAATGAAACTATTTTTAAACCGGATTTTTTTTTAGTTTAACGCTGTATCCTGCACACAACAGGGTAGGCAGAGGGAACCTAGTATTAAGATACTCCGTTCCCCACTTTCCGCCGAATTCGCAGGCATTGCGTGTTAAGTGGCGGAACTTAACGCCACGCTTTACCTCTACACCAGAGCGAAGAAAATGGAAATATTAAATATCTTCACCCCTCGAGTGCAAATCGAACCCACAACCAGTCGTTTACAGTCACGGTTGTGCCACTGGACCACGACTGGCCCCTAACAGCGTATATTTTTGGTATACGAAAATATATTTTTAGAAACCCGACGTTTCGAACACTTTACTATTCGAATACCAAAAATATACGCGATTAATTCGGCTAAAAATAGTTTCATTTCAAAATGTGTAGTAATTGCGAAAACAAAAGATCATATAACATTAGGTTCCTTCTGCCTACATTCACCAATCGTTGCCAAGCCAACGGCTATCTAAACATCATTGGATCGCTTGGTGCGTAATAATGTCTTTTTTAGCTTCACAATGTATCTCGCACACAGCAGGGTAGGTAGAGGGAACATAGTGCTAAGAGAGTCCGTTCCGGCATTGCGTGTTAAGTGGCGGAACTTAACGCCACGCACTTTACCTCAATACCAGAGCGAAGAAAATGTATATATTAAATATTTCCACTCCTCGAGTGTGATATGTAATAATAATAATATGTGATATAACTTAAATAACGTTTGAAATTAATATACATAAAAAACGTACAAAGACTATCATTTGAATGGACACTAAAATTAACTTTAGGGATACAGCAAGTGCGTAATGAACATTTTATCCAAACTTATATTATAAAGGCGATGAAATTTAAAATCAAAATAGTAAATAATTTAGAATCAAACATAGGGTTCTTATTTGATCAAAAATCAATTTCTAAAAGGTTGAAATAGGGGATGAAAGTCTATATGAAAAATCTAAACCGCTTGACCGATTGTAATGAATTTCGGATATATATAGTTGATAATCCAAGATACTTTATCCTCAATTATCCACCTCCGAGGGTTGCAATATAACCAAACAAGCTGCGAGCGGGCCGCTTGTTGATTACTAAATGTAACGCAGGGTCGAGACCGTCGTGGCTCAGTGTGACAGCTTCTGCCGTTAAGCGCGATAAGAGAGGTCTTCATTCCTTTTGGGGATCGATTATATTTAAATGTTCATTTCTTGGCCCTCGTACTTAAAGCATAGCGTTGAATTCAACCACTAAACACGCGATGTCTTCATTTTGGCTGGAAAGTGGAGAACGGACTATTTTGACACTAGTTTCTCTCTGACCACAATGCGGAAGAAGGGTGAAGCTGAAAAAAAGTAACGTAAATGTAAAAAAACAACTTTTCCTAAGAAAACAGTAAAGGATTGGTGCCACCTAACAGTAAAAAGATAAGATGTTATTTATTACAAAAAGAGAAATGACGATTGGAAAGAAGCCATGTCGATAATATAGTGTTTGTTCAGCGAACGAGTTGCTTGAAGTGTCAGCGTTTTAGCTTTTGTATCGTGTATATATTCTATTATGAGAAAAAAGCCTTTCTAAATATTTCTTTTTAAAGCGTTAAATATACTACTGTGGGGTAGTTAGACAGGGACGCGATTGGTTGTGGGTTCGATTTCATTCGGAATAAATTAAATCATAGTCATTCCGACTTTAACTATTTTCATTTCTTTGTTGTAGTTAAATACACTCAATAAGCAAAGTTTCGAATTCGGACAGAAGGTGAAGAACGGACTGTCTGAGTATTGGGGTCCTTGTGTCTGTCCTCCTATACTTGAGAAAGCAATAAAAAAAAGTTAAGTAGATAAAATAATCAAATCACTTTTTTAAGATTTTATCATAAATATAGGAATGATATATGATGAATAACGAAATAAGTTGCATTGAGAGCTTGGGTTTGATTCCAGCGCGAGGGACAATTTTCATTTTTCTTTTTTTATTTATTTTTTTAGTTCCGCCACTCAATATACAATGTTTCAAAATCGGGTGGAAAACTCACTCACACAAAGAAGAAAACATGGTAGCACTACCTACTTATTACTTACGACGTAAAATAAACATATGTATGTACGTGCCATTATGCAAAATTTATTACATCATAAAGGTTTTTTTTAGCTTCGCTGTATCCACAGCACAGCAGGGCAAAGGGAACTTAGTGTTAAGACATTCCGTTTTCCACTTTCCGCCAAATTCAGAGGCATTGCGTGTTAAGTGGCGGAACTTAACGCCGCGCTTTGCCTCGACACCAAAGCAAAGGAAATGAAAATAATTAATTTTTCCACTCCTCGAATGGGATTCGAATCCCCCAACCAGTAGTTTACAGTCACACGTTTGTGCCACTGCGCCACGACTCGAAAGCTACCACCGGCTCCGAATCCAGTGCTGTAGAGAAAAGCTGACGAGAAGTTCAATAGTTGTTGTTTTCAAACATAGGAATGAACAGAGTGAACGGAATGCTTCTAAGTTCTCTCTGACTACCCTATTGGGGAAAAAACGTGATTATTTTTAGCAGGGTAGGCAGAGGGAACCTAGTGTTAGGACACTACGTTCCCCACTTTCCGCCGCATTCGAAGGCATTGCGTGCTAAGTAGCGGAACTTGAAAAGCGTGATATATATTCAAATTCAAGTAAAGTTAGGTCATAACTGCTAGTCTAGATATTCTTGAGAATATTATTATACAAAGCAAATATTTTGTTGGCTACTATACATATGTTGGTAGTATAGAAGCACTGTTTACCGTTGGGAATTAATCACGCGGTATACAACTTCAACTAATACTGGAGTCGTCGTTTCTCACAAGCGTACTCGTATGTATGTAAGTATGAATGTTCCTTTGCATTTCTTTCAACTTGACTTCAATGAAGTATTTAAATGTTTAAGCGTTTTTTATTATGTTCTTCTTTTAGTTTGTGTATTTTTGCAATGTGTATGTAGCACGGTGGCTGGTTAATAAAGAGATGAGTGACTCCATTCTACATTTTTTGCTATTCATAAACCAGTCGTAGCGCAGAAGCCAAAGTGTGACTGGTTGTGGCTTCGATTCCCACTCGAGGAGTGTATTTCATTTAATATTTCGATTTTATATATTAGCAGGGTAGGCAGAAGGAACTTAATGTTAAGACACTCCGTTCCCCACTTTCCGCCGAATCCGGAGGCATTGCGTGTTAAGTGGCGGAACTTAACGCCGCGCTCGACACCAGACCGAAGAAAACGGAAATATTAAATATTTCCCCTCCTCGATTGGGAATTGAACCCACAGTTTAATATTTTTTGCATATGAAAAATCTTTATTGATCAGTCAAGGCTTTACCAAAACTAATTTCACCAATATGTACAGATTTAGACGGTTTTCAGTGGTTTCAATATTCGGCAAAAGCTGTAATAACCGTTAGTACATTTGAAAAAGAAAACATACCAAGTAACTATAACGTGCAGGCGCAGATAGCAAATGATGATATTCGCTTAGTAATTTTGAAATCAAACTTTATATGATAAAGTCTTGACTTGTGGGCAAGAGGTGTGACTGTAAACGCAACTGGTTGTGGATTCGATTCCCACTCGAGAAATTGAAATATTTAATATTTTTTTCCTTCGCTCTGGTGTCGAAGCAAAGAGCGGCTTTGAGTTTCGTCCACTTAACACGTGATGCCCCCAGAATTGAGTGGAAAGTGGAAAGTGAGGAACGGGGTGTCTTAATATTAGGGTCTCTCTGCCTATTCTTCTGTGTGCTGTTTACAGCGTGAGGCTAAAAAAATCTCATGTGAGATACGCTTGAACTAAAATTAGCTTTCTTGTATTATTTAAAAATACTGTAATATTTATGTATGTAGTTAAATGACTGACACCTAACGTACAGCTGAAGCTATTGGACGTAGACAGCTGAAATTTAGCATTGATTGTTACAACACCTAAAGTCATAATGTCACTCACGCACATACATATTGATGTGTGGACACACAGACATTTTTATATGAAATATTAGGTATATTAATGAGTGTAGCAGTGTTTTGAAATTTGTTGAACAATACTCCGGAGGATTTCGTAAATAGCTACCACACAGTTTTAAATTAAGTAGCCATTATCAAACTTTTTTTTATTTTTTTTTATTTAATACATTTTCATTTTCTATATACTACACTTCATTTTAAATAGTGCCCAACGATAAGAATATTGGCCTAAACCTTTTCCTCTTTGTTTAGTTACATTTTTCCATGGCAAAATAATTGAAGACATAACTTAATTGATCAATTAACAACATAAGCAATATGATATTGCGTAATTATATTACTTGTACTGTGCATTTTCTCATCAGCAATCTAATCTATCATAATGTTTTAGTATATTATACTCGCTGTGTCTGACAATGTAAAATTAATATAAAATGCTATAAAATTTTATAGCCATTCAGGGGCCAGTCGTGGCGCAGTGGCACAAACGTGTGACTGTAAACGACTGGTTGTGGATTCGATTCCCAGTCAAGGAATGTTTCCATTTAAAGTTCCATTTTCTTCGCTCTGGTGTCGACGCAACGCCTCCGAATACAGCGAATAGTGGGGAACGGAGTGTCTCAACACTAGGTTCCCTCTGTCTACCCTGTTGTTACAGCGTGATGTAAAAAAAAGAAGATATAAATTTTCTTTTAAACAATCCCCCGAGTGAGAAGCGAACCCACAACCCAACACCCTGTTATACCGATCAGATACTCACTGTGCTACATTTATCTTATATGACTATTTTAAATGAAAATGAAAATATAAATGCAAAATAATGTTACAATCTATATTTAGAACTAAATATTTTCTAGTATCTGGAACTAATATTTAAATATTCCGAGTGCATAAGCTATATAACAAGTCTATTCACTTTCAGTACAAAGGACGCTTGTCCCATTAATGAGGGCATTGAACGTCCTCTACGTCTGCAAAAGCTTACTTACTTTATAATACATATTTAAAAGAATTGATGGCGATAGCAAAATGTAATATTATGTAGGTTGAAAAAGACATTTAGTAAAATATATATTTTTTTTGAACGCAGCGGGAGTCGAACCCGCGCCTCCTGAATACCGTCCAGGCGCTCTCTCTGCTGAGCTATGCGTTCTACTACCAGCTGCGAAATTCTTATATGCTTTATTACAACTTATTTTTGTTGTTATCATCTCTGTAAAGAGATTTTGCAAATTTCTGCTACCAAGAACCTGCTACGAACGATCGTTTGGCAAGAGAGAAAATGATATATATTAAATACTTTTAAACATTTTTAATGTGTTTATGTTTTAGAAAACGTATAAGAAATTTTTGAACGTTTTCTAAATGTCTTTTTTTTTCAATTTTCCTAAGTGTGGAATAACACTTTAAAAATGATTAAATGTATTATGTAGGTTTTTTTCAAGCTTTTTCCGCTTAGCAGGGTAGTCAGAGAGAACCTAGTGTCAGAACAATTCACTTTTTCGCTTTTTAATTTTTATTTAAAGGTATATTAATTACCGGGAAAATTACAAATGCTGTACGTGCCTGTAATTAGTACAAGTTTCGGAACTAGAACTGCGTACACATCACTTAGGTATATGATACAACAGACCCGAAACAAAAGACGTTAAAAAAAATAAAGAAAAAGGAAATACAATCAAGATCAAGAACAACAGAGGCACGGAGCTGCGTCCGTGGAGAAGGAAAACACATTTAAAAAAAAATACACTACTGGATTCAAACCCACTACGGCCACGTTCACTGTCAGACGTCCCACTGTGCCAATCATAATTAGACTTACAATTTCAGTATAAGACAATTTATTTAGAAACAAAACTTGCTTTCTCTATGATAACAAGTCTCTTTGATAACGGTGAAGCGCTATCGTCAATTATACAATATGTTCAATTTTGTTGCGTTTGAAATTTAAATTTCCATACCTTCAGGCGTCGTTGCAGCGAAAATTTATACGATTGTTAAAACTTTCACAGTTTATTTTAACGTGGGTTTACAGTTTATATAAGTTATTTTTAAATTTTATGTATATTTTTTTTTATTTTCAAGTATCTTGTACATTTCGTGGTGTAGTAGGGTAGATTGCGGAACATAACGCTGTTGTTTGTGTAATTAAACTCCGAAGAACAAAAAATGTATATAGATATTAAAGGCCTCGTGGCACAGGACAGTCTAATCGTAAAAGCGTCTAATTGTAAAAGCGATGGTTTTAGCTTCGTTTCCCACAGTGGCAAATTATAATATTTAAGCATATTTTTCGTTTATCCATATCAAAGACAACACGCAATGTCTCGATTTTGGGTGGAAAGTGGAGAGCAGAGTGTGTTGCCACTATTTTCTCTTGGTCTATCCTGCTATGCGGGAAAAGTGTGAAATTGCAAAAAAAAAGGTATATCAGAAGAGATACACAAAATGGCAGATGTTAGCGAGAACGTCACAGTAAGAATGAAGAAGGGCGGGCCCAGGTGGTTTGAGCACGTCGAGAAGATGAATGATGGAAGAATGGTAAGAAAGACACAGTGTCAAAAACATAGTGTCGATGATACTAGAGGAAGGTCAGGTAAAAAGCATGAGGACCCCCCGGAGGGCGTGTATGAAGAGGTTGATGATAGTGGACGGGAAAGGGAAAGAAGTACGCAGGGATCGTAGCGTTTGGCGCTCCATTCTCTCTGACTATCCCGCAAGGGATTCAGTGTGAAACTAAAAAAAAAATAAAAAAAAATATCCTCTTCCAACTTAAATTTACAGACATGTTTAGTCAGACTTATCTCAGTTGCGCTACAGTACGCGGATAGATAGATAGATACACATATATTTTTTATAAAAAATATTTTTAATTTTACTCTTTTCCGCTTAAAGTTCAGAGAACCTAGTAATTAAATATTTTATAATATATTTTTTACTTCATACATTCATAGCATAGACACCTTCACGTTCATGGCGTAGTGTGCATCCTCAAATTCTCTGATGAACCTCTTACCATCAGGTGTTCCTTCTATTCATTTGCCTCTTTTTTTAAGCGTTACTCCTTTTCATACATAATAAAGTAGTCAGACAGAACTTAGTGTCAAGACACACCGTTCTCCGCTTTCTATCTAAAATTGAGACATTGCTTGTTAAATCGCGGAACTTGTCTTAAGTACCAGCGCGTAAATAAGAAAATAATATATTTATTTATTTATTTATCTTGCTCAACTAACAAGACAAACACTAGTAAATTATACAAAAACATTTTAAAATAACATATATGGTAAATATTGACTTAATTATAAGTTGAATCTAAATACGTTAATATAAATAATACACCTTGAATAAATCTTTAACTACAATATTATTACTAATTCCAAATTTCTAAACTACAATATACAAGGCAATCAAAAAAGTAAAAAAAAAGTTATAAACAATCATACAAAATACACAAACACATTAAGTATTATATAATCATTTCCCTGATTGGGAATCGTATAGACAACCATCGTGTAAATACAGTTAGAAGCTATCCCACTGCGCCACGACCACCTTTTATAAAATAACCGCCACTTATTATAAAAATAGCGGCCCGCTCGCGGCTTTGCCGCGTGAACTACGTCACTGTTTCCTTATATTGCAACCCTCGGGGGTGGATTTTTGAAAAATAAAGTTTCCTATATTTAAGCTTAGATTATCAACTATATTTATGCCAAAATTCATTACAATCGGTCAAGCGGTTTAGATTTTTCATATAAACTTTCATCCCCTATTTCAACCCTTTAGAAGTAGATTTTTGAAAAAATAAGTAGCCTATGTTAGAACCAGTAACTTTTCCTACTTTCATTCTAAATTTCATCCAAATCGGACCAGTAGATTAGCCGTGAAAGCGTGACAGACAAACACACAGACTTTCGCATTTATAATATAAGTATGGTTAAAGTAAAACAACTCGATCCACTATACCACAAGGGAAATTTTCTAATAATAAATAAAATCTTATTAGCCAAATGGCTATCATTTTACTCGATCCCATATTATTCCATTATCAATATCGATATTAGATTACTAAATGTAATGTCCTATAAAAGCTAGTGATACTGTTAAGAATGCTTCACTATATGAGTTAGACTATTGTAAAGATTAGGAATTGGGATTGTAATAATAATAAAAAAACTTAGTGAACTTTATGTATTTCGTTATGTATGTTTCTTCTAATTTTCTAGACAAAGCGCGGGTTTGAGTTCCGGCAATCAACATGTAATGTCTCAATTTCGAGCGGAAAGTGGAGAACGGAGACACTAACTAGGTTTTTGTTGACTACTATTTTATACGGGGGGACTTACTATTTTAGTCGTGACGCAGAGGCTCAAAGTGTGACTGTAAACGACTGATCGTGGGTTCGATTCCGACTGGAGAAGTGGAAATGTTGAATATTTCCCTTTTCTTCGCTCTGGTGTCGATGTAATGCGCGACGTTAAGTCCCGCCACTTACACGCAATATCTCCGAATGCGGCGGAAAATGGGGAACGGAGTGTCTTAACACTAGGTTCCCTGTGCCTACCCTGCTGTGTGCGGAAAATAGCTAAAAAAAATAATAAATAAATAAAAAAAACTTAGTGAACTTTTAGTATTATGTCATGTACATGTGTTTTTTTTTTATTTTATGATGACACAAAATGCGGCGTTGACAGCCGCCGTTCAACACGTAATATAGCGCGTAACTATACACAATATATCGATTTCGGATGGAAAGTGGAGAATGTGGTGTCTTGAGGCTACATTCTCTCTGACTACTTTACTATGCAGGGAAACGTATTTGTATTTTTATTTAGTGCTAATAATATCGTTAATACGTAACATACGCGTTGCCTTAGTAACGTGCATAAAAGTTTATACAAACGTGTCGTGTAGTGCCTTCATTATAAAAAATATTGAATCTGCACTACTTTACATATCAATAGTCATAAAATTTAACACCATATTTAAAATTTTGTATTAAATAAATATATTTAATATTTATAATGTGTAATTTTTGTTTGTTAAATTTTACCAATTTTATTAGATCAAGGATAAACAATACAACAGTATATTATTGTACTAACGGCCCGCTCGCGGCTTCGCCCCGTGAACTTCATAACTGTTACGTTATATTGCAACCCTCGGGGGTAGATTTTTGAAAAATAAAGTAGCCTATGTTTAACCTTGGATTATCAACTACATATATTCCAAAATTCATTACAATTAGTAAGGCGGTTAAGATTTTTCATATAAAATTTCATCCCCTATTTCATCCCTTAAGATGTTGATTTTTGGAAACAAGTAGCCTATGTTTGACACTGGATTATTTACTACTTTCATTCTAAATTTCATCCAAATCGGAACGATAGATTAGCCGTGGAAGCGTGACAAACAGACAGACTTTTGCATTTATAATATAAGTTTGGATATATAAGAATTTCAAAAGTTACAAAGGAAATACTAAAGCTTATAAGTTATTTAAAAGGATTGTATATACTTTTAAACATTTTTAAAGTGTTATTCCACACTTAGGAAAATTGAAAAAGACATTTAAAGAAAACGTATAAAAATTTGAACGCAGCGGGATTCGAACCCGCGCCTCCTGAATACCGTTCAGGCGCTCTCACCACTGAGCGCATTGCTCAGTGGTGAGAGCGCCTGAACGGTATTCAGGAGGCGCGGGTTCGAATCCCGCTGCGTTCAAATTTTTATACGTTTTCTTATAAGTTATTTAAAAGGATTGTATATACTTGATCGATAAAAATCGGTAAAGCTTTATTATACATACGCAATCATAATGTTTCGAAAATAAGTCACAAATCGTAAACCTGACTCAAAAAACGTAGTATTCGTACCTACGACAGTCAACCACTAAAACCTTAAAATTCAGTTGCACGCCATTCCATTTCCGGCGCTCCATTTATTTCCTTCTAGAGAATATGTGACAACTGTATTAACTAACGTACTAAAAAAAAAGAACATATTTTGAAAAACATATTCTCGAGCGGGAATCGAACCTATTACTAGTGTACCTATTACTAGTAACATATTAAATAGGCTTAAAATAGGCTGGCTAATGTGTATGTATATTTTAATGTGTATAACCTCAAATAGTACATTATTTACATGTATTTATAATAGAATTGAATGTGTAAAAAATAAAACATGTGTAATTTTCGAAGATATTTGTTATTCATTCAAAATGATAAAACACCAATTCATACAGCCTTCCATACAAAAGCACTCCTTACGCCTTACACATACATTTAAATGTGTATAACCTAAAATATTATTATACATTCATCTATTATGTGTACGTAATACATTTTCATGTATATACAATACCAATAAATTAAAAAAATAAAATAATAATAACGAATTTGTACAAGGAAAACGTCGAAATCTGCCACTTAGCTATACGTCCTTACAGTGTTTCGGTGGCTCTCGACGCGAGTGCCCGTGTCGGTTCACACAGCTGTTTGGCTTTCAAATAACGATGTATTTAACGTTTTAACTTATATTATTAGTTGAAATTTTAGTATTCAAATAGACTTTTTAGTGCTAGTGCTTATAGTGAGTGACTAAAATGGTTGACAGGATAGTGTTTTTGGCTGTATTTCTCTTCTTTTTTCAAGGTAAGTGATTAGATTTTAATTTTTTTATAATTTCGGAATATTATTACGAAAAATATGTGCTCATTTTAACAAATTAAAAAAAGTGTGAAATGTGTTTTCTATTTTTTTTAATAAGGATTAGTAAAATATTATTTTAAATAGTACTATTTAAGAATTAACAAAGAAAACAGGGTAGTAAAAGAAAATCGAACGTCAAAACACTCTCTTGTAGATTTTCCGCCCGAATTTGAAACATTTTGTGTTTTGTGGTGGAACTCAACGCCGCGCTTTGTGTTTAAATTTTATAATAGCTTTTATTAATAAATCATAAATCATTTTATAGTAATATTTGAATTATAATTATAAATAATTTAATGATGTATAAAATTTACAAACTAGTAATATTATTTTATTTAATTCCGAATTTGGCGGAATGTGGACAACGGAGTGTCTTAATACTAGGTTCCCTCTGTTTACCTTGCTTTGTTTGGGATACAGCGTGAAGCTAAAAAAAAAAGTGTAATAAAATATTAGTTTCTTTTTCTGTGTATAAATAATTTAAAGCTCATTTAAATATTTATATACTTACTACGTAAAAAAAATGTTTTCAATATTAAATCAATTTTACCGATTTATATATTTGCTTGACTACTTACAGTAGTAGTGGATTCTTATTCCTTTTAGGGTAATATATATATAATTTTCTTTTTCAATTGCCTTAGTAGATGTAATTTTCAAATGTACTAAGATACCTTTATTACAACAGTTTCTAAATAAACAATGCTTTTGTTAAGCTCATAAGAATAAATTAAAGAATAAATTCTCATTATTGATAAGTCTATATGCACGATGAATGTGGGTTCGTTTTGATCATGTGGACTGTTATAACATTTACTTTTCTTTTTCCACCTTGGTTAGCTTAACGCTGTGTCCCGCACACAGCAGGCTAGGCAGAGGGAATCTAGTGTTAAAACACTCCGTTACCCACTTTCAACCCAATTCGGAGCTATTGCGTGTTAAGTGGCGGAACTTAACGCCGCGCTTTGCCTTGACACCGGTGCGAAGAAAATGAAAATATTAAATATTTTCACTCCTCGAGTGGTAATCGAACACACATCCAGTCGCTTTAGTGATATACTCTGTGCGTCTGCCTCGACTGGCCCCATTAACGATAAAGCGCGGCGTTAAGCTCTGCCTTTCAGCACACAGTTTCAGGGATTTGAGTACAAAATGGAGAACGGAGTGTCTTGACACTAGGCTATCTCTACCCACTATGCTATGCATAAAAGCGTAAAACTGAAAAAATAAATAAGCTTATATTATTTCTACATACAAATTCAATTAATCCAAAAATGTTGGGCATATTTTGTTACCTCATTAAGGTTATTTTCCGGATTAGGACGTAATATTCGATACGTTAATATGGCGAAAATCTCCATTATATTTTTTTCTACCATTTTTTATTTTGTGCAAGTAATTAAGTATTCTGACTTAGATTTAATTTAACGGTTTATTTTAATGAATTGCTTTAAGTGTCTGGGTATGATTGGCTTGTAATTAATTCTTAGTTTTTATATAGGGTACATATATGTTAGGTTAGAAGATGTATTAAAAAAATATATTCATGCTTCCTAGACTAGATCATCTATATATCTATATCTGCAGTTGAAATTTATAATTTAATCGAATTATATATTTTATAAAATTATATGAATTAATAATTTATTAGCGTACGAATGTAAAGATTTTCGTTAGCGATTTTTCCCGGATTACTTTATACGTCTTATTAATTGATCTGGCTGATTAATTATTTCATAACAAAATCAGTATCTTTGTAGCTATTTAACAGTAAAAGGATTTTCGTCGGTTCTATTGTTTTAGAGATTACGTATCTCACACTTAGAAAATAATAAACGCTTTATTAGTAGAGAGTTGTAATATTAGTGGAGATTGTTTTATTTATATTTTTTTGTAAATCTTTAATATGTATGAGTATTGAGTAAATATATATTATTGCACTTTTGAATTGCTTGAATGTTACTTTTTTATCATACATAAGTTGACTGGAAGAAATCTCTATCAGAGATAAGTTCACCTTTCCTATTATTATATACTAGTGGTCGACTCGCGGCTTTGCCACGTGGACTACGTAAATTTTTCGTTGTATTGCAAACCTCGGGGGTGGATTTTTAAAAAATAAAGTAGCCTATGCTTAAGCTTGGATTGTCAACTATATTTATGACAAAATTCATTACAATCGGTTAAGCGGTTTTCTCTAATTTAACCGTTTCGAGGTTGATTTTTTAAAAAATAAGTAGCCTACGAGTATGTTTGATCCAGTAATTTTTACTACTTACCATTCTAAATTTAATCCAAATCCGTTTGGTACGTTACGGCTAACTTACATTCGCATTTATAAAATAAGTATGGATTTACATTAATTTTGTTACAAAGTACAACAAAGCATACATATATGTATGCAGACAGAAAAGACCTTATGATATATTTCTTAATTCTTTCATTCCGTTTGTATATAGACAATCAAAAAATTTAATTCTTTAAATACATAAATTGTTATACAAAAATAAGTTGTAACAAGCGAATAAGAATTTAGAGGCGACCGGATTTACAATACTTTGCTTAGCAGTTATAACGTTTTGACAGATTCCAAAAGGTGCGAGTTTGATTTCCGTTGCGTTTAAATTTATTACAAAAGCTTCGTTTTCTAAATGTGAAAATAATACTTGAAAAGAACTAAACACGTAACCAATCTTGTTTACAGTAAGTAGTAAGTATCTTTCGCACTGCGTCACAATGGTCACATTTTTTAAAATTTAAATCCAAATATATTATTTGAATTTTAAATATTTTAAACATCACTTTTCTGAATCGGGATGAAATCCACAACCATCACGGTAATAGCCAGATTCTTCTACTGTAAAATATATATAATACAATGTTATATACATTGTATTATTTATATTTTGAGCTTATTGTATTTAACGTATCTTTTTTTGCTTCACGCTGTATCCCGCACTCAGCAGGGTAAGCAGAGGGAACCTAGTGTTAAGACACTCCGGTCCCCACTTTCTGCCAGATTCTGAGGCATTGCGTGTTAAGTGGCGGAAATTAACGCCGCGCTTTGCCTCGACACCAGAGCGAAGAAAATCTAAATAGTAAATATTTCCACTCCTCGAGTGGGAATCGAACCCACAACCAGTCGTTTACAGTCACACGCTTGTGCCACTGCACCACGGTTGGCCCCAAACGTTTAACATTTAACGTATCAATATTATAATAATATGTTATAGAAAAGAACAAAAGAAAATAATCAATTTTAAAAATTTCGTTGTTATATTGAAGCGTGGTATAGTAGTTTAGGTAGGAGGTAGGAGCTTTATAAATCTCTCTTAAAGTATTGTTATTTATTTTAATTTAAAGTGGTTTCGTCTTTTGTTCATTTTATTAACATATTTTTTATCTTCACGCTTTTCCCGGTAAAGAGAACGTACTGTCATGACACTCTTTTTTCAACTTTCTTCTCAAATTCGAGACGTTGGGTATTGAGTAGCGTAACTCAGCGACGCGCCTTGTCTTGCTCACAAGCGCAGAAAAAAGAAAATAATAAAATCATAATCATTAAACCAAATGTTAAAGGAAACTAAAAGAAATCACGATTAAAGTCTAATGTTTATTAAATAAATATTACAATCATATAGTACTGGAGTTCCGCTCGCGGCTTTGCCTGCATGAACGACTCAAATATTTCATTATAGGCACGCGCCGCCGCGCCGACATCACATTAGAAACGTCTAAAATTATCAGTGTTTCTTTACTATATAATGCATGTATTATACATAGAAACCTTCCTTTTGATTCATTCTATATATTAAAAGAAATCGCATCAAAATCCGTTAAGTAATTTTGAAGAATTAAACATTTATACAGACAGACGGATGAAGTGACTTTGCGCATATATGTCGTATTTATATATGTATATTTATACATAGTTTTGTATTTTAATTTATAAATCTGTGTAAATATTATTTATGTATTTGATTTTCAATATGATCACCATCTCAACGTACATCATTATTATAACATCTTTTTTTCGGCGTAATGGTTGTCTCACAGAGATGGCTACTTGCTAAGGCCGCCTTTTATAAATTTGTTTTTATATGTGTTATATTCTTTAATGTTTTCTAATTTAATTTAATGTACAAATAAATAAAGAAACATAAATATATAAAGTAAAATGCAGCTTCAATATTTTCTATTCTAATTGTACCCTAAAATTCAACAAATCCATACAAAAATTTTTGCTCAAAAGAGAATATCGAGATACATTATCACTGTTCCAGAAAGGCGACGTATATTAACGGAAATATAAAACGTGTTCCGTACATGCCTTTGTCGTTTATATGAAATAGTGGAACAAGTAAGCGATCGCAAAAGATCTTTTGTCATCTTTAACGCTATATTTCTCCGTGTTTTGATCTGTTTCAATACTTTTAAGTTTTTTCGTGTTGTTTTAGAAGACGGCTGTATCGAATTTAATGAAACGAAATAGATTTTAAATTTTAATCTTGTAATAGAAAGTTTCGTCGTAGGACATCTTTAATCTTGTAGGAAGAAGCTTTCATGGTGTAATGGGACATCGTCTGACTGTAAACTAGATTGGTTGTGGGTCCGATTGCCAATCAGGGATATGATTATTTAATTTTTATCTTCACGCTGTATCCCGCACACAGCAGGGTAGGCAAAGGGATGCTAGTGTTAATACAGTGCGCAGTGGCACAAACGTGTGGCTGTAAATGACTGGTTGTGGGTTCGATTCCCACTCGAGGAGTGGAAAAATTTAATATTTCCATTTTCTTCGCTGTGGTATCGGGGCAAAGCGCGGCGTTAAGTTCCGCCACTTAACACGCAATGCCTCCTAATTCGGCGGAAAGTGGGGAACAGAGTGTCTTAACACTAGGTTTCCTTTGCCTATCTTGCTATGTGCGGTATACAGCGTGAAGGTAAAAAAAAAATTATAGGTAATAACAATTGAATCCACTACTACTAGCGTAATCGGTATCCGTCGAGACTTATAGTCATCAAGGTGTGAATAGTACCCAGAAGCATTACGTAAGATTAATTAACTGTAACCATCTACGCGTTGATTAACCGTGACACGATCATTATAGTTATGCTGCTGAAATTATACAATACCTTTAATTTATTACAAATTTTGTAAAGATCTTAGGAGGCCATCATAATACAAAATTCCTACAGCCAGTTGTGGATTCGATTCCCATTCAGGGGATGATTCATATTTCGTTTAAATTTTTATTTCCTCGTGGGTATAAGGCGAAGCGAAGCGAAGCAAAGCGTTGATTTTTGTCATTTAACACACAAAGTTTCGGTTTTAAAATCAGATCCAGAAAGTGGAAAATGGAATGTTTTACTTTCCTGCTATAAGGGGAAAAGCATAAAGTGCTTTAAAAAGTCAAAGCGCCTAATAGCTTCTTCTGTAAATATGATGATTGTCAGGGGGACCCATCATAATTATTTTCTTTTTCGCGGTGGTTAAGTTCCGCTATCAACAATCAGTGGGAGTGGAGTGTCTCGACACTAATTTCTTTTTGCCTAATAGTAAATATCTAATTTTAGGCCAGTCGTGGCGTAGTGGCACGAACCTGTGACTGTAAACGTCTGGCTGTGGGTTCGATTTCCACTCGAGGAGTGGAAATATTTAGTATTTCCATTTCATTCGCTCTGGTGTCAGAGGTAAAGCGCGGTGTTAAGTTCTGCCACATAACACGCAATACCTTCGAATTTTGCGGAAATTGGGGAACGAAGTGTCTTAACACTACGTTCCCTCTGCCTACCCTGCTGTGAGCAGGATACAGCGTGAAGTTAAATATCTAATATTATTTTCATTCACAATATGGAAAACATAACGTACCTATACGAGTACATACTTTTTAATATATTTACATTGATCATTCAATCTCTTTATTTATTAGTCAATTATTCGTGTTTGCAGTTTTTTGAAAATATTGACGTTTAGTCTTATTTAAATACATTATGCTGCTTGTTAAAATAGACAAATATTTATACAACAAACTGCGTAGATTTGTAGTATTTTGGAATAATAACACAATTTGCCTAAGATAGTACTAACGCTATAGTTACGGGTTCACATCCCGCTTGGTTTAAAATCTATATTTGGTTAGATAGAGAGAGGAGCTCAGGCAGTGGAGGTTAATGCGTATTTGAAAGGAGCTATTTAAGTTTGCTACACCTGGGTTGTAAGTCCCAAGCACTGTTCCCAGCTGGGGTGTTTGTTCTGAGGCATAAGAAGAGAGTTTTCGAAGTTTGGTTAGCTAGAATATGATGTGGGTTACGTTGTGTAGCGTGTTTAAAATTTGTGAAGCGATTGACGGAGTGATTCATCAATATATCGATATCAAAATTTTGGAGACGCTCTTTTAATATATTTATTGCTTCACCCTACTTCCCACATAGCAGGGTAGTAGAGTGTGAGCAGGCAGGTAGAACATTTTTTTTACCCGACTCGATGCTCGATTGGGGACTCGGACATGGTTATGTAGGACTCCGGACTGAGCCGTCCATATACCCACCAAATCTCACGGAGCTCCTCTTCGACCACCACTATGCGGGGCTACAGGTACTCCAATCTTCCGCGTACTCCGGGAAGACAGGTAGAACCTAGTGTCTGTTCTTTACTTTCCGCCCAAAATCGAAGCAAATAATAAATGTACAAAAAATACACAAAAAGATCGCTACAATATAATAGATATATGAAAGCTACGAAAATGACAGCTACTCAAATTTCAGTTGACTAAAGTTTTTTTATTCCACACAATAAAAAGAAAAAGGTTTTTAAACAAAATCTTTATATATTCGTGAAATTATAAAGTTTTCTTATTGAAATTCTTAGACAGCTAGGACTCAACAAAGGACCTAATAGTTGGAATAGACTTGTAGAGTGCGCCTTTTATATAGCACCTTTATTCTTATACTTTCGTATTCATTTTCTTGATTATGACTGACACTTTACTATATTATATTTAAATAACATTTTTATATACTTGAAAGAAGGTAAGAATTTCTTTTAACTTTATCTTTTTTTTTAAGATAAAGTTAAAGTTACAACAAGTATTTGAATGATGTTAATGATTATTTAAGTCCGTCGTGGCACAGTCGGACAGTATTATTATTTTTTAATTAGGATCTATTATTACTGCTTCTAAAATATGGTCTCTAAAGTAATTTGATTTTTGAAAAATAAATATGTAGCCTTGTTTGACCTTGCCTCATATTATAAAATTCGTGAAATTGTGGTTATGGTTCAGATTTGAAATGATTTTTGAAAAAAGAAAACCTGTGTTTGATCCTGGATCTTCACTTACCTTTCATTCCTATTTTTAACGAAATCTAATAGGAAGATTAGCAGTAAAATCATAGCACACAGACAGACATACAGACTTTCACAATTATAATATTAATATGGATTAATATTCAAACTCGCGTCATTAGTTGTTATAACTTCACGCTGTACCCCGCACATAGTAGGGTAGACAGAAGGAACCTAGTGTTGAGACGCTCCGTTCCCCACTTTCCGCCAAATTCGGAGGCATTGCGTGTTAAGTGGCGGAACTGGAAAGCTGCGATTTGCCTCGGCACCGGAGCGAAGAAAATAGAAATATGAAATATTTCCACCCCTCGAGTGGGAATCGAACCCACAACCAGTCGCTTTACAGTCACACTTTGTGCCACTGCACCTGGACTGGCGACTGGCTAGTTGTTATTTCTAATCAAAATTTAACATTTTGCCACGTGTATAGGTGATGTTAGAATTTATATTATTCTATTATTTAACATTGTATATCTCAATGAAAGCTCTACAATACCGCATTATTTGGTGCACTAATTAGCATTAATTTTAAAACTTGATTTGCTTATAAATTATTATGATTATTTCCTAACATTGCAATTGCATATATAATAAACATTAGGCTAAATTATATATATTATATACTAATCACTCGCTCGCGGCTTCGCTTGCCTGAACAATCTGTTTGTCTTCTAATGCAGCCCTTTAAGGGTTGGTTTTTGAAAAAAGAGATAGCCTATGTTTTTCCTTGCTCTGTCTTCCTGAGAAAGTTCATAGATAATGGTCAAATGGTTTAGATTTTGCATAAAATTTTTCATCCTCTATTTCAACCCATCGGGAGATCTTTTTAAAAAAAAAAAAATTTGAAAATATGGTCTATTTTTGACTCTGCATCGTCAATTCTTTTTTCAACTTCACGCTTTATAACGTAAACAGCTGGGTAGGCAGTGGGAACCTAGTGTTAGACACTCAGTTCCCCACTTTTCGCCGAATTCCGGAAGCATTACGCTTTGCCTCAATATCAGAGCAAAGAAAATGGAAATACAAAATATTTTCACTCCTCGAGTGGGAATCAAACCCATAACCATTCGTTTACAGTCACACGATTGTGCGACTGCGCCACGTCTGGCCGTTATTATATTTTAACTATGATAAAATCGAGTTTCTATTTCTATGTATAATTTCATTAAAAATGTAATGCCATATCATCATCATGGCAAACTTTTGGACTGTAGATTGGAATGCAAGTTATAATACTGTAAATTTAAAGTATTTTCGTTACCTTGTTCTAGTTAGTGAAGTACCGCGTTGGTTCTCGTCATATCGCTTAATGTGCGGCAAGTGGGAATCCAGAAGATAGTTACTAGATTGTTTATTTTCACTAAGTATAAATATGGATGTACAAAAATAAAAAAAACAATATACATATCGTATATTGTATCTCTTTTCGACTTTTCTATTATGCCTTTAAAGATGTCAATGTCATTGAACAAAACATGGAAATTTTCATAGTTTTTCGTGTAAAATGTATGAAAATTTGTACACAGCGAAGTTTCAAACTAGTGTCTCTTGGAAACCATCCTAACGTCCTGACCTCTAAACCATGAGTTCTACATCCAACTACATCGAAATTCATAATACACTATATATAAATTAATTTTGATTCATCAACTCTGTAGAGTAGATTTTTTCAAATTTCTGCTATACCATGATTATTTCTATGAAAAGTCCTTCAGCAAGAGAGAATGCTCTTTATTAAATATTTTTACATTTTAAAAGTCATATTCACAGAATTTAGATATGAAAAATTCTTTTTACAAAATATATAAAACTTTTTGAGCTTTTTAGGAATTATTTTAGACTATTATTGAGTCTGTGGTGATATTAGGATTTCCTGTCTCTTTACTTAAATATATTAATAATATTAAATTTGGTTTTCAGTCTCACGCTTTTTCGCACATAGTACGGTAGACAAAAATAACGTAATGGCAAAAATAATAATTCATAGTCCACTTTCAAAGCGATTTCGAGACATCATGTGATAAGAGGCGGAACTCAACGCCGCACTTTATCTTACCAGAGCAGAGAAATCATTTATATATAGATTATATTATTATCTGTGTGGGAATCAAATTCATGACGAATTGTGTTCACAGTCAGACGCTATCCCACTGCACCTCGATGGTCTTTTAGATTAAAATAAATTATTATAATTCAATCAATAATAAACATATAAACTACATAAATAGAAGCGGAGATGATTAACACAGTGATGAAATGAAATCTGACCAATTTCATAATAATTCCACAATTGATCCCGATAGATTATTGTAGATTACACAGTCCTAGTTAGAACATTGTATTAGCAGTTCTAGGAAATGAAACTTTATACTATAATTAATATCTGCATGTATTTACGTACATACATAAATGTATGTATGTTTGATAAATTTTAATTTAGAGCATTCATCTTTTAGACGTATATGCAAATTAATCTTGTTATTATCCCCCTTCATATAAATTCTTATAATAATTACTTTGATATTTATCTATACTAATATAATAAAGTTTGTAAATTTGTAAGGGCTAATCTTCGGAAATACTGAACCGATTATGAAAATTCTTTCACAATTAGAAAGCTACACTATTTAGGAGTGATATAGGCTATATTTTATTATTATTGAACAAAAAGTACAGAGAATCTCAAAGGGGCTAAAATATGGGACAAAAGTGAAAAACCACGAGGCGAAGCAGCGAACGGGTCGCTAGTACAGTATAATTTTAAGGAGGAAAATAGTACAGGCAAGTGATACAGCTGTAACAAATATCATAATATACCTATAATAACTCATAATGACTACAAAGTGCTTTTGAGAGAAAAAAAGTGAATATTTTTAGTCATTCTGAATTCAATACATATATTTTATTATCTCAATGAATTTTACATATATTACATATGTGTTTTTTTAGCTTCACGCTGTATCCCGCACATAGCAGGGTAGGCAGAGGGGACCTAGTATTAAGACACTAAGTTCCCCACTTTTCGCCGAATTCAGAGGGATTGCATGTTAAGTGGCGGAACTTAACGCCGTGCTTTGCCTCGACACCAGAGCTAGCTATTATGAAAAAAACACATAACATATAGAGAGTCTATTTTTTATATGATAATTTAGAAAAACAATAAATTAATAATATAATTATTACACACATTAGCATTTTTTTAAACTTTTTTTTATATAAAAAGTATATGTATCGAACCTAACATATATTTTTTATATTGACCAGTACATTCGATACTCGTCAAAATAAAACTATTCACAATTTAAAATTTATTTTGAAAAAGTAATAGATAAATAAAATTAAAATAAAATACAAAAGCCTTTTATTTCCTTTAGTATGCAATTTACAGTCTTGTCTTCAGTACATATTTACAGTTTAAATGTTGCTATACATTTAATTTAAATTTGCTTATTTGGTGTTACATTTATTTATTTCAAAAAGATATACTCTACTATATTACAATTGTTAAATTTCACGAAATACTTGTAAATCTCAATACTGGCAACCCGAACACAAAGCTATACTAATAAAGCATGTTCTGTATCTGACTTATTTACGTTTATAGCAGTATTCATCGGTCGTGTCAAACGCGTGAATGTGTATGTACGGTCTAAGTTAGGTAAATATTCCTTTTATGAGGAGAAATGTTAGGCTTAAGTGTAAGGGTTAGGGCTATTTTGTACCGTTTTCAAATAACATTACAAATTATGGACGTACTTTGGTGTTATTTGCATAGTTACGTTTTTCTTTATAGTGGGGTAGCTAGACAGAATTAAGTGTCAAGACACTCTGTTTATTCGTATGTATTTATATTTTCTTCGTGCATTTTCCATACAAACTTGAATTGGTCAAGTGATAAGTACCTTTAAACATTTTTAAAGTGTTATTCCACACTTAGGAAAATTGAAAACGATATTTAGAAAACGTATAAAAAATTTACGCAGCGGGATTCGAACCCGCGCCTTCTGAGTACCGTCTGGGCGCTCTCACCACTGAGCAACGCATTGAACGCATGCTCAGTTGAAAGCGGCACAATTAAATAATTAAAATGAATTATCTATATATTTTATATGAGTGGTCGTGGCGCAGAGGCACAAGCGTGTGACTGAAAACGACTGGTTGGGGGTTCGATTCCCACTCGAGGAGTGTGTTGAGTTTCATCATATAATATGTTGTAGTATGTCACACATCAGAGGGTTTATAGTGTCCCTAACGTAGCGTTTTTAATTGATCTAAAAGTAGACACTTCTTTATTTTTTTTATATATTTTTTTATGAATAATATATTTTTCAACGTAAAAATGCCATTGCTGTATCCCGCACACAGCAGGATAGGCAGAGGGAACCTAGTGTTAAGACATCCCGTTCGCCACTTTCCGCCGAATTCGGAGTCTTGCGTGTTAAGTAGCGGAACTTAACGCAGCGCTTTACCTCGGCACCAGAGCGAAGAAAATGGAAATATAATTTCCACTCCTCGAGTGGGAATCGAACCCACAACCAGTCGTTTACAGTCACACGCTTGTGCCACTGGGCCACGACTGGCCACATCATATGTTATATACTGTCATTATCGGGATGTAACAAACGATTTGATATATAATGCTATCGTAGCAATTGGGAAGGGTCTGATGATGATGAACTATTACTATAACATGTTATTATATATGTGATTCTCACTTGGGATTGATTATGGGAAGATATTCCTTTCTCCGGTCTGGTGAGACAAAGTGTGGCTTTGGTTTTTACAATACATAACAGACAAAAACTAGGTGTCTTAGTTAGCTGTAGCGGGAAAATATAAAAAATAATCTAATATTATATAATTAAAGCTGTACATGTCACTGTACATTGGTAGCATATTAAGTAAATTTAGTCTTTAATATGATTTATAATTGGAAAAAAAATTTCGACATCATAAAACTTGAAAAATACATTTAAAGAAAACGTATAAAAATTTGAACGCAGCGGGATTCGAACCCGCGCCTCCTGAATACCGTTCAGGCGCTCTCACCACTGAGCCATTTTTATACGTATTAAATGTATTTTTCAATTTTCCTAAGTGTGGAATACACTTTAAAATTTTTTAAAAAGTATTGTAAAACTTAAAAGTAATAAAAACTTTTAAAGACGAATGAGGGGATAAGAAATATTATTAAAAATATTATTGGTGATAAGAGGACTCATTTTTACTCCATACAACGTATATTGGCGAAGTCATAAACAACTTGGATGTTCGAAGCATTTTTTTTATAGTTATAAATCCTAATTTATAGAAGAAAGTCTTTAACTCACAAGGAATAACGGTTACTCTAATAATCATTGAAATATTACTATTAGCATTATTTGTACGCTACCTTTTACCAAACGCACAATAATTTGCTGAGTATGTCAAAGTAATGAAAATATTAGCACATTAATGTTACTCAACAAAATATCTGGCAAGACTGTAGTACCTGTAGTTAACGAGTCCTTTACGACGTAGAATTTTTTAATATTAAAAAGACCAACCAAAAGCCTTGTAAAAGGCACCTTCTGAGGCAAGATTATAAATTTATATGTAAAACTTGTGACGGCTCGTGACATCGCCTGGATAAATACAAGCTTTTTCATACAAGCTTTCACCTCCTATTTTCAACTCTTTTGTCGATTTTAAAGAAAATCAGCCTATTTTTGACCCTGAGTCTTCAACTATTGTTATTCTAAATTTTATTCAAATCGGGCCGGTTGATTAGCCGTGAATGAGTAACATACAGAGAGACAGGCTTTCGCATTTATAAAATTACTATGCATACAATAGCCTTTATAGAAAATTTATGAATTTTTTTGTTGATTATAAGTAAAAACTATTTTTATAGAAAAATCGTAAATTTTTAATTTTTGACCTTAAGTACTTTATTAAAGTCATGTTATTACATATTTTAGAGCAAAATATTAAATTGCCTGTTTATACTTTTATATTTTCCTTTTGATATGCGGCCGTTTAAGATTTACTGATTTGTAAAGTATTAGTTCATTCTTTAAATTAAATTTCTTTACAATAATTTCCTTAAAATTATCTAGAACTTTGTCTGAATGATAATAAAATTACACGAAACAATTCCTACAATTGCTTCCACAATTACCATTTACATCAAAACCAAATGATTTAATAATTATAAAACATAAAATATGTAACTATTAATACAATAATAACACTTTACTCTACCAGCGTAGCCATTTTCCACCGAATCTTAGGTCTTCTCTTTGTTTTCATACAAAACCTCATTCATATACATCTTAGAGCAACGTCGAATATTATTATGCTGGGGCCGCTTCGAGACGTATTGGGGCAGAAGTAACGAAATTATTACAGTAAACCTTTAACAATGTAGGTGGTTAGCAAACTCGCACGTGCGAAAACGTATAATCTTATTAATTTGACATGCTCTCGGTAAGAAATAAGGTCTTAACACTTTAATTTTATTGACACTTGTTCTATTTTTTTTTAGTTGTTATTATTTTTATTATAGCTTCACGCTGTATCCCGCACACAGCAGGGTAGGCAGGGGGAACCTAGTGTTAAGACACTCCGTTCCCCACTTTTTTTAGTAAAATATTGAAATAGTTATAGAAATTATAAAGTAGTGTCAAATACGCGTTGTCCTAGCTACGTATGTGTGCGTGTGTTTGTGTGTATGTCAAACACAGCGCAATAGTGTGGGTCATATTTATTTTATTATTTTTTAGAAGCCGTCGTGGCGCAGTGGGGTTGTGTCCGACTGTAACGTAATGTTTGGGAGATCGATACCCACTTTAGGGAATGATTATTTATTATTGTCTCCTCCCTCTGGTAGCAGCGTTGATTTTCGGTACTCGACACGCAGCGTCTCGATTTCGGACGGAAAGTGGAGAATGGGTTTAGATATTAAAGGGGAGAAATAGAAAAAAATATAAATAAAATCGTTTCTTGAAATGGTGAATAAAATGCAATGCTAACTAATCTCTATAATATTCACAATGACATATTTAAATTTATATTTGAATATGGTATATATTTAGCTTAAGTATTATTGTCAACACACTTCCCATATAGAGCCTGTAGCTATTTTGTAAATATTTGAATTTTATTATTATAATATTAGATAAACATACATTAATATTTCTTAATAACATTTTCAGAAATTAACCTATTAAGGTTTATAAGACTCATAGCATCTCTATGTCTGTATTCTCTACAAGAGTCCAGCTTATGTAATTAACTTCCTTCATTTAAATTTAACTAGCAGCACGTTCAATTTACCTGCATACTTATCGTTACTTATCGTAACAATACAATGTATATTATTAGTATTTAAAGCTATACTAAAAACAAAACTTTTTTAATATAAAAAAAAAAATTATATACCTACTTGAATATCAATAACAAACCATTGTGGTATAGTGGGATATACTCAGCGAAGGTTGTTGCTTTGATTCTTACTCGGATAAATGACTATATTTTAAATATTTTTACATCTCCCAATGTCTCAATTTCGGATGAATCAAGAACAGAGTATTTTGATACTAGGTTCTAGATCTAGTTCTCTCTGACCTGAACTCTGACGATAAAAAGAGCAAAAATAATAAGCAACTACAAAGCTGCAATTATAGTCATTTTAAAAGACAGTGTCGAGAGTGTCAGTGAAGTTACTGTACATTTGGAGATAGACAGCGTACATATAATGTTAACAGTCATATTTTTATGGTTATTAGAATAATTTTTATTCCTTGTAAAATAAAGACAATAACTATAAAAAAATGATTGAATTTTATTAGCTACACACTGTATCCCGCACATAGCAGGGTAGGCAGAGGGAGCTTAGTGTTAAGACACTCCGTTCCCCACTTATTTATTATACCATATTAACAATTTACAACGAAGAATGGAGTGTCTTGTCACTAGGTTCACTATCTCTACTCTGCAATACGGGAATAAAGTGCAAAAAAAAAAATAATTCATTGCCATCCTAAATTCCCATACAGCAGCAACTACAAAGCCACAATTAAAGTCATTTTTAAAAGAGTGTCCAGAGTGTCAGTGAAGTTACTGAACATTTGGAGATAGGCAGTGTACATATAATGATAACAGTAATATTGTCATGATTATAAAATAATTGTTATTCCTTGTAAAACAAAGACAATACTAGTTCTTACAACTAGAATTTATAACTAAAAAAAAATGGTTGAATTGTTTTTTAGCTTCACGCTGTATCCCGCACACAGTAGGGTAGGCAGAGGGAACCTAGTGTTAAAACACTCCGTTCCCCACTTATTTATTATACCATATTAACAATTTACAACGGAGAATGGAGTGTCTTGTCTCTAGGTTCTCTGTCACTACTCTGCAATACGGGAATAATGTACAAAAAATAATAACAATTCATTCCCATCCTAAATCCTAATACAGTTGCAACTAGAAAGCTGCAATAATATAGTCATTTTAAAAGACAGTGTCGAGAGTGTCAGCGAAGTACATATGGAGATTCATGATTACAAAAAAAATCGTTATTCTTTATAAAATATAGACAATTATTAGTTCTTATAATTAAGATTTATAACTATAAACAATTTGTTCGAACGTCGAAATGGAGCATTTATTTTTTTTATCTTCACGCTGTATCCCGCACTCAGCAGGGTAGGCAGAGGGAACCTAGTGTTAAGACACTCCGTGTCCCACTTATTTATTATAGGTAAAACTAGGTAAAACGCCCCAGTTGACAAAACGCCCCACAGCCATAGCAGGCACATTAAGAAAGCTAGATGATACACGTATTGCACGGAGAGTAGCCATAAGTTGATAAACAACATAGCTAATGTGCACGTGTGGTTTATTACGCTCCCTTAAAAAATATCAATAAATTTAGTGTTTCAGTGAAGTTACAATTTGTGGTAAGTTGCAAACATTTTTTTATATTTTAATACTCATTAAATTTAAGTTAAATTGATATTAACTGTTGAAAATACACATAAATACACTTTATTATAAATGTTCGTTAAACGTGATAACTTTGAAATTGAGGCTTTTTTCTTGATAGGGCGTTTTAAAAAGCAAAATTTGCAATACGCCCCACCGCATGTTTTTTAAAATGCCCCCGTACCGAAATTACATAGATACCAATTTATATTGTATTTTAATTAGAGAGTATGTCTCTTAAATATAAACGCAAGACTCTTCTAGCTTCTTGGAGGCAATGCGATCTGTATGAAGTAAAAAAATGGGAGAGAATGAAGCTTCAAAGCACTTCAAAGTTCCATCTTTGAGAAGCACCTTAAAACTGTTCGGATATGGACATAAATAAAAGCGTTGAATGTACAGAAAATTACTACATAACAAAGTCTCCTGAAGACTGGATTCAAGTTTGACACGTTCAGAGTACCACGTTTGTGTAACAACTATGGGCAGAAAGCTGAGAGAGAAGCTGTTAAAAGCAGCAAGATTTGATTTTATTCTATTCAACTATTTTATGATGATTTTAATTTGGTTTATGTCAAAGTTAATTGAAAAGACTGTTATGTTAATCATTAATTTAGAAGACTGGTGTTTTTTATTGTTACAACTTTTCTTTTAATTAATTACTTACAAATGATTTTTTTTTTTATTTAGAGTTTTTAAGGACTTTTAAGTCTTGCCTTACATTTGTAAGTTATGTTTGTAAGTTATTAAACTATTGATATATTGTGTTTTTTTACGTTTTGGATAAAATTTAGGTATGGACATATATGAGGATATTTTAAATTGCATGGGGCATTTTATAATACAAAACGAGGCGTATTAGGTAACATGTACCTGATAAAACGCCCCACTCCATGTCTGCAAAAAAATTGAAATAGATCTTTAACCATCGTTCCTATTACATTAAGGTTTTGTAAAATTATTGTTAACGAACCAATTAACGTCCAGGAATAAAAGAAATAATTAAATCTATGATTATTTGGGTTTTATTGAAGGTTAAAAAAAAGTGGGGCGTATTACCAAGTTTTACCCTACCGTATTAACAATTTACACGAGTGTCTTGTCACTAGGTTTACTATATCTACTCTGCAATACGAGAATAAAGTGCAAAAAAAAAAATTAATTCCCTTTCTAAATCCCCATATAGCAGCAACTACAAAGCTGCAATTATAGTCATTTTAAAAGACAGTGTAGAAAGTGTCGAGATGCAACAAAACGTTTCCGGCGGGAGCGCTGGCGTTACAATGACATTGTACTTTACATTTCACTTGTGTTTCAGATATTTTGCTCTGGGATTTTGTGTATATTCACGGTACTACGGTTGCTACTTGAAAGTCCGATTTGAATGGTGTACATTAATAATATGTGGCCAGTCGTGGCCCAGTGGCGTGGCCCAGTGGTAAACGACTGGTTGTGGGTTCGATTCCCACTCGAGGAGTGGAAATTATATTTCCATTTTCTTCGCTCTGGTGTCGAGGTAAAGCGCGGCGTTAAGTTCCGCCACTTAACACGCAAGCCTCCGAATTTGGCAACGGCAAAGTGGGGAACGGAGTGTCTTAACAATAGGTTCCCTCTGCCTACCCTGCTGTGTGCGGGATACAGCGTAAAGCTGAAAAAAAAAATGAACTAACGTTAGGAGTTTCATTCGTGTTTTCTTTTAAGAAAAGTTTTTTTAGGGATATTTGGAAGACGCGTTTCTTAGCTTCACTTCAATAAATTAATCGATTGCCATTTTGGCTAACAGGAGTTAGTTAAAATTTGTGCACACTGTAACTGTTAAATTAAAAGCTTTAACGTTTTACTCTGCTAGGGTATGCAAAGAAATTCTAGTGTCAAGACTTCCGTTTTCCACCTTCCGCTCCATATAAAGACATTGCGCGTTGAGTGCCGGAACTCAAAGCCGCGCAATATATAAATGTATATAGTAGTATTTAAATAACATGAACTAATTTAATTTTGTAGGTATATTTTTAACACATCACAGACAAAAGTAATTATTATTTTTTTAGTTTAAATATTATTGTGTGCTAAATGCTATCGCTGTTTTGACGTACAATTTGTTTGAAAATTTGCATACACTTGGTGTATTATCGATTTTATATAATTTTTTTTTAATAAATTGTGACTTAGCTCATATCATATCATATAATATATTTCACAACAACCTAAAATCTTATCAAGATTAAAAGATTACAGTATAAAGAAAGTTGGTTGCACATACATACATACATACATAGCTTAAATCATTATTTCCAGTGAGGTAGTGAGAGAGAAGGGAGTGATGCTTTTTACGTGACCTTCCTCCAGTATCATCATTCTCGAAGGTTAACCGAGGTCTCCCTCTGTTAAATGTAAAATATATGAAATTAATATAATAAGCCATCACACAAAATCCTTATAAATATATCATCAAAAAGTATTGATTAACCATCAGAAAGGTTTTTAATCATTTAACGTTTCATAAACTATCCGTCAATCGTCTGATAACCTGGACGTGTCCTGTCTATTTTCCACTTTTAAGTAATAAGTATGCAATTTAATTTTTAAGAAGAAAAAAAAATAAACGAATAGCCCCACTCTTATGCATATTATATGCGTAATTTTTTTTTAATTTTTACATTCCTAAGTATCGTTCAAAAACTTTTTATTCAACGCATCATATATATCATACATTTTGCGCTATTAAATTCATATTATTTAAAATTTAAATTCATTAAATTTCCGATCGTCATTTTTTCAGGTCATGTCATGATCCTGTCAATCTTCCTTCCTTTTTTGAAATTTCTTTAACTATAGCTCGCCAGTAACTCATTCAGATAACGTTGTATTTTGTGAAAATATTAATTATTTTTTAATAAAATTATGTAATATATTTTTGTAAAACATTTCCGTATTCTTGTAATTTTACATACAATACGCAGATATATATGATACGTGATATACTTGTGTATAAGTAGTAGGAAAACGAAAGCTACAGATATTACAACGACATACCTTTTAGTTTAAATTTAGACAAATTTGTTATTATTTAATATTTGTGACTCAATATTTCTTAAAAAGTATAACTGTACCGTAAATACAGTTAAAAAAATTGGGGACGTAAAACAATCAATTTTATCTGTATGACTTGTCTGTTTGTTCTCGCATATTTTTATAAGTAGCGACTTAAATAAAATAAAAAATAAAATAAAAAAGCCTTTTATTTCCTGTAGTATCCAATTTACAGTGTTATACTCTTATACATATTTACAGTTAAAATGTTGCTATACATTTCATATAAATTTCCTTAATTTTAATTTTTTTTTTTTTTTTTTTAATTTATTTGTTACATAATTGTTTGCATGTTCATATTATTATAATGTTAGTTAGTACTGTACTTTATCTTAAAAAACTATTGTTAGTATTATATATTATCTATTATTATAACTTATTTAGTATAATTATTTCTTTATTGTTACTCTACAGGAACCCCCTGACGGGTAAAGGCCTCCTCCAAATCACTCCACTTGTCTCTATCTTGTGCAACTTGCATCCAGAGTGGTCCAGCTGTTCTTTTAATCTCATCTTCCCAGCGAGATAATGGTCTGCCTCTGTTTCTTTTACCTTGTGGACCCTTCCATCTAGTTATTCTTGCGGTCCACCTCTGGTCTGCAAGTCTGGCAACATGGCCTGCCCATTTCCATTTGAGCTTTAGCGCGCAATACAAAGCATTCTTTGTTTTTGTTGTGTTTCTTATGGTTGTGTGTCTTATTTTGTCTATTCTTCGTATATTAAGCATGCTACGTTCTATTCCGCGTTGGCAGGTGTTTATAATGCATTTTGCTTTAGCAGTGAATTTCCAGGTTTGACAGCCATATGTCAAGCACGGCAGTAGACATGAGTTGAAAACTTTTGTTTTGATAGCTATAGGTAAGTTGCTTTTAAAGATCTCTTTCAGACTCCAGTATTTATTCCATGTATTTTGTGCTCTTCTCTTTATCTCTGTTTCATTGTTACTTTTGTCAAAACTTATACTCTTACCTAGATATATGTAGCTATCTACGTACTCCAGTGGTTTGTTATTTACTGTTATAGGGGTTTTGCATCTGTTCGTCATTACCATAGTCTTGGTTAAATTCATATGCAGACCTACTTTTGCACTGGCTACATGTAAGGATTCTAGCATGCGTTGTGACTGTGAGCTTGACTCTGATAGGAGCACAAGGTCGTCAGCGAATCTCAAGTGGCTTATGTAGGAACCATCTATATACAACCCAGTTTCTTTCCAGTCTAGCTTGCCGATAATACTTTCAAGGACAGCTATGAAGAGCTTTGGGGATAGAGGATCGCCCTGCCTGACACCCCTCTCTATGGCAAAGCTCGGTCCAAGAGTTTCAAGCTTGACTCTTCCTTTATTATTATTGTAAACGCTCTTGATTACCTCTATATATTTATCCTCTACTCCTTGTTCTTTTAGGCTATCCCATATACTAATACGGTTTACTGTATCAAAAGCTTTTTGATAATCTATGAAAGTAATATATAGGGGTCTCTGGTGCTCTTGGTACTTCTCTATAATTAGTTCAAGTGCATGGATATGGTCACAAGTTGAGAAGCCTTTCCTGAAACCGGCCTGCTCTATTGGTTGAGTATTTTCTAAGATAGTACTAATTCTTCTATTTATAATGTAGGAGAAGAGTTTGTAGAGGGATGGTAGCAAACTTATCGGTCTGTAATTGCCTACATCTTTAGGGTCGCCCTTTTTGTAAATAAGTATGATCTCTGACTCAGACCATTGTGTAGGAGTTTCTGCTGTTTGCAAAATCATGTTGAATAGTACTGTTAGTGGTAGAGCTAGAGTTGTTTCGCCGAGTTTCAATGCTTCATTTGTGATCTTATCTGAGCCTGGGCTTTTCTCTGTTTTTAATCTTTTTAATGCTTCTATTACTTCCGCTGTTTCTATGGGATTGGTGTAGTGTTCGCGATCGATTCTGATGTTATTGGTTGTGTTGTTTATATCTGATCTGTCGGTTCTATCCTTATATAAGGTGGTATAGAATTTAGTTGCTGTAGTACTTATGTCTTTTCGTTGGTATATATCTATATTCATCTCTTTCAGACCCTCTATCCACGTTCTGTTTAATCTTAGTTCCTTGTAAGCCTTTCTTGTACATCCCTTATATTGTATGTGTTTTACTATTGTCTCCTGTCTATATCTCGCGTAGTCTTTAGTTATGTATTTGTTGACTAATTTGTAGAGCGCGGATAGTTCATTTCTCATAGATCTAGTTTTATTCTTGGTTTTCTGTAGAACTATCCTTCTTTCTAGTAGATGTAATGTGTTATGTGAAAAGATTTTATGTGTCCTTAGTATGTCTTTCTCATTTCGGGCGATCTTTAGACTTTTTGTGATTGCGTTTACTATTTTATCGTAATATAATTGTACCGAAATGTTTTCAAGGTGAGCAGGTGAATCCGATAGCATATCTGATAGATTTTCCCTGTATGTCGCTATTTCGTTTTTGCAGGTTAATTGGCTGTTTTGGTTGTTACTGAATTTGGCTCTACTTCTCCTGATTGTCGTGAGTTTTAATGTGGCTCTTAATGCTCTATGGTCTGATGGGTAGTTTAGATTCATTGTCTGTATGTTTTGAAATAATCCTGGTTGGTTTGACAAAATAAAGTCTATCTCATTTTTGTATTGACCATTCGGTGAGCACCAAGTCCACCGACGGTTTTGTTTTTTCTTAAAGCATGTATTTATGATTGTTAATTTCTGACAGAGAGCGAAGTTTATTAATCTCTCACCTCTACTGTTTCTTACACCGTATCCGTACTGCTTCATTACCAAGTATTCTTCTTGTTTAGGTGTTCCAATTTTTGCATTAAAGTCGCCCATTAGTATTGTGTTTTTGTGTGCAGATTCCAACGTTTTCTCGATTGTATTATAGAAATCGCCTATTTCGGTGTCGTGTGCTCCTTCGGTTGGTGAATAAACTTGTATAATGGAGATCATAAAGCCCTGAAAGTTCAAATTTAGTGTTGCGACGCGTTCCGTTGTTCCCACAAAGCTATCTATGTTATTTTTCAAGGACTTATTTATTATGAAACCCACCCCATAATTACCCGGTGTAGATCCCATGTAACAGAGTATGAATTTATCGTGCTCTTCTATATTGCAGCCAAGGCGTCTTGTTTCTGAGAGTCCTATTATATCATAATTTATTCCTCGTATGGCTTCCTCTAGTTCTAGTAAACGGGCCTGTGAGGATAGGGTTCTGACGTTATATGTTGCTATATATAACTGATGCTTTTGTTTGGTTCTTTTGCTCTCTATTGCTGTTGTTGAATTTGGAGGGTTTTAGTCATAATCTTCCACGGTGACCAGCCGGATTGGAAGATCTTGTGTATTTTTTGTTTTAGTTCCTTTTTTTGTTTTCTTTGTCTTGGAGGAGGCGGTTGATTGCTATTCTTGCTTCTTTTGTGTATTATTTTTATTTATTGAATTTTTAACAACGTAATTTAATATTCCTTTTGTTGTAACTCCTTCTAAGGAGCTTCTTGGCCTATCTACCGATGCATCAATCTGTTGCAATTTATTCTTTTTATTTGCTTGCTTGTTTTCTTGTACGACAGTTAAAGTGTTATTTTCAGGTGAGGTTGGCAGTTTGCGTTTAGTGTTGTTTTTCAAGACTATCAACTTATCGTATTTTATGACAGCTGTATTTCCCTTCTTTCTTTCCAATTGTAGTTCTTGTTGCAGCTCTTTCCTCTTTTCCAGTACATGTTTTGGATAATCCTCTTTTATATAATAATATGTATCTTTTAACATTTTCGTTTTTTTCATAATTTTTATTTTTGTACCTAACGTTAAGAAAGTAGCTACTATTGGACGTATTCCTTTATCTTTCTTTCCAATTCTTTTAACTTCTTGGATATCGGTATATGTAAGTTTTATAGAGAGATATTGATCCACCCAGTCAATCAAGTTTCTTTCTAGAGTTTCATATGATTCTTCCTTTTCTTCTATACCGAAAAAGACCAGATTATTTTTTCTTGCTTGCCTTTCTAACGCTTTTAATCTTTTTTCTTGATTTTCGACTCTTTCTAACAAGTTAGCGTGATTTTTTTCTATGGCTAAGAACTTCTCTTCAAATATCTTGCTAATATTCTGCGTTACTTGTTCCGTGACACTTTTTCCAGTTTCCCTGATTGCTTGTCTTTGTTCAGTCAGCTCATCTGTTATTGTTTTAAGTGCGCTTAAGATTTCTTCCATGATTATTATAGTAGATTATTTTATTTTTGTACAAGTGTTGACCTCTACTGCTAGTTTTTATAAGATATTATTAAATTATTTATTTTTCAATAGTCACCGCCCTCTAGTGGTCAGAGTACGCACTTAGTCGGTTAAAGAAAGATTTTATAAGTAAATCTGGGCCTTGAATCGTCTATCGCGTTCCAATATAAATAGACAATGTAAATTTTTAAGTTATTAAATTTTTAAATAAATCAAAAAGTTTACTGTATTGACTTGGGTTTGAACTCAGGTTAGCTCGATTGTTTTGACCCTTTTACACCGTTAGGCCAACGTACGTCTTAACGAAGATGTCGAAATATTGCTATATATTGCTAAGCACTAACAGAAATATAAAACAAATCTGGATCGATATTTGGAATTTAAAAGTTTGTAAAGTCACTATTTAACACGGCACAACACAACTTTCTTATAAAAATTAGTCACTAGATGAATATAGTAATCACTTTGTATAGTTTTGTTAACGTCTTTTCACTGTCACAGCAAAGTTCACATTACATAGTTTTTTCGTTATAATTAATAGTTCAAACACTGAGATAACATTCACACTTATTTATTAGGATATGTTATTAATAATGATGCAATAGTTTTGGTTAAAAGTGTCTTATTTATGTTTTTAAAACGATTTTATTTACGGAGCTAATCAGTATTACGTTTCACTTCTACCCTCCTCCTTCTACCGACTTAAGAAAATAATTAACGTGATATGCATTTTCTATCAAAATATAAAAATTATATGTCTGGAAATAATTGACCATGCCTCATTAGTAACCATTGTTCAGTATGATGGGTAACTTTCGTTGACAAATGATAATCATTGTACATTTAGGCCGCAATGGTGCAAAGATACAGCGTCTGAACTTAAACTCGGTGATTACGGGTTCGATTTTTACCCTACGAATTAGATTTAAATTGTTTTTTTACTTTACTTTAGGCATTAAGCTGAGAGCTGATACCTTAATGAAATCTATAATTTTTTGTGTTCAGGTTTCAATTTCTAATATAATTAGTTTATCACACAGTGGCCAGTCACACAGTGACAGCACAATAGTGGCCAGTCGTGGCCCAGTGGCACAAGCGTGTGACTGTAAACGACTGGTTGTGGGTTCGATTCCCACTCGAGGAGTGGAAATTATATTTCCATTTTCTTCGCTCTGGTGTCGAGGTAAAGCGCGGCGTTAAGTTCCGCCACTTAACACGCAAGCCTCCGAATTTGGCGGAAAGTGGGGAACGGAGTGTCTTAACAATAGGTTCCCTCTGCCTACCCTGCTGTGTGCGGGATACAGCGTAAAGCTATTTAATTAATATAATTAGTTTATCACACAAAATCCATATAAACAAAATTTGCATACAGCCTGATTACAAAATAATACGTGCTTTTTCATATTTATTAATTTATGTTATAATTTTATTCATATATATGTGGCCAGTCGTGGCCCAGTGGCACAAGCGTGTGACTGTAAACGACTGTTGTGGGTTCGATTCCCACTCTAGGAGTGGAAATTATATTTTCATTTTCTTCGCACTGGTGTCGAGGTAAAGCGCGGCGTTAAGCTCCGCGACTTAACACCCAAGCCTCCGAAGTTCGGCGGAAAAGTGGGGAACGGAGTGTCTTAACACTAGGTTCCCTCTGCCTACCCTGCTGTGTACCGGATACAGCGTGAAGCTAAAAATATATATTCGTACATTTCTAAATTTAAATATCTTCTAATAGAAGAAAACAAAGCAATTTCTACTAATTTCCCTTAAAGAAAATTCACGTTAGCTAAAGCAACCGTAAAGGACCCAACAACTATTCATATTATACATACACGAGTATTACTTGGCATATATTAGGCAACTCCATAGCTGACATGACGGCAGTATATTCTGTATTAAGTTACTGATCTAGACAATAGGGACGTCTCGTGACTGTGTCAGATCTCCTTGTCAATATAGTTAGGACCCATATTTAAGGATAGATATTATCATTTTGATATTTTTTCTGATAGTCCATTTGAATAGAGATGATTGAATGACATAGATTCTTTTGATATGGGTTAAGTATATATAAAGTTACCTTTTTGTTATAGGAGGGTAGTTAGAAATAACCTAGTGTTATAACATTCTGTTCTCCATCCAAGATAATGAAGGATTTGTGTTAAGTGGTGGAACTCAACGCCACGATTTCTTGTAGATATAGACATTAATTTAATTATAATGATCGAGGAATTTAAATTAATTTAATTATAATTATTCCCTCGAGTGGACATCAAATTTACAGTTATCGTGTTTAAATTCAGACGCTGTCCCATTTAGCCACGACGGTTTATAAAGTTACTTATTGTAGGCTTTTTCATATATTATTTTTTAAATTAAGAAAAAAAAAGACTATTCGAGAAAATATTTCATTAACTTTAAGTATGGGAGATTTAACTTCTGCTAACAAGAAAAATGTGCAACAAAAGAAATCCTGCTGCGTAATAAAAAAAATACCTACTTAAGATAATCACAGAACGGAACAGATAACTTGGCAATATATAAAATTAACTTTAAACTTTTTAAAGATAAAAAATAGCTGAAAAACATTTCCCCTCGATGTCTTAGTAATTGGACGGAAGTTAAAATTCACTTTTAATTACATTTTAGATCTTGCAAAAATTCATTTCGTTCTTTACCCGGAAGAGCAATGGGGAG